>OU342735.1:6336880-6936880 GCA_910589765.1 Avena atlantica
ATGCATACACGTGGGATCAACTATCCAAATGGAGATACAACGTGTTATCCTTTTGTGGAGAAACTAGAATATCATCAAGGTTGGAATACGGTACAATCAACTTTGGCATGGGGGATGTTTCAAAAAAAAAAAAACTTTGGCATGGGGGCATTTTTAGATATTTATGGATAGTGGCGAAAAACAGGAGATGTGAAAATTGCGCAAACAACCGTCTACCTCGCCAATCTCCCAACTAACTGAACAGATATTGGCGACTTTTCTTCAGAAACACCATGCTATGGATTCTCCCATGCTCTCTGCTTCTCTCTCGACCGAGACAAGATTCAGAATCACACAGCGATAGCTTGATGCCCACTTTCACAAGTCACGGGAAGCTCACACTGGTGCAGAAATGCTTATCAGTAGCATGGCGAAACTACCATCAATGGGAGGGGCGTAGCCCAGGATTTAGGTATAGGCTGCTGAGCGAGACAATCACCGATGTAGTATACAAATCTCGAGACATCAGTACACACTACAATAGCATATTAGTAGCATAGCTGGATCACGATGAATGACTACGTATGCCATGCCATGCCGCAGAGCAGTTCTTATACCTCCAATGCATGCAAGCGATGCTTCAAAGAATCTAGTATTGTATATCTGTTTATTTGCTTAGTATTGTATGTTTGTTTATAATTGATATGTAAACATTATATGATTATGTAATCTGCTAGTACTTTCTCCATTTCAAAATATAAGATGTTTTAGTTTTATAAAGTTAATGTATCTAAACATATTTTAGTATATAGGTTCGGAGAGATTTAGAGTGAACCTACACACTAAAAAGAGTCTAGATTCATTAGCTTTATAAAGCTAAAACATTTTATATTTTGAAATGAAGGGAGTACGGTTATAGGAGTATATGCAATCTGCTACGCGAGAGAGAAATCTAGCACATACTATATAAGTATTAGTATGGGCATATTTTTGCATGGACCAGCAAAATTAATTCAAGCAAAGGAGTTGGGCGTTCAAGTCGATGCATAAATACACGTGGGCTGTCACGTTTCCAAAAGGAATAGATATAACGTGTTTTCCTTTTTCAGGGAAGTTGGGATATCATTAAGTTTGACGTGGAAGGGCATTTTCAGATGATTTAGATGGTGGTGAAATCACCAACAGTGGTGTGTTTGTACACGTCACTAATATGAAGCCATTGGTATATCATACTAGTGATTCCTATCATGGTAATATAGTGTGCTAATGTGGCGTACGCTTCCCCTAAAAAAAGTGTGGCGTACGCTTTGGAGCCACAGCTCTTCAAAGATCTTTTTTTGTTAAATCTTGACAGTAAATTTAAGATGTAACCATCACGGATAAAATATGCATGTCTAAGTCTAACATGTTGTTTGATCTAGATGTGTTATGAGCATATATGTAACATTACATATTCCTGTCATCATGTCGCTAGGAAAGATGGAGTCCAAACAAAATTACTACGTTGAGATCAGGCCCGCGGCCAAGACAGTTGACACTTGCAGCGTTAGAGAGGTTTTTCTACAAATCCTTAGGAATTAGGAGTACAATGCTAATGGCATATTGCCGCCTACACCTTCTATAAAATGTCCCACCCACCCTGACACTCCCCACCGGCTATACTCAGTCATCCTCACCACTGCACACACACATCAAAACAACACAATCCAACAACATGACCTCGTGGTCTCATCTCAAGCGCCTCAGACTGCTATACTATTGTGCTGCCAACACCTTCATCCGGCAATTGTCACCACCACAACACTCGCAGCCGCCATCCTCATACGCAGCGCCATCTCTCCTGTCCACCTACTCCTAGCCGTCCTTCTTCTAACCGGCATGGCTACCTTATACCATGCTCTCCGTCCTAGAACCGTATACCTCGTTGACTATGTTTGCTTCACGCCGAGCCCCAATTCTAGATACCCAAAGGCCACATTGCTCGAGCATGCACGTCTCTCCCCTTGGCTCGACGATTCAAGCGTCAGCTTCATAGATCGTGTTCTTCACCGCTCCGGCATGAGCGACGAGACACATGTGCCACCCTTGTTTTTGAACGTCGAGCCATCTTGTAGGCTAGACGAAGCACGCGCCGAGGCCGAGTTGGTCGTCTTCTCGATGATTGATGAATTGCTTATCAAGACGTGCATCGATGTTCTTGCCATCGACGTCCTTATCACAAACTGCACCGTCTTTTGCCCCGTGCCATGCATCACAGACAGTATCGTGAACCGATACAAGTTGCGACGTGGCATTCGTGTCATCAACCTCTCTGGGATGGGGGTGCAGGCGGGGGTGACCGCGGTTGGACTCGCCAGGAACATGTTGCGGGTCATGCCTCGGGGGTCAAACGCGCTAGTAGTGTCGACAGAGACCACCGGGCCGTGCTACTATTGGGGAAATAACCATTCGATGAAGTTGGTTAACATCTTGTTCCGCATGGGCGGCGCTGCCAAACTGTTATCCAATTCCGGGGCCAAGGCTCGGTTTCGATTTGAGCATGTAGTGAGGACAATCACGGCTGCAAATAACTCTGCCTACCGTTGTGTGTATCAAGAGGAAGATGATAAAGGAAACCTAGGGACTGCTCTCTCTAAGGACCTTATGGCTGTCGCCGGAGACACGCTCAAGATGAATATCGCTGCAACCGCACCTCGTGTCCTACCGATATCAGAGCTTCTCAAGTTTTTGCACTTCTCCCTGGTAAAAAAGGTTCTCTACTGGAAGAGAATGAATGCACCATACATCCCCAACTTCCACTTTGCGTTTGAGCATTTCTGCATCCATGTTGGTGGACCAGCGGTTATCGACTCAATACAACATGGTCTCAATCTATCAAACAAGGATGTCGAGCCATCGAGGATGACGCTGCATCGGTTTGGAAACCAGTCGACCGCATCGGTGTGGTATCAGTTGGCATACATTGAGGCTAAAGGCAGAATGAAGGAAGGCAATAGGGTGTGGATGATCGGATTCGGTGCAGGGTATGAGTGCAGCACTGTGGTGGGGTGTGTATACGACCATCCTCTGGTGCGGATGGTCCTTGGGCTAGCTGCATCCATCGTTACCCACCGGGTGTGTCCAAAAAGATTTAAGGTACTTGTATATGGGAGATTCATGGGATGCCATTTACTACTCCCGGAGAAAAGAGTAGTAGTATATTGAATCAATTATGTCTTGGGAACTTTTCTATCCAAACTACCAGATCTGCGAGGGCATCATCTTAAATATCATAAGTCACTCTTGAATCTATTCATAGTTACATGGACATTCACACTCTGCTATAGGGAATTTGTGTTGTAATCTATTTACATTGTTTCTAACAATTTGTATGTTCTGTGTCCATGGCTTTGTAGGTCATGTTCTAGTACGTTAATGTTCTTTTTTTTGTCTAAAAGTCGGTACCTGACAAAAAAACAGATGACCTCGTGCCTAACAGTAGTTCTGGATTGAAGCTATTATTTTTCGGTAGCCGTATATTTGGAGTCGTTCGCCAAAACTTCCTGAAAATGTGCCTCATGTATACCAACCGGTGTTGCACACCGATGAGACATTTTGTTGTTCTGAACAATCTATTTGAATGTATGTACACTAATTCAGATGTACTGCAAACAATCTGCCTAAATCACACGCCGGCAGGGCTACCGTCTTTCCTCGGGTCGCTCACCGCCGTCAGCATCCCATGGAACACATTCTTGCCACCGCCACCACCAGAGACCGGTTGCAGCAAGTCTTGCACAATCATCTGGCACACGGCCCCTGATCCCGTCCCCTCAAGCACGTGCCCTCGGCTTCTCAAAAACTCCCTTGCCTCGGCGCTAAGCTGATGACCTCGCCGTCGGTCACCGTCTCGTCCTCGTACTTCACCACATTGGGCACCAACTTGTGGTACACCCTTGCGCTCCGCACGGCGGCAAAGGGGCTCATGCCCACCACAAAGTGGTTTAGGAACACCTGCGTCACCGCTGCAATAATGTTGGTGCCACCGCTCCCACCCAGGACGCCGGCAAGCTGACCGCCCTTGAGGATGATGGTCGGTGTCATGGAGGAGAGAGGTCGTTTCCCCGGGGCGATGAAGTTGGCCGGTGCAGGAGGGAGGTGGTCGGGGGTCTGCTCGGGCACCGAGAAGTCGTCCATCTCGTTGTTGAGCACGATGCCAGTGGACGGCGACAACACGTGCGCGCCGAAGAAGCTGTTCACCGTCGTTGTCATCGCCACCGCGTTCCGGTCGCTGTCCACCACGCACAGGTGGCTCGTCCCGTTGTCGCGCAGCTGGCTCCATCTGAAAATTAGTCAGAGAAAATGTCTGCTTAATAGTACAACAACTAGTCGTAACATTCCTTAGTCAATTACTGCTTACTTTGGGAGATAGTAGTCGGATGGGAAGGTGGTGTTGTCAGCAATCCTCTCGCGGATCCTGTCGGCGTACGCCGATGAGAGCATCTCAGAGACGTTGCCGGCGACATTAACGAAGCTAGGGTCGCCGAGGTCCATCCGGGCGGCCAGCATGTGCTTCACCGCCTCGATCAGCCGGTGCACGCCAAGAAACCCCTTCAAAAACTCGGTCGACTTGTACCCACCCAAGATGTTCAGCACCTACGTACACAAAATCGAAACAAAATTTATTCAGCAATCTAAGCATAAAGCACTAGATAATCAATCCATAAAACATCATTGAAGCAATGTATAATTGAATGATCGTTCCATGGACAACTTATGAAAAGTACCTATGTGATGTCGTCGCAATGGTTATCTAGCTTTGATTTTGAATTGAACAAAAAGAAAGATGAATGTGGAACATAGCGAAGGAAGTTGTGACGGCTAGATTTTAGAGTTTTATTATAGGAATTCAATTGAACCAAACAATTTTTAACAAATTTTAAGTATGACACAGGCCTTCAAAATTAAGGAAATTTTATCGAAATTGCAAGCAGTGAACATACCAGTGCTATGCCGACGGTGCCGCTAGACGGCGGTAGCATGCCGAGGAACGTGAACCCCATTGCATCGGCCTCCATGGCCGGGCTCACCGCCACCTTGTACCCCCTCATATCATCTGCCGTCACCACCCCTCATATCATTTGCCGTCACTCAAATATTACATATTTATAAAAAAAATAAGTAAAACATAAAACATTATATATAGTTTAAAATGGGTATAAGAAATTCAAAAACGATTGAAACAATGCGAAACCTATATTGTGCATACATGTGCATCATGGGATGGCGAACAATGTTGTAGGAGGAAGTTTTCCTCTTTGTCGCACCAAAAAGCCATTTTTCATTTTCCGAGCACAAAAACCGAATGGTTTTGTGAAGCTACTACCAAATGGCTAATTCAAATTGCTACCACCACAATTTACAAAAATACTAGATCATTTATATGGACAATGTCTCAAAAGGGGGATCCGAGACCTTTCCGTCCACCCCTGGTGAAAAAGATAAATTCCTACCGAATCAGTAGGAAGTGGATCATATATAAACTACAGGTACATGATCCGATGCTCATGTTTTTTTACAAAAAATCATTTTTAGGTTCACAATATTCTATTTTATCCAAGATCCAATGCAATTTTAGCGAGGCTCGGCCCCGAACTAAGAATCTTCATGCCCGCCGTTCGATAAAGTTTCACGATATTTTAAAACGGGCATAACAAATTCAAAAACGATCGAAATAATACGAAACCATCGCGTGGTGTTATATTATGTGATATAGTTACAAGGAAAAATATCAAACCTGGTATATTGATTATGTCTGAAAAAACCCTTCACAAAATGACCTATCTCATTTGAGGTTTCTTGGCTTTCGGGTCAAATGACCAATATTATGGCTCGAATTAAGGCATAGTTTGTGATAATGTGTACATATTGTGCATACATGTGCATCATGGGATGGCGAACAATATTGCAGGAGGAAGTTTTCCTTTTCATCGCACCAAAAAGCCATTTTTCATTTTCCGAGCACAAAAAACAAACGGTTTTGGGGAGCAACTACCAAATGGCTAATTCAAAACGCTACCACCATATTTTACAAAATTAATAGACCACCTTATATGGACAATGTCCCAACAGGGGGATCCGGAACCTTTTCGTCCATCCTGGTGAAAAATATAAATTCCTGCCAAATCGGTGGGTGGTGGGTCAGGAATGAACTACATGTACATGATCTGATACTCATGTTTTTTTACAAAAATCATTTTAGGTTCACAATATGCTATTTTATCAAATATCCAATGCAAGTTTTCTTTTTCGTCGTACCAAAAAGTCATTTTTCATTTTCCGAGCGCAAAAAAAGGAAGATTTTCTGAAGCAACCACCAAATAGCTAATTCAAAAATAGGGGGTTTGTGATTATTTGATATGGATATCATATTTAGATTCCTTTCATTTTTCTGATCAATTTAGACATATTATTTATCAAATTCCGATTTACGGATTTAAAGATATTAATTATTCCATATTAAATAGAAAAATACAAAAAAGTAAAATTATTATATTTTTATTTGAATTCATTAGTATTTTTATTTGAATCGGTAATATTTTTACTTATTAATTATTGTTTACTTAAATAAGTGTTTGTAGTTTCAAAAAATAAAAACATTTGACATAATGATATAAGAGTTAATAAGATTGATATTATAGTATTGACAAGTAGGTAAAAATTGCTTCGCGGAAACTGATTCAGAATGAACTGAAACGTGTTTAGCGTGCTAGAACTGGAGTAGTGCTAGGATGGATGACCGAGCGAAAAGTTTGTTAAAAACTGCAATTTGATTAAAGATTAAATGTAATTAGTGTTAAAACTGTTTCAAGTGAGAGATTAACGATTTAAAAAAGTTGAGGAAAAATTCATAAAAAATGAAAAACATATTCAAAAAAAATTAAATTTTTTTGGATTTTTTACAACCTACGGTTATTATGCCGACGGGCTATGCCGATGGCGAGGCCGTCGGCGTAGCATACGCCGATGGGCAAAAATACCTCCGCAGAGGAAGACTTTTGCCGAAGAGCGCCGAGGATAGCCTTTGGCATAGCATATGCCGAGGGCATTTTGGCCTATGCCGACGTCTTTTTGCCATCGGCGTAGCGTGTCGTTCATGTAGTGAATTAAAAGAAAACGACGTAGATCACAAAGCATTAAGCAGATAAACATATTGTTTACATCAAAGATATAGGGAAGTTCAATTAGCAGAAGGTCAAAAGTTAGCGTTGCATGTAAGAACATCACACCGATGCGAGCAGCCTTTTCATCAAGTACTTCGGAGTGTTAAGTAAATAGGGAATTCGGGGGATATGTTGTGTTAAATGATAGAATACTTTTCGTATCCTTGTAGATTTGGGAACCTCGCAAGTGTCGTGTTTTCTCCTGGCTTTCCATGCAGAATAGGCTCTGGACCTTGGATCGCTTGGCAAAGCGGGGCTGGCCGCACCAGCCAACTTGTCAGCTATGTAAGTGCCATGCTGAGACTGCCAGACACATCCTGTTTGAATGCCACTACTCTAGAAGAATTTGGCAGGCCGCGGCTTCCTGGCTTGATTGCTCGTCCCTTGTGCAGAACATTGGAACAGGCCGCCCCACAGTTATTCAATATTGGAAGGCCGCCACTCCGGCACCATCTGCATGTCCACTGGGTCTGAATTCAGCAGTCACGCTTATCACCTGTGAGATTTGGAAAGAGAGGAATGCCAGAGTTTTAATAACAAGTTCGCAATGCCTGTGGTCCTCATCCAGAAGATAAAAGACGAGAGCAAAAGCTGGGTTTTGGCTGGTACCAAACATCTTCGGGAGATTATAAGCTAGTGTGTTTGTCTTCCCTTTTTTGAGGTTTTTTTTTTTTTTTGGCTTAGGCCACCAATGTTTGCTCCTACTTTATCAATATAAAAGGCAAAGCTATTGTCTCGTTTCAAAAAAAAAGTATCCTTGTTGATTTGTGACGGCACAAGAAGAAACAAATTAAGTATAGTGGCAACAACAACAACAAAATAGAAGTTCATAGCCGGCATCTAATCAACATCAGGTGAGTTATTTCGCCCAAAAAAAAACATCAGATGAGTTGCATCGATCATGTGTGAACAACATAGTCCCTCACACGTCCTTTATATTACCTTGTGCTTCTTCTACCAAATATTATGTTTCTTTTAACAAATTTATAGTTCCAAATCGAATAACAGTTTGGTTGTATCCTAGATGCGCCTCGTGCTTCCCTAGCACCGGCCTCTGGAACACTACGTGCTGGGAGGCTGAGATGTCGTTGAGGGCCAGCCTCATTCGCTTGGGCCTCAACGACATGATGTAAAGCAGTAGGCTGACACATGATTTTGCTAGACCGAGAAATTACGTCACAGTGCATATCATTTAGATTTATATGTGGTTTTCTTGAATTGACAGACAATTACTTCAATTTAGTCCAGTGATGCGTACGTGTACACAAAATAATTATTTCCTTTATCCAGAAATAACTGACTTGACTTTGTCTAGATTTAAATGTATCAACACATTAAAACATGTCTATATACATATACATGTAAATCTAGACAAATCCAGGTCTTATTTCTGAATGGAGGGAGTACAAGACTTCTTTTCTTAGGGACAGGGGACATGATCCAGTCCACCTTAATCAAGGGAACCGTACCATCTAGGTTATTTATTCATACGTCCATATGTTCCATGATACCCCCTCCGTCCTAAAAACGATGTAGCAAAGTTTTTAAAATTTGAATGTATCTATAGATTAAAATATGTTTAGATACATTCAAATTTAGATAAACTTGTGACATCTTTTTTCAGATGAAAGGAGTATGATTTTTGACAATGACTATTTTGTTCTCTTATTGGTGCTTCGTCTAGGCCGCCGGGACCTAAATGATAGAAACTCTTGTTACCCGTCTGGGTATCTTGTTACCGCCGGGACCTAAATGATCGATGCAATCTTCCCATGCCATGTCGGCATATTGAGTTGGTTCAATGCACTTCCATACAACACTGATGCACTTGTACCCAGAACCAAAACCAATCATCCAAACTTGTTCCCCTTTCTTGATCCCACCCTTGGCGTCGACATATGCTAGCTCATACCACACAGAGCTGCTAAGTGTGTTCCCAAACCGGTGCAAGGTCATCCGCGATGGCTCAGCCTGTTCATCTGATAGACCGAGGCTGTGTTGGACCCCATCGACCACCGCACGCCCTCCTGCATGGATGCAGAAATGCTGGAAGGCGGTGCGGAAGTCAGGGACATGTATGTTGATCCTTCCATTGAGCACTTTCCCCAGGGTGAATGAGAGAAGGAATTTACACTTCTCCGAGAAAGGGAGCACATTTGGTCCCAAACTTGCAATGTTACTCTTGAGAGCCTCGCCGGCTATATCCAAAAGGTCCTTGGATAAATTGATCCCTAAATTCCCCTCCTCATCTTCCTCTCGGGAAACACATCGATAGGCATCATCCTGGGCACTGGTTGATTTCCGCACCATGTGCATGAGTTCAAACCTAGCATTAGCCTTGGAGGTGGAGAGGAGTATCGCGGCGCCACCTGCCCGGAACAATACATTTTGCAGCTGCATTGAACGTTTGTTACCCTTGTATTGTCTCAAGATCTCTGCGGATACAAGCAACGCATGTGCACCGGGAGCGGCAGACTGCAGGAGGTTCCTTGCAAGACCTACCGCAATTAGACTTGCACTGCACCCCATCCCAGAGAGCTGCGCGTGGCGGATGTCGTGCCGAAGCTTGTATCTTCTCATGATTATATCGGCGAGCGATGGAGTTGGGTCGAAGAGGCTGCAGTTCACGATGAGTATGTCGATCGCATTAGGATCGATGCATGTCTTCCTGATTAGGTCATCGATGACCGTGAAGACAATAAGCTCTGCCTCATCTCGATATTCACTTAGCTCATCAAGTGGAGGAATATAGTGCAAGGAAGGTGGAACACTAGTCTCGTCGCCGAGGCCAGATCGATGGAGCATACGTTTCATGAAGTGGAAAGTACTCTCATCAAAAAATGGTACGAGACGTGTGTGCTCAATGTAGCTGGCCATGGAGGCACGCCAGCTAGAATCAGGACAGAAACAAGCATAATTCACAAGGTATACCCGACGAGGATGGCGGATGGTGTGATAGGTAAGAGTGATAATTGGTAGGAAGGTAAGAAAGAAGAGATGGACTGGACGGAGAGCGTGGAACCAGACAAGAACCTTATTACCGGGACCGATCCATATAGATATTAGTAGGATGGTGGCTAAAAGTGGCAAGAGGATTGTAGTGTGGAAGTTGTTCACGGTTATCTGCTTAAGATGAGGCCACAAAACCATGTTGTATATGTGGATGCTTTGGTGTTGATTTTGTAGGATGTGTGGATGCTAAGCAATAAGGGAAACCTGCTGGTTATATATATGCTACAAACTTCGGTGCCATTCATTGCACCAGCAAGTATATGTTTTTCGAAGGAAAGCGGCGAGATTTCTGCATCTTCTTCGCCAACCAAATGAGATTGGAGCACTTCACCAGCAAAAATATATATTTAACTATACATGAAATCAGAATTCGGACATCCTAACTATAAAGTTACCGCGAGTGACAAGGGTTTTCACCGTCGGATGCAATTTGATATGGTACCCACGTGATGGATGAAGCTCATGTTGCATTCTGGATTAATTACAAGACGTATCTAGATAACACATGTCAAGAGTTAGTGAAGTCATGAAGAATGCACGAAGACATCAAAAGTAAAAAAAAATTGGAGCGAGTGAGAGGTCATATTATGATACGAATGACATGAGAAACCCCTCTCGTCAGAGCCAGTGGCCTAGAGGATTTTCATGTTTGCAGTGTTAGGTACTTCACCAAGTTTCTATTTTAACTATAAACGATATCATTGGATTTTCATAAAAAAGTATATTCACTTATATTGTGATACAAAAAAGTATGGTCAAGTATACCCGTCGAACGTGACGTCAAAAAGGACACTTTCACAAATCTCGGTTTGTACTAAAGGGTCTCCCAAATCTTGACTATATTCTGCAAAACATACATTTGTTGGGCAACAATCCAAAAGAACCAAAACATGTGATGAAACCATGTGGAACCGAAAACATGTGCAGAAACATATACTAGAAGTTCTTTAAACATGCGCCACTCGCAATTGACATGCATCATGCATGTTTCCTTTGTATAGTTAGTTGCTAACAACTAGATTTGCTTCTGGTGGCAAGTATAGGACCAAATAGTAGTTTGACTCTGGGGAATCTTTGATGTCCCTCTTGTGTTTTAAATCAAATAAATGAGTGACGGTATGTAAATAGCATAACTAGAATTAGGTTGCGAATTAGATAAGCCAATCCACTAAACATTTGTACTTGAATGTGTGGATGTCATTTTCAGGGGTTTTTCCACCGTTTCCTTATTTACAGTTGCTTTGAGTCTCGGAAATTTATGTTATAGGGGTAGAGCAGTATCTATATCATGGGCCTCATTTATTTGTCGGATTAAAAAATATAGGAATAGGATCTCATGAGTTCCTTGTGAAGTCTATTACTGATACCTATATATCGATGTTGCTTGTTTTACTGCATTGTATCACATGGGAAAAAGTATTATCGCCAAGAGGTCTAAGTGGATGGAAAATTTTATTTTTCTAAAAAAGGAGCATATATTAATATCGCAAGATACCAATTACACTCAGCATCTGCAACAACGCAAATAAGGGCATTACAGATGCACACAGCAAAGAAAAAGAATTACAGAAAAAAAAGTTTTGCTACAGCGACCAAACACCACCAAGGCAGCACCAAAAATCCATCATGTCCAAAAGCGGCGTCTCCAAGAAGGAAACAGTGCACTAGCACCGTCATCGCCCTGATCATCGATCATAGGTTTTTACCCCGAAGAAAGTCCACGCTAACAAAACAATGTCTTCAACAAGGTCATTGCCAGACACAACTAATTAAGGCCAGACCTTAGATTTTTACCCTGCAGTTTAAACTCTGAATTCTCCTGTATTATCGTCCCCACTTTCCAATGTTGATGCTCTAAGACCTAGATCACCAAGCCAAAACCTTATCGCCATCAGGATTCAAATCACCATTACCAGTCTCCGAACCTTAGATTTTGTAGCATTTTCCACGACTGACTTCACCATGATACTAAAGGCATGTCCTTGATGGCAACAGTCTGCAAAGCTTCACAGCACTCCCTCTAAAGCCAAATAGTCAAATAAAAACATGGTTGCGTGTGACCGAAATCCATCTAATCTAGTGAACTCTGGCATGTCGTCCATTGGAGTATTTTTCATTATGTTTAATTTATAAAAAAAGATTAGATACACCATGACAAATATTTAAGTTAGGTTAAACAGATAAACAATACTAAGAAAATTATATGTGCAATCTGCTATGCTAGAGAAATCTAGCACACATATATATGGGCATGTTTTCGCATGGACCAGCAACAATTAAGGCAAGCAAAGGAGTTGAGCGTTCAAGTCGTCGATGCATGCATACACGTGGGATCAACTATCCAAATGGAGATACAACGTGTTATCCTTTTGTGGAGAAACTAGAATATCATCAAGGTTGGAATACGGTACAATCAACTTTGGCATGGGGGATGTTTCAAAAAAAAAAAACTTTGGCATGGGGGCATTTTTAGAATATTTATGGATAGTGGCGAAAACAGGAGATGTGAAAATTGCGCAACAACCGTCTACCTCGCCAATCTCCCAACTAACTGAACAGATATTGGCGACTTTTCTTCAGAAACACCATGCTATGGATTCTCCCATGCTCTCTGCCTTCTCTCTCGACCGAGACAAGAATTCAGAATCACACAGCGATAGCTTGATGCCCACTTTCACAAGTCACGGGAAGCTCACACTGGTGCAGAAATGCTTATCAGTAGCATGGCGAAACTACCATCAATGGGAGGGGCGTAGCCCAGGATTTAGGTATAGGCTGCTGAGCGATGACAATCACCGATGTAGTATACAAATCTCGAGACATCAAGTACACACTACAATAGCATATTAGTAGCATAGCTGGATCACGATGAATGACTACGTACTGCCATGCCATGCCGCAGAGCAGTTCTTATACCTCCAATGCATGCAAGCGATGCTTCAAAGCATCTAGTATTGTATATCTGTTTATTTGCTTAGTATTGTATGTTTGTTTATTAATTGATATGTAACATTATAGGATTATGTAATCTGCTAGTACTTTCTCCATTTCAAAATATAAGATGTTTTAGTTTTATAAAGTTAATGTATCTAAACATATTTTAGTATATAGGTTCGGAGAGATTTAGAGTGAACCTACACACTAAAAAGAGTCTAGATTCATTAGCTTTATAAAGCTAAAACATTTTATATTTTGAAATGAAGGGAGTACGTTATAGGAGTATATGCAATCTGCTACGCGAGAGAAATCTAGCACATACTATATAAGTATTAGTATGGGCATATTTTTGCATGGACCAGCAACAATTAATTCAAGCAAAGGAGTTGGGCGTTCAAGTCGATGCATAAATACACGTGGGCTGTCACGTTTCCAAAAGGAATAGATATAACGTGTTTTCCTTTTTCAGGAAAGTTGGAATATCATTAAGTTTGACGTGGGAGGGCATTTTCAGATGATTTAGATGGTGGTGAAATCACCATCAGTGGTGTGTGTTTGTACACGTCACTAATATGAAGCCATCGGTATATCATACTAGTAATTCCTATCATAGTAATATAGTGTACTAATGTGGCGTACGCTTCCCCTAAGAAAAAGTGTGGCGTACGCTTTGGAGCCACAGCTCTTCAAAGATCTTTTTTTGTTAAACTTGACAGTAAATTTAAGATCTAACCATCACGGATGATATGCATGTCTAACATATTGCAAATGGGATAAAATAGATGGCCCAAATTAGTTTGTCGGTACACCCAAAACCTCTTCGGTATTTAGTATGTTCTAATAATGTCCACTTAGCTAGTACTCTGAATAACATGAATAACATGCTGCGAAACGGTTGAGAAGTCGGCATGAATGGTGTCACACTCTCATGCCAGATTGGAAAGTTGTTTGATCTAGATGTGTCATGAGCATATATGAAACATTAAAATTCCTATCATGATGTCGCTAGGAAAGACCGAGTCCAAAGAAACGCAGTATATTGAGATCGGGCCCGAGGCCAAGACAGTTGACACTTGCAGCGTTGGAGGTTTTTCTGCAAATCCTTAGGAATTGGGAGTACAATGCTAATGGCATATTGCCGCCTACACCTTCTATAAAATGTCCCGCCCACCCTCACACTCCCCACCGGCTATACTCAGTCATCCTCACCACTGCACACACATCAACAACAAAACCCAACAACATGACCTTGTGGTCTCATCTCAAGCGCCTCAGACTGCTATACTATTGTGCTGCCAACACCTTCGTCTTGGCAATTGTCACCACCACAACACTCGCAGCCGCCGTCCTCATGCGCAGCGCCATCTCTCCTGTCCACCTACTCCTAGCCGTCCCTCTTCTAACCGGCATGGCTACCTTATACCGTGCTCTCCGTCCTAGAACCGTATACCTTGTTGACTATGTTTGCTTCACGCCGAGCCCCAATTCTAGATACCCAAAGGCCACATTGCTTGAGCATGCACGTCTCTCCCCTTGGCTCAACGATTCAAGCGTCAGCTTCATAGATCGTGTTCTTCACCGCTCCGGCATGAGCGACGAGACACATGTGCCACCCTTGTTTTTGAACGTCGAGCCATCTTGTAGGCTAGACGAAGCACGCGCCGAGGCGGAGTTGGTCGTCTTCTCGATGATTGATGAATTGCTTATCAAGACGTGCATCGATGTTCTTGCCATCGACGTCCTTATCACAAACTGCACCGTCTTTTGCCCCGTGCCATGCATCACAGACAGTATCGTGAACCGATACAAGTTGCGACGTGACATTCGTGTCATCAACCTCTCTGGGATGGGGTGCAGCGCGGGGGTGACCGCAGTTGGACTCGCCAGGAACATGTTGCGGGTCATGCCTCGGGGGTCAAACGCGCTAGTAGTGTCGACAGAGACCACCGGGCCGTGCTACTATTGGGGAAATAACCATTCGATGAAGTTGGTTAACATCTTGTTCCGCATGGGCGGCGCTGCCAAACTATTATCCAATTCCGGGGCCAAGGCTCGGTTTCGATTTGAGCATGTAGTGAGGACAATCACGGCTGCAAATAACTCTGCCTACCGTTGTGTGTATCAAGAGGAAGATGATAAAGGAAACCTAGGGACTGCTCTCTCTAAGGACCTTATGGCTGTCGCCGGAGACACGCTCAAGATGAATATCGCTGCAACCGCACCTCGTGTCCTACCGATATCAGAGCTTCTCAAGTTGTTGCACTTCTCCTTGGTAAAAAAGGTTCTCTACTGGAAGAGAATGGCACCATACATCCCCAACTTCCACTTTGCGTTTGAGCATTTCTGCATCCATGTTGGTGGACCAGCGGTTATCGACTCAATACAACATGGTCTCAATCTATCAAACAAGGATGTCGAGCCATCGAGGATGACGCTGCATCGGTTTGGAAACCAGTCGACCGCATCGGTGTGGTATCAGTTGGCATACATTGAGGCTAAAGGCAGAATGAAGGAAGGCAATAGGGTGTGGATGATCGGATTCGGTGCAGGGTATGAGTGCAGCACTGCGGGATGGGTGTGTATACGACCATCCTCTGGTGCGGATGGTCCTTGGGCTAGCTGCATCCATCGTTACCCACCGGGTGTGTCCAAAAAGATTTAAGGTACTTATATGGGAGATTCATGGGATGCCATTTACTACTCCCGGAGAAAAGAGTAGTATATTGAATCAATTATGCCTTGGGAACTTTTCTATCCAAATTAACTACCAGATCTGCGAGGGCATCATCTTAAATATCAAAAGTCACTCTTGAATCTAATCATAGTCACATGGGCATTCACACTTAATAGGACATGTCAATACTCCATGTAATTAAAATATATGGATGTTAGAACTTCATTATTCTGATATTTGTGTTGTAATCTATTTACATTGTTTCTAACAATTTGCAAATGTACAAAGCTTAATACCATTTTGACCGGACTCTTAATTTAAGTTAAATAGACAATACGGCCTTCTCTTGTAATAATATTAGAATTTTAGTCATTTTAACTTGCTTATTTCAGCATGGAATATTCAAACTCTCCATCTCATGAAAGTAAGGCGGCATACACCGGGTTGGCACGACTCCAATCTTCGCCTGCTTTTCTCACCATAATCATCATAGCACTAAGGTGTGCATAAGCAAGGTAACCGTGGATTAACCTCCCACATGTAGTTTTACATTTCTTTCTTATTGGGACCATGCATCTCAGCCACAAAGTTGTGATGCTTGAGACGGCGTCGTGCCAACAAAGTCTGCTCCGTCACAATGCTGGTGTGATCATGAAAGTTTACTCCATGAATCCAATGTCAACTGGAATCCCACCAAAATCCCACTTCTAGGTTCATTATAAAATTAGTATTGCAAAAGTCAAAACTTTATACTAGAAATCTCAAAAATCTCAAAAGAAACTAGAAGTGGGACTTGGGTGACCTGACGCGGACACCCCAGACGAGACTGAGATGCGGCTTGCGGAGGCAATTCAAGTTAGACAAACGTGCCCCCAGTGTTTGCAACGGGATCTTCTTTATTATCGTCATCCTGAAAGAATTCTTAATTAAAAAATTACCGAAACTGTACTGTCTTTTGAAGAAGGAAGTGACTGAAGGTGTCAGCCGTGGATCTCTTACATTTTGTGTTCTGTGTCCATGGCTTTGTAGGTCATGTTCTACGTTAATGTTTTTGTCTAAAAGTGGCTTTGGACTGAAGCTAGTATTTTTCGGTAGCCGTATATTTGAGTCGTTCCCCAAAACTTCCTGCAAACGTGTCTCATATACCAACACCGATGAGACATTTTGCTGTTCTGAAAAATCTGTTTGAATGTATGTACACTAATTCAGATGTACTGCAAAAAAAAAACTGCCAAAATCACACGCCGGCAGGGCTACCGTCTTTCCTCGGGTCGCTCACCGCCGTCAGCATCCCATGGAACACGTTCTTGCCACCGCCGCCACCAGAGACCGGTTGCAGCAAGTCTTGCACAATCATCTGGCACACGGCCCCTGACCCCGTCCCCTCCAGCACGTGCCCTCGGCTTCTCAAAAACTCCCTTGCCTCGGCGCTAAGCTTGATGACCTCGCCGTCGGTCACCGTCTCGTCCTAATACTTCACCACGTTGGGCACCAACTTGTGGTACACCCTTGCGCTCCGCACGGCGGCAAAGGGGCTCATGCCCACCACAAAGTGGTTCAGGAACACCTGTGTCACCGCGGCAATGATGTTGGTGCCACCGCTCCCACCCAGCACACCGGCAAGCTGTCCACCCTTGAGGATGATGGTCGGTGTCATGGAGGAGAGAGGTCGTTTCCCCGGGGCGATGAAGTTGGCCGGCGCAGGAGGGAGGTGGTCGGGAGGTCATTTCTGTGACGAAAGCGGAGGTGAGGGAGTGATCAGACGGGGCGTAGACGTTGGTAATGGTGAAGGAGGCGTCGGAGGCGGTGGAGAGAAAGGACGTGGTGAGGCTGAAGGTGTTGGTGGAGGAGGAGGAAAGGGAGAGTAGCCGCTTGTCCCAAGCAGTGGTGATGCCACCCCGCGATTCGGCAGCATCGACCGAGCAGAAGCCGGTCAGGTGAACAGGAAGGAAGGACCTAGCTTTCCACTCATCGAGAGAGACGAGTTTTGACTCCTGAATACAGACAATAGAGGGGTTGACAGGGGTTAGATTATCTCGAACAACAACACATTTGTCGTCGTCGCCCAGGCCTCGCACTCATCGAGAGAAACTAGAATATCATCAAGGTTGGAATACGGTACAATCAACTTTGGCATGGGGGATGTTTCAAAAAAAAAAAACTTTGGCATGGGGGCATTTTTAGAATATTTATGGATAGTGGCGAAAACAGCAGATGTGAAAATTGCATAACAACCGTCTAATACCTCGCCAATCTCCCAACTAACTGAACAGATATTGGTGACTTTTCTTCAGAAACACCACGCTATAGATTCTCCCATGCTCTCTGCCTTCTGCCTCGAAGATGGAACAATCAGCTTTTACGAGGGCATTTTAGATGATTTATGGATAGTGGCAAGAAAAGAGGTATTTCGGAAAACATGGAAGACAGTCAAAATTTGGCAACAACAGTCTAATCACTCACCAATTTCCCAACTAACCGAACAGATATTGTCAAGCGTGCCAAACTTTTCTTGAAAACACACAGGGATTCCCCATGCTCGCTGCCTTCTGTCTCGATCTGAAACCCACTTTCACGAGTCAAGGGAAGGTCACACAAGTGCAGAAATGCTTATTAGTAGTGTGGCGAAATCACCAACGGCGGTGTGTCTGTACACGTCACTAATATGGCGCCATTGGTATATCTTACTAGTAATGTCTGTCATTGTAATATAGTGTACTAATATGGCTTACCCTTCGGAGCCACCGCTCTTCAAAGATTATTTTTTTGTTAAATCTTGACAGTAAATTTATGATCTAACCATCACGGATGATATGCATGTCTAACATATTGCAAATGGGATAAAATAGATGGCCCAAATTTAGTTTGTTGGTACACCCAACACCTCTTCAATATTTAGTATGTTTTAATAATGTCCACTTAGTTAGTACTTTGAACGCGTGTTATGCGAAACATGGGCGACCCATTGATGCGCAACATGAATAACATGCTGCGAAACGGTTGAGAAGTCGGCATGAATGTTGTCACTCTCATGTCATGATGTCGCTAGGAAAGACTGAGTACAAATAAATCATAGTACATTGAGATCGGGCCGAGGCTAAGACAGTTGACACTTACAGCGTTGGAGGTTTTTCTGCAAATCCTTAGGAATTAGGAGTACAATGCTAATGGCATATTGCCGCCTACACCTTCTATAAAATGTCCCACCACCCTGACACTCCCCACCGGCTATACTCAATCATCCTCACCACTGCATATACAGCAACAACACAAAACCCAACAACATGACCTTGTGGTCTCATCTCAAGCGCCTCAGACTGCTATACTATTGTGCTGCCAACACCTTCATCCCGGCAATTGTCACCATCACAACACTCGCAGCCGCCATCCTCATACGCAGCGCCATCTCTCATGTCCACCTACTCCTAGCCGTCCCTCTTCTAACCGGCATGGCTACCTTATACCGTGCTCTCCATCGCAGAACCGTATACCTTGTTGACTATGTTTGCTTCACGCCGAGCCCCAATTCTAGATACCCAAAGGCCACATTGCTCGAGCATGCTTGTCTCTCCCCTTGGCTCAACGATTCAAGCGTCAGCTTCATAGATCGTGTTCTTCACCGCTCCGGCATGAGCGACGAGACACATGTGCCACCCTTGTTTTTGAACGTCGAACCATCTTGTAGGCTAGACGAAGCACGCGCCGAGGCCGAGTTGGTCGTCTTCTCGATGATCGATGAATTGCTTATCAAGACGTGCATCGATGTTCTTGCCATCGACGTCCTTATCACAAACTGCACCGTCTTTTGCCCCGTTCCATGCATCACAGACAGTATCGTGAACCGATACAAGTTGCGGCGCGACATTCGTGTCATCAACCTCTCCGGGATGGGGTGCAGTGCGGCACTGACGGCAGTCGGGCTCGCCAGGAACATGTTGCGGGTCATGCCTCAGGGGTCAAACGCGCTGGTAGTGTCGACAGAGACCACCGGGCCGTGCTACTACTGGGGAAACAACCATTCAATGCAACTGGTTAACATCTTATTCCGCATGGGCGGTGCTGCCAAGCTATTTTCCACTTCAAGGTCCAATGCTCGGTTTCGACTTGCGCATGCCGTGAGGGCGATCACGGCCGCAAATAACTCGGCCTACCGCTGTGTGTATCAAGAGGAAGATGAGAAGGGAAACCTAGGGACTGCTCTCTCCAAGGACCTTATGGCTGTCGCCGGAGACACGCTCAAGATGAATATCGCTGCAACCGCACCTCGTGTCCTACCGATATCAGAGCTTCTCAAGTTTTTGCACTTATCCCTGGTAAAAAAGGTTCTCTACTGGAAGAGAATGGCACCATACATCCCCGACTTCCGCTCTGCGTTTGAGCATTTCTGCATCCATGTTGGTGGACCAGCGGTTATCAACTCAGTACAACATGGCCTCAATCTGTCAGACAAGGATGTCGAGTCATCGAGGATGACGCTGTATCGGTTCGGAAACCAGTCGACCGCATCGGTGTGGTATGAGTTGGCATACATCGAGGCCAAAGGCCGAATGAAGAAAGACAACAGGGTGTGGATGATCGGATTCGGTGCAGGGTATGAGTGCAGCACCGTGGGGTGGGTGTGTATACGACCATCCTCTGGTGCGGATGGTCCTTGGGCTAGCTGCATCCATCGTTACCCACCGGGTGTGTCCAAAAAGATTTAAGGTACTTATATGGGAGATTCATGGGATGCCATTTACTACTCCCAGAGAAAAGAGTAGTATATTGAATCAATTATGTCTTGGGAACTTTTCTATCCAAATTAACTACCAGATCTGCGAGGGCATCATCTTAAATATCATAAGTCACTCTTGAATCTATTCATAGTTACATGGACATTCACACTCTGCTATAGGGAATTTGTGTTGTAATCTATTTACATTGTTTCTAACAATTTGTATGTTCTGTGTCCATGGCTTTGTAGGTCATGTTCTAGTACGTTAATGTTCTTTTTTTTTGTCTAAAAGTCGGTACCTGACAAAAAAAACAGATGACCTCGTGCCTAACAGTAGTTCTGGAGTGAAGCTATTATTTTTCGGTAGCCGTATATTTGGAGTCGTTCCCCCAAAACTTTCTGAAAACGTGCCTCATGTATACCGACCGGTGTTGCACACCGATGAGACATTTTGCTGTTCTGAACAATCTATTTGAATGTATGTACACTAATTCAGATGTACTGCAAACAATCTGCCTAAATCACACGCCGGCAGGGCTACCGTCTTTCCTCGGGTCGCTCACCGCCGTCAGCATCCCATGAAACACGTTCTCGCCACCACCGCCGCCACCGGAGACCGGTTGCAGCAAGTCTTGCACAATCATCTGGCACACGGCCCCTGATCCCGTCCCCTCCAGCACGTGCCCTTGGCTTCTCAAAAACTCCCTTGCCTCGACACTAAGCATGATGACCTCGCCGTCGGTCAACGTCTCGTCCTCGTACTTCACCACGTTGGGCACCAGCTTGTGGTACACCCTTGCGCTCCGCACGGCGGCGAAGGGGCTCATGCCCACCACAAAGTGGTTCAGGAACACTTGTGTCACGGCGGCAATGATGTTGGTGCCACCACTCCCACCCAGCACGCCGGCAAGCTGACCGCCCTTGAGGATGATGGTCGGTGTCATGGAGGAGAGAGGTCGTTTCCCCGGGGCGATGAAGTTGGCCGGCGCTGGAGGGAGGTGGTCGGGGGTCTGCTCGGGCACCGAGAAGTCGTCCATCTCGTTGTTGAGCACGATGCCAGTGGACGGCGACAAAACATGCGCGCCGAAGAAGCTGTTCACCGTCGTCGTCATCGCCACCGCGTTCCGGTCGCTATCCACCACGCACAGATGGCTCGTCCCGTTGTCGCGTAGCTGGCTCCATCTGAAAATTAGTCAGGGAAAATGCATGCTTAATAGTACAGAAATTACCGTAACATTCCTTAGTTAATTACTGCTTACTTTGGGAGATAGTAGTCGGATGGGAAGGTGGTGTTGTCAGCAATCCTCTCGCGGATCCTGTCGGCGTACGCCGGTGAGAGCATCTCGGAGACGTTGCCAGCGACATTAACGAAGCTAGGGTCGCCGAGGTCCATCCGGGCGGCCAGCATGTGCTTCACCGCCTCGATCAGCCGGTGCACGCCAAGAAACCCCTTCAAAAACTCGGTCGACTTGTACCCACCCAAGATGTTCAGCACCTACGTACACAAAATCGAAACAAAATTTATTAAGCAATCGAGACATAAAGCACTAGATAATCAATCCATAAACATCATTGAAGCAATATATAATTGAATGATCGTTCCATGGACAACTTATGGAAAGTACATATGTGATGTCGTCGCAATGGTTATCTAGCTTTGATTTTGAATTGAACAAAAAAGAAAGATGAATGTGAAAAATAGCAAAGGAAGTTGTGACGGCTAGATTTTAGACTTTTATTATAGGAATTCAATTGAACCAAACAATTTTTAACGAATTTTAAGTATGACACAGGCCTTCAAAGGAGATTTTATCGAAATTGCAAACAGTGAACGTACCAGTGCTATGCCGACGGTGCCGCTAGACGGCGGTGGCATGCCGAGGAACGTGAACCCCATTGCATCGGCCTCCATGGCCGGGCTCACCGCCACCTTGTACCCTCTCATATCGTCTGCCGTCACCACCCCACCAGCCCTTCTAACATCCTCCACCAGCTTATCTCCAATGTGGCCACCATAGAACGCGGCTATGCCTTCCTCTGCCATGGCCTCGAGTGCGTCGGCGAGTGCCGGGTTGCGGCAGATCTCACCAGTGGTGAGGAGCTTGCCGCCGGGAGCAAACAAGCCACGCAGACCGGGGTCGGCGAGCACGTCGGCCTCTATTTCCTTGAGCGCGTTGCCGACGTAGGAGACAATGGTGTAGCCGTCGCGGGCGAGCTGGATTGCCGGAGCGAAGAGGGACTTCCACGGGAGCCGGCCGTAGCGCGACCACGCGGCGTGGAGGCCGGCGAGCTCCCCCGGCACGCCCATGGCCAGTGCGCCCTTGTACTTCGTCGTTGGGTCAGCCTCGTACATGTTCTGGCATATCACAAATTGTAGAAACACGGCAAAACCATGTAAGCTAAAAAAAACATTGTAGAGAACCATGAACAGAGACATGAGACCATGACTCTTAACATCGACTTAGATATTTTAAGAAAGAAGAAAAACAGTTACCGAGCACAATCAAAATACTTCCTCCGATTCAAATTAGTGGACTCAGATTTGCCTAGACCCGGATGTATCGAATTCATAAAATAATAAAATAAATAGATTTTAAAATTTTAAATAAGGAACAAATTATGTATACATCTAAACAACCTTTTATTTAATATAAGCAACCCTTTGGTAAATTTAAGTGTGTAGATATATCATGAATTTATACAAACGTGCGCAACGGTTAATATGGAACGTATTAGTACTTTTTCTTAATTTCTCGTTGGAGGATTTTAAGCCGGAAAGTGAGATGATGAAAATTAGTATTCCCTCCGATTCATATTAATTTATTTAAATTTATCTAAATACGGATATATCTAACACTAGAACTTGTGTATCTAGATAAATCTAATACAACTAACATGAGTCGGAGGGAGTAGCTTATGTCAACTCTATAGACCAACCACACTAAGACCCAGTTCTTTTGGTGGCTTCTCCGAGAAGCCGTCCTATCCCAAGCTTCCTGGAAAGCCGGTTCAAAAAATTTAGAAGGCTTCCAAAGTAATTAAGCTAAACTAATTTGAAAGCCTCACAAAATTTTGAAACTGGCTTTCCCAAAAAGCTGGGGTAGGGCGGCTTCTTGGAGAAGCCACCAAAAAAACTGGACCTAATGCTATTGGAAAATACAAGCTAATAATTTAGCCCTGGATGGATAATGGAGTAGAAGGCTAGGATTCATCGCGTAATAGTGATTTAATGAAATAATTTTGTTGTTGTTCTTTGCTTTTACGTAACCATCAGCAACTGTTGGCAGTTCATTCGTCCAACTATAAGACCGGGTATTTCTTCCTGCTAAAAATCCACAACCAAAATGATACGTACTACTACTCGAAAGCATGTGGGCCCCACCAGACGGTGACCATTTCTAAGAGCACGTAGGGCCCACCAGACGGTGACCATTCCCAGCCGCTGGCCGAGCATATGGCCCACGCGTCATATTCCGGCATGACTGGCTATACAGTCTACAAGGTAGGTAAACGTACCGGCGTTGCCGCTGCCGGCGCGGTCTCCCGGGCGTCGAAGGCGACGGCCTCGCCGGAGCTCGCGTCCCTGACGACGATGAACGCGCCGCCGCCGATCCCGCTGGACATGGGGTGCACCACGCCGAGGCAGAGCGCCGCCGCCACGGCCGCGTCCACCGCGTGCCCGCCCGCCCGCAGCGCCGCGGCGCCCACCTCCGAGCACCGCCCGTCGTCCGCCGCCACCGCGCCCGCGCCGGACTCCACCTCGTGCGAGCTCAGCCGCGCGCCTCCCGCCCCGCTCCGGCTCCGGTCGGCGCCAGAGCCGGTGGTCAGGAGCAGCAGGACGCCGGCCAGGGCGAGCAGCGCCACGGCGATGGCCAGAGCGGCGCCCGGGCGGGGCATGCGCCGACGCGACGGCGAGATCGACGCCATGCCGTCCTCGGGGAGGAGAGGGCTCTGCAGGGCGCCGCGCGGCGAGGCCATGGCCGGAGACGGATTCCGTGGAGGGACGGACGGACGGACAAACGGTGGTGGAGAAGCGGAGGATTCTTTGGATGGGTGAGAGCTGACAATGGGCTCTGCTTTGTCGTCGGCTTCAGATATTTAATAGTGGTCATGCCAACCGCCAAAACAACTCTCTGTTCTGCTGCATCGGAACACCCAAGTAGAACCTGAATTTTTCTAATGTAGTACTGCTACAAACTGGCCGAGGAAGTCTCTGTCTGCCAGTTAGTCTTCCTACTTTTCTTTTTGTCAAAATATACACTTGACCCAAATAGAACCTGAATTTAACAAAATGAAAATTCAGAAGAGGAAGGCTACAAGCATTTGTTACTCCGTAAGGTTCATTTTTTCTACTCATTAAATCACTAAAAAAAACATGATCTCCCTGTTCAATTGCTCGAGTCACAAGGATGGATGTGTCTTTCTATGATAGATCAAGGTAAAAACTGAAAAAGAAAACCAAGTTAATATGCTTATTTCATATCGGTACTTTTTTTATTTTGCTACTAGATTAATTGTATTTCTTGGCATGAAGAATTTTATTGTACATGTTATTAATACTAGTAATATATTATAGTATATTATTTCAATATACTCCCTCCAGTCAATATTAATGGTCTTAACTTTGTATAGATACGAATGCATCTAGTTTTAAGTAATTAACTAGATACATATGAATCTATATAAAGATGAGACCATTAATATGGACCAGAGGAAATGTTGTAACTTTTGCTGGATTTTTTTTTTATTTCATGCAAGCTATTGAATTGTATTATCTCAAGTATGTCCCAAAATGGAGTCATGTGTAGACTAGTTTGGGACTCCCGGTGATCTATATATTTTGTTTAAAAAAATTCTATCTCCAGAAATAAGTGACAAACACGTTTAGATACATGTTGATCTAGACAAATCCAAATCAGGTACGCTCTCTATGTAAAAATACATGTTAAAAATTGGATAAATCTATATACTAAATAGTGTCTAGATTCATCGAGATTTGATCAATCTATGATATGTATTTTAGACAGAGGGAGTATTTTTGATCAGAGAAACTATATATTACCTCCGATTCAAATTAGTGTTCTCAAATTTTCTAGATTCGGATATATATCTAGACATGTTTTAGTGATAAATACATCTGAATCTAAAAACATTAATTTGGATCGAAGAGAGTATTAAACGGTGGATCGGAGGAAGTATGATAAAGTCTGGTAAGATGTTATCACGTGGTCGTGGTGCCAAACTTTGTCCAACCACGATGGTATGAAAATGGTCGTCGTTGTTTGTGGCTGTCACGGTAGCAATGCAAATCAGACGGCATGGCCTAGATATATACTAGCTTGTAGCGGTACAAGTATTTTCTTGCACGCTTCACTTGAGTGTTACGTTTCCAACAAACGCTCTAGTGTTGGAAAAACTTTGTACTATAATAAATTATACACTATAAAGCCAGGTGTCCAACTGTGTGTTATGCAGTTGCATGCGTCACTTACAGACCAGTTCAGTTCGTTACAAATTGGCACCGGTCAGACCCATGATGTACCTGGCAGCAAAGCTGTCTAGGTGCGTCATGCATATGGATGGCTAGCTGCATCTTGAGAGCATCGTGCAGCTTGATGCAGCATATGTAGACACAAATTCAGCTGAGTAGTAGCAGTACCCGCTAAGAGCATGACTAACAGCATCTATAAATGCCCGAGTCATAAAAGGCGAGTACATGTTCCTATACTCCGATTTTCACATTTAAGTATTCTGTTTTATAGATTGCGATTAAGGGCCTTGATCTGTGCTGAAGCACTCTTAACCCGTAAAAAAAGGATCTAGACATATTTCCATGCACAAAAGCAATGTGCAGAAATATGCAAACATTTGATGCATAGTTCATAGTTCTACATCAATTCAACAAAGTAGTTCACAACAATTCATAGGCAAACAGTTCAAGGGAGATGGAATGGAGAATCATGAATGTGAGTTATCACCATGCTCAACCGAGGCACCTTCGGTTTCACTTAGACGAGCTAGCCTTCTTCTCTCCGTGATCTCCACGGTGGTCTCTTTCCACCACTCCAATTGTTGCTCATCCATGTCCTTGGTGGGCATCATCATTATCTCCCTCTCTTTGGCCAAGAGATCCTTTGTTGCCTTGGCTTTCTTCACATTGAGCTTCATCTCCTCCAACTCGACCTTGCGCATTGGACTCGAAGTACAAATTGACATACCTTTGTGGCATCTCTCCTCGAGCACGTGCGGGACGGCGACATGGGAAGACGACACTAGAGAGGCAGTGACTAGCGGGAGGGCGCTGCGGTGGGCCAGTCTCTTCTGCTTCGTCCCCGGGCCGGCCGACGTCGATTTTTGGCGCGGCGCCCTCTTCGGCTTCGTCTTTAGGGCCGGCGTAGGGGCAGGGGCAGCCGGGCCAGCTCCTGGTTGCGGGACAAGGTGTGTTCCCGCTCCGCTTCCTCTTCTTCACGCTGGTGGCGTTGACCATTTTCTCCACGTCGGCGTTCGTCGGAAGCCTTCCCGCAGCCCTCAGAGACACGGTCAACGCCGGCGAGGGAGGCTGCCGTGGATTGCCTCCAGAGGTGAGCGGGGCCGATTCAAGGTCCATTCTGCCGGGATCCGTCTGCGGTGTTGCAGGAGAAGGTGGGGGCGCGAAGATCGGCGGCGGCAGGAACGGGGGAAGAGCTGAAACAACTCGCGTGCAAACAACATGTGGACTGCGGGTTGCATCCAGGTCAGCCTCCCAATCCTTTTTTGTACAGGTCGACGGGCATTTTTGGGCCGACCCTCAAAAACTTTTTACGGATCGCAATGTTTACGGGTGCTTATTGGCGATGTTTCTTTGCCTAAACCGTAAACTGGCAGTTATTATAAAGGTTTGCCCCATTTACGTGTGATGTTAGTCATGCTCTAGTCAGGTCCTCATAAATCCATGTTTAACTTTATCTTTGTTAAGTTAAATAGAGTACTCTTTTCGTCCAAAAATAATTGATTTAGATTTATCTAGATTCATAGGTATCTAAACGCATTTTTAGTGTATAGATACATGTGAATCCTATTTTATGGTACTCCCTACGACCCATATTAGTTGACTTGCAATTGTTAAATTTTGGTTAAACCTATATATTAAATAGTGTCTAGATTTATTCAAATCTAAATAAATTTGAGTCAACTAATATAGGTGGACAGGTACGTACGTGCGGCTACTCCCAGGAGGCCGAGGCGGCGGCTCAAAAAACCACCATCTAGGGTTCCTTCCCTCTGCCGATGACGCCGTCGGTCTGCTCCGCCTCTGATGGCCTTAGGGCCTTAGAGGAGTGGTGGACCGCGGTCTCTCGTTGGCGAGAGGTTTTTGTTTTTAGATTAGGTTGTTTTTTCGAGTCTTTTTCTGGATGTTGAGGCGACGGCTACATCCTGAAGTCAGAATAAAGTCCTTCCCGCTCTATCCTCGCTCCGGTGGTGCTCCTAGCGCCGACGGAGGGGGTGTGGAGTCGTGTGTCCGGTGATCTCCTGGGATCTAGTCTTTTTCGTGTTAATTTCAGGTTAGTCTCTTCCAATCTACTGATGTCATCATTGGCGATGGTTGCTGCTTTAGTGCGCTGGTTCTTTGGGACTTTAGCACGACGACTTCCCGTCTGTGTACTATAACAGGCTCTACTACGACAAGCTTTGCCCGGCTCCGGTGATGGAGGGGCGATGACGGCGCCACGCCTTTGGCTCGTGTTATTGTTTGTAGTCTTCACTAGGTGGTTCATGGTTGTAATTTTTATTACTTTTAGGCATGTTTATACTACCGATAATAATTATTAATAGATCGGTGGAATTTTCGGAAAAAAAATATAAGTGAGAGGGAATACATATTTTCAGACCAGTTATGAGAGATCTCCCCTGCCGGCGTAGATTCTGGTGCCTCGGTGAATCTGATGACGAGGATGACCATTTGCCCCCTCCTTCGACCGCGTCAGAGATTATCGGCGTGCATAAATTCAGCTGGATAGTAGCGTCTGTAGACACGATTCAGCTAGATAGTAGCAGTACCCGCTAACCCGGTCCTAGTAAAAAAAGTGTTCCTAGGTTAATTTTAAAGCATCCTGCGAATCCAGGCTAAAATCCGGATCAAATTTTGGTCGGACGAAATTTGATTTCGGCCTAGGAACACCGAGGTTTCCACTCGCGTTGCTAGACCGAGTTTTTGGGTCCCCCGTTTTCGCCCAATTTCAGCTCAAATTCGTCTACATTTCGGCATAGTTCGGCATAATATGAATACATAACATATTTTGGCCTAGTTCGACGAAATTTTAAACACAGTTCGGCGTAAATGCAAACATTGTTCGGTCTGCAGTGAAAATATAACATATTTCGGCCAAGTTCGGTCAGTTCATGCTCGGTATCTACGTGTTGCCCTTGCGTATCCATATGTGCTCAACAAGATCATCCTGTAGCTGTTGATGCACCGCCGGATCTCGGATCTCCTGACGCATGGTGATGAAGGTAGCCCAGGTTGGAGGCACCTGATGATCAGACTGGGCAAGAGGACCCTGTCTATAGTATGGCTCGTTCTGCTCGAACAAACTCACTGGATCCTTCCTCTCATCTTCAATGATCATGTTGTGCATGACCACACAACAGTTCATCATTTTCCGCATCTGATCTGTCGACCAGGTCATAGCAGGAAACCGTACATCTGCAAACCTCTGTTGGAGCACACCAAATGCCCGCTCCACGTCCTTCCTGCAAGCTCATGTTCCTTGGCAAACTGAGCATTCATGGGGAGCATTGGGCTTGAGATAGTCTTCATAAATGTTGGCCATCTTGAATAGATGTCATTTGCTAGATAGTGTCCCTTGTAGTGGTGCCCGTTGATCTCAAATTCTAAAGGGGGAGCATGACCCTCAACAAGATTGACAAAGACATTTGAGGAGTTGAGGACGTTGATGTCGTTTTTTGATCCTGCCATGCAGAAGGAGTGCCAGATCCAAGGATCATGTGTAGCAACTGCCTCGAGTATCACAGTGCAACCTCCTTTATGGCCTTTGTACATTTCCTGCCATGCAAATGGACAGTTCTTTCACTGCCAATGCATGCAGTCTATGCTTCCAACCATAATAGAAAATCCTCTATTTTCATTGACTGCGAGGATCCGAGCAGTGTCTTCAGCAGTGGGTGATCTCGAGTACTGTTTCTCGAACAATGCAATCACTGTCCTGCAGAACCTGTACAAGCAATCGATAGAGGTGGACTCGGCCATGCGGAGATAGTCATCGACACTATCACCCGGCGCTCTATATGCAAGCAACCTCATCGCCACGGTGCACTTCTGCAGTGAGGAAAACTCAACCATGCCAGTGCAGTCCTTCTTGCAAACGAAATAGGGGTCGAACTCCCGGATGGCGTGCACGATCTTGAGGAAGAGCCTCCCTCTCATCCTAAAACGGCGTCGAAACATGGCTTCTGTGGAGCGGCTCGTCGGCGAAGTAGTCGGCGTACAGCAAGCAGTAGCCCTCTATCCTTTGCCTCGCCTTGCACTTCCGGCGACCTGGCGCCAAACCATCGCACTTCGGCTTCGTCATCTGTAGGTACAGCTGGGAGAGGGAGGCGAGGATCTCTATGTGCTCTGCATCTTCGTCGACCTCGGTGTTCTCCTCCTCCAGCAGTACGGCGAGTGTCTGCTCATCCTCAGAGTCCATGGTTGAACTGTCCAAACGCCGAACACTTGGCAGGCGTGGTGGTGGGAGCTCGCAGCGAAGCCGTGCTTCGGCAAAGTTCGGGCGGCGGAAGCAGCGGCGGAATGGGCGGCGGAGTGGGCGGCGACTACGGCGAGCAAATATAGAGGCGTGGGCATGTATCGGTGTGGAGGAGCTCCGTCGGCGAAGTCATGGCGACAGAGGCGCTGGGAGCTCTTCACCGCTGTCTGGGCGAGTGGAGTGGGGGGGAATGGGTCTGTCTCGCCGACAGAGCTAACCCACGCCCGTTTTCGTTCCGTCCAGCGTTCTCAGGGCGTTTTCGAGATCCTAGGTATGGCCTGGGAAGTCCGGACCAAAGTTCGCCGAATCTGGACGAAAAGAGGTTCGTAGGAACGCGGCTGGGCCGATTTTCGGGGTCCGGACCTATTTTCGGCGTCCTGGGTAGCCGAGTGGAGATGCTCTTATCTTTGTTAAGTTTCTAATAAACCCAATTCACTTATTTCCATGGAGAGTGTATAATTTAACCACATCAATTCCAACATGGGGACTACTTGAAACAATTGATCATTTTGTCTGCCCTGTAGTTTCTTCTTAACTAGTAGCTATGCACGCGCACACGCGTCTCAACTAATAAATTTTATGCTCTATATAAAAATTGCATAATATGTTAAAGATTATTTTTAGAATACTGCAAATCAACTTTAGTTTTAGCCAACATGATAGATCATTGTCCTTCAATAATCGTAGATTTTGTTCATAAGATTTGCAGGCAATCTTAACCGTTTTTCTACACTACTGTGTATCGGGATCTCTCGTGTGGACAAATTGCTATGGAACTATAGGGAGCCCTTTATTTTGGAAATTCAAAAACTCATCGTTTATAGAATCAAATATTCTAAAAAAACGCTGGAGATAGTCATGGTATATACTACAAGTGTGCAAGTCTCACCGTGTAATAATTTGTATTCTAGGATACACAAATATGACAAAAGTAATGGTCTGGTTGATTTGAAATAGGCATTTAGATTTAATTCTCGTATAGAGATGCGGGCCTTACTGGATATTGTCTTGGATGGTAAGATTAATACTTGGAAAATAGTCAAGAGATCCTCATTTTAATTATGTAGGCCCCATATCTTGACGTTGACATGTTGTACTTTGTTTGTTTGTTCGATTTGTCTATTAATATAACATGAGCTACCTAAGCATAATATAGTCATAAACTCTCATCACACTTCATCCATAAAAAATTTACCTATAATTTCTCATAAACTCTCATCGCACTTGATCCATAAAAAAAATTCAACTCATGTTTAGAAATTGTAACATAAAGAAAGAGTCATTTAGAAATGCAGCTGATGCAGCGCTGAGTTGATGTAGGAGCGCTGAGTTGGGAACTCCAAGAGCAAGGTGTGAGGCAGCACAATAGCAAGTTTTCCCTCAGTAAGAAACCGAGGTTATCGAACCAGTGGGAGGAAGGAAACGTCACACAGGTGTTGCAAGCAACGCGGAGACCTTCACAACACAAACTCAAGACTTTGCCCATAGAATCAGTGAGGTTGTCAAGCTCACCGGTTTGCTGTAACAAAGGGTTAAACGTATGGTGTGGAAGGTAATGGTTTGCAGCAAGTAAATAAGTAACAGTGGAAGATGTATCAATGGTAAAGATTGGACCGGGGTCCATAGTTCACTAGAGGTGCTCTCCTTAGATAAACAACATGGCATGAAGGGTAAACAATTACAGCAGGGCAATTGATAGGAACTGAGCAAGGCATAACAATGCAATTACTAGTCAAAAAGACCTATGAGATTCGATTGGGAAATACAATAAGATACATAGACCGCCATCCAACTGCATCTATTACTAGAAACCATCTTCAGGTTATCATCCGAACCCCCTCCGGTATTAAGTTGCGAGCAACAGATAACTGCTTTAAGCAAAGTGTGTAAGGTAAACAGTCCACATGTTCCATGAACAAGAGACCGTTGTTTTGTCCCTAGTAGCAACAGCACATCTACAACCAAAGAGATTATTGTCACTTCCCTTCGAAACTAGAGGCATGATCCTACTATCGAGCATAAATACCCCCTCTTGGAGTCACTAGTAACTACTTGGCCAAGATAGCTACTAACAACGGAGAGCATGCAAGATCACAAACAACACAGACATGATAGAATCATAAAGACGAAACCATTAATCAAACCAACATAATAATCTCAATATCCATCGGATCCCCGCAGACACAACATGCATGATTACAAATAAATTAGATCTTGATTATGAACGGAGCTCACAAGATCTATACATGAAAGCACAAAGGAGGAGATACAACCATCTAGCTACTACATGGACCCATAGTACAAGGTGGAACTACTCACGCATCATACCGGAGAGAAGGACTCCGGGATGATCTTCCCTCCGGCAGGGTGCCGGGAAGAACTTCAGATCCCCCCGATCTAGGGATGATGGTGGCGGCGGCTACAGACGGTTTCGTGGAGATTTGATCGGGTGCTTAGAGTTTCTGCATCGGGGGCTTCTTATAGGTGAAGGGGGAGGCCGAGGCGGCGACCAGGGGGGTCAAACCCTAGCCAGGCGCGGGGTGGGGCCCACCCACGCCTGGGGTGGGTCTGGCCACCCTGGCCGGCCCCTCCGGCTCTCCTCTGGACTTCTTGTTCTCCATGGAAAGTAATTGACTTTGACGTTTGTCCCGTCCAATTCCGAGAATATTTCTTTACTAACTTTTCTAAAACCAAAAACAGCAGAAAACAGGCATCTGGCACTGTTGCAACTTGTTAGTAGGTTAGTACCAGAAAACATGTAAAAAGCACCTCAAAGTGTGGACAAGTAAAGCAAAGTAGATACTAAACAAGCATGGAGCATCAAAAATTATAGATACGTTTCTAACGTATCAACATCCCCAAGCTTAACTCCTGCTCGTCCTCGAGTAGGTAAGTGATAAAAAGAATAATTTTTGAGGTGACATGCACCCTCATAATAAAGATCCAACCATTTGCAAGCATTGAAAGTTGGGATCAAAGAACTCTAAACATGTGCATGAAAGATGGAGTTCTAAAAATAGGACATGGTAACTATGCATGAAACATGAAAGGTTACAAAGATCATGAATAACATGCATTGAAAAAAGTTTTTTTGTTTCACATGCAGAAAACATAGCATAGTGGCAATCAGTTTGTCCCTCGTAGAGTAGCAAATAGATGCATAGGACACCTTCAAAGTTCACAAGGGTGACTAGAAACAAATAGCACAAGAACAAGTAATATCACAATATGCATCAATTAATAAGCTTTGGAACACTTCACACAGAATGACAACTATGCTCTCTTAATGGTGCCTAAAGGTAGAAGGTGGAGACTCAATAGTGGTGGAAGAAAGACCTTTTTGTAAAGGAAGCAGGGATTACAAGTTTCAAAAAGAGCTTCCAAAAATTATGGTACTTGTTAGCTTTCAGCCCTCATTGCCCCTATTCATAAGCATCTTGAAGTGATTAAAGTTAAAGTGGCAAAGGTGGAGTATTTGCTTGACGAAGTATAAGTTGGAAATCTCAAATCCCTTGAATACAAGGGCCACACCTCATGCATACTCAACTTTGGGTCCAGGTAAGTTCTTGTCATTGTAAGTATTTGCATATCATTGAGAACCGCTAACGGGGTACCCCTTGCACATGGTACAGGAGCTTTCCCATAACCAAAATGACAAGGCAAGCAGACAATGAGCATCTCAACAATCTTCTTATGTACCATGGGAATATGGTGCTTTTTTCTCTCTTTCCTCTTTTCTCAATGTGTGTCTTTTTTAATAAGAAGAATGCTTCATAGATGTCACTATGGTGATGCTGCAAGTTTCCACCATGATTAGGCATGACTTAGGCTAGAGGCCCGGGCGTTTCTCTAACACAGGATACAAACTCCATGGACTTACAAGTTCCCTCTTTATTTCACACTAGTTGCATCCATAGACAAAAGAACATGATATCAACTGAGTACAAAGTACAAGTGCAATGTTAAAAATGTTCCCTGTGACAACACAGTTCTACTAATTCCAACTTATAAGTGCAAGCATATACAACAAAGTTGTCACAATGGTTCAGGTTTATTAGGGGCAAAGAATATAAAGTGTGCCATCAAGTTCATGAGGGCTTTAATCACTAAGTTTTCACATAACAAAATAGTTTTAAATTGGAAGATAGATGAAAACAAGAATATACTTGGAATGGTGTAACACGCCATGCATAGGAGTTTATAGTGGACACTTTGGAATAACTTGGTTTTTTTTGGGAGTTGGTGGCATGAGTAGAACTTACTCATACAAGTGGAGGCTAGCAAAAGACTAGGAGCAACCAACTAAGAGAGCATAATGGCCATAATCATGCAGAGCAACAAAGCATACTAATCAAAGCAAAGAGTGGTACTACAAGTCAAGGACTAAATGATCATAGAGGCTAATGGTAACTTGCCATAGTCATAACATGGTGTGAGCATGTGCCAAGTCAACCCAAGAAAAACATCAAAGGAGAATACCACATTACTATGCTTTTGCATGCTAAAACAACGCATAATTTCTTCAAGGCACACTAAGCAATCTCAATTGTTTGGAACAATACATGCTATAACAATAATTACTAAGAATAATGCTAAAACAACACCTAGCATGTCATGCTAAAGTCTAAGTCATAGTCAATGCAAGCTCCTCTTGCACTTACAAGCAATAACTTACTACTCCTTTCCAACACCAAGCAACTTATTTGCAAAACAATAGTGCCGAGCCGACGGGAGTGCGGCCGGTGCGGCCGCACAGGGCCCCAAATTTTTAGGGGCCCCAGATTTTTCAGTGGGCACTTGGACGCACGGAGCTCTTCGGTAGAGCTAAACTAGTGATGAGGAGCGGCGGCCGCCCAGGTGCCTCGTAGCCAAGTACTTACCTTGATTCCAGCGGCCGAGGGGAGTATCGCCATGGATGCGTGGGTTGAAGCTTTCTGTTAGGTGGAAGGGGCGGAGAAAGAAGATTCATTAACTAGGCCTTGTGCATAACCGTTCAAGTGAAAAGCCCATCATTCGGGCCCAAACTGGGTGGAGCGTAGGCACTGCTGCAACTCGACTCAATCACACTTAATTCTCATAAAAAAAACCTCGACTCAATCACACGTTCCTCTAAAAAAAGAGCATAACCTACACATCTTGCTTCTCCTAAAAAAATCAGGTTTTGCTCAACCAACGAATGTTTCAAACGAAGAGTCTATCTTTAAAAATATTACTCCCTCCGACCCATATTAATTGACTTTGATTTGTCAAATTTTAGACACTATTTAGTATATAGGTTCATCCAAAATTTAGCAAATCCAAGTCAACTAATATGGGTCGGAGGGAGTATTATTTTCATCCTCCTGGTAGTTGTATTTCTTTTGAACTGATGTTTAGATATTTTGTGCATCATTTTTAAGAGTAGACCTATGCTTTACATGTTAAAAAATTATCTATTTTTTGCCCTAAATGTTTATTCCTCGGTTTGCCACTGGCCATTGGCATAAAAAATTCAAATATGACTGTATGTAGATCAGAACATCAATTACACATTATATTTGTTGTTAGTTTAAAACTTTTATAAGTTAGGGGCCCATTTTAGATTTTGGCACAGGGCCCTAGATTTTGCCGGCTCGGCCCTGCAAAACAACATAGCGAGAACGGGGGTCCAAACTTCTTTATTCAAGCAAACTAAACAACCTAAGCAAAGCAAACAAAAACTAAGATGCTCCAAGAACAACACAACTGTGCATGAGACAATAAAAACGAAGTGTCTAGACAGACCTAAGCTTTTTATTGATGAAGAAGGGGATGCCTTAGGCATCCCCAAGCTTTGCCGCTTGTACCTCTTGAATATTTCTTGGGGTGACACCATGGTGGAATCCCCAAGCTTGAGCTCTTGTCCATTCTTTATCTCATTGCATCATTCTCTCTCTACACCTAAATTTTTTCCCTTCATACAGAACTTCACACAATCTTCATTAGCAACATTAGTGTATTCAAAAGATATTAGACCTCTGCCAAAGCTTTGGAACAACAAGGATTTTCACTAAAAACACAAGCTACTGTAGTAACTCCTTCAAAAAAGCTCAATTCACCTAAAGAGAACTCAAAAAAGGAATCAATAAGAAGCAAATGCAAATAATGGCAGAAATATGTCAAAACAGACCAGCAGGTAGAAACCGATTTTTTCAAACATCTTATGTTACTTAAATCAAAAGGCGTTTAACTAATGAAAGTTAGATAACATACTGGGGGATTTACTATTAAATTTTGAGCTCAATCCGAGTTACAGAGATTCCTCATGAATTTTTTTGGTGGAGGACAGAAATCTGTTTCGGGACAGCAACTCTCCAAATCTTACTTCCCTCTCATTAGAGGTCATTCTTGGCACAAAAAGCAAACAAAAAGGATAAGGAGAGGTCATTACTGAAGTAATAACTTCCAAGACTCAAGGAAACTCTTGGGTTATCTCCCAACAAGTACTTTTCTTTAACGCCTTTAAGTTAGGCACAAGAAGCAAGAAGAATCAAGTATTTTCAAATGAAGAAGCATTAACATCCATACTTGCAAAGTCCTCAACTATGAAAGGTACCTCATCCAAATGGGTTTTGGAGGATCCCTTCTCATCTCTCTTTGGTCTATACCTTCATCAAAAAGATTTTCAGGAGCAATCCAATCAAAATTCTTTTTAAAGGCTTCATGCATTCCAACAAGCTTAAAGGGTATGGGTATCTTAAATTCTTCTCTAGGCTTAGTTTTATCAGAAATACCCACAACATCTACACTTGAGCCTAGCATATTGAAATGCTCAAAGACCTTTTTGGCTTCCATAGCAACATCATAGAATTATTTTGATAGAGTTTCAAGAATAAATTCCCTCTTTTCAGCATTCTTTTCTTCTTTTAGTTCTAGGAACAAGAATTGTATGAAGGGGTTAAAGCTAACAAACCTAGCCTCCAACATATGAACTAAAGAATCTGCAGCAATCTCATAATTAGGAGCAAGCTCTGCTATAGACTTATCCTTAATATCCTCATGCTTGCTAACATAATTAAAGAATTCTTCAATGTTATCTTTCCCAATTATGGAGCCTATTGCAAGATCTTTCAGGGCAAACTTGGGGAGCAACATGGTGAGCTAGAGCAAGGTGATAACTAGAGCAGGAACTTTTTTTTTTGGGTTTTTTGAAAAGAGTCAAACAAAACCAAGCAAAATAAACAAAGCAAACTAAAAACAAAGTAAAGAGAAAGGAAATGAAGGACTCCCCTAGTGAAGACGTCCTTAGTCTTCCCGGCAACGGCGCCAGAAAAGCTTGATGCAGAGCTGAGTTGATGTAGGAGCGCTTCGTTGGGAACCCCAAGAGCAAGGTGTGACTCTTGGAGATGCCTCAAACTGGCTGGAGGACTGGACTCACAAGGATGCATATTTATAGTACAAGAAGCTCGGCATAGTGTCGACGCTCATGACATAATGTCGACACTCACCCCCTATTATTAGTGCTGACTCATGTTTTGTCCTGGTTGGTGACACCATCCGGGACAAGGTACAAGCCGCCCAACATAATCTCGACACTCACCCCTATTATTAGTGCTGTCTGGCCCAGTCTACCGCAATCCCTTCAGTCGCGGTTGGTTTCTCCAACCGGGACTAAAGATGAACCCTCTTTTTATAGACACTTCCCTCTATTTATAGGCCTTTTCCTCTATTTATAGGCTGCTTGATCCAGCCTGCCCGCCCTTTCCTCTATTTATAGGCTGCTCTATTTATAGCTGCGTACTATTTATAGGCAATATGTATTAGTTTCAATACATTTATTGGTATCAATACTACGGCATTTTTATTGCTATAGGCAGGTAGAAAAAAACAGCATTTGATCACCTGAGCGAACACACAAGAATACAACAACATCTTCATATTTCGTCCTGATACTAGGTAACACTCAAGACATTTATTAATATTAAAAACCGGGACAAACCGGGACTAGCTAACACTCAGGACTAAAGCCTCCCCTTTAGTCATAATCATGCCTAGTCCTATAGTGCGCAGCTTCAGGATCTTCTTCGTCATCGTCACCTGCCACTTCGGGGATCCTCAGCCTAGCCATGGCATATACCGAGGGCACCTGCCACTCCGGCCTCGGATTCATGTCGGGCGGGGGAGGGGTCTCCTGGAAGACGATGCCGCTACCGCTGGGCGGGAGGGCCTTATTGTGGCTATGTGGCGGGTGGATTTGTGGGCACCACTGGCGAGGATGGTCTCCCCGGCGATGTAGCGCATCACGCCGATGATAGTATGGTTCGCCCACCACAGACATCGGCCGGCTTCGTTGTGGTTCACCGGGGACGGGCCATCACCCTTATAACTGGCGAGCTCCCTTTCCCGCTGGTTAGCGAAGAATGCATTCCAGGTGTCGTAGTTGTCAGGATCCCACTCGGGATCCATCCGCTGCTCCGGCGTGAGCTCGTGGTAGAAGTGGTTTGTAATGGCCGCCTGACATGCAGAACCTTGAGGGACAAGAACCCCTCCAGCGCTCAGCATCCAGCAGGCGGGCGACCGGTAGCCCAGCGGACAAGGGTAGATGTAGGCGCATAGCGCCTCGGTCTCGTCGAGGGTCAGAATGGCCCAGTAGGCGCTGTCCATTGTTGTGAGAGAGGAAGGTGTGGATGTGTGGATAGACATGGTGCGGTCGCCCTAGATATAGAGGGAAAGGGCGGGAAAACTTGGCGGGAAGCGGTGGGAAATGGCGGGAATATCTTTAGTCTCGGTTAGCGACTACAACTGGGACTAAATGAATATTATATTAATATTCTTTATATTTTCCTGATAATAATAGACATCTTATTTGTTTTATTTGGATTTTTACAATAGGAGATATGATTTTCCAAAGTTTTATATTTGATTTGAATTAAAAAAAATTACAAATGAAATAATTTATAAATGATGCAAACAGATGTATGGATATTATATTAAGATTCTTTATATTTTTCTGATAATAATAGATATATTATTTATTTTATTTGGATTTTTACAATAGGAGATATGATTTTCCAAAGTTTTATATTTGATTTGAACTAAAACGAAAATTTACAAATGACATAATTTATAAATGATGCAAACAGATGTATGGATATTATATTAAGATTTTTTATATTTTTCTAATAATAATAGACATATTATCTCTTTTATTTGGATTTTTACAATAGGAGATATGATTTTCCAAAGTTTTATATTTGATTTGAATTAAAAAAGAAAATTTACAAATGACATAATTTATAAATGATGCTAACAGATGTATGGATATTGTATTAAGATTCTTTATATTTTTCTGATAATAATAGACATATTATTTGTTTTATTTAGATTTTTATAATAGGAGATATGATTTTCCAAAGTTTATATTTGATTTGAATTAAATAAAAGAAAATTTACAAAACATAATTTATAAATGATGCAAATAGATGTATGGATATTATATTAAGATTCTTTATATTTTTCTGATAATAATAGACATATTATTTTTTTATTTGGATTTTTATAAGAGGATATGTGATTTTCCAAATTTTATATTTGATTTGAATTAAATTAAACTAAATTTACAAATGACATAATTTATAAATGATGCAAACAGATGTATGGATATTATATTAAGATTCTTTATATTTTTTTGATAATAATAGACATATTATTTGTTTTATTTGGATTTTATAATAGGAGATATGATTTTCCAAAGTTTATATTTGATTTGAATTAAATTAAATAAAATTTACAAAAACTACACTAGTCGCGGGTCGTGGCTGGACCCGGGACTAGAGGGTGCCTGCGCGCGCGAAAATGAAGTGGCCGAAAAAACCCTCTAGTCCCAGGTCGTGGCTTAACCCGCGACGAAAGGGTGGGTCTATAGTCTCGGGTTAAGCCACGGCCCGGGACTAGAGACCCTCTAGTCGCGGGCGGTGGCTTAGCCCGGGACTAAAGGGGGGGGTATAAGTACACCATGCTCGTCCCGCACTTGGCGAAATAGATGAGGTGAAGACGAACAGACAACAAGCTCGAGAACGACGACGACGCAGGGGAGGTGCTGCCCGATTCTACCGTGCCACCGCCCTCGTCTCCCGTCGTGCCGCCATGCGTCGTGTCGCCGCCTCGCACCGTGCTGTCGCGCGCCTCGTCGTGCCGCCCCACCGTGCCTCCACCCCGCAACGCTGCCGCCTCGCCGTGCCGCCGATTTGCGTGCTGCTGCCGGCGTTGGTTAATTAGTACGTATAGGAGGGGTATTGTTTTTTTGTTTTAGTTATTAGGGTTATTGGGTTTATTAGGGTTAGTTTTAATATATAAATAACCCTAACAATATTAGGAATATTAATTGTTTTTAGTTGTTATTAATATATAAATGCTATTATTAGTTATTGTTTTAGTAAATATCACATTTTGTGGTAATATTATATTATTAGTTATTGTTAGTAGTATATTGTTAGTATAGTATATTATTAAATTTTATGGTAATATTATATTATTTGTGGTAATAACAATAAACTTAACAATATTAGGAATATTAATTGTTTTTAGTTTTTATTAATATATAAATGCTATTATTAGTTGTTGTTTTAGTAAATATCATATTTAGTGATAATATTATATTATTAGTTATTGTTAGTAGTATATTGTTAGTATAGTATAGTATTAAATTTTTGTGGTAATATTATATTATTTGTGGTAATAACAATAGCCCTAACAATATTAGGAATATTAATTGTTTTTTGTTGTTATTAATACATAAATGCTATCATTAGTTATTGTTTTAGTAAATATCACATTTTGTGGTAATATTATATTATTAGTTATTGTTAGTATAGTATATTATTAAATTTTTTCTAACTTGTTTAACTCTCTTTCTGTTATAGTTAAGTCATGGATCCATCCAATGATCCTGGTCGCATTGGTGAAGGTTTTCTTTAGGGCATGATAAGAGGTGAAATTCCTCTTAATATTACTACCAGTGAAGATATTTTGCTCGAGGAAGAGATTTCCTCATATCTAAATCCATCTGGTGATGGACTAGAGGAAAACCTGATGTATCAAGGAGAAGACCGGATGGACAAAGGGCAAACAAGTAACAACAATAATGATGGCCCCCCGGCAGGATCCGACGAGGTACATATATATAAAGCCTCGTGTTACCTCTATTTATTAATTGATCTATATATATCAATATATACATATATATTAATCACTCTCTCTTCTTCTTTTAGCCCACCGGATCGAAGCAATCGACAGCTCGAATGAAACGAGGGCCGAACAAAAAGTTGGATGGTAATCAGAGGTTCACCATCGAAGAAATAGATGATGATGATGATGGTGAACCGATTGCTTCAGAGAAGCACCGGAGGATGTTTACAAATCAATGTGGGGTGATTTTTAGGGACAACCTGCCGATCACCATCCAAGAATGGAATAAGTCAAAGAAACCCGGTGAAGAATCCAACAGCTATGTCACCGATGATGCCAAAGATGACCTTTGGCAGAAGCTCATAGCGCATTTCATACTACCTCCAGAGTATGAAGAATTTGAGGCAGATGGTATTACCCCAAGGCCGGGTGGGCTTGAAAATAGAGCGAAAGTCAAGGAGTGGCCTCTGAGCAAGATGGCTGAACTGTACCGGAACTACAAGAAAATTTTATACGCGAAATATGTCGTGAAAAAGAAAACTCCAGACTTCAAAGGAGAAAACGATAAGTTGAGAGAACAATGGCCCGATTTTGTAAAGTACAAGCAATCTGATAAATCAAAGACAAAGTCGGCAAAGAATGCGTTAATGCTACCCAAAAGAAATACCATCATAAAATGGGGACAGGTGGCTACAAAAGTGTCGTCCCTAGGTGAGAAACTATGAAGAAGGACATGAGGGATAGAGGCATAACTCCTGGTACATATGGATGGCCCGAGAGGTCAAAGCATTGGTGGTACGGGCACGGGGGATCGTTGGACCCAGAAATAGGGAAGACATTATTTCATGAAAAATTCAAAAACCCTCCAAAGACCTTGTTCAAGCAATGAACGATGATCAATTGGGATTGTTCCGTCCCGAGAGAGAGAACGACAAGCTGACACGCGCCCTAGGGAATCCTGAAAAGGATGGACGAACACGAGGCAAAGGCGCCTGTATCTCGTGGAAGAAAGGGTTTCCTCAGTACGATGGTATTTACAGAAGCCGTCAGAGAAAGAAGGACCGGGAGGCAGACCGGATCTCCAAGGTAGAGAAGGACCTAGCTGATCTAAAGAACCTCATGCAAGAAATTAGCCAATGGCCGCCGTCGTCAACTCACCCGCGGGCTGATGATCCTGCATTGGATCTTAGCCAGCGGAGAAGAAGCGTGGCTTCCACGGAGGTCCGGGATGATGATCAAGCACTGCTGGATGATGCACCGGCTCCTCGCTACCCCGTGGATGATGTCAGAGAGATGGCACAATGTGAGCTACATCAGCCAATGAACAACCTTTCCTTCAAGGTGGCGATCGACACTGCTTTACCTTGTCTACCTGGAGCACTCCATCATTCACCTCCGATTCCACCAGGCTATGCTCGTGTCACGTTGGATGACATAGTGGAGGATTTTGCGGACCTAGAGATTGACATCGCTACGCCTGAAGGCCTTACGAAACTAGGAGATGTCAAGCACAACATCATTCTATGGAAGAAGAAGTACATCAAGTTTCCAGGCTCGGCGCCAAGGCCACCGACTCCGAGGAATCCAAGTCCACGCCGCATCGAATATCGTCAACCTCCAAGTCCACCCCAATCCGATTATCGTCAACCTCCAAGTCCATCCCGCCCCGCTGACAATCGCCGCAGCAGGAGTACATCAACTCGATCTCCGCCTCCGCGCAATACTCGATCTCTGCCTCCACCTCCGTGCAATACTACTACCTCGTCGAAGAAACAGAAGGTTGACGCTCCCCCGCGCCCCACATCGAAGAAAGGTCAAACGGCAAAGATAGTCGACATCCTGCCGGCTCTTCCAAAGAGACCTTATGACAAGACCGATGAGGAAACTAACGTGGATGTGGCTGCCCAAGTTAAGGCGCATTTTGCACCTAAAAATCCTGAGCCAAAGACAGTATATGATGAAAAAACCAAAAAGTGGGCTAAGTCCTTTCTTGAGCAACCATCCCAGATATCGATGAATCTGGAATCAGACTATGACTAGGAGATTATTAAGCAAGCAAAGAAGAAGAAAAACACAAGTGCAAAAATAGGGAAGCAAGCTGCCCAGCTCGGATCACAGAAGAATCAATCGGTCGCCCCACTCAAAGTTATTTCAGACCTCGACATGGCCTTCAGAGCTGAAATGGATATTGACGTGCAAATAATGGACCCCAGAGCCCGTACTAATGCTGCACTAAGGGCATCATTGTATGCAGGCCAAAGCACTTGCTACCAAAGCAAATATGTCTCTTGGTCAATATTTAGTCTATGAAGATACGCCAGTGGGTCAGATAGTACGGAAGTATGTCCAGGGGAGCCTCTAGTCAGTAATGAGGATCTCGCGCGTCTATCCATACATATGCGAAATCTGCATGAATGGTACATGTCGCAAGCAGAAAAAAAGCATCAGAAAGATTGGTTTTCGGTGGACGTTAGAAAGGAGCATCACTTCAAACCATACTCGATACAGGTTCAAATGACCGAACTGTTTCAGTTATACAACCAGTGCGTCCTCGACAAATATATCATTGGTTGCTACTATCTGTAAGTGATTTATTTCTATAATTAAGTTTGTAGCTCAGCTTGTTCATTACATTTAATATATTATCCTAACTCTATATCCTTTTGTATGATATTATATTCTGCAGAATGAAGATGCTTGAATGCAAAAGAGCTAGAAGATATGACTTTGGGTTTATTGACACATATATCGTTAATGAATATACGTTAAAGCATCATCCCAAAGACGTGGAGGAAGACCTGTGCAGGTTCTTAACCGAGAATAATTTTGTTAAGGAAATACTATTTCCTTACAACTTCAAGTGAGTGTTTCTATCTTGTACACATTTTATTTTTGCTTACTCGATGAGATATGCATGTATGCTTATGTAAACGTCCGCAGGTTCCACTGGATCTTGCTAAACATTCAAGTTGACAAGTCCTTAGTTGAAGTCCACGACTCATTAAGTTGGGACCAAGAGCAGTGGAGCGACATGAAAGAAATGCTTCATAAGTAATTTCAATCATTATCGCATTATATCAGCCTCTTTCGTTCATTTCCTGATATCAAGTAACTAATAACTTCTTTGTTCATTTTCTTTGCCGAGCGAGTAGGTGTTGGACACGGTTCAAATAGAAAATACCAGGTCCATTCAAAGAGGAGCTAATTTATAAAATGGTGAAGAGTTTACAGCAGCCACCGGGAACTCATTTATATGGATACTACATCTGCGAGTACATCCGCGAGTTAACCAGTGAGCGGAAAGTTGACTCACATTATATTTATGGTTTGCGGAAGAAACTAGAGCCAGACTAGCGCATAAGAGAAATTCAAGAGGAGCTGACGGGATTTATGACGAAGGAGGTCCTTGATGTACATGGAGAGCATTATGCGGATGACGTGGAACTCGATTTGCCTTAGTGATCACCATATAATATGATATATATATCATCGATGACCATTTAATTTCAAAACATTTCTTTCTTTTGATATATACATCATCAATGTATGCTTGCAAGGGATCGATTAATTATATAGATGCATTAACGTGTACTATGTATATACTAGCGTAGAATATGTGTACTGAAATATATGTTTGAAATTATAGTGAAAAACAAAACGAAAAAAGAATGAAATGGCAAAAAAAGGAAATACACAATCTCTGCCGCAACAGAGAAACACACAATTCTCTGCCGCAATAGGAAACCGTATAGTCCCGGGTGGTGTTACGGTCCGAGACTAGAGGGTTTCTGCCCCCCCCCCCCCCCCCCCCCCCCCCCCCCCCCCCGTGGCGCTGAAACAGCCACGTGGCTGCTATCAGTCGTGGGCCGTAGCGAGCCGGGACTAGAGAGGAGCCTCTAGTCCCGTTTTAGCAGTCTCGGGCCCAAAGCCGGGACTGGATCCAGTTACGGCCCGGGACTGGAGGCCCTTTTTCCACCGGTGGCGGTGTCAGTTACTCCAACACAATTTGCGCCATGAATTTGGGGCCGAAGATTATGTGCGAAGTGCAGATACATTTAAATTCTTTCCTTACATGCAACATCGCAGTTAAACTCACCAACACAATTTGCATCACTAATTCGGACGCAAGGGTTGAATAATGCGGACACATGGGGAAATATTCCTTTGCGGGTAGAGTACATCAGTCAACGTAAATTGCTAAGTGCACACCATACAATAACTAAATTAATACTGACCGTTAGATTGAGATTAGTTGGTCTAAGCATGCGGTGCTGATTAGTCTATGTACAATAAACGGGGTGCCCTAAGAAAGTTAATATTTGCTTGTTTAATAGTAGTATAGATTAGTGAAAACTAGCAAAAAGAATATCTCATTTAAAAAAATTGCCAATCTGGTCTTAATTAGTGAAAATCGCCCTTCGTTTAGCTGTGTGTCGGCTGTTTAGTTGCATGATTTTCAGCACAGAGAACAAGCCCAGAATAGAAAATAGATGTTTGGTTGTCTTTAAAACAGCGGATACGATAACCTCTTCTCGTGAGTGGTGAGCGTAGCTAATAACTTAACATAAGGTTCACAGTAAGTAACAAAACATGCTGCTGGGATGATGAGCTAGCTGAGGAAATTCTTGGGACAGAGATCTGGAAAAACAGTGTCTTTTTCCAATAAGATATGATGAAAGGCCTGATGCTTTTTGTTTAGGCTGGAACAGCAAGCGATTCAGGTCAATCCCAGCAAAAGCAATCAAGCCAGCCTGAAAGCATTATCACAATTCTTGGTTCTTTTTTCGTCATGGAAAATTCTCCAAGGAAGGAATCAACACTAAACTGGAGTAAGATTTAATAACTTGTCCAAACTCCGAGAAAGTATATATTCCATTGAATCTGCATGCCTAGCCAATCGCTGTCCCAACAAATATATCCTCCCTGAAGATGCACTCGATCTCAGAGCTAACAGCACTGCAAAACAGGGTCTCCACAGACCATCTCACCAACTGGTTCTAAACGAACTCCTAAAACCCCTAACAGTATCCTGCACTTGCACTTGCACGGTGCAGAGCAGCTGGCTAAACCAAGAAGAGCTGCAAAAAATAATTTTGAATGAACTAGCTAAGCAAGAAGGATCAAAACTTTGCGAGCTGGAGAGCGAGCTCGGTGACGAGCCTGTCGAGCACCATGTCCGCCACCTTGGCCCCTACCTCGTCGCCAACCCCGGGGAACTCCGCCCAGCGGTCCGCCTTGGCCAGGTCGATCGACAGAAGCCCGTCGACGTCCACGCCGGACCACGCCTGCCGGTCGTCCAGCTGGCGGCTCACCCTAGCGCACAGCTCGCTGAGAGCATCCCGTCCGACGGGCTTCGGCCGGTACGAGAACGGGGAGCGGGCGGCGTACTTCCTGTACATGTCCAGCAGCGCCTCGTTCGTCAGGTCGAACAGGAGGAACTCGTCGGCGCACATGTCGGCGATGGCGAGGTCCAACGCGCCGTCCGCGGCGAAGCTGAGCTCGTTGGGCTGGCAGCCCTCGTCCTGGAGAGCCGCGATGTTCTGCGACCGCCACGCGTCGAAGAGCGTCTCGTTGCTGAAGCTGGACTTGCTGAACATGTCCTTCACGTACCTCAACACGGCCTCCTTCTTCAGGTCTGCTGCCTGGAAGTAGAAATCATTCCGATCGCCGCCGCCGAAGCTGTTCTCTTGTACATCCTCATCATCAGTCAGATTGCCAACTGAATCGTCCGCTTCGTTTGGATGGACAATGTTCTCTTCAAGCGATGACGAATCTATGAAACAAGAAATTTTCAGTTGGAATTGTTAGTGAATGATAAGTTGGACTAGTGCCAAAGTAATATTTTTCCGAGAATTTCAATTACTAATAATAATCTTGTTGATGATTCGGTAGTACGATCACTGCAATTTACGACGTATGAATATGTAATTTTTTTTGCAGGTTGCTTGTTAAGCATGTCATTCCAGATGCCAGACCGGGTTAAGAAGATAAAAAGTCTCACCATCCAGCATTGTGTGGTCTGAGAAGGCCACATCCAGAACCGAGGTTGGACTTTCAGTTTCTTGCTCACAGCCTAATTTTAACTCATCTTCAGAATCTTGATTGAGATCAGGAACACAGCAAGTACCTTCAAAGGACTGAATGTGATTGTCGTTAGAAACCATCGGGTTTTCTTCTGCAACGCTGGTGTCTTCTGAAGGTTGAGCAGTACATGACTGAACGTCATTATCAGAGAGTGTTGAATGCTGGTCTGCGATGCCGATGTCTTCTGATTGTAGAAGACTAAGAAGAGTAGGTTCATCTTCTTCTGGGATGTCAACTTTTGGTCTTGAAAGATCAGTACATAAGCCGGCTTCAGTTGATGGGAGAACCTGATCATCAACACAAGCTGTCACAGAGTGTTCTTCAGCAATATCAACCACCTCTGAAGATATAATAGGAGCAATACAGAAACCGGCTTCAGCTGATGCTGCAGCATCGCCCATTTCGCCACTCAAGTACTCTTCAAGTGACATAGGATTCTCAGAGACACCAGCAATCTCATTATTACAAGAACTCTCATCCAAATGAGATTTCACATCTCCATCAACAACAATCTTGTCCAGAGCTTGCGACGCCAAGCCATCTTCTGGAATCACAAGATATTCAGCAAATCTAGTCAAACCTTTGGATCTGTGCTGAGAACTAGAAGATCTCTGTAATTCAGTTGTTACACCAGGGCCATCCAAGGAATGATCCCTAGTAGACTTGGAGCTTGTCAGCACCCTTTTGGCTTCTCTGCTTGAAATGGACTCGAGCAAATGAGAGTAGCTCTCCAGTGATTCAGATAGGGAACGTGACCGCTGAAAACCTTGATTTAAATGTCTCCTTGAAGTGAAAGGCTTCAGACCATCCCTATCATATGTAGCAGAGACTGATCGGGGAAGTTCTTCTATGATTGTGTCTCCAGACACCTTACTCCCATAAGGGACCTTGTGAAGGATCCCATCCATTGAAATGCTACGGTGGCTCTTCCGTTTCACATGTTCCTCGCCTCTACTTAGTAGCCGTGAAAAACTCACATCACTATCAGAACCATCCAGTGTGTTATGTTGCAAGTTTGTACCGGTGGCATTTTGCTGTGAATGTTTAGCACCATGTGAAGAACCATCACCTCTGGGAGCTGACTCGCCATCGAAAACATAGACATTGCTTTCCAGATAATGTATCGAAAGGGTGCGCAGGAGCCTTGGTGCAACAGGGAGCATCTTTTCTTTATGACCTTCTTTCCCATAAAATTTCCTTGATATCAGGGACTTTAGACTTGTCTTACCAGAATTCTTTTTCAAACCCTTGTCTTTATTTCTATCCTGAAATACGAGAAAATAATGGACTACAATCAGTTCACACGTCCAAGAAAACTAGTTGTCTGTGTAAGTAGTTTGCACGACAAAAGTACTTATCAAATTACTTATATGTAATGCAGTAGCAGCACACAGATCATCATATATTTATGATTGTAAATACTTTATGCAATTTTCTGAATAAATGTTAGATGTATTAGAACAATGAGCAGAGGTAAATAACTACGCATTTAGAGAAAGAGAAGGACAAGTAATGCATATATTATTTAAGTTATGTCTCCAAAACTGTAAATAGTGTATGAAAATTGACTACTGGATATACATATAAACTGGATAGATGGAGATAACTTCACAAATTGTCAATCGAGATGGGTAATTAGTATATACCTGAGTGTTTTTGTGGTCATCCGTGACATCACTGTCCTCATCTTTCAATGGAACATAGCAACCTCTAAGTCTACTCACTGCAGTTAATTTCAGGGTCAATAAAATTAGAAAATGTTTTACAGGAGCATAAGTTGTAATACTCTGTAAATACTTCAAAGCAAGGCATGAATGCTAAACAGTAACATTTTATCATCAATTATGAAAGGCCAAATGGGAATCCCAGAAAAGCGTTTGTACACATGAATAGCACATATTAGCCGCAATATACACTCCACTTCACAGTAGCAGGATTTGTTTTCCCGCTGAATAAGAGCAAACAACTCGAGGACGCTTTGACAGGCTTAAGTAACAACTTACCACCGGTGCTTTTCTCCTGACCATGTTTCTTGTCAGAGAGCATCTTCATAGACCGCGGGAGCCGTCGAAGGCCAAAGAACTGAAGAAAGCTCCATCGGCGCCCCTGCGTCTCCTTTCCGTGGAGCCCTGAGTCCTTATGGTGCAGCATCTGGGCCATCTGTTCTTTGCCTAGCACAGTACCGGCAAAGAAGAGGGATGGTGGATTCCTTATCAGCAGCAACACCAGTGCAGGTTATGGAACAACGCCTCGACTTGGCTTAGCCTTGTGACCTGTCATGAGCAGATTTGACAGTGATTAGCAACCAAAGCAAAGCGCGTACCTAACTACTTCACCAAACACCGACTCCTGAAAGATCATTGCGTCCAGAGTAGAGTAGACCATAATTGAAAAGTGTATGACCAAACAGGTTTAGCACAGATAAAAAATGTACTAATCATGAGGGAACACATAAAGTAACATAGGAGAATGAATCAAGAAACAGGGCTTGCAGGAGTAGCTAGCTTAAGAGGATGATCTGTGCTTTTCTAGAGGGTAGGGGTCAATGATGGTGACGTAGACACACTTGTTTTCCGAAAACATGCATTCAGACACCCACCAACTGCAAACTGAACCATTTCTTAAGGCTCGCTGATTAAACAATGTTAGTTAGTGTCTTAACTAGTAATCAATAAGCAGAGGACCGCGAAATAGAAACCATAGTAGAAGGATGGAGCTAAGCTATTTCAATGATGAAGAAGTGAAAAAATGATGTGATCTTCCTTCCTTCTCTCTTACTGGAACAGCACAGTTAAATCAAGAATGCAGAGGAAGCTTCTAAGAAAGAATCTGATAACCGGGACAGAAGCTTCACTTTTATTTTGTCAGAAACACAAGAAGAGATTGACCCAAAGGACAAATTGAGAAAAGAACACATGGAAACGCATCTGTTTCTCTTGACTAGTGCCTGTCGAAGAGAATTGCTAATCGAACGGAGACTCTGAAAATTACATGTATACCATACATATAAAAAAATAAAATTGCCACCAGGATCTCTGGTCCCGGGTTGGCGTGCTGTACCATCGCTCCAAGGAAGGAAACGCCTCCGAGTTACAGGTCCGTGAAGGACAAACCCATGAAGGCGGGCTCCTTACATAGACAGTTGTTCTTCTAACCAAAAGGGAAACTAGCAGTACCCCAATCAACAAAAGTCAAGGAATAAGTAAATTAATATTATACTACTCCTTCAACGGACCACCGGATCATCAACTGCCGCGAAACGAAACGAAACGAAACCAGTCCAATCCAATCAACAGCCCCGTCCGTTCAATTGGACATGTCAAACACCCAATACTTTGGAGCTGATGATGTACGGCCTACCATTAGCATGACCAATCCATGGGGAGATTACTCCAGACACAAACAAAAAAAAGACGTCACGGTTAATTCCAGGGTTTTTCCACTTTGTAACCCCCGATCCGTGATAAAACGCAAAGAGAATTAAGAAAGGGGCTTCTAACCGTGAAGGTAAAACAGCCAAACGGAGAGTTCATGGATGTTCTTGAAGAGAGAAAAATGACAGGGAGTCCTCCCGGCCAAACCGTGCGGGAAACCGGGATGGCAAGAAGAAGCGAATCTCGATCACCAGCAACACAGACGAATCGGAAAAAGTTCTCGGCTCGCCATGATCTGGACGAACACGGAAGGAACGAGAACGGGGCCGGAGTACTGCCGAGGAGGGAGGGACGTCCAGTCTGTTCATTCCTGATGAACAGTTTGCGATCCTATTGACGAACGGAGCACGCACGCACAGGCGCCTTTCGGCAAACAGGTGATGCGCACGCAAAGAGACGACGCGAACAAGCCACGAACCACGGCAGCGATGAAAAGAAATCGAGGCAAGAAACACGCGAAAAAAAACAGAGAGAAACCCGTCCGTGAGGGACACGGCGCGTGCGTGAGGGGAGTTGTGACGAACGAACCTCGGTGGATTCAGCTAGAGGCGAGGCTGGAGCCGACGAGGAGGAGGAGGGCCCTGCTCTGCTCCGGTCCGGGAGGGGGAGGAAGAAGAAGAGAAGAGTTGGTGGAAGAAAGGAAGGGGGGATCCGGTCTGGGAGGGGAGGAAAAGGCTGCGCGTCTGCGTGGGGGGTTAAATCCCTCCGAGCCTCTGGATGGCGATGGCGGGTGCGCAGTGCCGCTGACCGGTTGAATATTTCAGCCTCCCCCCTCTAGACCCCCACACTCTTCTCAATCTCACCTCACACCGTTAACAGTTGCTCCCACCTCACTCTCTCCTCTGTAAAATTCCTTTTTTTTTTCTCCAATGGTGGGAACCCCATGATCCTCTTAAAAAATGAGTGTTACAATCAAGGGTTTTAGGTCTCCGGCGGTTGCGGTGTCGAGAACGGTGGCGGCATCGAGGTTAGGGTTCGTCGGACTAGAGTTATGGTTGCGCAAGGTTTAGGTGTAGGGGGAGGGGATGAGCTTCGGAGCGTCGGGGAAGGTGGAGTGGCGGGTACGAGACGTTCGGGCCCATAACGGCCTTTTCAAATTTAGGTTTTCCGAGGAGGTATGTAGTCGGTTATACTTGGCGCGCGGCTGCACGTGGCGAAGCCGTGACCTAGAGGCGCTTGCGGCAGGGCAGCACGGGGAATAAAAACAAACATGAAGGGTTAAAAAGACTTTCTGCTCTGTGTCTCTTTTCTTATGTAGGAAAGGCTATATTTGAGCAGAGTTACGATACGAAGGCGTGTTTCTTTCTTTTTCTTGCAAGGTACAGTTGGCAAATTTATGGATTTGACGGATCAATGATATCGATGTCAGAGGTTTATGGGGGGGTGTGCCAGTGGAGGTGAGAGTTAGCGTACGAGGAGAAGGAGCTCAACGTCCGTTGGTGTAACCGCGATCCTCTTAACAATGGTGGGAACCCCATGATCCTCTTAAAAATGAGAAAAATGAGTGTTACATTCAAGGGTTTTAGGTCTCCGGGGAGGCGGAATCCCTGGCGGTTACGGTGTCGAGAACAGTGGTGGCATCGAGGTCGCTAGTGGCACGGGTGGGCGAAGACGAGGTTAGGGGTAGGGGAGGGGATGAGCTTCAAAGCGTTGAGGAAGGTGGAGTGGCGGGTACGAGACATTCGGACCCATAATGGCTTTTTAAAATTTAGGTTGTCTGAAAAGGTATGTAGTCGGTTATACTTGGCGCGCAGTTGCACGTGGCGAAGCCGTAGCCTAGATGTGCTCGCGGCGGGCTACGCGGGAAATAAAAATACAAACATGAAGGGTCAAAAGGTCCTTCTGCCTTGTGTCTATTTTGTAATATAGGAAACGATATGTTCAACCAGAGTTACGATGCGAAGGCGTCTTTCTTTCTTTGCTTGCAAGGTATAGTTGGCAAAGTTGTGGATTTGATAGACTAAGTCTATCGATGTCAGAGGTTTAGGGGGGGTTCCGGTGGCGGTCAGAGTTCACGTACAAGGAGAAGGAGCTCAACATGCGTCGGTGAAGACGAAGTGGCCGGGAGCGGGTCCTTCAGAACATAAACACATTTTGGTTTAGATTATCAAGAGATTAGGTAGAGGGTTATACTGGGAACGCGGTCCACGTGGCGAAGCTATAAACAAACAGATGATCCAAGAAGTATTTTCTTTTGTTGTGAGGTATAATGGGAAGATGCACAGATTTACTAGACCGAGGTTATATATGCACACTGTTTACCGAGCTTGGGAGTGGCGGAGAAGGTGGAGTGGCCGGAGCGAGGCGTTCGGGCCATAATGGTTTTTTTCAAATTTACCTTGTCTGAAAAAGGTATGTGGCTGGTTATACTTGGCACACGGCTTCATGTGGGCAAAGACGTGACCTAGATGTGCTCGTGGCGGGGGCTGCGTGGAGAATTAAAAACAAATGTGAAACCTCTAAAGAACTTTTTGCCTTGTGTCTCTTTTCTAATATTGTGAATCATATATTTGAGCGGAGTTGTGATGCGAAGGCGTGTTTCTTTCTTTTTCTGCAAGGTATAGTTCGCAAAGTTATGGATTTGATAGATTGATGATACCGATGTTAGAGGTTTAGGGGGTTGTGCTGGTGGGAGTGGGTCCCTCCTCACATAACTACATTTTAAGCTTAGTTTGTCAAAAAATTAGGTAGTTGTGAGGTATCATGGGGTAGATTACAGATTTACCAGAACGAGGTACCGATGCCTGATGTTTAAGAGGGTGGGTTGGTGGATGAGAATGTTGTGGGGGAAGGGGGGAGAATGGTCGAACAACATATGAGAAGGTGGAGTTGTGGGAGCAAGGCGTATGGACTATAACAACTTCCTAATTTTTGGTTGTCGGAAAGTTACGCGGTACAATATATGTCACCCTAAGAAAAATATGGTGGCATAAAAACAATACAAATGATCCAAACAAAATATCACCATGTGTTTCTTTTGTAATATGAAATGATATATGCCAAACGTTTAGGAGGGGTGGGTCGGCGGAGTAGAATGTTAGGGTAGAATCGGAAGGAGCTCGAGGGACATGAGAGAAGGTGAAGCGGCGAGAGGGTGAGACACTAGGATCGCAGTGGCTTTTTATGTGTTTGTTAGGTTTTGACGTGGTGATTATATTTAGTACGGATGGAACATGAATTAGCCATAAACAAGATGTATTGACCGCATGGATGGCCAGATTATAAACAAATACAAGATTTTTGAAATACTATTTCTCTTGTGTTTATTTTGTAACATGAATTAATTTTTTAGTTGAATTATAATACGATGGCGCGTTTCTTTCTTTGTTTCTTTTCATGCTGTAATAGGCAAAGCTTTATTTATTCCTAAAATACTAGATAAAGATTGTGTATGTTTAATTACACGAGACATGAGGTCTGATGTTTAGTTCGTTAATAATAATTTTGTGCAATATCATGTTGATCTTTGCTATATACCCTAATTCTGTGCCAAATTAACTTGCCCAAAACCAGGATATTCCTTTTTTTTGAGAAATAAAACCAGGATATTCTTTGGTACCCAGTAAAAACCAAACATACCCCCTTTCACTCACTACTTATTCTAGGCTGTCAATTTACTACGGCTAAGAAATAACAGATGGACGAATCTGCGAACACTCACAAAAAGAGTGACGTGTAAAGAGAAGAGGTGGCTGTCCATATCAGACAATGAGGCAGCAGATTAATTAAGGGGCACACACCAGCACATTTAATGTGTTGAAAATCAAAGCAGAGTATGGGGAATCTTCTATTAAATCTTTTGCTTCTGTTTTTCCAAAGCCTAATATTTCTCCTTAATTCGTTCCTACTCTTTTTTGTCACCTCGTTTATGTCGTGGTGGGCCATAGGAAAAGTTGGTGTGAATTTGATTTGTCCCGATGTAGATATTTTTGATTGAATATTTTTGCTGGGTTCGATTGCGATCTGCAAAGATCTCAGCGATTTAAGAAAATATATCATCAAAAGATATGTTTGCATATATATATATTATTGTCCGAACGCCATTAATTGCAAATATGTCGGGTTTGTTTTTAGCTTTTTATTAAGATATCAACCGAGATTTTTCATAAATCAACTTTGGTACTCAATTAATTGTACAAAATAAATGAAAGGAATTGATTGGCCAAAAGATTGAGCGTATAGCACAGTGCAGCAGCCAGGATCCGATCAAACTTTTTTCTGGAGAATATTACAAGCGTATCAAACAATTCTGTCGTATTCATCGAGAAAGAGAAGTGAAAACGAATGAATACATCTTGGTGATCTCGTATTGACTCGTTCTTGGTCAAGAGATATATATATCATCAGAAAAATAATATTCAGGGAAATTAATTTGCATACCCGACGAAATGATATCTTTTTCTTCCTCCTCTTGTTAATTGCGTTGTTATTTTCTCGGCTATCTAGAACGAGATAAATTTGCGATTCTTTACTTGATATTTATATTTTATAATGGCTTTGATATGTTAATTTACTATTTATTTTTCAACTTTGCACTTACATAACATATATTAATATGATTTCAATATTATTATTTATAATATTTTCAATAAATTTGTAATTTTATACTCTCTCCGATCTAAACTAATGGACTCAGATGTCTAAATACGGATATATCTAGATATATTTTAGTGCTAGATACATCCATATCAATAATAAACCAGAGTTTATTAGTTTAGATCCAAGGGAGTATATAATTTTAATTGCACAGACTAGCACTAGTACACATCGAGCCTAAGGACACCCTCATAAAAAATGGTAGCGATATGGTCCACGGTTGAACGTATTAAGCGTGACCAATGTGACCGCGAGAGTGAGGCCTGGTAAGAGTTATAACCAATGGTGACGGACAAAAAAGCTCATTGTTGCCAAATATAATGCCACCCTTCCTTTCCATCATGTCAGATAGGGCCTCTATGGCTATGCTCTTTTCTTTTTAACTGGCTATATGCTCTTTTGTGGATGCCCGTTTGTAAAGTAAAGGGAAGCGTTCGTAAATATTTCTATTAACTTAAAAAAAATCATGCTGGTTAAATGTAGTGGATTTTACATTGTGGCATCTGCGTATTCTAGCTACTGCCTATAAAGATTGCTTCTATCTCGCTTTATGCTATCTCAGTTTCGTCATAACCGTTGCACGGATCAACCTTTTCTCTCTCGTTTGGGATGCCCCGAAGCAAGGAATCCCATGACTTTAACTCTGTGACTGCCCGACAGTCCCGACGGTTTGTCTAGACGAACCTAAGAAAGAACTCTTGATGGCTTCCATCTCTGATGATCCAAAATTCATGAAAAGTCCCAAGGAGAAGCCAATGCGCGACTTTGATAAGGAGTGGACCGACGAGGAGGAGACAGAGTGAGAGGAGGAGGACAACGATAAAAAGGATACGCCACCATAGGCGAAGGGCGATGAGGAGGAGGACACCGATGAAAAGGATACGCCACCACAGGCGAAGGGCGATGATGAGGAGGACAACGATGAAAAGGATACGCCACCACAAGCAAAGGGTGATGAGGAGGAGGACAACGATAAAAAGGATACGCCACCACAGGTGGAGGGCGATGAGGAGGAGGAACCGTTGTAGGAGCAGCGCTACGATAAGGAGGCAACGATACAAGAGGAGGACACTGGAGAGAAGGATGCGCTGTTGTAAGCAGAGGGCGGCGAGGAGGCACCGCTGCATGCGGAGGATGACGAGTCGCTACCGATGACCGGGAAAAAGCGTAGCCATGCAAAGGACAAGGATGCATAGAAGAATGGGTGCAAGAATTAGTACTTGTAATAGTAGTTATCGCTTTTTCCCATAGCCTCACGGAGAAGAAAAATCCCATGTTTCGCTAAAAAGAATGAAAAAATCTCATAATACTTAGGTGGGACCTGATGGTTAGAGGAGGAAACACAAAGGAAATGTTTTGCATTATTGTCCGTTTCTGATGTGGTAGCTGGTGCTATATATAAATTCTAGTGAGTGCCAACCCTAACCCTCAACCCCCCCTGGACACACTCTCCAAGATTTAGAAATTGTGTGGAGGCTAAGTTGTGTCTCCTCATTGCGATCGGCATTGTCGCCTCTAGGGTCTTCCGAGTGGTCGCCATCGCCATCTCCAGGTCTTCCCATTGTCACACATCGCCTCCTGTGCCTCTCCTCCACGCGGCACAACCTACATCATAGCCTCCACGTCTTCCTTAACATACGCATCGTATTTTGTGCCTCTCTTCTACATTGAGTGACCTACATCGTCACTGTTGCATCTTCCCAGCATCAAGCATTGCCTCCTGCGCCTCTCCTCCGAGTGTCGGGGTTCTCTCTATGAGTCTCTTCACTGTATATACTGATGAAGCATAGTTGACTTCCCACCATTTAAGTTTAGTAAACATCCACTGCATTCCACTAGTTTTAGCTTACTTAAAATACCACCTTTTGTAATTAATATAGTTATTGTACTGCCGATGTTGAATACACCCCATACTATATGTTTAGGGTACAAGATTTGTTTATAACTGCATTATATTCAGTATCTATACCGTATACCTTCAACTCTATTGTAAGTCTAGTAGGGTTATATCTTAGGTATATTCATTACTCTATTGTAACTTTTTTTTCTTATCCTTGTTGTGGTTTTAATAGTATACCGGTTACCCTTTATAAAAAAGGATTAGCTGCCCAATAAATTATTACTAGGAAGATAAGTTCTAGCCTTTAAATCATCCTCGAGGGACAAGCAGTAGGGAGGGAGCGTCTTCTAGTCTCCTACTCCAATCCTACGTAATAACTATATTTATGTAATGTAGCATCTTATTTTTCCCTATTGTTACTAATGAAATTATTATGCAGAGGTTGGTGAAGACCTGAACAATTTAGCTTGTTAAATGGGCTAAATACATGGAATTTATCCTTCATGGAAGAAGGATGATGAGAAGTCAAAACTGTGAGCCTCTCGAAGGTATCAATCTGATGATATAGTTATCATCTAGTAACTGCTTGCTTCGTTTATACTTCCTAGACCCAATACCCTAAACTCACAACATCATATTTTCAGAACATGAGCCTATTTCGGTAACAGTCATAAAAATAAGCTTCCACAAAGGAAAAAGAGGGTCAGAACAACCATCATTGGTTGCATGACTCCTTATTCCAGAGATGAGTCCAGACATGTGAGGACGAGCAGAAAAACCTCTCAGAAACAAGTCAAAATCTTAGGACCTCTTTTTTACATTCCTATGTACTTCAAAGAACGAGGCAGAAGCCATAAATTGCATGATAGCGACCTAATCTTACCTTTGCATTTACTTCAACCTTGATTTAGTTATACTTTTCATGATTTCTATGTTTATCCAATTCATGCGAGTCAAACACCTAAAGTTTCGCAAGATTTCTATGTTTTGCCAATCCTTTGTTCTGCACATGTCATCCTACCATACTGCTCCTATTTTCCTATTCCGATGTTTTCAGAATTTCACAAATCAAAGAGACCCATGATGTGGTTACAGTTCCATTTGCTCCGTAACCAAACAAGGTCATTTGTGAGAGAATCGCAGACACTCAAAAGATCGAATATCATGCCGGGAGAGTAGACTTGTCCTTTATCTAATTCTATTTCATGGCTACGCCCATGCATGTAGATAGACTTGTTAACTACATTCTATACTTCTTTTTGAATGAAAATAGGCAACAACAAAAAAAAGATGCTACTACTAAAATCCTAGTGTCGCCTAGGGAGGACAATTGGCATGCAGCAAAATTCAGCAGGGTCCAAATTAACAAAATCTAATGATAAGTGACGGTGACTGCTGCGATGTTTAGGTGCCATCGCGTACGCCGCCAGAGTATTCTTCTTCTTAGTTCTCGCTGTCGCGTGATTAGTGACCGTCTAACTCTCTTGTGATCTGCAGCATCTTCTGGGTATCTGCTGCTGTTGTGGCTTAATCTGTACCACAGCATTGCTGACTGTCAGCTAGCAGACCTGTATTCTAAACTATTAGTACTAGTACTAGTACATTATTTTTAGCAGGAGTTTATATATATACTTGTGATACGTCTCCATGCGGATTGTTTGTATGGAGTCCAGTGGATTGTGCTAGGAACATTCACACAGACGACTGAATACTAGCACAACCAAAGGGCGCAGTCAGTGGGTGGAGGTCGCAGGAGACTGCGCACGTGAAAACGATGGTCAGCAAGAACTCTTCTGGTCTTTCGAAAAATGCCCACCTCTAAAACATTGGGAAAACATTTATACACATAGAAAAAACAGACCTTAGATATGTGAAATTTTGACTGGTACTTTTCTGAAGCAAGAAATGTTGACAACATGCTGACAAGTCAAGAAGCATGGGAAGAACCACAGATTCTAGCAACAAAACATTCAACATATATATGTTTTGTACCCCAAATCTACGACTTCCAATGATTTGCGTGGAGGACCAACATACAGCAAATGTCAAAGCATGTGCATGTCGACCTTCAGATAAGATGACAGCGTGCAGGATATGATGCCGTGACTACGTGTCTTCTGCTTAGACTAGTGGAAAACCCGGGGAGATATCAGATGAATCTTCAGCTGGACTAACCATGGTATATAACAGGACCAATGGATAACGAATGCGACATAAATAAACCCAAATAAAAGTTTTCAACAATAGATAAGAAACCCATCCTTCGGATTAGAACGTTCGGAACCATAGACCTGAGGTTTAACAACTGGTACATTCACTTGATCAGTAGAAATGTTTGCGTAAAATGGACTGACTTTGGATTTTGAATGCCGGAACAGAATAAATACTAGTAGTAGATCCCCAGAGGCCGGCCCGCAAGCACAGCCTCTTCACAGGAATGGGGGTAGGATCACCCACCGGCGAGGGTACTTGGGCCGCCCGTCCTTCCCGTCGAACAGCTGCACAAGAAGCAATGTTAGTAAAGCTATACGAATTCTTATTGTATCGTTCAGTAATTCTGTGTTGAAATAAGAGCTGGACTTGCCTTCCTGAGACGGCTGTGCTTCCCGAGCGCCCAGTTGGTCATGATGGCCGCCGCGACGGCGAGGAAGACGTAGCCCGCCACGGTCTGCGTGGCGATGTTGAAGCCCAGCCACTGGTAGATCTCGGTGGTGTAGTTCGCGCACGTCACGATGTTGAACAGGAAGCCCCGTGGGATCTGGTAGCCGCCGCTGCCGGTCGGGCTCCTGAGGTTCCTTAGCAGGATGTGGCAGTAGAAGTTCGCGATCTGGCACACGACCCCAATGCCGAAACCGATTTTCATCTGCAGGTCGCTCACGGGGGTGTAGAGCGGGTGGTTGCAGTAGTAGGCAATGTAGGCTCCGAAGGTCCAGTAGTAGGCGCAGTTCCTGAAGACGTTCGACACGGGGGATGTCGCGTGGCTGAAGCGGTGGATGAAGAAGGTCTCCATGATCCGCTTGAAGTAGTGGAAGCAGAAGTAGTACATGGCGTAGGTCTGGACAGGGTGGACAACCCGCTCTCCCTCGTATCCAAAGTATTTGTAGACAGGGAGGTAGTAGAACATGGGGTAGATGAAAAGAGGGCCCACATACTCCCAGAAGAAGAGCGTGCTGTAGTAGACCTGCGGGCCTAAATCTTTGAAGACCACAGTCAGGGACCCCGAGCCCTTCTCACAGTAGTCCGATAGGCTGGCCTTTTGATTGAGGACAACTGGCTTTCCAGATTTCCCAGGTTGTACAGGGAGGGTGAGCCGCTGCCTAGCGGGATAATACTTCTTAGCTGCACAGCATAGACACGAGCGATTAGCAACCCATACACCATAAGGAAAAACATGTCTTCTTCATAGAGCAAAATAAGCATAAAGCAATACATGGTCAAATATGCAATTCTAGTGCACTCATAATTCACCCACAGAATCAACCAGAGAAGTGAGTGTTTCATGTATAGAGAAAATCAAATAACAATACTGTCCTCAACATTAGCAACTAATAGTGGTACCAGCTCGAAATCAGAACATAACCAGTATCCATCTAGTAGAGCATACTACACTTAGTTTTGCTGCATAATAACCATACTAGTCTTGTAGTGATCACTGCAAGTACTTAGAAGTACTACTTGAGGACAATGTCCAAACATGGAGCTACTTATGGCAAGAAAAAAGTAAAATATAAACTACAAGTGGAAAGAGTGCCAAATTCACCGTGACCAAGATCAGATTTTTTTTTGGAAGAGTTCCATCAGGGTGAGTTTCAAACATAATTGGCCAAGATCAGTAAGTGAATTATCACTAGTTTCAGGGAAATTGTTTTATTTTAATTGAGCACCGAAATAACATAAGACCCATTATTCCATTCTGCAGCTCACAAGTCCAGATTGGTGGCATTTGATACATTTAAACAGTACCGCTACTGCTTCACCATCCATATATGCGGTGAACTGTCTCCCGACTCAGTCACATGGCAGCAGATCTGCTTTAATGGCTCAACATAAGTAATAAATGTGTGCAAGCAATACTTCAAGGTAACAGGATGGCAAGTTAATAAGCTAACATGGCAGCCCTGTGAGTCGGCAAGAGGGTACAAAAGAATAAGGCTACGCCCACAAAATTGGCAACAAATACTATATATAGGTACATAATAAGGTAAGATTCTTGATCACCGAAAATTTTACGAATTCAAGCAGCAAAGTGTGGTGTGAGCTTTGCTCGCTGACAGTACTACACTGGTGTACTTGGCAAGCCAGAAAAAAGATTCTAGAAGCAGTTACAGATGGCTGACATATAAAGAGAAAAGGGTAAGCGAATTTGCTTTGTGATTACAACGCTCAAACACATAAAAGGGGCAAAACAAAACAAATAAACGGAGTTATGAGAAAACACCTAGAGAAAGCTAAATAGCTTCAGGGACAATCATACTTTTCTCCATCAGGCAAAGATTACAATAAAAAACACGGGACTATCTCAAACAACTGAATAGGGTGGGGGGGAATACCACGTGGAAACGAGACGCGAACCGTAAGACAGCACACACTTCCCGTCTCACCCAACCACAAACAAGAAAACCGTGATCAGCGACTAACTGCAAACTATACAGTCCTCTCGTATCAAATCAAATGTACCCGTGGTTGCGACTTTCAGATCGAGTAGCTTCCAATAGAATACCTGTGATCATTAGCTTTTATTATTCCGCGGCAACTTAATTTTTTTTAAGGAAGGGAGGATGATATGTATCAAGTTAGTGGGTCAAGAGCGTTATCTTTTTTTTGTTGGTGTCAAACAGGCTGTAGAAACCTGATGCAATGTCCCCGGACCAGACTCCAACCAGCACACCCACCAGCGTAACTGTGGTCAATTACTATTCTGGCTCTCTAAGTTAAGCCCTCCTCTTCTTGAGGGAAATCGTGAAGGATGCGAGCGTGATACTAGTAGCAGAAGCACCCCGGTCATAAAGAGCGTGCCGTGCGTGTCTGTATTATTTGTTTTCGTTTTTTTCAAAGAGAAGTTGAGGGTCACGGAGCTTTTGAGCGAGCGTGTAGGTGTGGACGGCCAACCCCCTTCATGTGAGCTTGTGAAGAGGAAATTCCCAGAGGATGTCCCTAGGAGACGAGGAAAAGCAGAGCAAAAACAGCTGCTGCTGGTAGTAGAAAGCAAATTAGTGCTAGTAGTAGCGTTCCTGTCGTGCACTTGTGTGTGTGTCTCTGCAGACTCGGACCTGAATCTAGTAGTAGTAACAGTAACGGAAGACTTTGGAGGAGTAGGAGGAGGTGATTGGCTGGCAGGGGACTTACTCTTGGCGTGGATGGCCTCCTGCAGATCCGCGACCTTGGCCTGCGAAATCCGAACAGCACAGACGGGAATCAGCTCGAGCTCAAACCTCCGGCGAGATCTTAAACCTCCTGCAGATGAAGGAGGACCAAACTGAGGAAGGCGCAGTTGCTTACCGAGTCGTCGAGCTGGATTCCGCCCTTGACGACCTCGCGGCCGCTCCGGGACACGACGGAGACCTTCATCTCCTCCTCCTTGGCTCGCCGGCGACCCGCTGTCCCGAGCTGAGGCTGAGACGGAGGGAACGGGGGAGAGAGCTCGGCTTGGATACAGAGGAGGAGGTGGGCTGGCTGGCGTATTTGAGAGAGAGAGAAGATCCGCGTTGGGGCGGGTGGGCCGGTGGGGAGCGTTGGGCGGACCGGGGCCCACCGGGTTTATGTGGGCGTGTGTTTAAGGACGAGGCGGAGGCGGAGGCGGATGCAACCCCTCTCGACGTGGACGTGCTGGACTCGGTCCATGGGGATCTCGACTCGCCCTCCTCTCCCATTGGTCGGCCTTGTGGGCCCGAGCAGAGCAGCCTATCACGTGCAACCTTGCACGGGTCGGCACCAAAAACGTTCGACCATATTCATTGCACGCGTATAAAGTCCAGTAATGTGTTTTTTTTTTTGGAAAATGGGCGTATATATTAGCAAAAGTGTTTAATGTTTACACACGGCCTCTGCATAACTAAGATACACACAGCCACACAAACAAGAGAACTAGAGAGTAAATAGTAGACAAGCATTACACAAAGCCACTATCGAAAACAACTTGAATCTAAGGTGGATCCAGTCTCAAATTACGTGACCATCCATCCATGTCGCGAGAAAATACCCCTCTCGCCGTATCCTCCAAACGTGTACATCCCTTTATAAATAAGTCGCGAAACTCCATACGCTGGAGAATAGTCCATGATCGGAGGAAAGCCGTTGCTCGGTACATTACCTGCAGAGGAGACGACACAATGTTATTAAAGATCTTGTCATTTCTACTAAGACCCAGCGACCATATAACGGCAAGCGCTCTCATCCTAAATAAAGTTATGTACTTATCAATAATTCCATGCAACCAATTACCAAAAACGTTGGTTATCGAACTTAGATGAGATAAACCATAAGCTATTTAGATGAATGACCATATAGAGCGAGCGAATTTATATACACTAGAAGAATGCGTGGCGAATTGTCTCATCATGATGACAAAAAAACGCACCGAGTATTTCCATGTCAATTTCTCTTTGCAAGATTATCATTTGTTAGAATTACATCTTTATTACATAAATACCATGCAAAAATAATGTTTTAAGAGGTATTTTCATTTTCCAAATCTTAATATTATCATCGACTGGGATATCAGGTTGGACCAAACCTTTATATAGTGATCCAACAGAAAATTTGCCACTTTCTAGTAATTTACATTTGAACACGTCAACACCGTCCAACAATTGTATCGAGGATAATCATAAAAATAGATTGCTCCAAGATATCAGTCTAGGACCAATAAGACTTCTTCTGAAAGACACATTAGGACGACTGTCCTCCATACTTACCACACACAAAAAAAGAATTTTCCCTGCAGTTTTTTATTAATATCATCCAGTGATCCAGATATGATTATAGCAAGAAAACAACAAAACTTCAGTATTGATGAAGCCGGATATATACGTCCCGGCGGTAGCGGACCATAGATTTTTTTCCAAAGCCTAGGACAAAAAAGTAAATTTAAATGCTTGAAATATGATTTTTGGTCTATCAAAAATTGGCTTTGACGGCCAGTTGGAACCCCGGTACCTGCCTCTACCACTACGCTCTTAACGTCGTCGTCACCGCTGCTCCTACGGTGGAACGCGTGGACGACCTAGAAAAGGGCCAAGACCCATTTTTTAATAGTATAATTTATCTACGTGCACTCGAAACTCGAGACGCCCTCTATAATCCTGTCTGACATGGATGTTCATCGAATCTTTAGGTCTTTTTGTAATCGAATTTCGTTGAAGAAATGGGTGGGTATGATAATAACCGGGTAGGAGTGTTCATCTTGGTATTTCTCTTCTCTCGCGTGAAGTGAAGGGTACGCATGACAAGGTGCACCGTAGCCGTAGGTCAAACTCCCTTGTTGTTGGATCTTATTACTCTATCTTACAAGTAAGCAAGCACGCTTTGGGTGATCCCCGATCGATTAAGCTGCTGACCGCCGACCGTTTTGGTTTGCAGCAGGCGGGCGGCGCATGGACTGGGTGCAGTCACCTCACATGATGCACAGGTCGTCGTGCAGTTGGGGAGTAGGCCGGGCGGCCCAACGGCCCGCCGACCGCGCTGCAATTCCTCACGCACAATCTTCCCGTGCTATGCTTGCTCCCACTCCATCACCCGTCCCGGTCTGTGTTCACCCGCATTGCAATACCATTCAATGTTTTCCCAAACACTTTTTTCTTCAGTCTTATTTATTGAATATTAAGTACGTTTGACATGGGTATATTCTACAGGTGTCTAAGATTGGACTATCCGGTTTGGTCTAACGGAAACCCCACGTGAAGATCCACACCTGATGATGAAGCCCACGCAGAACTCGGGTGGCTTAGAACCATAAAGGATCCGATTCCTTGAAGGATACGGCTAGCTTTAGATAAAAAGTTTAAAAGACAAAACTCTAATATGTAAACGAATTGGTCTTATCCCGACCGATATTATCCCGAGACCTGGCCACCCCATATAAAGGCTAGGAGGGAACGTCGAAAAAGACCACCGAAACCCTAGCACATACACCCACCAGATTATATATTCCCACCATCACCATCGAGGCACCCCTTGTAACTTTCGGTTCCTTCGATAATCAAAAGCAGACAAGAAGTAGTAGGTTTTCCCTCCGGGGGGCCTGAACCTGGGCAAAACCCGTGTCCTGTGTTTCTTGTCTGTTAACCGAACGAGATCTCCAGTGCACCCCTCTTTCTTAAACCCAAGTTCATCAAATATGGGAATTGACCGCCGTCTGTGAAACCTGTGAGCGCTCATGTTGCGATCTCGACGGCCCCAACACCTGCAATCTTCGACTTGTCCGCGTTGGAGAACCATCTCCTTTCGGCGCCATCGACTTCACCATCCACTCACCGGCAATATGCCCGACCTTCAATTCTGTAGGAGATGGATTCGACATAATGATTAGGAGCCTATGCTTTAAAGTTGGCAAGACCGGCACACTCCGCCTGACATGGATATGCCGCATAACAATGGGCATTGACGAGTCGAACCCTCGTCACCTCCTTCCCGAGTGGGTGGTGCCGCCGACAATCGCGCCTGCTTCGTGGATCCCTCCACCAATCGGCACACTGAGCAAGCTCAACGCTCCCACGCCGACCTCCGACACGGATAACAACAACAGTTGCGACTCTGATCTGTATGATCCGCCGTCAGGAGAGGAGGCCTACGGTTTGGGATCAGAGAGCTGCAGGAGCAACGATCTCCCTCACCACTACATGTGCACTGTTGTCATCAACCGTGGCGAGAATGCCCGCGACAACGCCGGGATCGAAACTGACCCGCTCAACCCCAACGCGAGAAACAAAGGCGCCCCGCCAAACCCCAACGCCAACAACGGCGGCAAGTCAGGCCGCCCGCGGATCCACCTCAACGAGGCCGGATGGGAAAGAGTGAGGGAAGCATTGTGGGGCAACCCCTTCCAGACGACGCATCCCGCGATATGCTAATGACTTACCATTGGCTCATCGTGAAAGAGTACAACCGCTAATAGACGGTGAACGCTCAGCTAGAGCAGTGCAAGCAAGTAACTAATGAGTCAAGCGCCAGGCGTGCGGCACTCTCCTCTATCGGTGTGTCCTCCTCAAAGGGCAACGATGGTGTCGCCCACAAGAGGCGCTCCCGACTGGATCATCTAGGCACAGAAGCAAGGCGTGAGGCTACCAAAGCCCTCGACTTCTCATTCATGTCGGTAGACTCGCACGGTAACATGTGTTAGGGTTTCGGTGTAAAAACAACAAAATTCTGCTGCACTTTCTGCTCCCTGCAGCAAATTATTGACCAGAGTTTTCTACAGCAGCATATCCTTTGGAAGCAAATTGTGGTATAGAAAATCCTTCAGTGACATTATCCTTAAACATCGTATATCCTTCAAATATTCTGTGGAATTCCTTTGAACCGAAACACTCCATACTTTTAAAAAAAAAAAAAAAACCCAGAGAATCCGTTTCCCTATCGAGACCGACGCATCGATTTCCTGCCCGTTTTCGTCAGAGAAAAAAGATAGCCGGTCAGAATCCGGACCGTCCTTCTCCTTCTTCCCAGGGCGTCACGATTCGTGCACAGTTCAGCTAGAGATCCCCGCAGCCCAATCGTCCGTACGCCGGCGAAGAGAGACGACGAATCGGCGGCGACCGGCGGAGATGGGGGACCACGCGGAGGAGGAGGATCGGCCGGCCGGGTTCGCGCGCTGGCGTCACGCGGCCTACATGCAGGCGATGGCCTCGGAGCTCCCCGGGAGCTACGCCACGCAGGAGGTCATGCACCTCACCCTCGCCTACTTCGCCGTCGCCGGACTCTCCTTCCTCCGGGCGCTCGACTGGGTAAGCCGAGATCCGCTACCCCCGTTGCCCCGCCCGCTCTCTCTCCGTTAGTACTATGAATTGAGCGAGATTGCGGGGAAATTCCTTGTGATTTGTCATGTTTCTAGAGCTTGGATCTCGAGGGTACTGATTGCTAGGACCTTGTCTGTCTACTTTGCTTATACTGAGTGAATTGATGAATTGTGCGGAAACCAAGATGTATGCGCGGCAGTAGAATTCGTGCGCTGCGGATTCTTCTCGTTTTCAACTAATCCGCCTGCGCATAGTACGAAGTTTCCAAGGCAATACCAGTAAACGCATGCCTTGTCAGGTTTATAACGAGTAAGAATTTGATAAATTTGATCGCATGTCTATGTACAGGTAAAGTACTGTAATAAGAATTTACTTCGATGTCTATCCAGAAAAGGTAGGCTCCAGTAGTGTTTGCAAGTGATTAAGTTTCAGTTAACCACGAATGTGGAGACACGTGACACCGTTTGTGGAACGCTTGTGACAGCAACTGCTACCTGCAAGGTTTAATCGTTTGAGCCCACTTAGTGATCAGTCTTACTCAAAGTGGTTAGGGGTTACTGGGGTTATGAGATGTATATCTGTCTAACAACTAGATGTCATTACTAAGCTCGACATGGTTGCAACTAGATGCCGGACTGCCGCTTTAATTACCTGAACTTCTGCTAGAATGGTCAACCATGTGAGGTTGCTACCTGAATTTCTTCTTACTGTTGAAATTTCAGCTTAATTTCAGAAAGAAGTAATGTAGTAATATTTTTTTATATACAAAAATGTAATAATGATTGAGAAGTTGTATCTGCCTTTTTTGTTTAGGTTAACACGGATGGAATTGCCAAATGGATCTTGTCTTTTCAAGTACATCCTGAGGCAAACGACGACCTAGACAACGGTATGATTTCCCCGTTACTTATGTAACGAAACTCTTACCGTAGCTACAATTCATATTTCCAGATGCAGTATGTTTGTTCTATAACAGTTCACTCATTTCCAGGGCAATTTTATGGATTCTGTGGTTCCAGAACAACTCAGTATCCCCCAAATAGTGTGAAGGTATGGGTGTTTTATTGGTTGACTGGACCTTTTCTTGTCAGACATGTCTGAATTAGTGCCATTTCATTTCTTTATTGTGACAGTTCTAAATACTGACATGTGCTCTGTTTCAGGACCCTTGCCATAATGGTAGTCATCTAGCAAGCACATATTCTGCGCTTGCCGTATTGAAGATTGTAGGTTATGATATACTAAACATTGATAGCAAGTCTCTTTTACTGTCGATGAGAAACCTCCAACAACCAGATGGAAGGTATGCATTCAGCTTTGGTCTCTTCGAAATTTACCTGGGAAGTATATATGTATTTACATCTACTACCTGTGTTATATTATCACCAGAATAGTTTTTTTAAGGAGGGAATTACTGGAAAAGTTTCACCTAGTCACCCACCTCACGTGTTGTTTTACGATCTTCCTAACACCACACGGTTGGTTCAGAAACATGTGCATTGACTGCTAGCCTTTGCATTTACATGTGTCGATTTATCCGCGTGAACTTAAGTCATGTACTCTTGTTGCAACAAACTTTACATTGGTGAATGCCACTTGTCTGATGCGTGTTTGTTCCTCCAGCCTTAGCAATCATGTTTAAACAGAATGTTCAGGTGCTGTACTACTATGATCCCTGTAAATGCATGCAAGTAGTCTACAGTGCCCGTCTGAGGATATGCACATGCATCAATGTTGTCGCATGAATATATATTTTTAAGAAAAATAACGCGATTAGTTTCACATAGTCACTAACCTCACATGCTGTTTTACAATTTTCATAACACCCCATGGTTGGTTCACAAGTCGGCATCCTTCGTTATATTTCTGATTCAGAAACGTATGCATTGACTGCTATCATTTTCATCTACCAATCGGTCATTTTATCTGCATGCACTTAAATCATGTACTCTCGTTTCAACAAACTTTACATTGCTGAATGCCACTTTTCTGGTGTGTATCTGAACTGCCAGAATTAGCAATTGTGTTTAAACATAATGTTGAGGTGATGTACTGTTATGATCCTCATAAATGCATGAAAGTAGTATATAGTGCTTTTCTGCGCATGTGCACCTGTGCGCGTGATTTTTTGTCTAGCATTTAGTTGGTTATATGGTCTATTGGTAAACTTAGAAAGCTTTGATTTCGTGCGTGTGTTGTTCAACACAATGGGTTATTGGCTAACTCAACGTGCATCTTTTTGTAGCTTCATGCCTACTCATATCGGTGCAGAAACAGACCTACGCTTTGTATACTGTGCAGGTGAGGAGCACTGTTCTTTGTATATGCTAATAATTGAATTGTTTTTTATGTTATTTATATTAATGCATTTGAGCTCTGTTCTCAGCTGCTATCTGCACAATGTTAAAAGACTGGTCAGGAATGGACAAGGAAAAGGCCAAAGAACACATCATTAACTGTCAGGTTGGCTTGCGAAAATTCCTAATACACCATAGTTGGCAATGATGTTTTTAACAGTGTCCTGCACAATCCAATTTGCATTTTCTAACTCTTATTTTTTACCACATGCAGTCGTATGATGGTGGCTTTGGCATGGTTCCTAGTTCAGAATCTCATGGTAGGCAGTAACTTTTAGCCTTTTGATGCATTTTCTTACCTAGTTACTTTAGGAGGTTATATCTTTAGAGTTCTAATTGTGCGTCAACTGAGTTAAGTAGGAGAACTTGCTTTGCCAATTTTGCAACTGGTTATGGATTCTCATTGTATGACTTTGCGTTAGTGAGCCAGGTGGAGGGACTTTCTGTGCTGTTGCGGCTCTGTACCTGATGGGTTTCATTCAACCTGATTTGGCATCAAACTTGCGAGACTCTTCCTCGATTGACTTTCAGTTGCTCCTGGAGTGGTGCCTTCAGGTCAGATTCTGCTTAACCGTGTATCTGTAGTTATCCATTAAAACGTGCCCTTTTACATGACGTAAAAAATGCACAATAGTTGGCAAGAGGTCTTGCTATCTCTCCTCTCACGCACACATGCTCAGATATTAAATTTGAATTATACCATAGTAGTAGTAGTAGTTTTCTTTACCAGTGCTGAACCTTCCTTACACTACCGTTGTGCAGAGGCAAGCGGTGGACGGGGGATTCCAGGGGAGAAGAAACAAGCCCAGCGATACGTGCTACGCTTTCTGGTTAGTACATCATTCATGCGGTCTGTATACTGGTTGGCTGATGAGCAAGCGAGCGGAATGGGCAAACCCTGATAAGAAATTTCTTCTTGCTGATGTCACTCGTCTTCAGGGTCGGAGGCGTCTTGAAGCTAATTGGTGCCTACCACTTGATCGACCGTACCGCTCTGCGGGAGTTCCTGCTCACCTGCCAAACAGACGTAATGGCTCCAAAACTCTCTATTTTTCGCAACTTCTGGGATTTGATTATCAGAAGATTAAAAAAACTGTCAAACTGGTCCAGATGCTCCTTTTGCTAACCCATGTTGTTATTTTCTCTTTTTCTGTTACCGGGGCAACAGTTTGGAGGCTTCGGGAAGTTCCCGGAGAATGCATTCCCGGACATCTACCACTCGTACTACGGACTGGCCGCCTTCTCGCTGCTGGGCGAGGAGGGGGTCGAGCCGATGTGCGCCGAGCTCGGGATCATCGCCGCCGCCGCGCTGTAGCTAGCTAGCTAGGGACTGGTGTTTTTTTGGGTTGAGATGATATATTTGAGATTGCTGGCCACATGTGTGTTAGCTAGCGACTGGTGTTCCTGCTGTATCCGTTTCGTACCAATTCATGATGTTTTGGGATTGAAAAGCAAGGGAAGTGATTTTTTGCGTGAGGTGGGCCAGTTGGTCAGAATCAGATCATGCGACATTGTAGTAGTACTACTACATCTCTGGTACTAATATTGTTATGGGCATGGAGAAGTGCGTTGTGCAGTAATCTTGAATCCGAACTCAGCTCTGTTTGAAGTTAGCTGAACTGTTTGCTGGCAGTTGCTGAACCAAATCCATCTCTTGGAAAGCTACTGGAAACGGCAGAACAAGAAACCAGTATTTTCCTCGTGCTGATCTGATGTGACCCTGACTGAATTCGAAATAAACACGAACATTCTACCGCCGCCGTCAACTCAATGTTACCACCAGACCGAACTCAAATACGAACTTGGTCTGACCCAAACTCGGACTGAACCCACCTCATCACTTCTAAATTGTGTATTTTCATATTGTACAACTGTAAATATATGTTTGAATATTGACAGTTTTCATTGAAGTTGGTATGGTTGGTGTGCTGGCATGTTTCACTTTAGCCTTACAGATCCGAAAAACAACCCACAGTCCCTCTGAAACGGTGGTAGCCACTCTTGCAGTTTAGCCTCTCTGTTATTTGGAAATAAATCCGAACTCCCTCTCCCCAAACTCGCCACCGTCACTCATGTGCTAGGTTGGCCGCTCCACCAGTTACAAGCCCAGTTACAAGTCCACTTGCAATTAGAAATATTCCCGTTACAACCTCACCTGCAACTAAAAAGTTTTTTCAACCCCACTTGCAACTGAAAATTTCACTTGCAACTCATAGGATGCACGAATTACGATACATATCTAGTGGATTAGGACCTGACCTTTTTTACTCAATTAGCTCAGCAACAACTCCATCGTGCTGCAGATCGACAACAAGCCTCAGCAGGCCAGTAGTAGTTACCTTTTTTATCCTCCCATGAGCAATGTAAATAACACTGGAGTATTAGGACATGGTGAAGCAGTCCTTGTACTTGTAGTATGGAACATCTATGCATCTAAATCAGGCTAGAATTTTATGTTTGTTGCATTTAAGTGTAGTGGACAAAAGCAATAGAAGAATCTTGCGGTTTGTTTAATTGCTAAAGCATGAGGAGTCCAATTTTGTTCCATGGTTCACACTGAATTTGTCTTTCAGTGTTGACAATTCCTCTTCTTAGTTTCAGATTGTTGATATATGGAAGAAGTCTCCCACTTCAGATTGTTGTTATTGTTCATGTCCTGTGTATTTGGAAGAATTATTAGAATTGTACAAGGTGCAATTATATATTTATCCGATTACCATGTACATTCATCTGAATTTATATCGTACATTTATTTAATTTTTACATGGTACATTTTAAACTGAATTTGATGGTGCTTTTGTTAGACTTCGCATGCACAACACTTTATGCCCGTAGCAACACACATGTATTTAGTTATTCCCATAATGTTGTTACTTCCTTGGTCGTAAGCTAGTCCATCATTGCGATGCATGCTATTAGCTAGAACTTTTTTTATCGATGTTAATACATATAGTTTTGAAGTGTCCTTGTATGTAGTGTAATGTTTGCGTAAAGTATTATTTTAAAATAGATTTTTATTATATATTATTTCTTCATCATGAATGAAGCACTTGTATTTGCACATTTTTGGATCTTGTGAGTTTTTTAAAAGAAATCATGTGTCCCTTATTTATTCACACTTAACAAGGTACATTCATAGTAAATATATCTCGTGAGGAAATTGGGAGGAAGGTCTAGCCACATGCATGCTACTACAGTTGACATTATTCGATTATAAAGCGTATAAGAGCTTTCTGGCTTTTGTGGGCTCAGGTTGTAAGAAAACACTACATCTGTAGCAGAATGTTTAAAAAATATGTTTTCAATTTTATTTCTTAGATTTATAGGTATACCACCTTTAAGATCTTGTATCCTACTTGCATCTTCGGTGAGGCTGCCTTTTAATAATTAAATGATTAAATAACGTTATATTAGTATAATAACAACCGTATATAACTAATTAACTTTATTTTCTAATAGACATCTAAGAAATAAAATTTTCTGATGTCCGACAAATGGAATAACTTGTTTGATTATTTCCGTTGTTCCTTTTATTGTACTCTTTGTTCAAGTTCCAAGTATTTTAAATATATTCATTTAGTAATCCCTTTTGCCCTTTATTTAGATTTATCCAATTTTTGTTGTTGTATGATATGGATGATTGCATGAGGACCACACATGTTCACTTGTATTCTTATCCGGAGGAAGAAAACATTGTTTATGGCCTAAACTGCATGAAATTGTTATGAGCTTTCTAAGTGGATTATGTAATGTGACATCTCAACGCACCTCATGTCTCATATTTACTACTTCTTTGAATACAAGTTGGTTACATAAAGTTATTGTTAGACATGGATTACTCACAAGCATTTGTTGTAAAAATGTTTGTTCTTGTATCTATTATTATGGTTGAATGATTGCCTGATGTTGATAATATAAGTTTTCCATATTGATTGTTTGCTTCAAATAAGTTTCATTGCACATTTGTTTCTCATTTATCAAATGTTTTTAGATTGTAAAGAAATAAGGTGGAGATGGTCTATAAGGTTATAAATAAACGATAAATAATAATATAGGCATATTTTCGTGGATGTGTTCTTTTAGGTTTATTGTATTATCTATAGCAATATATAAGGAACATGAAAATATAGGTTGATCCGGTGGATATAAAGAACATCCACAATGTTGTAGAGTGCACGACTGAATGGTAGAACCTCATATTCCCATCTCAGATATCTATGGTGCTCTTTCTGACATGAACTTCTATGTTGGTTGGCAAATATATGATCTTCTAGAGTGACATATATGTGGGCTCTTTTTAACACATGTTGTTATGTTTTTATAATTGTTTGGTCAAACTTTATAAAGTTAGATTTCGACTAAGAACTAAGATGCGCTGTCACTAAATTTTACCATAACCATCTTCAATAAGATTAATAAAGACCAAACAAATGAGAGGCAAGAGTCCTACATCGATGTAGAGACCCGGTGTACCTTAAGATTATAGGCCAACACATAACAAATAGCAGCAACACGTAAATTCTTCTAGAGGACGCACCGCTGATTGAAACCGATGCATATTTTGAGACTCTCTTATTTTTTGCATGATGAGTGCTTGAACACTTATGCAGCGTAACATAACAAAACGACCAATTTAGCTAGTACTAGTATAATCCGCAATGTTTCGGTGTGGATATCAGATGTTGCAATCCTGAGCCAGCCAGCGGAGCGAGTTGCCGAAAACAGGCAGGCGTGTTCTGCATGATGGAGGCTTATGTTAGGTGTTTCGCTTTCGGCGTGTTTTGTTTGTGTTGGCACAGATGAGATGATGCAAACATCATTCAGAAAAGAAAAAAGAATTTCCCAGAAAACCTGATGATGAGGAAGAGGGGTTGTGAGAACAGGCAGGTGTTTTCTGTCACAAGTTCAGCAGAGCTGGTCACTGGTGGCAAGCTGTTGAGTCGGCTCAAGTGCTGAATCTCTTTGGAGAGGTACTGAAAACGGCGCGCAGACAACCAGCACACGAGGAGATGTTTGATTTGCGTGCGGCGAAAATTGGCGGTCACATGGTTTGGCAGTCAGTTGGCCGGCGGGCAGCTGCAGCGGCAATAACTGCCCACCACTCTCATATGATCGATCCTGCCGGATTCCATCCTGATTCGAACCGATTCCGGCAGTTTGTTTGGCCAAACAAATCCGTCGACTCCGAGTCCCGATCCGAGCACGCCACCGCCGACTATTTCACCGCGCCCGACCCTCCCTCCGTGTCGTGCTGAACTCGAACACAACAACCACCCCTACTTGACCCCTCCCCTCGCCAATCTCCGCTGCAGTCCATGGCCGGCGTCGGGTCGGCGGCGGCGCGGCGGCTCTACCTCGCCGTATACAACTGGGCCGTCTTCGTCGGATGGTAATCAGCTAGTCAGCACGCCGGCCGGGGATGGAACGGATCTCCGGGCTAAATTTCTTGCTCCCTCGCCCTTCCCATCTGACCGGGAGATCTCTCGGGTGAATCTTGCAGGGCGCAGGTGCTGTGGTTCGCGGTGGCGGCGCTGCTGCTGGAGGGCGGCCACGAGGGCGTGTACGCCGCCGTCGAGAAGCCGCTGCAGTTCGCGCAGACCGCCGCGTTCATGGAGGTAATCAATCCGCCTCCTCCTCCTCCTCCTCCTCCTCCTTCTTCTTCGCCCTCCTCTCCCACTTGTTTGGTACTAATGCCGCGCTTTGGCTACTGCTCAGTGCTCACTACTTGAATTTTAGCTTCTTCAGGTGTAGTTTTTCATATTGTACATTTTTTCCCTATTTAATTAAAATGCCGCGAGATTGAGTACACGTTACCACACAGCAAAATGTCTTTATATCTCTACTAACCGCTGAACATCTTGTCTATGCATGCTTGGTGACGTTGTTGCTGCCGGCGCAGATTCTTCATGGGCTCGTAGGTAAGAAGCTATTCCTTTCCATTCCAATTGTGTTCTGTTCTGTTCTGTTCACTATATATATATATATATCTTTTCTACTACTTTCTCAGATCCAAATTAATTGACTTAAGTTTGTCTAGATTCGGATGTGCCTAGTGCTAAAACATGTATAGATACATCGACAAATCCGAGTCAATAATTAATTTGGATCAGAGGGAGTATTTAGAATGTGGCTTTACTTACCTCTGGATTGTATCATGTGCAAACTTTATTTATGTTGATCTTGTCAACAAACTGACTTTCTTACCTAGAAATCCGCCCAAATGAGTCTAGAACGGAAGTAGATTTTCCACGCAAGAAACACTTGTATTTTAAAATAAAGCACAACACAGGGTAATCCATGCTAACCATTGATAATAACTAAAAATGCTAGTTTAAATTGGAGATTTTAATTTTCCAAATAGGTTCATTTATAATTTTGTCAAAATAATGTGACACAAGCACTATCAATGATACCGAGACGCATTAGAGACAAGTTCTGATTTTTCAGAGAATTGGCATGCCTGATTTGATTATATTTTCTTTTTCATTCTTGTGGTATCTTTCGATTTTAATCATTATATATTTTTCCATCTTTCTAAAGGGTTAGTGAGGTCTCCGGTCACCGCAACCCTTCCACAAATTGGATCGAGGCTGTTTCTTACATGGGGCATCTTGTGGAGCTTTCCCGAGGTATCAACTCATCACTGCACTTATATTTTAACATAGGACATGTAAGTAAAGTAGTAGTACTTGTTTTCTTGACAATATCAAGTGATCATTATGTATATTTTTCTTGCAGACGCAGTCTCATATTCTCGTTACTTCCTTGGTCATCAGTTGGTCCATCACTGAGGTACATATTACTTACTAGATATGTCTTTTTTTTCTAGCTTATCAAACATAAATGTTTTTTGCACTTTATACTGTAATGTTATACAGAATTTGTTTCATCCTGCAGATCATTAGATATGCGTTTTTCGGTATGAAGGAGGCACTTGGATTTGCACCTTCTTGGCTTTTATGGCTTAGGTTAGTACAGATTCCAAGCAATGTATAATTCATCCAAATCTATTGATATATTTACTACCTTCTGAATATTTTTTGAGGTGCTGATTGTATATATGCAGGTATAGCACTTTTATGATACTGTATCCAACTGGTATCCTTAGTGAAGTTGGGCTAATCTACATGGCGCTGCCCTACATGAAGGTAACTGCACAATGAATTGCTCCATGTTATTCGTTTGAGAACAAAATTGTATATTTTTGCTCTAATTTTTGTTGGCTGACTAATATCAGGCCTCTGAGAAATATTACCTCAAGATGCCCAACAAATGGAACTTCTCCTTTGACTACTTCTACACATGCGCTATTGCCATTGGCGCCTATGTTCCAGGTACCCCCCCCCCCCCCCCCCCCCCCCCCCTACCTTGCATTTCCTTAGTGACTGTCACTTACGTTTCTAGGAGCTTCTGCTGCAAGTTGGAGTTGACAAAACACTTTCTTATTTCATTTTAATGACTGTAGGAGGGCCACACATGTTCACTTATATGCTCGCCCAGAGGAAGAAGGCCTTGTCAAAGGAAAAGACTGCATGAATTTGTTTAGAGCTTTCTAGCTGGAGCTTCTGATGTGACATGTGTATAAGCATCTCCCAACTCACATTCGTTGCTCCTTGTAGTATAAGTTAGCTAGTGAGCCAGAATGTCATTGTTAGGCATGAACTGCCCAACATGTGTTGTAACAATATGACTGTTGTATTTTCCGTGCTTTATTGATTAATCAATATATGCCGCGCTCATCCAAGTTGTTTATGTTGATTCTTGGCATATTGCTGTAGAGATGGTAACAAGGATGCTATCTTTTTTTTTTTTGAATGGGTTGGTAACAAGGATGTTATCACTTGTTTGAAAAAAACAAACGAGATGAAATGAGAGATATATGAAAGGGACACAATGCCTAGTTGCATCTATATATACTTGTTTTTTTCTTTTGGGCTCTCTGGTGCGACTTGTTTCTCTCTCCAAGTCCCATAAATCCAATTCTTGCATATATTATTGAGAAAACTAGAGGATAAATTGTCACTGGAAGCCTTTTTTTGATTAACATATTTTACATGATGTAGAGTTAATTTATTTTAGTTAAAAATATGCTATCGCTTCGGATCGCTTCATCTAGAAAGGTGGCGTGTGGTGGTGGGTGACAGGTTTGGTGTAGCGATACAGAGCGTCTGAGGTCTGGTTTTTGGGGGTCAGGAGAAATTCTTGCCGTCTCGGCACCGACGCGGTGACGCCTACGGGTGTCGTCGTCCTTCCTGAAGGGCGTCAGGTGTACCTTTTCCCCACCCCTTAGCGTACACAGGAAAAAACCTTGGATTGGTTCGGGCGGCGTCGGCGTCGTAGCTCCCCTTCTTGGAGGTGCTACCTGGTATGCGACACTTCAGGGTGCTTGGAGCATGGTGGAAATTATCCGGAGGGCGCAGCAGTGGCGAGTCATCTTCATTTTCATTGAAGCGCCCATGTCGGTGTTGTTTTCTCTTTGTTTTCTTTCTTGTTTCTTTTGGGCTGGATTTGTGCTGTTTGGCCCACCAGTGATATCACAGTTGTATCGGTTAGTTGCTATATTTATATACCGGGGCAAGACCCTGTTTTGAGGAGATGAAGCAAATTATACCAGGACTCAGAATGGGATCCTTCGAAACTCCTCTAGACCAAAGAGGCCCTCCAACAAATTTTTGCGGAATCCTTAATAGTTTTCTGTATGCATCACTTTGAGTCAATTTCAAATGAAAATTTCCATCGAGTCTAAACTGTTCCACAGGATTGAATGCATTGCTGCCCTTCCCCTTGTTCAAAGAGGATTGATGGCCTAGATCAAACTAATGTTGAGTTTGGGGGGATCCCTTATCCCGCTTCGCTAGCTGAACAGCCTGAACTTGTACACCCTCTGTTCTTTTTTATTGGTGTAGTGTTAATTTTATCCAAAATCAAACAGTTAATGTAAAATCCAAGCAAAGTTTCGAACCAATATTTTTTCTATAGACATGACCAGACTTATTTACACTGTTCGACCTTTGATAACATCCATACACCTAATAAAATGAATGGAGCAAGTAACCATTCATAGGGACCAAAATGGGAGAACGAAATATACATGCCCACACAGCCAACGCATACACATGGAAGACATGTCACGTGCATGGATGAAGCTGCCGGAGATGGTAGTGGTTTTGGCGTCGGCCGTTGCCACTGCGGTCCGCCCAACCGTCCATCCGAGATCGAGAAGCCCCACTGATCCATGCCACGACGATGCTGCTAGCTAGTATTAATTCTACCGAATGCAGCAGTGTCAAATCGATCCTTGCGTGCTGCAGCAACTGCAAACTCTGTTCTGCAATGGCGAGAAGAAGCAGCGGGTCGGCGGCGGCGATGGTGCGGCGGCTCTATCTCTCCCTCTATAACTGGGTCGCCTTCTACGGCTGGTCAGCCATGGCCTGCCATCGCTCTATCTGCCAGCCTAAATATAAACAGTTCTGTCATCCGCTTGGTGCATGCATGTAGGGCGCAGGTGTTGTACGGTACTGTATCGGCGTTGATGGCGGAGAGCGGCGGGCACGAGGCTGTCTACGCCGCCGTCGAGCGGCCGCTGCTGTTCGCTCAGACCCTCGCCGTCGTAGAGGTCGACCTGCATATGCACGCTGCGCCTATCGTTCTTCATTAAACCGTCTATATTTGGGGCTTCTTTGATTCGTGGGGTTGTGGATACTCAGAAATAGGAAAGACCAAGTAGTATCCAATGTCATGTCTATTCCATTCATATGCAATTTTTTTTTGTTTGATTACATCACAAGAACAAATATTTCCTCCGTCCAGAAATAAGTGAGGTTTGTTTCTGCAACAAGGTTTGAATGGATGACGGATTTTCTATTATAAGTGTCGCTGTTTTAATATAAAGTTATACTTCTGAATCAGCAACACTTATTATGGATGTAAGTGAGTAGTGCAAATAGTGAATAAATATTCTTAGAGGTCGTTTGGCATTCAGATATTCAAATAATGAATATATATGGATTCATTTCATTTATATTATGATTTCAAAAACACCTACATGTTTGGCTGCCACCGGAATTTGAAAATGATAGGTTTGAGATAGAAATCAGGTTTATACATAGGGATATTTTAATGAATTAGCCAAATAAAATGACGTCTCAATTTCATGCCAACCAAACAGTATAGGGATGAAATTGCAAAATAAATTTCAGAATTTCAGGCCCAAATGATGGATACCAAATGATCTCTTAAGGGAATCAATTTAGAAATCATATAACCACTATAGGAGAACGATCCTAAGAATTTGAATTCCTAAAAATCTAATGAGATTTTTTGAAAAAAATATAAAAGGGTCTTTATTATTCTCACTTAATTATTTGTTGCTGACATTTTCTCTCTGTCTGCCCGGTGATGGTGTTGCATGTAGCCCAGATTCTCCATTCCTTTCTAGCACTGGTAGAAAACGCCTCATGCGTCCCGGTTGGTAAGGGCCATTAGTCCCGGTTGCCCAACCGGGACGGGGCAATCGGGACTAAAGCTCCAACCATTAGTCCCGGTTGCCCCACCAACCGGGACAAATGAGGGCACACGTGGCGGCATCAGAGCGCGAGGGGGGTGGAGCATTAGTCCCGGTTCGTAACACGAACCGGGACTAATAACCTGCTGCCGCGGCAGAGAATTCATTTTGGCACATTTTGTTGCCGCGACAGCATTTTCGTCACTTTTTGTGCCGCGGCAGAGAATTCATTTAGGTTGTTTTATTGTTTATTTAGTGTTTTGCACTTATCAATAAAGAAACCTTATATTACACAAGATCATCATGACAACATTACATTCAATACACAGATCGAGTTCATGCACTACATACAAAAGTTGCTATTCGATGCTACCGGCCAATTCCTTGAAAGTTGCTATTTTTACAATTCCTATTGTCTATACACAGCCGAGTAGTATTCCCCTTGTGTGTTTAGGACTTCTGCATCCAAGAATCCCGCCAATTCCTCCTGTATTGCTCGTATGCGATCCTTTGGCAGAAGACCGTCCCGTAGACGGTCGATCTGATTTAAAAAAGGAGTCAGCCTATATGAATATGAAACTAAACACAATTTGATTGTAATTAAAAACTATAGAAATTGTTTACGTACGTGGAGTTGCTCTAAATTCCTGCCCTTCTCATCGCACGTCTGTCGGATGAACTCGCATACATAGTATCCACATAGATTGTTACCTGATCCCTGCGTCAGGCACTTTACGACAACAGAGTTTAATCAAAATAATAATCAAGCATGATAATAACTGTATCAAAACTAGAATCAAAGAGATGCGCGGATATAGCTAGTGGTGCTTACATCTAGTGGTTGAAATGTAAGCTCCTCTTTCCAAACACCCCTAGCCTTCTTGGTGAACCGTTTCCAAGCGCTGCCCGGCGTAGAAAACGAATAAAATAAGTTATTAAGTACTTGATATCATAAAATTCACGAACGTTGCCGATATAGTGTCGTAATGATTAGAATTACCGCTGGAGAAGTATCTGCATGTCCTTCCACGTCTCAAGGGGTTTATGTTTCGAGTCCATGACTAGTACACGCCCTTTGTCAAGTTGAATGATTAACAGAATATAGTGGTACCTGCGAATGCAGAACTAATTAATTATATACTTAACATCGAGTAAGCGAAACAGAAAGTGTATACAAGACAATAACACTCACTGGAAGTTGTAAGGAAATAGTATTTCCCTTTTGGTTTCTTGAAACCTTAACGCGTGTACTATATTATCCTCCGTATCCTGGGGGCTTATTTTGAGATTAGCTTCATGAACCCAATATGGGTCAATGAAGCCAATGTCATAGATTTGTCCTCTGCTGCATTCGAGAATCTTCATTCTGCATATTAAAGTATGATTATATACATGCAATAAACAAAATATTATAGATGGAGACTAAATTAATTACAGAATTAGTACTTACAGACAATAGGCACTCATGATCGATTTGTCCAAGGCGTCTTGATTGAATAATTGAAATAGTTCATCAAATTCAATGGATATCATGTCATCGTTTTCTTTCCCATGATGCTTTTTTGTAACCCTCAGCACTATCCAGTTAGCCCCGGCCCTTGTGGCATGCATGTACCAGTTATGCAATCTTCGCATTTTTGTTGGAAGATTGTTTACCTCCTCAGGTTTGACGAGAGGTTTTCCGTACTGGTATTGGTATGCTACTTCACTCACGGGGAAGAACTCTAACTGGGATAAGTACTAGGCAATACTCATACCTTGAGCAGCGGCAGCTTCTCCGTATTGTGCAACTACCTCTGGATCATACTGCTCTTCGGCCCCATATTTGCTCGACCCCACATTGGTTTGAGAAATCACCTTGAGAGGGGCGCAAGTCTGTTTTGCTTGTTCTCCGAGCTGGGCAACAGATTTCCCGCTTGCATCAGTACTGCTCTTCGAGGCTTTTTGTGCTGCATGTGACTTGAGAATAGAACGCTCATAGTCTGATGACAGCTTTGGCTCGGGTTGATGAAGAGTCTTTAGCATTTTCAACACTTTGGCTTTTTCTTCTTTGGTGCTGGGGAACTCTGGCTCTTTCGGCCGCCTCAGCTTAGCGAAAAATGTTGTCGTTTCCGCATCAACGATCGCCGCAGTCTCCTCTTCAGTACAGTCATAAGCTCTCTTGGGAGGAACCGTTGGTACTTTTGGAAGAGGCTCTTGTTTACGTTTTGGCGATCGCTTACGACGCACAGTAGCGGTACGCTTACGCTTTTTATCCTGAGGCGCCGGCGATGGCTCCCGCGGCAATGGCTGCACCGGAGATTGGTGAGGCGACGGAGCCGGGTGAGGCGACGAAGACTGCTGCCGCGGCGGCGACGACCTCGCTGGAGACGGGTGAGGCGGCGGCGAAGATGGCCTTGGCGTGTGATTTCGAAGCACGATACAATCCTTCGGCCATAGAATGGTGACGTTTTTTGCGTCACCCAGCACAGTCACATCCCCTTCACCAGCAGGGTAGTGAAGATCCAAAACCTCAAAGGTGGGCATGATTTCATCCACGCCGACAACAGCGTAGCCCTCTGGAACCGGACGACTGTGGTAAGTTGATGTGGGTCCAATTGGTAAGGCATAGCCGACCGCCACCTTCATTGATATGTTCACAACTTTGACATGTAGCTCGTAGTGTGTCATCTCTGTGATATCATCCACTGGGTAGCCAACAGGAGCCATCGTCGGTGCATCATCGGCATCGCCATTGTCATCACCCGGGACCTCGGTGGAAGCCACACTGCTTTTTCGATTATTCGATAGGCCGGTAGCATCGAATGCAGTGTGCTGCTGAGATGGGCCGGTAGTACTTTGCTCTTTAAGTGAGTTAATTTCATCTTGTTGTTGCTTTAATCGTTCTTCAATTAAACGCATTCGCTCTTTCTGACTTTCTGCTTCAACTGTCGCCCTGTCCTTACTCCTCTAACGGCTTCTATCAGGATATTTCTTCCTCTCTTCGGGAAACCCAGTCCTCCATGATTGGGAGCCTATTGTGCCTCGTGTTCGTCCATCATGTTCCTTATTTCCAAGGGCGAGTGTGAGCTCATCATTCTCTCTATCGGGAATGAAGTCCCCATCTTTAACAGCCTTTACTGCTTTTCTCATCCTCTCGATTGACAAGGGGTCTTCTTTATGTCGTATGTTATATATACACCTCCCTTCCGAGTCCAACGTGCCCCCATGCCCGTAAAACCAATTCCTTGCACGTTCTACCCAATCGTCTGTCTCTGGGGTGATATTTTTATCACGCAGTTCCTGCTCAAGTTTCTCCCACTTAGGAATGCCAACCTTGTAGCCACCTTGCCCCATAGTATGGTGATACTTCTTCTTAGCAGCATTCAGCTTATTCGTTTCAGACATTTTCTTAGCCTTTTCTGATTTCTTGTATTCCACAAACTCATCCCAGAATGGTTTTATCTTCTCAAACTATTCTTGAAATCGGGAGTCTTCTTTTTCACGACATAGTCAAGGGTCTTTCATAATTTGTTGGTCCTCCCGTGCTTTAGGTGTATCTTTTGTCTTCCCATACACGCCTAGGAATCCTAGCAGGTTCACGCAGAGATTCTTCGTCACGTGCATCACGTCGATTGAAGAGCGGACACGCAGGACTTTCCAATATGGCAGCTCCCAAAATATAGATTTCTTCTTCCACATGGGTGCGTGTCCTGTAGCGACGTCGTTCGGAACTGATTGACCGCCGGGACCCTTTCCAAAGATTACTTCTATGCCCTTGACCATACCAAATACATCATCACCAGCAGGGAGTTCAGGCTTCTTCCGGTGATCTGCCTCACCTTTAAAATGCTTGCCTTTCTTTCTTACGGAATGATTGGTCGGAAGAAATCGTCGATTCGCTAGGTACACAACCTTCTTGCATTTATGCAAATATGTACCTTCGGTCTTATCTAAACAGTGGGTGCATGCCTTATATCCTTTGTTTGTCTGTCCTGAAAGGTTACTAAGAGAAGGCCAATCATTGATGGTTACGAATAACAACCCTCGTAGATTAAATGGCTCCTGTTTGTTCTCATCCCACGCACGTACACCTGGTTTGCCCCACAACTGTAAGAGTTCTTCAACTAATGGCCTAAGGTACACATCAATGTCGTTGTCCGGTTGCTTCGGGCCTTGGATGAGCACTGGCATCATAATGAACTTACGCTTCATGCACAACCAAGGAGGCAGGTTGTAGATACATAGAGTCACGGGCCAGGTGCTGTGACTGCAGCTCTGCTCCCCAAAAGGATTCATGCCATCCGTACTTAGACCAAACCATAAGTTCCTTGCGTCACCTGCAAAGTCTGGGAAGTCTCTCTCGATTTTTCTCCACTGTGACCCATCGGCAGGGTGTCTCAACTCCCCGTCTTTCTTACGGTCTTCTTTGTGCCATCGCAACAACCTGGCATGCTCTTTGTTTCTGAACATGCGTTTCAACCTTGGTATTATAGGAGCATACCACATAACCTTAGCAGGAACCCTCTTCCGGAGGGGCTCTCCCTCAACATCACCAGGGTCATCTCGTCTGATCTTATACCGCAACGCGTTGCATACCGGACATTTATCTAAATTCTCATACTCCTTACCGCGGTAGAGGATGCAGTCATTAATGCATGCATGTATCTTTTGCACATCTAATCCCAGAGGACAGAGAGTCTTCTTTGCTTCGTAGGTACTCTCGGGAAGTTCGTTATGTTTTGGAAACTTCGGCTTCATTATTTTCAGCATCTTTTCAAATGAGGAGTCAGTTAGACCACACTCTGCCTTCCATCGCAACAATTCCAGTGTCGTACCGAGCTTTGTGCTGCCATCTTCACAATTTGGGTACAACAATTTCTTGTGATCTTCTAACATGCCCTCTAACTTCAACTTCTCATTTTCTGTTTCACAGTCTCGCTTTGCATCAGAAATGACCCTACCAAGTTTATCAGCCGGCTCATCTGATGCCCGTTCTTCACCTTTTTCCTCTCCATTGTCTTCCATTGCAGTATCACTGTATTCAGGAAACATATGATGATAGTTGTTATCATCATCTTCTTCTTCACCATCTTCCATCATAACCCCTCTTTCCCCGTGTTTGGTCCAGCAATTATAGTTGGGCATGAAACCTTTCATAATCAGGTGGCCGCGAATGATTTTCGAGGAAGAGTACTCCTTGTTGTTCCGACATTGAACACATGGACAACGTATAAATCCATTCTCTTTGTTTGCCGTAGCCACATCGATAAATTTATCCACGCCTTTGATATACCCGGCTACCCGCCGGTCACCATACATCCATTCCCGACCGTTCATCTGCATCATATAAGTAAGTTTATCAAAAAACAGGACATCATAAATAGTGAAATAACCAATTCACACCGACACATGAATTGTATCAATGACCTAGAAAAGATAAGATTGCTAACCTCGATCGAGGGAAATAAGCTCAAGTGCGTATCGGACACCTTCTATATTTTTGTTCTATGAGAAATTCAACGGGATTTTTCACTCAAACATTTCAACAAACACCTTCAATGCATGCATGAGAAAAAACTAGCACACACCCTCACACCTTACACCATTCGAAAAAACAGAGTGGAGGCAGAGGAGGGGGCTGGGGCATTGCATTTATAGAGGGCAGGGGTCTTTAGTCCCGGTTGGAGCCAGCAACCGGGACTAAAGGTGCGTGACACGCCACGTGGCTATGGCCAAACCTTTAGTCCCGGTTGCTGGCTCCAACCGGGACGCATGCCCCCTTACCAACCGGGACCCATGTCCCCTGGCCCCGTGCCCGCTCCAACCGGGACGCGTGCCAGCATTAGTTCCGGTTGGTGGCGCAACCGGGACTAATGCTCCGAGGGGTCGCGAACGGATGACCCTTTTTCCTCTAGTGTAGGTAGTAATAATCACTTCTGGATCTTGTTTCTCTTTGGCCGACAGGCTAGTATATTACTTGATTAATTTGTGTTTGTTAAATCCCACCAAAAGTGTGCATCATATTAGTGGAATTTAGGTGAATTCTATACACATGAATATAATTTTAATTTTTTAGGTGTCTAATATCTCATTATTTACGTTCACTCTTGTATTGGTTTCTGGTACATGCTGAATTGTCGGAAAAAAGGCCTCGTGAGGTCTCCTGTCTCCGCGACTCTTGCACAAATCTTTGGAAGGATGTATGTCACATGGGCAATCTTGTGGAGCTTTCCCGAGGTATATATCACTACCAAGCCTCTTGATCTTTTCAGACATGACACATGAATTTACTTCTAGTTTCTCAAAAATATCGCTTCATCACTCTATATGCATTTGCAGGCACAATCTCATATTCTTGTTACATCTTTGATGCTAAGCTGGTCCATCACTGAGGTAAGACATATTGCTTCCTAAAAGTTGACTATAAGGTTAATTGATATTGGAGTTTATAATGCACTATTTAGTATACCATCTTAACAAAAATTTCTTGTGTTGAGATCTGTATTTGAATATGTCTTGTGATGAGCTTAGCGGACCATGGATTTAACTTTTCTTCACTAGAAAATAATGTCACGGAATATTGTTGGTAACTGCCTGTGCAGGTCATCAGATATCCATTCTTTGGTATGAGGGAGACATTTGGGTTTGCGCCTTCTTGGCTCATATGGCTTAGGTAGGTGTTTGTTCCAATTGAAGAAGAAGAACATTGTTTCAATTAACATAGACTTTCGGACAAATTTAGTGCATTTCCTGTGGAAATAACATTGTTGCTTGCTTTATAATTTGTTTACCCGTTTCTTTGCAGGTACAACACCTTCCTGGTGTTATATCCTATTGGCATGTTAAGCGAGGTTGGCCTAATCTTTGTTGCCATGCCTTCCATGAAGGTAACCATACTAATAGTTGTAGATAGAAAGAGCTCTATGTTGTTAAAAAGAGCTCTAATATTTTGGGTTTAACTCAGACATCAGGGAGATACTATCTTCACTATGCAACGACTGCCATTTTGTCTCTCTATGTTCCAGGTGGGCGCTCTATCTTCTTGTAGCTGTTCTTCAATTTGGAACTGAGATATTTTATTTTTCGCAAGAGTGGTGCTTTTTAGTTAAGAAGAATAGTATAATATAATAATTTTGAACAATGGACCATGTTTTCATGGGGAGCATGCTGAAACCCCTAGGATACATTGGATGACTACTTGCGGATCTGTGGTAGTGCTACACTCCGACTTGTCCCAAAGCTAATGGCCCTCTTATTGATGTCCTAATGTAGGGTAGCCTATGCCTAGTGAAATGTATATTCCACACAACATAATATGACTGTTTTCTTTGCGCCTGACTCTATTATCGGCCCAAAACGACATGGCATCCTATCAATCCTCAACTAAGGTGAAAATTCCAAGGTTTTGAAAAGTCGAGTTCTCTTTGTCTAACAAAGTGTAAACGAAAGACTGTATCTCCCTGGTACGGTCACACTTTTTCAAGGTAGGTAGCGTTCTTCGAGGTGAAGTTGGCAAACAGGGTCAGCGGGCTAGCCATTGACCGCCAATTTGTTCGTTGTGAGGATCTTGCTTTGTAGAACTAGCTAAGACAACACTCCCCATGAGCAATCCACATATTTTGCATCAAGAATTTCGATAATGGAATTTTACCACATAAGCCGAAATGGCATTGAAATCACATTCGTTGTACAGAGCCAAGTGAATTTGGCATTGAAGGATCAAAGGTATGTTTGCATCAATAAGTGCAAAGCCTAGGATACCACATCTTTTCTTTCTTTAAAATACTATCAAATATTTTTTTTCAAGAAATAAAATTGTTTTTAATAATACATTTTTTTTTCATTTGGTTGTTTCAGGATTTCCATACTTGTACCGGTATATGATCGCTAGGCGGTAGAAAGTCTTGTCAGCAGAAAAAATAGCCTGATGCTGCAACTGCTTCTTGATAAATCAAGTTCAAACTGTTACTAGAAACATGGAGTACCATAACAAAATAACTTATGTGAGTCTCTAATCATGTATTGTACCACTCATAGATCACACTATCCTCAAGCAGCTCGCTGATAGTTTTTGCGTGCGATCTTAGGGTTGAATTTTTTTCAACTATGTTTCGAAAAATGAAATGGGTATTTTTCTATGTTTGTGCTCTGCCGTATCAAGTCTAGTCATTTACGCCCAAAATGTGAGGCAGCGGTAGGACAAAAGAACCGCATCTCTCCAAGAAGAAATTGCAACTCCTTCCCACTGCACATAAAAATAGATTTCGAAAACCCATTTTTTAAGAATCCTCTATCATGTTCTTTCACCCATGAAATAGAGAAGAAATAAGAATATAGGGTTACTTTTATTTTCCGTTTTCCCCTTACAGGATATGCTTTTAAATAGGAGTCATGGAATATTATAGTATTGAAACATTAATCCCAACAGATCACTATGACTATAGCTCTTTGTCCCAGAGCTAAAGAAGAAAATGATCTATTTGATACTCAAAAAGACTAGTTATGAAGAGATCATTTCATTTTAGTAGGATGGTATGGCCTATTGCTCTTTCCTTGTGCTTAAATTGCGCGTTGAAATTTTAAGCCGCCTTTTCCTTTTCGAGCCTTCCGAAATAGCATCTCTTATTTTGATAATATTTTTGAAAAGTAACTTCTAGGACGAAAATCAAGTTTGTATTTTAGATTTATTTTCTCTCACAAACACAAAAAATGTGAGTAGGAGGGGAAGTGCAGGGCTTGGTTTTAATCAACACTAAAAAAATACCGCCATACTCGACACTTTTTTGGAGGACACAAGACACAATACCTGCAACCGGTTTTTACCAAACCGATGAGCTTTCCCGACGCCTAGCAAAGATGGCATATAATTGTGCGTCGTGGTTGAGTCCATGCCGGCAAATAGTTACATCGTGTTTGGTGGGAAGATGAAATTGCCCTTCATAATGACAGGATAGGTAATCAGTGGCATGTTTTACCATGTGTGGATAGCATTTGACGGGAAAAATTGTCATTGAATTGTGTGGCCCGCCACATTCAAGCCTATCCTTTAAATATCCCAATCTAGTGCTCCATGTCTTGCACAAACACATTCCACAATACTCATCACTCCTGAAACCTCCCTTGGCGAATCTGTAGCAGTTGGCGGCCTAGGCGGCGATAGAGATGTCGAGTCCCCGATCGGCGATATGAAGACCATGCCTCAGATGGGGGAGGGGATTTGTAAGTTATGCATTTTCTTATAAATGAATTTAAGGATTTTTCTTGTTTGTATCGCATTTTGGGTCTTCAATGATCTCACAAACTTAACTTTGGGGTTTTCCGCAACATAGTGCCGAATTGAATCCATGAATAAACTAGGACTATTGTCGTGATAAGGCTAAGCTACACCACAACATGTTGGTGCAAGATACCCGCCGACATACACATCGCATTTGAGGGCAAGAACAACAAGTCAACAATTGCAAGTTTCATTTGCTATAACCAATTAAAACTGAAGTGCTGCTACTGTGCATGAGTTGATTGAGAGCACTCGAAGGTACTAGACAATGCATTGGTGAAAACATGGAAAGAAGCAGTGGAGCAATTTGATGGTTTGTATGATGTGGAGAAGAAAGAGAACATGGTGAAGGCAACGGAGGACGCAAACATTGGGACCGCTTAATCACTAGGTGCGATTTAGACAGTGTCCAAGATTGTTCGCCATAACATAATACCCCGGTCACCTATAGATCGCTGGCTACAAAACAATCTACGCCGCCCACCTCCTCTCCCTACATGCCAACATCAGATCCAGCTTTGTGCAGCTACTCCTGTTCTCTATTGCACTGCTCTCGACCAAACCATTCCCCTCTCTTGTGGCACTCTCCCCCAACCGCACCAACTTCATCTCCACCATACCGCCTTCCTATATGCCATGTCAACCATACAGTCCTCCTCTTTTGTATCTCCCTAGCTTAAGGACATCCCATGTCTAGATCTCCTATGGATCCTTTTGTAGATTCACAATCTTATGTTTTTAGCAATGGCATTGGAAAATCCTAGCAGCTTCACTTGAAGCAAAACAACAATAGACAAACTGCCAATGGATTTAGTCGCTCAGATTCGTTTCAAAATTCCTCCACACTATTTTTCTGAAGCTATTAGCCATCATTTTTGATTGGAGGGAACTGATTAGAAGCAACAATTTTAGAGAGCTAACCCTGTCGGCTGTCACACAACAGTGGAACCCTTTTGTTAGGATTTTTCTACGGTAGCAGTGACAGTGATCAGTGTTACATTACATAGAATCATCTTGACCCAAATAGCTTGTCAAAGTTGCCCCTAAGAGATGACGACTATGTTGATAAGATCGACAGTGATATGATGGTGGGGTATATGGAACCTTGCATATCCTTGGATGTTGGCATGGACGTGTGCTACTTCATTCTTAAGCGCAAACCATGTTAGTCCCGAATCTAATCAGGAACAGTGATACATTCGTGCGCGAACTATTATTGCTCGGGGTTTTAGACTAAGTTTGACAACACAATTATCTGTTCTAGCAACCATCCTAGATGATTTACCAGAATTTTCACACAAGTGATCTCTTGGTTGTTTGGATAACAACAAACACTAAACAACAAGGGTAGAAAAGTATATTCATCAGCGATATGATGAGGGGATTCGATTGAATCCATGCCATTGAAAGCAATGGTATGAGTTCGTGAATTGAGTCCGACAACTCTCATAGGGAGTGTTCTGTATTGGGTAACAACCTCTAAATATATCATTGCATTTGACTACACAATGAAAGATCTGTGTTATGTCGATTATTCTGAATAGACACATGATGATTTATTCAAGTGCATACTTCACACCATTGAAGGGAAAATGGAGGTGTTGGTCTTTCCGTCGTTGTAAGAGGTCCTAACATATGAACGTGGTGCAGTGTAAAATTATTAAAGCAGGCGAGCATGTATGGGCTCTTGATAGAGAAGTTAATATGTCTAATCCCTAGACCTTGACACATCTTTGTTAAATGATGGTAGATGTAAACAAAATATAGTATGTGCATGTGAAGATAGAGATATCTTGGTTATACATATAAAGGAAGGATTATTTCAATTAGATATTAAAACTTAGGGCTTTGATCCAGTACAACCCCTTCTCCTAAACTCGTATAAATCCGTTTACGTATATACCTAAACCCGTATTCAAACCGAGTATTATCTACGTATATACTTACTTACGGATAGGGACGTGTAGTTATACAACATTTTCCAGCTAGCCCATCGTCCCGCGCCAATCACCGCCGCCCGGTCACCGCTGCCGCCGCCGGCCATCATGACACTCTGGCAACAGCGTACGTACATGATCGGTAAAACAGAAACTATTTGAGAAGAATAATCAGGTCATGGTTAGTTGCGTGCGTACCATTCTTGCTGGAGCTGGAGTCTGGAGATCGATCGGCCGGCTGAAAAGTGATGCTGCTGCGGTGTAGTACAAGAGATCGACGATTCTGCAATGCGTACGTTTAGTCAGACTGTCCGGCGAACTCGTGCGCGGCCTCCATTGCGCCGCCGGCTTCCACCACGCCGCCGCTATGCCGGCCCTTCCGGCACGCATCTACAGAGCCAAACTGAGTCATGCGTCGGCCGGGCCGAGTCACCGGCTCGCCGTAGCCGTACCCAACTGTCACAACTACCATCGCGCACACGGACATCGCCGGCGAATAGTCGTCGTATTTTTTTCGGTTTTCGTAGAGTCGTACTAGTATAAATATTTTTGCTAGAAATACTATAATTTGGTTGGACTATACGGGTTTTATGCACAGCTTCATATACATGTTTATACTAATTACGAAGGGATATCAAACGATCTGAGTCGTCCTTGTGTTTAAAATTATACGGTCTTATACGAGTTTAGGGGAAGAGGGTTGTACTGGATCAGAGGCCTAAAACTTATCAGTACAAAGAGATCTTTGGTTATCTCAACTCATCCACTGTATAATCTTTTACTATAATACCATTTTAGTACACACAATCATATGTATGTAATGTGCATTCTTACATCATCTTTTTTCGATGATCATTTTATTTATTGTTTGACAACAATAAACATGATCTGAAGTGCACGATAAAGAAGACACGCGGGTGTGGAAATGTATAGGACGCAAAATTTCCACTATATATTCATGTCATTAGAATGTTAGTGTAGGTCAACTATACCCCTCCCTCTAGATCGGAGTTCCCTCTAGATCGGAGTGAGTACTTACTATCATGTGTATGCAATGAAACGATGTATCATGTGATATATATTTGAAGTTGTTTGTTGTTACGATTTGGTCATGTCTTTAATTTATTATTATTAACATTCTGATTCATGTTATATATATTATGGTGATGAAATCTGAAATTGCTATCCATAAAGGTATGAATACTATACAAGGCAGTATTTGTCCGCCGTCGTAGCACGAAATGCCAGCACTTATCAGTGAATTGTCCTACACTATACCACGGTGCTCACCCGTAGATGTCGCGACAGAACTAGCGCGGCGGATAAACCATGGGCGACACGAAAAAAGTGTCATCTATGCACTTTGCGCAACACAGTTATCCATGCTGACTATTTTGGCTACCATAGCGCGATGATGGTGACTAGGAGTCTGCCTCAGCGTTTATAATCGCCAGGGCCCACATGCGCCGTTGTAGTGCCAAGCAATGGTCTAATTGTTGGTCTTATGATGGAAAATAATGCTTGTACTGTAATGTTGTCTGCCGTTATATATAGTTTTCTTTTCAATGCTACTTGCATGTCAACACCCGGATTTTTAATCTCAGATGGCTGTTATGCCATACATTGCAATCCCAGGATTACCATTTTTGCGAGACATAATAGATTGGATATCACAGTACATCGTCCATTACAAACCATACATAAGGCCTTACACAAATAAGGATCTCATGATCCAGTCTTAATACAATTCAAGCAATGGAATAACGTAAAGATAACGATAGCGTGGGCGAAGCTCCATCTTCATGGTCACAGGCAATGTTGACGATGGGAGATAATCCTAGTTGTCGTAACCATCCTGCTGTCCATCTTCCTGATACTCCTTTTCATAGTCTGGCCACGGGAATAGCCAGGGACAAAGCCATGAGTACTCTTTAAGTACTCGCAAACTAATACTAACAAGTGAAGGGGGTTTTTGAGTAGGATATACTAAGCTCTAGGGTTGTTTTGCAAAAAGCCAGATTTATCTTAACTAAGTTCAGAAGCAAAGAAATCTAGTTGAAAAGTTTATAACACCTAAGTGGGAACTTGAATTTCATGTCACAACCCTGTTGTGGTCAAGTCAAGTCATAAATTATTTCATAAGTTATTTTGAAAACATCTGACGACAGAACAGTATGGCCACTCCAACTGTCCATAACCGCGGACGCGGCTATTCAAATAGTTTGACACTCTGTAGAGATTGTACACTTTCACCACAATATTGGATACATCCGTCAGGAATAATCCTGAATTCACCATACTGAGTATACGGATAATCAATCATAACCTTTCCATTACACACCCTAGTATAGGCACCTCTCCTGTGAGTTTGGCCTCCCAACCATGAAGAACTGTCATCTTGGATACTACACAGGTTGACAATCTTCACAAGGTAGCCTCAGCTCAGACCTTGGCCGCAAGGAAACCCATACTAAGGTATATAAATTTCCAGTCAAGCCCTACCCAAATTTTGGATATTGTGGTTGTACGGTAGAATTTGAATGGTATCGCATCCAGACAACCATCAGTTTTATAAAGGGCTAAGGCTCATGCCTTAACATTTTCATCATCAAAATCATTTAGTGTTCGGAAACACGTGCCAAAACGTTTCAGTAGAATGACTCATCATTCTAAGGTTTTCATAACCATTTTCACCAAGTATTCCCATATAAAGTTGATCAAGTTTTATGCTTAGCACTATCATCTACAAGTGGGGATAAATACTACTGAGGGATGGTAAACAAGTGTATCTTATCTAAGTTCAATCTCATGCATCAGGGTGACATCAGGATTATCTAACTTAGACCAAGTTTTATGCTCTTTATGCTACCTTCCAATATCCTTCTATTATCTACAAGTTACTAAGTAAACTCTAAGAGAATGCTTTGATAAAGAATTAAAGTATTAAGCTTTGCAAGTAAAACTAGGATTGGGTATCATCAAATGGGTATAAGCTTGCAAGTAGAGCTTGCAAGTGACAGCTTGCTTAATGAGTAGCTTGCAAGTACTGGCTTACATATGTAACAATGCATGTAGTAGCTTGCTAAGTTGTAAGTGTTAGCTTGCCTTGTGCAGAGCAGTGGTTGAAGTTCTCCTCGGCTTCTTCCTCGTAGTATCATTCTTCCTACTCGTATCCTTGGTTGGTACTAGCGTCTATAAATAAATACGAAGTACACAATCACCACATACTACTTAACTATTTCTATTTATCACACAAAGGTTCACACTAGATGATCTAGCATCATCACTATCATCACAAAGAGTAAAGCACTTGTCTTATTTATTTCATTTTAGAAAAGTAATTTCTACTCATTGAAAAACTACTTAAGATTTAATATTCTCCAACTCAAACATGGGATCATGTTGACACATGTCATCACCACATATTTCAGTACATGTGAATGTGATTTAAAGTTGTGTCACAATTTAATAAGGTTTAACCTTTTTATTTTAATTAAATAAAATGACTAGAAATGCCTATGAGGCATTCCTTTATTACTTGATCATTATTTCTGCAAGTAACCCTATATATTTTCATATACTTTGAAAGGTATTGTTAAATGTGATTTTTGAGAGTTGGAATCAACTCAAAAGCTTTCATGGTTAAATTTTGAAAAATGTTTGAATACAGAAAAGCTTCTGCCTTGTTATTTTTACCATGGGTGATCTACAATTCTAAATGGTTTGAATCCAACGGGCTTGGATTAAGCACTCCAGTACCTTTCTAACAAAATTAGTTTCATACATTTTGGTTCAGTGAATTGAGCTGGGTTGATTTTTGAATCTAGGTACATAACTGAGTTTGAAATTAAAAGAATAAACCTAAGTTTGAATTGTTGGGTCGCGCGGGAGGTTTTACTGGGCCGACCCACTACGCACAGCGCGCGCGGGCTGGTTAAGTGAGTGACCCCACTCGTCAGTGAGACAGCGAGTGGCAAAGCGGTACGGGACGATCTAAGCCGTGCGATCTAGTTCTAGTCCTACGGCTATGGTTCATCGTCCACACCTGAACAGGACGCGGTGAGGCAGAACCCTAGCCCGGCCAGTGGGGGTCGTGGGAGGCTCACCGGGGCTCCGGCAATGGTCGGCGATGGGGGCGAACGACGAAGTCGATGACTCCGATCCTCCTAGGGTGGCTCCAATCGACGGCGTCCCTCCTCCTCTGCAGCAGCAAACTCGGGTGAAATTCCGGCCACTTGGTGCTCGCCTTTCTCCGGGGGTGAGTGGGTGTGATCAGTGAGAGGTGGGGAGTGAGATGGTGTGAAGGGTTTGAGCTGGGAGGGCCTCTATTTATAGTGCGACGAGGGGACCGAATGGCGTGGTTGGAACTTGTCGGTGTCGTCGGCACAACGTGCTAATGGCATGGTCAAAGGTAGGGGCGGTGATGTGCTCCCTGGCGTACCTCAACGGCATGGTCACGTGGCCTGGGGCGGTGCTGAACGGTCGGAACGTCGCGGCGCTCTGGGCGGGTCCGACGACAATTTTAATGGCGCACAGCGTGCATGGTCCGCGCGACGGCGAACGGGGTTGTCTGGCGGGGTGCTAGGGTGTTGGCGATCACGTATGCAAGCGGCGAGGGCGGCGCGCGGTCCGTGGGCTGGTGTCGCGTGCGGCGCACTGGTGCGCTCCTGGCTCACACGCAGAGGAACTGGGCGCGAGCTTGGCGGGTGGTCCAGTGGCTGGCTGCGCCGGGGGCTTGGACAGGGGGTGGCGGTGGATGGTGGATAGTGTCCCAGACAAGGTTGGCGAGGCTAGTGCTTCCTCTAGCTTGCTGGCGACATGGGGGTGGCAATGGTGCTCTCGGCATGGTCACTGTTGATGGCTATGCTTGCTCACAGTGGTGCTAAAGCTAGTTGGATTAGTTTGATCATCTACTGAGAGTGTAGAATGAGCTAGAAAGGGGACAATGTTGGCCAAAATCACTGGTACAAATAGTGTTTGATGTTTTGTTGTTTGCTACAAACAAGGTGTTTGATAAAATGGCCAAAAGAAATTCAAATTTGAATTTTGGATTCAAACTTGGTGGGTTTGGTAGGCATATACTAGGGAGTCTCTAGTTAGTTGGATTGGTCAAGGGGCACTGGTTTGGTTGGGTTTTAAAAATGTGTGATATTCACAAATGTTATAGATTCAATTGGCATTTGAATGAGGTTGCTAAATGTTTCTATAAGTTTAAAAGATGGGCTTTGATTCACTTTTACTTGATCTTGCAAGGGGTGAAAAGAAATGGAAAAGTTTCTGCTTGAAATCTTGGACTAGAAACACTCAAAGTGACCTAGTAAGCAAGATTTGCAAAAATGACCATTTGCTTTATTTGTTTTGTTTTTTTGATTTTCTCTTGATTTGTTTCTGCTTGGAAATGTTTTAGATGATGTTATTTTCATCTTTAAACCATTCCTTGCTATTTAGGTTAATCACACAAGTCCATTTATGCATTCATACAATCCTCACATACACACATGCATTCATTTGGTTTTTATTTAATCAAAGTTTTTGGTAACCCTAATTTTAGTGATTAGAATTTGATAAGCATAATCAATATTTTTGGAATGTTACACATATTCTCCAATTTTGAAAATCAGCTTCTAGGACAAAAAACAAGTTTGTAGGATAAACATGACAGATGTGAAGAGGAGGAGGGGGTGTGTTTCTAATCCAAGCAATGGCCAACTTGTCGGTTTCATGAGAGAAAACCATGCTTGTACTACACCGTTGTCTATCAGCGGTCATAGTTGCTTTTCTATACTACCGACATGGGCATAATTCTTCGGGTGCCTACTATTGGTATATATGGTGCGGCCCGACGAAATACCCACATATAGATATACCAAGATCCATGAAGCCATGATTGTTCGGCTGACACGATCCTACAAGGACACTGATTTCAAGCGTACAAGACAAGAAAAGTCCAAGACTAGATTACATAGAAACTCTAACTTGTAACCTACTCGTATTGGTACCTAAGATCTAGCCTCCCCGTATATAAAGGCTAAGAGGACCAACGAGGAAGACATCAGATAGACACGATATATCAGATACACACGCCCCTCTCTCTCAGTAAGATCACATCTATTCGACTTAATGAGTTTGTACTTTTCACTGATAATATAAGCAGACAAGCATGAAACCGACAAAATCATTTATTCGACTTAACGAGGGCCTGAACCTGAGTAAATATTCTCCCTTTTTTGTCTGTTAAGCTGACAAAATCATCAACGCTCCCTTTTCCCTGAAACCCAAGTCCATAACAATGAACATTGCTAAGATAACCCCTGTCAACTACCAACATATAAATGTTCTCTTACAACAAAAGCAATTTAGCATTACAGAAACAAATTAATATTAGGTAGAAAGTTGCATTTTCTTCAAAAAAGAAAGGTCAATCAGCTGGTTTTTATTAGAGAGAACAGCTTATTTGAACTGTAAACTTGCCTTCTGGGATACTATTGCTTACGCTAAATACTAGAACCTTTATTTTGACAGAAAAATATTCATTACAGATGGTCTGCTCATTGTTTCGTGATGGGAATTTGTGTTTGTACTACAAATTTGTTTTTTCTCCGGAGACAAAGTTACTTGCATGTTAAGAATGAGCAGAAAAATTAAGTTAAGTGAATCCAAACGGAAAAAGGAGGTTATTACCATATGGAAAGAAGTTAGAACCAGGGTTATTTTAGAATGCATCAGTTGTGTTCGAAAAGATGCCAATAAGGAATCGACAGGGATTTCTAGGTATAGCAGGGACGAAAGAATCGCTGCCCATTCTGTTTTGTTCAAAGAAGATCCCTTCCCTTCTTCCACTCAGCTGCACGGTGATCAAACACCAGCGAAACGAGACAACGAAATTATGCCACGTTTACTGCACGTACCAAGGATTCCCCAATCGCAGGCCGAGAAAGCCCCACTGGTCCATGCCCCGATCAAACACAGCAGGGGCTACGAGTAGCTAGCCAGTATTAATTCCAATGTATGCACACCAGGGACAAAAGAGAAAGAAAACAGACATTGAATTAAGTTGTTGCAACCGCGCGCCGCCCAACCGTCTCCGGTTCATCACGACGGATTCCCCAATCGCCATCCGAGAAACTCTACTTGTCCGTGCATATGCCAGGACGATACTTCTTCCAGCTAGTTATTAATCCCACTGGATTCAGCAGCAGCAACAACACTACCAGGAACTCTGTTCTGCAATGGCGAGAAGAACCAGCGGGTCGGCGGCGGCACGGCGGCTCTACCTCTCCCTCTACAACTGGACCGCCTTCTATGGCTGGTCAGCATCCTCAGGCCATCGCTCTATCTACACAATGTACACGGTTCTGTCTTTCAGCCATCTTAATTCGCTTCGTCCATATGCACTGTATGTAGGGCACAGGTGCTGTATGGTACAGTATCGGCGTTGCTGCTGGAGAGCGGCGGCGGGCATGAGGCTGTCTATGCCGCCGTCGAGCGGCCGCTGCTGTTCGTGCAGACCATCGCCGTCATGGAGGTCCATCCGCATCCTATATGATTCTTAGTTATATCTCCCATTTAAATTTAACCTAGCTGGTTAACTTCTGGTTGCTAAACATTTTTCTCTTTTTGCCTGCCCGGTGATGGTGTTGCTGGTACTCCAGATTCTCAATTCAATTCTAGGTAACAGAAATCACATCATTATTATGTTTCTCTTCTAGCTTCCGTTCAAAAATATAAGACATTTTAGCTTCGTGAAATGAATGTATCTAGACGTTTTTTAGCATACAGGTTCACTCCAAACATTTACGAAGCTATACAAATGTATCTAGACGCCTTTTAGTTATAGGCTCACTCGGAACCTCTACGAACATATACACTAAAAGACGTCTATATACATTCGATTCACAAAGCTAGAACGTCTTATATTTCTAAAGGGGGGAGTATTTGTTAACTCTCTCTTATAAAGAAAAATCCACTAACATTTGATAACGATATTTTATCTCAACATGCAAGCTAATCATATAGCCGACCAATTGTCTGTGTACAGTATTCATTAATGATAATCTATTTCCACTTGCAAGCTATCCTAGTCATCCATATTTTCAGCCAACCAATTATCCACGTCACCCATTTTAGTCGTTGAATACTTAACAATTTTATGTCACTTAAATTTAGACTCCAGACTATTGTGGACTACTGAATCTTGTATATCTATATATATAGACAACTTCATGTTTCATGCATCGTATACCCTTTCATTTACATAATAGAGTTCTTGAGAAGATTCTGGCTAAAACTCGCAGGGTATCATTCTAGTCCACCAAACATTTGCGCATAGTATGTTAGAGTTTAAGTGAACTTTCTACACTTCGGGAACATTCTATGTTTTGTGAATGTGTCATGTATCTCAGAATAAAATTATATGTGTTTGTCTCTCGTCGTTATTTCTGGTGCATGCTGAAATTTCGGAAAAAAAGGATTGGTGAGGTCTCCGGTGTCTGCAACTCTTGCACAAATCTTTGAACGGATGTATGTCACATGGGGTATCCTGTGGAGTTTTCCTGAGGTATATATCACTGCTTATTACCAAGTCTCTTGATCTTTTCGTACTGGGAATATGAATTTACTTCTAGTTTCTTCACAATTTCGGCTCATCACTCTATAAGCAATTTGCAGGCACAATCTCATAGTCTTGTTACCTCTTTGATACTAAGCTGGTCCATCACTGAGGTAAGGCATTACTTCCTAAAGGTTGACCACAAGGTTAATCAATGGATCGGTTAAGACACCATGAGTTTCTAATGCACTACTTAGCATGAGAAATTAAACTGCATTTTTTTTTGCATTGAGCATTGTTTTAGAATATGTCATATCGTGACCTTAGGGAACAAAGATCTCAAATTTTCATCACTTGAAAGCCATGTTACATAAACTTATTAGTTAATTGCTCGCAGGTCATTAGATATACATTCTTTGGTATGAGGGAGGCATTTGGGTTTCCATCTTCCTCGCTCCTATGGCTCAGGTAGGCGTTGGGTCCAACTGAAGAACACATAATTGTTACAATAAACAACAGGTTATCGAACAAGTTTGGTTTATTTTTAGTAAAAGAAAAGAAACCGCTTGCTTTCTAATTTTTGTACCAATTTGTTTGCAGGTACAACACTTCCCTAATGTTATATCCTATTGGAATGTTAAGCGAGGTTGGCCTAATACTCGTGGCCATGCCTTCCATGAAGGTAGCACATATTAATAACTAGAGATAGAAAGAGCACCATTTTGCTCTTTTGATAATAATCTTGTTTGTTACAAGCTCTGATATTTGGGGTTAAATTCAGAAATCGGGAAAATACTGCATCAGGATGCCTAATAAATGGAATTTCTCCTTCGACTACCGCTATGCATCGGCTGTCCTTTTGACTTTCTATGTTCCAGGTGTGCACTTTATCTTCTCACAATTTCCCTTCAATTCACAACCGAAATAATATATTTTTGAAGTAATTTATTGTTTGAGCAACCAACAAGAGTAGTGCCTTTTAATTAAGAATAATTTGTATACTATTTATGAACAATGGGCCATAGGGAACGTGTTGAACCCCTAGGATGTTGTCCCTCTGGTTGATATCGCATTTTACAGGGCCAAGGCTAAGTTACATCAAAGTGGTCCGTCTGGCCTTAGAGGACCGCTTATTTTGCGCCCGACTCTATTATCGCACTGGAACAACATGGCATCCTATCGATGCTCAACTTAGATGAAAGCCCCAAGGTCTTGCAATATCGGGTTATCATCGTTTGACCAAGTGTCGACAAAACACCATGTATCCATGGTAGGGCACTCCTTATGTAGGTAGGCAGCGTGTAACACCCTCAGAATCGGACCTATGCAAGTTTTAGCGAACCCGCCAAACCCGCATAGAAACGATTCAAAGGTGCCCACCAGGCACTTGCGTGCGGGTGGAAAACGAAGTAATAACATTACACAACAGTCCTCGATGGGACCCACAGAACAGATATATATATATAACAGCGACAACATGAGTCAAGAATACAGATATAATATACAAAGATCCAAATCACCTTGAAAATGCTAGGGAGTCCGACTACGGACAAGAAGCAAATGGGGCTAAGAGCCCTGAAGAATAACCAATGGCGTCCATAACCCTGCCCAGGCCAAGCCAGAAGGGTGACCTTGCTAACGATGTCGATCTCGAAAACCTGCTTAAACAAAAGGGGTGCCGACCAAGGGCAAAGGAAAAAGAGGAGCGTCAGTACTGAGGCCAGTACACGGCGAGGCTGGAATTCGGCGGTCCTCGCCTACAAAGGTATGGTGGACTGAAACGGCAGCGGCAGCATGCACTGAACAACCTATAGAGACTCGATACAACTGGCGGTTATCCGAGAGGGGTAAGAATGACCTATCCGGATCCAACCTGAAGCTAACACCAAACATACCCATCCTGGTGTTTCCCCCTCGAGACCAAACGAGGAAGTCAACCGAGGAACTCACACCGTTGGCAATTTTATTTATTCGGTTATCGTTGCAGCAATTACTAGTCAGGTATAGATAATCATCCTGATAAAATAAGCAGTGAGCACTTTTAGTTAACCATTCCGTTATAGTTACAACACTTACTAATCAGGTATAGATAGCATGAGATAACCCGAAACACAGCAGTTGTTGGTACTTTTATTTAGCCATTCCGTTGTAGTTGCAATACTTACTAGTCAGGTACAATGGTCGCAAGCGACACCCAAACAAGCAATTGTGGGCCGTATTATTAGTCATTCCATTATAGTGAAGTTGATTACTAGTCATTATAAAGTCAAATTTATAGCACTACTTTAGTTATGCTTGTCTATGATCGAGATACTGTGCTCCAAGTCGTCCATAACCGCGGACACGGCTTTCAGAAAGTTTTACCCGGCCGGGGTGCACCAATAGCAACACACGCTCGATCAACCTCGGAAAAACCAAATCAAAACCCAACGAGGCCTTCACGACAAAGCAATCACAGGATTCAGAAATATTTCAGGGGGCCACCCTATTGAGTAGACCCGCAACGAAGCCAGCTGACTCCGAGACGGACTCAAGGTTTGCGACAATGGATGTAAACGACTGGGAACCCGAAAGTGTGGTTGGGCTTGTCGATACCGCGAAAACATTCCGCTTACCTAAAGAGTACAGTGTGCTCCTCGCACAATCGTAAATAAAGCAGTAGCATGGCATAAGTACATGATAGTAAATAAAACCTCAAACTAGTTTGTGGCCCCAAGAAATAAGACTGAATCAAACTCTGGCTCAGGGGGGTCCCATATACCTCCCGGATGTGGATAGCGCGATAAAACAAGGAACAGGTATCAAGTACTCGGGGTCCTACGGGACACAAGTGGGCGTTCGGAAACCAAATATTATCTATCACCCACCGATGCCTCTGCTTACTTCAATTTTAGTTGTCAAATAGGAATTAAAGTGAACGATAAGTAAAACCATGATCATCTCCAACATCAACATGCGGCAATACATCAACAACTGTGGCACTGGACGACACGCAACAGCACTTGAGCAAGCGACTACGACGCGCAAGTCCGACTAGCTACCAAACAACAGGTAATAGGAGGTGGCCATGGCAATATAAGGCTGCAAGGGGTGTCGAGGGTACGAAACTAGAGCATCGCAACACAGATAGCAATAGATCAACAGGAGGGAAATAAATACTATAAATAGTAAGATAGGTAGAAAGGGGGAGATGCTCGCCTGAAAACATTTGCCGAAGGTTCATCCGAAGATCGGGGCGAAGCTCACATCAACTCAACGGCCTTATCCGCGAAGAACCAAAACACTAGAATAAACACCGGATGCATTATTTAATACTACGGCAAAAGATCGGCATGCTTATGATATGATGCATGGCATGGCAAAGGTGCGATGCAATTAGGTCATGTTAAGCGGAACCGGGGTTCCGACAATTAATTAAACGGTTCAAGTTATTTAGAACCCCCGCAATTTAAATGTTGTTTAACAAGGCAAAATATATCACCGGTTCGCTACACAAGTTTAAATGAGGTCAATATAAGGCTAGATTTCCGCATATGGGCCCCATATTTAATTATTAGGTGAATCGGCATAAGGCCCCCAAACCACAGACAAATATGCATGCGAGATGAACAATTAAATATGCAGCAATTGGTTATTACATTTATAAAATAGGGCTCGAGAAAGGGGCACACATTAGGGTTCGACAGATCTTGGGGATCGAGGGGTTCGGGGTCGGTCTCGGGGTTCGGATCTGGGGTTCGGTCTCGGCGGGGCCGTTCTCGGGTTACTGGGGTCGATCTTGTCGCATCCGGGAAGCAGGACTTGGGTCGGTGTCATGGGCGCATCGGACTCGCCCTGGTCGGTGTCGTTCTTGTCGCATGCAGATCTTGTCGGGTTCCACGGGGTCGAGCTTGCCGTTGCGAGGGTCTTGTCGGGCCCCACGGGGTCGAGCTTGCAGTTGCGAGGGTCTTGTCGGGCCCCACGGGGTCGAGCTTGCAGTTGCGAGGGTCTTGTCGGGCCCGCGCCATTGCATCGGTCTTGACGTTCGGAATGCAGCACTTGGTGTCCGGGACGGAGTGCTTGTTGAACCGGTGGCGTTCTTGGCGGTCATCGGGTCCGGACTTCGCCCCTGGGAACGGGTCTTCAGGGTCTCGACGTGCTTGGTGTTCCGGCATCTCCGAGTCGCGGGTCTTGGCAACCGGGTCCTCGGTCATCGGTAGATTTTGTCGCTTCCGAGGTTCTGGGTGAGGTACTCGTCGGACTTGTTGGGTGGAGGTCACTGAAACCCGAGGGTCGCCACTGATCCATCTCCACGCGGTCGCCATAGCAAACATCTTCACACCCCACTTTCTCCTGAACATCACCAAAACATGGCACATGGGGCAACCCACTGGTACTAGAGGTACCCTGGACTAGCACCAAAACACCACGGCAGCAGCAGCACGACATGCGGAGGACATGCGGCCCCCGGAACAGAAGAACGGCCAGAGGAGGCGCGCGGCAAGCTGACGAGGTTGCTGGCGGCAGAGGGCCTCGGCTTCGCGGATGCAGCAAGGCGACGCAGGAGGGGCAGAGGAGGCGCGGCCGCAGGGCGACGGGAACACGGCCGAGGCAGGCGGGGTTGGTGGCGCGACGGCCGGCGCGGCCTGCAGACGCCGGGGACGGGGAGGAGGGGAGCAGCGCGCGGACGGCGGGCACGGGGTCGGCTGCTTGGCAGCGAGGCCGGCGGAGGAGGACGGCGGCTTGGGGAGGAGAGGGCAGCCTGAGGAGGGGTGCTGGCGAGGGTGCGGCAGCGACCGTCGCTGGAGGGGAGACGGGGTCGATGGCGAGGCCCGGCGGCGAGCGGGAGAGCGACGAGAGGGGCCGCGGTGGGGCGGCCGGTCGACGGGCAGGGGCGGCGGTCCTGGGGAGGCGAGGTGGAGAGCGGGCCGACGAGGAGGGAGCCGGCGCCGGCCGGAGGAAGGAGGGGTGAGACGAGCGGGGGGAGAGGGAGGCGCGGCCTGCTCAGCAGCTTGGCGGCGGGAGGGGAGGTGAGCCCTGGCGACGAGGCCACATGGCGGCGGCGGAGGTTGGGGAAAGGGGAAGAGACGGGTCGGCCCGAGAACAGGACAGGGGCGCGGGGTCGAGTGGCTCGGGTAGGGAGACGTGACCGGGTGGGTTGGTGTTGCGGGGGCGTGCGTGGCTTGTGTGTGTCCGCGCTGAGTGGTGTGTGGAGTGCTGTGTACGCCGGGTGTGGTGTGGGTAGTCGCGGCGGAGAGCAGGGAGGGTCTGGGGGCGGTTGGTTAGGGTTTAGGTGGGGCTAGGGTTTGATATTTGAAATAGAGAGGGGCTATTTGTAGAAAACAAAATAGGGCTTTTCGAAAATAGTTCTAGACAAATAGATGAATGCTGATGTCATGATGATGCAATGCACAAAATCAACGCGATTTTCTAGTAGTGATTTTGCGGGATGCCACAATTCGACACCACTAACAATGGATCTCGCCCTCGAGATCCGCCTCATGGTACCGGAAGGAAGGTCGGCGATCTGCATCTTCTCACTTCGTGTAGATCCTCGCGACACCACTAACAAGAGGTCGTTGTCCGTGACCGTCGAGGGAACACTCCGGGAACAAAAGGTCGAAGGTAGAGGTTTCAACAAATAAGCCACCCCTAACTTCCGTGGTCGGAGTAAAATTGCTGGATCCACTGATGCGACGTACAAGAGCGAATGATAAGGGTAGTGGTATGGTAGCTACTCCATCCCGCACTCAAACCATTACTATGCACACGAATAGGCGGATTATGCAACCAGCTCTCGGAATCAGACTGAAGATCTCGACAAGCGAGGTTCAGAACAAAGGAGTGATGCAGACTCTGCATCGGATCTGGCGTAGATGATGTCGTCGCGTCGGAAAACACCGGAAGGCACAAACAAGGAACAAAGGATGGTACCACAGATAAAGGATTCCTCGGATATCATGAAGAACAGATGTAGCAACACCGTTACCAAAGGAGGAAGCGAAACCCTGAAGGTACGATGGAACCCAACAACGAGAATTCCTGGACTCGAAGAAAGAGAAGAGAGCGGATTCAAAACGCGTAGGGGTAAGAGAAGAATAGCAGAGGGGTAAGGAGTAAAATCAGACCTAATCAGAACTATCCAACCGATTTTGCAAAAATAGTTTTGACACTCTACTTCGGCCGTTAGCTAGGTTATCCTACAGGCTGGACTTGTGGGGTATCGTAACTGCTGTGCTCTGATACCACTCTGTAACACCCTCAGAATCGGACCTATGCAAGTTTTAGCGAACCCGCCAAACCCGCATAGAAACGATTCAAAGGTGCCTACCAGGCACTTGCGTGCGGGTGGAAAACGAAGTAATAACATTACACAACAGTCCTCGATGGGACCCACAGAACAGATATATATAACAGCGACTCCATGAGTCAAGAATACAGATATAATATACAAAGATCCAAATCACCTTGAAAATGCTAGGGCGTCCGACTACGGACAAGAAGCAAATGGGGCTAAGAGCCCTGAAGAATAACCAATGGCGTCCATAACCCTGCCCAGGCCAAGCCAGAAGGGTGACCTTGCTAACGACGTCGATCTCGAAAACCTGCTTAAACAAAAGGGGTGCCGACCAAGGGCAAAGGAAAAAGAGGAGCGTCAGTACTGAGGCCAGTACACGGCGAGGCTGGAATTCGGCGGTCCTCGCCTACAAAGGTATGGTGGACTGAAGCGGCAGCGGCAGCATGCACTGAACAACCTATAGAGACTCGATACAACTGGCGGTTATCCGAGAGGGGTAAGAATGACCTATCCGGATCCAACCTGAAGCTAACACCAACATACCCATCCTGGTGTTTCCCCCTCGAGACCAAACGAGGAAGTCAACCGAGGAACTCACACTGTTGGCAATTTTATTTATTCGGTTATCGTTGCAGCAATTACTAGTCAGGTATAGATAATCATCCTGATAAAATAAGCAGTGAGCACTTTTAGTTAACCATTCCGTTATAGTTACAACACTTACTAATCAGGTATAGATAGCATGAGATAACCCGAAACCCAGCAGTTGTTGGTACTTTTATTTAGCCATTTCGTTGTAGTTGCAATACTTACTAGTCAGGTACAATGGTCGCAAGCGACACCCAAACAAGCAATTGTGGGCCGTATTATTAGCCATTCCATTATAGTGAAGCTGATTACTAGTCATTATGAAGTCAAATTTATAGCACTACTTTAGTTATGCTTGTCTATGATCGAGATACTATGCTCCAAGTCGTCCATAACCGCGGACACGGCTTTCAGAAAGTTTTACCCGGCCGGGGTGCACCAATAGCAACACACGCTCGATCAACCTCGGAAAAACCAAATCAAAACCCAACGAGGCCTTCACGAGAAAGCAATCACAGGATTCAGAAATATTTCAGGGGGCCACCCCATTGAGTAGACCCGCAACGAAGCCAGCTGACTCCGAGACGGACTCAAGGTTTGCGACAATGGCTGTAAACGACTGGGAACCCGAAAGTGTGGCTGGGCTTGTCGATACCGCGAAAACATTCTGCTTACCTAAACAGTACAGTGTGCTCCTCGCACAATCGTAAATAAAGCAGTAGCATGGCATAAGTACAAGATAGTAAATAAAACCTCAAACTAGTTTGTGGCCCCAAGAAATAAGACCGAATCAAGCTCTGGCTCAGGGGGGTCTCATATACCTCCCGGATGTAGATAGCGCGATAAAACAAGGAACAGGTATCAAGTACTCGGGGTCCTACGGGACACAAGTGGGCGTTCGGAAACCAAATATTATCTATCACCCACCGATGCCTCTGCTTACTTCAATTTTAGTTGTCAAACAGGAATTAAAGTGAACGATAAGTAAAATCATGATCATCTCCAACATCAACATGCGGCAATACATCAACAACTGTGGCACTGGACGACACGCAACAACACTTGAGCAAGCGACTACGACGCGCAAGTCCGACTAGCTACCAAACAACAGGTAATAGGAGGTGGCCATGGCAATATAAGGATGCAAGGGGTGTCGAGGGTACGAAACTAGAGCATCGCAACACAGATAGCAATAGATCAACAGGAGGGAAATAAATACTATAAATAGTAAGATAGGTAGAAAGGGGGAGATGCTCGCCTGAAAACATTTGCCGAAGGTTCATCCGAAGATCGGGGCGAAGCTCACATCAACTCAACGGCCTTATCCGCGAAGAACCAAAACACTAGAATAAACACCGGATGCATTATTTAATACTACGGCAAAAGATCGGCATGCTTATGATATGATGCATGGCATGGCAAAGGTGCGATGCAATTAGGTCATGTTAAGCGGAACCGGGGTTCCGACAATTAATTAAACGGTTCAAGTTATTTAGAACCCCCGCAATTTAAATGTTGTTTAACAAGGCAAAATATATCACCGGTTCGCTATACAAGTTTAAATGAGGCCAATATAAGGCTAGATTTGTCCGCATATGGGCCACATATTTAATTATTAGGTGAATCGGCATAAGGCCCCCAAACCACAGACAAATATGCATGCGAGATGAACAATTAAATATGCAGCAATTGGTTATTACATTTATAAAATAGGGCTCGAGAAAGGGGCACACATTAGGGTTCGGCAGATATTGGGGATCGAGGGGTTCGGGGTCGGTCTCGGGGTTCGGATCTGGGGTTCGGTCTCGGCGGGGCCGTTCTCGGGTTACTGGGGTCGATCTTGTCGCATCCGGGAAGCAGGACTTGGGTCGGTGTCATGGGCGCATCGGACTCGCCCTGGTCGGTGTCGTTCTTGTCGCATGCAGATCTTGTCGGGTTCCACGGGGTCGAGCTTGCCGTTGCGAGGGTCTTGTCGGGCCCCACGGGGTCGAGCTTGCAGTTGCGAGGGTCTTGTCGGGCCCCACGGGGTCGAGCTTGCAGTTGCGAGGGTCTTGTCGGGCCCGCGCCATTGCATCGGTCTTGACGTTCGGAATGCAGCACTTGGTGTCCGGGACGGAGTGCTTGTTGAACCGGTGGCGTTCTTGGCGGTCATCGGGTCCGGACTTCGCCCCCGGGAACGGGTCTTCAGGGTCTCGACGTGCTTGGTGTTCCGGCATCTCCGAGTCGCGGGTCTTGGCAACCGGGTCCTCGGTCATCGGTAGATTTTGTCGCTTCCGAGGTTCTGGGTGAGGTACTCGTCGGACTTGTTGGGTGGAGGTCACTGAAACCCGAGGGTCGCCACTGATCCATCTCCACGCGGTCGCCATAGCAAACATCTTCACACCCCACTTTCTCCTGAACATCACCAAAACATGGCACATGGGGCAACCCACTGGTACTAGAGGTACCCTGGACTAGCACCAAAACACCACGGCAGCAGCAGCACGACATTCAGAGGACATGTGGCCCCCGGAACAGAAGAACGGCCAGAGGAGGCGCGCGGCAAGCAGACGAGGTTGCTGGCGGCAGAGGGCCTCGGCGTCGCGGATGCAGCAAGGCGACGCATGAGGGGCAGAGGAGGCGCGGCCGCAGGGCGACGGGAACGCGGCCGAGGCAGGCGGGGTTGGTGGCGCGACGGCCGGCGCGGCCTGCAGACGCCGGGGACGGGGAGGAGGGGAGCAGCGCGCGGACGGCGGGCACGGGGTCGGCCGCTTGGCGGCGAGGCCGGCGGAGGAGGACGGCGGCTTGGGGAGGAGAGGGCGGCCTGAGGAGGGGTGCTGGCGAGGGTGCGGCGGCGACCGTCGCTGGAGGGGAGACGGGGTCGATGGCGAGGCCCGACGGCGAGCGGGAGAGCGACGAGAGGGGCCGCGGTGGGGCGGCCGGTCGACGGGCAGGGGCGGCGGTCCTGGGGAGGCGAGGTGGAGAGCGGGCCGGTGAGGAGGGAGCCGGCGCCGGCCGGAGGAAGGAGGGGTGAGACGAGAGGGGGGAGAGGGAGGCGCGGCCTGCTCAGCATCTTGGCGGCGGGAGGGGAGGTGAGCCCTGGCGACGAGGCCACATGGCGGCGGCGGAGGTTGGGGAAAGGGGAAGAGACGGGTCGGCCCGAGAACAGGACAGGGGCGCGGGGTCGAGTGGCTCGGGTAGGGAGACGTGACGGGGTGGGTTGGTGTTGCGGGGGCGTGGGTGGCTTGTGTGTGTCCGCGCTGAGTGGTGTGTGGAGTGCTGTGTACGCCGGGTGTGGTGTGGGTAGTCGCGGCGGAGAGCAGGGAGGGTCTGGGGGCGGTTGGTTAGGGTTTAGGTGGGGCTAGGGTTTGATATTTGAAATAGAGAGGGGCTATTTGTAGAAAACAAAATAGGGCTGTTCGAAAATAGTTCTAGACAAATAGATGAATGCTGATGTCATGATGATGCAATGCACAAAATCAACGCGATTTTCTAGTAGTGATTTTACGGGATGCCACACAGCGCCCATTCCAATTTCTTCCCTAAACTTCCCAAGAAAAATCCAGAATTGGTCTCTGAGGCCCCAAGTTAGAAACTGGAAAAGGGGGTAATCAGGCTAGCCAATGATCGGCAATTTGTTGTGTGTGATGATGGTAGACTCATTCGTCTTCTAGATCCAAAGTAATCTAGCATTGAAGGGTCGGAGGTGAATCTGGCTTTATTGGTATGTTTGCATCAAGTGGAGAGCCTAGGGTACAACCTATTTTGTTAATCTACATGATATTATTTAATTTAGTTTTATGGAAAAGATAAAGTTGGATTTTAACAATATACTATTTTGTTTTGATTTGGCTGTTTGCAGGATTTATGCACATGTACCGTTATATGATCGCTAGGCGGAAGAAGGTCTTGTCAGTGGCAAAGACTGCTTGATACTGCAACTGGTTCTTGAGAAATCAAGTTCAAGCTGGTAGAACATGGAACACCACGATAAATATATTTTATTAGTCCTCTATCATGTATTGCAGTGGTCATATCAGTACCTTTAAGCTTCCTTGATAGTGCTTGGCGTGTAATATTCAGGCTGTATTCTTTTGAACTATCTCTTGCAATAAAAGTCTCGCTATGGTTCAAAAAATGGAAGATGGGTATTTTTTGTGTTTGTGCTATCTTGTATCAAGTCTAGGTTTTTTTTTCTGAAATGGATAAACGAATTGCATATCTCCATCTTGGTTTGCGTTGTGAAGTTGGTATGTTGCACCTTTCTTCCATGCAAAATTGCTCAAAAAGTTTTTTCCTTTTTTTTAGAAAGGATAAGCGCCAAAATTGGACATATGTGGCATCCCGCTAAAACCACTACTAGAAAATCGCGTTGTTTTTGTGCATTGCATCCTCATGACCGCATGCTCATGTCATCATGCCACATTGCATTTGAGCATCGTCATCATCTTGCATTTGCTTGTATAAAACTATTTTCGGAAAAACCTATTTTTGTTTTCTAAACGCCCCGTCTTTGTTCAAACACAAAACCCGGGTCTCCGGATTATTTTGTTTCGTCTGCTAATGGTTTTCAAACGCTCCGTTTTAAATATTAAAATTTTATATTAATTTTAGGGGGCAGCCAAACCGGGCCGATCCGACCCAGTCGGCCACCCCCAGTTCAAAACGGTCCACCTAAAACCTAGACCCTTTTTCTACCCAAACCTAGTCTACCCAACCCCCTCCACCTCACCCCGACCAACCATAGCTTGCCACCTCACCTTTCCCTCCACCTCATCACACCCACAGCCACCTCACCAATCCCTGACCCCGCGCATGGCCCACCACTTCCTCCCTCACCCCCACACCGACCCACTCCCCTGGTCAAACCCACCCCACCCGCCTGACCCCTCTCTCCCTAGAACCCCGGCCCCACCAACAACCTCTCTCCCGGGCCCACCCCTCTCTCTCACCCACCCCGCGTCAACTCCCCTCCCCATCCTCTCTCTCCCCGACGCGCTCGCCCCGCCTTTCTTCCTCCCCTCCGGCAAGCCGCCGCCGCCAGCGGGCCTCCTCCCGCTCGCGAGCCTACCCCACCGCAACCCCATCTTCCTCCTTCCCCAGCAGCGCCGCCGCCGCCTCCTCTGGTCCACGCTCCCCCGCTCGACCTCGCCCTCCTCTCGCCGGTCGCCTCGCCTCCGGCCGCGAGCCTCACCTCCCCGCCGCCGCCCTCTGCTCCTCCTCCTCGCCCCGCTTCGCCGACCGCCGGGGGTCGCCGCCTCCACCCTGCCTTTCCCCCGACGCCGCCACCACTCCGGCAGCAGCAGCCGCGCCCGAGCCCCGCCGCCCTGGTCCCTCTCCTCCGCCTCGAGCTCCGGCCTCCCCGCCGCCGGGGCCGTTCCTCCTCCGCGAGCCCGACCCTCATCGCCTCCGCAGCGCCACCGCCTCCCTCTCCCTCCTCCCGAGCCACCGCCGACCTCCGTGTTCCTCGGGCCGCGGCCGTGGCCGTCGTCGCCGCGGGTTCCCCACCAGCGGCCCGCCTCGATCTCCCTCGCCTCCTGCCTGGCCGCCTTCCGCAGAGCCCGCCGCCACGAGTACCCCGGCCGCCAAGTTCCCCGGCGTCCCCGAGCGTCTCTTCCCCAACCTCTGATTCCGCGCCGACCGCCTCCTCCTCGCCAAGCTCGCCGGTGTGCACCCTAATCTCCGGCAACGCCTGCCTCCGGCTCTTGCCTGCACCGCGGAAGCCCGATTTCCCCTTCGGCGTCGAGCCCGTCTCGGACGCCTCACGTGTGTGTGCTCCTGTGTTTGTGTTGGGAGTTGTTAGGGGCAAACCAAGTACAAGTTGATCTGAGGCCGAAATGAAGACAATGATTCCAATTGTGTGAATCTAGCGCGGCAATTTTGATGCTATGTGAAAAACCGCAACCTCGACGACAAGTTCTCCATCGCAGACAATCGAAACAAGATCGCCGTCATGGAACCGATGATTGTGGGAACCCAAGATATCCCTTTCAGCACGCCAAGACCTCCATCACGGAAACCTCTAGATCCATTTTTGGAGACCCGAAGACCGATCCCGCCGGACGCCAAGACCTTCAATCGGATCCGAGGACACCGAGACCCCGGTGCGACAAGTACTCCTTCCCGGACGCCGAGCTCGCCGAGAACCCGGATGCCAAGGTCACCGACATGGAACGGCAAGACCTCCTTCCCGCACTGATGCCGACGACGTCACACGCCAAGTCCTTCTACGCGGAACGCCAAGATCTACTCCGTTACCCGAGAACGATCCCGTCGAGACCGAACCCCAGATCCGGACCCTGAGACCAACCCCGAACCCCTCGGAGCCCAAGTTCGCCGAATCCTAATGTGTGACCCCTTTTCTCGAGCCCTATTTTATAAATGTAATATCAAATTGTTGCATATTAAATTGTTCATGCATGCATACTTGTCGGTGGTTTGGGGGCCTTATGCCGATTCACCCTATAATTAAATATGGGGTCCATATGCGGCAAATCCAGTCGTATATTGGTCCCATTTAACTTTGTGTAGCGAACCGGTGCTATCTTTTTCCTTGTTAAGACAACATTTAATTTGCGGGGTAGGTAAATAACTTGAACCGTTTAATTAAATGTCGGGACCCCGGTTCCGCTTAATATGACCTAATTGCATTGCACCTTTGCCATGCCATACATCATACATGCATCATGCCCGATCTTTTGCCGTAGTATTAAATAGTGCATCCGGTGTTTATTCTAGTGTTTTGCTTCTTCGCGGATAAGGCCGTTGAGTTGATGCGAGTGTCGACCCGATCTTCGGATGAACCTTCGACAATGTTTTCAGGCGAGCATCTTCCCCTTTCTACCTATCTTACTTTTATAGTATTTATTCCCTCCTGTTGATCTATTGCTATCTGTGTGGCGATGTGCTAGTTTTCGTACCCGTGATATCCCTTGCAGCCTTATATTGCCTTGGACACATCCTATTACCTGTTGTTTGGTAGATAGATGGACTTGCGCGTCGTAGTCGCTTGCTCAAGTGCTGTTGCGTGTCGCCAAGTACCACAGTTGTTGGAGTATTGCCGGGTGTTTATTGTTGGAGATGATCAATACTTTAATTACTGTTTAATAACTAAAATTGAAGTAGGTAATCAGAGGCACAGGTGGGCAATAGATGTTATTTGGTTGTTAACCGTCCACTTGTGTCCCGTAGGACCCCGAGTACTTGATACCTGTTCCTTGAATATTCGCGCTATCCACATCCTGGAGGATTATGGGACCCCCCTGAGCCAGAGCTTGATTCAGTCTTATTTCTTGGGGCCACAAACTAGTTTGAGGTTTTATTTACTATCCTGTACTTATGCCATGCTTTACTGCTTTATTTACGATTGTGCGAGGAGCACCTGTACTGTTTAGGATCGTGACCCGTTTTCGCGGTATCGACAAGCCCAGTTTTGGGTTCCCAGTCGTTTACAGCCGGCCCCACAAACCTTGAGTCTGTCTCGAAGTCAGCTAACTTCGTTGCGGGTATACTTAATGGGGTGGCCCCCTGAAATATTTCTGAATCCTGTGATTGCTTTGTCGTGAAGGCCTCGTTGGGTTTTGATTTGGTTTTTCCGAGGTTGATCGAGTGTGTGTTGCTATTTGTGCACCCCTGCAGGGTAAAACTTTCTGAAAGCCGTGTCCGCGGTTATGGACGACTTGGAGCACAGTATCTCGATCATAGACAATTATAACTAAAGTAGTGCTATAAATTTGACTTTATAATGACTAGTAATCGGCTTCACTATAATGGAATGGCTAAATAAAACTGCCAACAATTGCTTGTTTGGGTTGTCGCTTGCGACCATTGTATCTGACTAGTAAGTATTGCAACTACAACGGAATGGCTAAATAAAAGTACCAACAACTGCTGGGTTTTGGGATATCTCATGCTAATTGTATCTGACTAGTAAGTGTTGCAACTACAACGGAATGGCTAACTAAAACTGCCCACTGCTTATTTTACAAGGATGACTATCTATATTTGACTAGTAATTGCCGCAACTATAACGAATGAATAAAACTGCCAACTGTGTGAGTTCCTCGGTTGACTTCCTCGTTAGGTCTCGAGGGGGAAACACCAGGATGGGTTTGTTTGATGGTAGCATCAGGTTGGTTCCGAATAGGTCTTTCGTATCCCTCTCTGATAGCCGACAGTTGTATCGAGTCTCTATAGGTTGTTTAGTGCATGCTGCCGCTGCCGCTTCAGTCCACCATACCTATGTAGGCGAGGACCGCCGAATTCTAGTCTCGCCGTGTACTGGCCTCAGTACTGACCGCTCCTCTTTTTCCTTTGCCCTTTGCCGGCACCCCTTTTGTTTAAGAAGGTTTTGAGATCGACGTCGTTAGCAGGGTTACCTTCCGGCTTGGCCAGGGCAAGGTTATGGACGCCATTGGTTATTCTTCAGGGCTCTTAGCCCCATTTGCATCTTGTCCGTAGTCGGACGCTCTATCATTTTCAAGGTGATTTGGATCTTTGTATATTATATCTATATTCTTGACTCATTGAGTCGCTGTTGTATATATATCTGTTCTGTGGGTCCCATCGAGGACTGTTGTGTAATGTTATTACTTCGTTTTCCACCCGCACGAAAGTGCCTGGTGGGCACCTTTGAATCATTTCTATGCGGGTTTTGGCGGGAATCGCTGAAACTTGCATATGGTCGATTCTGAGGGTGTTACAACATACAGTATCGTCCTTTCCATATTAATGTACATTTGCACCATCATAAAAACTACAAGTATGACATCTTTAATTGTGAATAGTGTTTTTTGTCCTTTTGTGTAAAAAATCTTGTTTGTGTGTTTCATCGTCTTTTTAGCACATGTTATCACCTCAATAAACAACACAAATAATGAAACATAGTCAGTTAAATCTTAAATGTAGGTCAACAATACGTAGAAGTAGTCCATTAACCAGTGTGGCCCCAAAGGAGATCCAGGTTACATCCCTCTCATGAGCGACGCACTTATGCGAGCTGCTCCGCCAATGGTTGCATTGGGGCATGGGAGATCCAGTGGACCACAATCCCTCTCTAGCGGGAGGGTCCAGGTTCTTTTTTATGTTTTTTCAATGTCTTCTTCGGAATGGTGCAGTGACAGCTATATTCTGAAGTCATAATAAGGTCATCTCTGCCCTATCCACGCTACGATGCCGCACCTAGCATCGATGAGGGTGTGTGGAGTTGTTTGCCCGGCGGATCTCCTAGAATCCAATATGTTTTCATGTTTGTTGGTGTACTTTCGGGTATGTCTCTTTTGATCTATGGGTCAAATCATTGGCGAGTGCTGCTCTAGTGTGTTGGTTCTTTGGGATCTTAGATCGATGATTTCATGTTTGTCAACTAAAAGAAACTCTACTACCACAAGCTTTCCTAGTGAGGGGGTCCGTATCGCGCCAAGGTTTGTAGTCTCCCGTAGGTGATCACCTAGTTGTAATTTTATTCATTTTTTTATCTATTTGTAATAGTGTTGATGATTATTAATAAATTGTGACTTTCCAAAAAAAAACTTATAAGTAAGCTGGTAAATTTGGAATGCCAACATTTGAAATAAAAAGGAACCCAATTTGCTGTCAAATTACAAACTGTTTCGACCGTTGTGTTCTTTTTCACAAGATCTTCTATATAAGATCTCTTATATGGACATATTTCGATGAATATGAGTCCCCCGAGACGACAAAAAAGCAACTAGTTAGGAGGTGGGAGCTTGTTTCTAATGGAGCAATGGCCAACTTGTCAGTTTTATGCGAGAAAATCATGCTTGTACTGCAATTTTATCTATCAACATACATTGTTGGTTTTCAATACTACCAGCACATGGTCTGAATTTTAATAATGTAAATTTAACACTATATAGAACCACCTATATACTATTGTTGTTTCGTAACGAGAAAGCATGTTTGTGCGATAAATTTTCTTTTCACAAGATAAAATTTCTTTAAAGAAATATTTATTAGAATAGTACAAGGGTGTAATCTAGTTTGGAAGATCTCTTTGTGAGGAACGCATACTGGAAACTGATTTTTATTTAGACGGCTGGTTTCTAAGTAATTCATTTATGAAACTCCCGAATAGATTTGCATGTCAATGATTGTCATCTAACTTTTTTTTTTGACCTGGATTGTCATCTAACTTGGATGTATGTGCTTTGGTAGCGCTATTGCAGGCTTCCAGCGAAGGAAATGCAACCATGGGTGAAAGCTTTTTTTCCGATGATGGGCACTTTATTATTTAAAATGTTTAAATATTAAACCCGGCCGCTACATACCAACAATTTATGTAGAGATAAAAACTATCAATTACAGTCCTAGTTGCATTTCCTGAAACTATTTGGATTACTTACCATATAAAACAAATTTATATTAAAATAATAAATGTAATTATGGTTATAAAAACACATTTCGTACTTCCATGTCAATTATTTTTGACGAGGTTGTCCTTTGTAAGAATAACTCCTCAACATAGGTACCACGCAAGGATTTTAGTCTTTAGTGGTACCTTGATCTTCCAATATTTGGATTACTTACCATATAAAACAAATTTATATTAAAAGAATAAATGTAATTATGGTTATAAAAACACATTTCGTACTTCCATGTCAATTATTTTTGACGAGGTTGTCCTTTGTAAGAATAACTCCTCAACATAGGTACCACGCAAAGATTTTAGTCTTTAGTGGTACCTTGATCTTCCAATTTTTTTGATCATTATCAACTACCAAATCAAGCTGGACCAATCTCTACAACAGAATCTACATACCGCTCACATATAGATTCCATCGAAACTCATTAGTTCCATTTGAGAATTGAACTATGGCTAAATGTTGCAACAGAGTGTTCCAAGATCCAAGTCTAAGGCCAACTAAATCTCTTCTGAACGTCATATTCGGTTGAAAAGATTCCTAAACCATTACAATTGTATCACCCATATGACGAATAATGCTATATAGAGCTGGATATTATTCCCGACTATAGCATTTCTAAGCCACTTGACCTCCTAGTGTTGACAAATGACTTAATTTGTCTAGAAGAAATGCGCACGCACTGCCTAGACGCGACTAAAAAAGAGATATATGTCACTGTTTGTCAGAAGAATACTGCTTGGGACAGAAAATATTCCCTAACCAATTGTAAGTTTGTAACAACTTGTGTAACAACAACTACCATTACCACTAGCTCTTACACTAATTTGCAACTGGATGACTCCCTAATTGCACTTTCATAACTTGGATCACGATTTTCATAGCACTAGGACTACATGAGATGCTATAGATAGTTTAGAGCCAATTTATGTACATGGCGTAGAGCTAATTTATGTTTGCTAAAAAATTCTATTTATATCGAGTAAATAACATCATAGTTACCCAAACACTTCCTAAGTAGGAGAAATTTCCAAATTTCATTTGAACAAAGGGACCCTCAAAGTAGTTTTGAAGGACACTTTTCAAATTTTTGTGTTCCTCACTTTGAGGTCAATTTCAGGTGAAAAATTCCATTAAGTCTAACATGCTCCATAGGATCGAGCGCATCGTTGGCCTTCTCTTGTTCAGAGAGGATGTCTTCCATCCATCCTTCAACTTTGCTCCAGAAACTCCTTTTAATTGTTACTAAACACTAGCAAAAATGTGGCAATGAAATGTACCATATATTTTTTTTTGCGAAAATCCACCGATCTTTTAATAATCATCAACAATAGTATAAAGAGTTTTCAAAGTAATAAAAATTACAAATAGGTCATTGGACCATCTAGCGACGACTACAAACACTGGCACGGGCCGAAGGCGGGCTACCATCCTCGCCCCTCCATAATCGGAACCGGGCAAAGCTTGTCTTAATAGATTTTGTTGTAGTAGACATACGGGAAGTCATCGTGCTAAGACTCTAAAGGACCACCACACTAGAGCAACAATCATCACTGAAGATGACAAACATAGATCGAAAGAGACTGGCCTCAAACCACACCATCAAATACGAAAAATGACCGGATCCCAAGAAATCCATCGGACACACGACTCCACACGCCCTTCGCTGATGCTAGACGCACCACCAGAGCGAGGTTAAGGTGGGGAGGACCTTAGTCCGACTTCAGTACAAAATGTACCATATTTATTGTGTGCATTCTCGAATACAGAGGCCAGGTTTGGAGTCTGGAATAAAGATTAGATTAATGATGAGCTACATGAATGAAATTGAAAAAAAGACCTTGTGCACATCTCCACGCCAGAGCATCTCTAGGAAAATATACAGGAGGTACAACTGTAACATCAACCACACTTCCTCTCCTTCTTCAAAACCCAAGTCCATAACAATGAGCATTGACGAGTCAAACCCTCGTCACATCCCATACTAAATACACGAATAAGATACTAACTGTAAACAATTTGGCACTCCAGGGATGGCCTCGTGGCCTAAATTGTAAGCTATGTAGGATCCATCTTGAAAGGGCTAGGCATTTGATGTTGAACAGCGTTTTTGTCATGGAAGTTCGGGAAAGAAGCAGAATAATTGGAGATGTACTAGAATGTAGCTTTGTCGGCAGCTCGCGAGGGAATACCCAATCAGATAGGCCCATTAGGCGAAGATGGCCCATGGGACAAGGGATGCTTATGTCCTACTTATGGCTGCCCCTCTCTGATAGGCTTATTTATACGAGAGAAGATGGGCCGGCTTGAGCCCGAGTAGCCGGCTAAAGTAGGAGCACATATCCAAGATGGCGTAGGTACTTGTTTTACTAGGACAGAAGCTTAAGCTAGCTCCTGTTCGGACTTGACCCTGAACCGACTCGGGGTATATCTTGTAAATCTTAGTCAGTCGTGTATGAAAGACATGTAGGGATCACACAAAATTAAAGGGCAAGTCAACACCGATCTAATACTCGCAATATCAATACAACAAAACACGAGTGTGTGTTCACCTCTAGAGCGAGGGGCCGAACCTGGATATGTATCATCTTGTACCAATCTTGTACTCCCTTCGTTTCAAAATATAAGATGTTTTAGGTTTGTGAAGAAAAAAATGAATCTAGACTTGTTTTAGTGCGTAGGTTCACTCAAGTTTGGGATTAATCTACGTATTAAAAAAAAATCTAGATTCATTTTCTTCACAAACCTAAAACATCTTATATTTTAAAACGGAGGGAGTACTTGATAGTCATCGCATTGCGTTGTCTCCATCTGTCATTAGACGTGGCTTCTGCCGTGAAGATACCACTACCGTTGCCGGCGTCGACAACCCTAATTTAGGGGAGTGAGCGGGGGAACCGAGTTTTCTTTTTCCTTTTTGTGCTTTTTTTTTTATCTAAATCGGACGGCAGAGAAGCCTGCATGTTCATCAACCATATAGCGACACACACACACACACACGCAGTCAAGCATGTGACATGCATGGACGAAGCTGGCCAAGTGGTTGGAGCGGCGACCGTTGCACTGCCTAACCGTTCAACACGTACCAAGCAGAACTCCCCAATCGCAGTCCCAAAGCCCCACTGTCCATGATGCCATGGCGATGCTGCTGGCGAGTATTAAGTCCACCGAATAATGCAACATCACTACATCAGTCATCGGAACAGATCGATTCCCTACTACTATGGCGAGCGGGGCGGCGGCGGCGGCGGCGCGGCGGCTTTACCTCTCCTTCTACAACTGGGTCGTCTTCCTAGGATGGTCGGTCAGACTCCTGCTCCGGTCGTCGCTCTGTCGTCCAGCCTACACTGAGATAATAACTTCATCCGCTTCGTGTGCATGGCAGGGCGCAGGTGCTCTGCCGTGCAGCATCGGCGTTGCTATTGGAGAGCGGCGGCCACAAGGCTGTCTACGCAGCCGTCGAGCCGCCGCTGCTGTTCGCGCAGTCCGCCGCCTTCATGGAGGTCCATCCGCATCCTACAATACGATTTTTAATTGAACCTCCTATTTAATTTTAACCTATATAGTTGTCACATAGTAGTATCATGCATATATATGATACATCCGTAATGGAAAGTATCATGCACTAGCTAGTGTTTATATAATCTCATTGCAAATTCGTATACAAGATTCATTTAAGTTTTATAGTTCTACTTGATATGATACTGTATATATGGTACCATTATCACCTCTTTTTCCATAAATTGCACTATCGTCGTCTTTTTGGTACATGCATGGATTGCATGATATCAGGAGCTGCTAATTACTAATTATATTTTGTGTGTGTGTTTGTATGCTACATGCTGGTGATGGTGTACGTTATCTTGCTGCTACCCCAGATTCTTCATTCCATTCTAGGTAACATTGTATAACCAGTTCTGAATTTCGTTTCTAGTGAAGCCAGTTCTTACTTTTTTTTTCCGATTCAGCTGCAAACTGATTTTGTGTTTATAAAAGCACAGCGAAAGTGTCTTTCGTGCATGTCGGATTGAATTACTTTATTTCACGCGCACTCGTGGTTTCTGTTCTTTCATGAATCCTTGACGTGTTACATATGCTGAAATGTTAAAAGGCTTCGTCAAGTCTCCGGTCTCCGTGACTCTTTCACAAATCACTGGAAGGTTGTACATCACATGGGGCATCCTGTGGAGCTTTCCTGAGGTATCATCCGCTCCTCGTCACTGCCAACTCTTTGAACCTTTCATATTGGACACGTGAATTTAGTTTTTTTAGCCAGTTTTGATTGATCACTCTAAGCAATTTGCAGGCACAATCTCATATTCTTGTTACTTCCTTGATCCTAAGCTGGTCCATCACCGAGGTACTAGGACATTACTTCCAAAAAATTGATCATCAAGTTACTCAGTTAAAATATCATGACTTCATAAGTTTGAAATAGTATGAGATGCCAAAACTATAGTGAACGCAATTTCTTGTGTCAAACTTACCGGAGAAAGATTTGACTTGCAAACCGAACGTTAACTTGTTGGTTGCCTGCAGGTCGTCAGATATTCATTCTTTGGCATGAGGGAGACATTTGGGTTTGAACCTTCTTGGCTCCTATGGCTCAGGTAGGCATTGGCTCTTACTAAAGAACCAAATTATTTTATTAACATAGTCATTAAACAAAACTAGTGCATTTTTAGTTGATTATATACGAAAGCATCTTGCGTTATATATTTATAGTACCGATTTGTTTGCAGGTACAGCACCTTTCTGGTGTTATACCCAATCGGCTTGTTAAGCGAGGTTGGCCTAATCTTTGTTGCCATGCCTTCGATGAAGGTAACTAGGATTAATAGTTGAAGATAAAAAAAAGAGCTCCATGTTATTAATTTGATAACAGTGTTGTTAGTTACATGCTCTGATATTTGGTTTCAACTCAGACATCAAGAAAATACTGCCTTACGATGCCAAATAAATTGAATTTCTCCTTCAACTACCACTACACATCGGCTTTCCTCACAACTCTCTACATTCCAGGTAGACACTTCTTTTCGCAGTTGTCCCTCATTTCACATCCGAAATAAATTTTTTTAACTGGCAAGAATGATGTCTTTTAGTTAAGAAGAATACAAACAATAATTATAAATAATGGACCATGTTTTTATTGGGAGCATGTTGAAACCCTTTAGGATACATTTGGACTCGTATTCATATGATACACTATGTGTTGTCATGCCAAAGTTGATAGCCTTATTGTTGATGTCATCTAAGGCTAGGATGGCCACTTCGATATAGCTTAGGTTTTGCCACACGACAATGCTTCTATTCAACAAGCCAACAGATTTGCCTGCGCCTGAATCTCTTGTCGATCTGAAACAACATGGCATTCTATCAATCCTCGATCAAGGTGAAAATCTAGGGTCTTGCATTGTCGGGTTCATCATCTAACCAAGTGCAGACCAAGCACCATACCTAGTTAGAAGGGGCACTCCATATCGAGGTAGGTAGCAGTCTCCAAGGCCTAGAGACGAAGATGGCAAAGTGGTCTAGCCATTGAATGCAAATTTCTTAGCCAGGAGGATCTTGCTATGTAGAACCAGTCAAGTGAATAAAGTGCACTTTGGTCCCCATGAGTCCTCCAGTTGTTCCACGCCAAGAATCTTGAGCTGAATTTTTCCCTGCGGGGTCAGTGTACATTGATAAATGCAAAGCCTTAGATGCCACATCCACCATCTTCCGAATAATGTTAAAAAAAATAAAGTTGAATCTTAGCAAAACATTATTTGATTTTTCACCAATCTATTTTGCAGTATTTCCGTACTTGTTCCGATATATGCTTGCTAAGCGGAAGAAGGTCTTATCGGTGGCAAAATCTGCATGATACTGCAAGTGTTTCTTGAGCAATCAGGTTGGAAATGATAGAATGTGGGCTATCATAATAAAACCCTTTCAGTGAAATGCTAATTGTGCATTGCGCCACTTATAGATCAATAGATTCACATTCCCTCGGTGGTTTCCATGTAATCTTTGGGTTGGATTTTTTTAGCCATTTCGGCTTGAAATGGCACACTGCATCTTTTTAGGAAAAGAAAAGATAGTGTAAATTTTCTAAGTTTGTGATATGTTCTATATGTTGAAAATATGCCCTAGAGGCAATAATAAAAAATTATTATCGTATTTTGAGTTCATGCTAAATATTTATTCACGATACTATAATTGTATTAACCGGAAACTCAATACATGTGTGGTTATATAAATAACACTATGTCCAATGTAAGCCTCTACTAAACTAGCTCGTTCGTTAAATGGTTGTTAAGGGTTCCTAACCATGGACATGTGTTGTCATTTAATGACGAGGCCATATCACTAGGAGAATGGTTTGATGGATAGACTCAACCTAAGCATAGCAATTTTATCGTGTCACTAAGTTTTAATTGTTGCAGCTTTCTAATGTCAAGTATCGTTTCCTTAGAACATGAGATGATGTTACCCTATAGTACCGGAAGAATACTTTGTGAGCATCCATCAACCGTTACTTTTTAATTGGATGATCATAAAGGTGTTCTTTAGTTATCTTGGAAGCTACTTGTTGGGTTGCATGATTCAATATTGGGATTTGTCACTACATGTGACATAGAGATACCTCTAGGCCCTCTTGGCAATAGAACATCCTAAGTAGTTTGCAAGCATGTGACTAATGAGTTTAGTCACAAAGATATTGTATTACGAAACGAGTAAATATAACTTTCCAGTAATGATAATGAACTAGGTATGGTGATACCGACAATCGAATTTCGGGAAAGTTACATATCACGAGAAAAAGGAAATTGTGTATGGGATTGTTTGAATCCTTGAAATCCTGGTTCGGCCGTTGAAATATCTTCGTGGAATATGTGAGAATCATTATGGGTATCGATAGTACCGCTATTGGTAATGGTTATTGATCGAATAGGTTGTTCTGACAATTTCCACATGTTCTCGAACCCATATGGTCACACACACTTATTAATGTTCGTTACTCTAGCGAAATGAGATATTGATGATGGTAATATCAAATTTTTATTTGCAGCCTCGGATAAGATCCCGAACATCACGAGAAGCTTTGCGATGATCCATAGATAAAGAAATATATATATGGGGATTTGTTCGATGGATTTTTGTGTTTAAGTCACAAAATTCAGTTTGGAACATTTGTAAATTTTAAATATAAGAAGCCGCATGGTGTGCGCATGTAGTCCAAATCGGTGGGTCAACTCTGCATGCGTATGAGCCTGCTAGCTAGCTCATCACGTGCCGAGGTGCATGTGTTGATCAACCGATGGATTTTGTGTGTATACGTCCGATGCTAGCTTTTCTCGTTGGATCATGCATGTGTATTCGGTCGACCGGCCAAAGAACAAACCCACAGCGTGACAATTTTGTTAAGAAGAGTCCGGTGCCAGTAAAATTACAACAGCGTTAATCACGCGTTAACATGAATCGTGGACCCGGCCAAATATTTCGTCGGTTGTGTTTGTGTCTCAAGGAGGTTCTAGAAGTTGTGGAGATTAGAGCATCTCCACTCGTTGGGAATCCGGACTTTTTTGCCCGGACGAAACAAGTTTTCGGTCTGGGTACGCCGAGTTTTCCACTCGCGTATCCAGGCGAGTTCCCGCATTTGAATAAAATTTAATAAATTTCGGCAAACTTTGGGCGGCTTTGGGCGAATATGGATGAACTTTAGACGAATATGGTCGTTACGAACGAACTTTGGGCGAATATGTGCGATATGGATGAACTATGGGCGAACTTTGGTCGAATATGGGCGATACGGACGAACTTTGGACGAATATGCCCGAATTTTGGACGAACTTTGAGCGAATATGGTCTGTATGGACGAACTTTGGACGAATATGGGCGATACGGCTGACTGGGCGGGTCCACTCGTCTAATTCTCTTTGTCCGGCGTTCTCAGACCGTATCCAGGATCCTGGGTATGGTCTGAATAGTCTAGACCAAAGTTGGCTTAAATCTAGATGAACATAGGTTTCTGGGTACGCAACTGAGCGAAATTTCGGCGTCCGGACATATGTTCGACGTCATGGATAGCGGAGTAAAGATGCTCTTATATTTTGAACGGTTTATGTTGAGAGATAAGACTCGCCACGCGGACGAAAGAAAATCAAAACAAGAGTAGTTCCCGAGATTGGCGTACCGCGCACAAGACGCACGCAGATCGGAGAGCACCGGAGCAGATCCCATCCGGTGGGAGAAAGACCCGATCAGAGGAGGACTCGAGCTGAGCTCGTGCACCCACCCGAACGTAACCAGGCATCATCCTGTAGAAGGAGGCCCTAGCAGCGTCCAAGAAAAGAACACGGAGAAACAGTCTGGAGGCCAAGATCGCGCACGCAGGCAGGCGAGGATCATACCAGAGAAGGGCAGCCTGCACAAGCACGTGGAGGGGGAGGATGACCATCTTCCCCAATGGAGAGGCTCTAGTATGATCCTTTTCTTCTCCTTTCCTCTCACAGGTAGCATGGCCGAGGTCTCGCCACGAGGATCACATTCGCCGCCAAAGAGCTCACCAGCATGCAGCCCCCTGGTCGGTGCGACGATAGCTCGCCGCCACCGAGGCCGGATCCCAGGAGCGCGACGCCATCCAGCCCAAGCCCTGCAGACGGAACATCACCAAGGCCACCGGACGCCGCCCGATGCTGCCCGACATCGAAGCTCGCCAAGACGCCGGCCGCTATAGGAGCTCGCCAGGACGCCGCCCGACATCGGAGCTCGCCAAGACGCCGCCCGCTGTAGGAGGTCGCCAGGATGCTGTTGCGCCATCGAAGCTCGCCATTAAGGCACCAGACATCGGAGCTCGCCAAGACGCCGCCCGCTGCAGGAGGTCGTCAGGATGCTATTGCGCCATCGGAGCTCGCCAGGACGTACGACGCTCGACATTGGAGCTTGCTTACATGCAGCCCGCCACACCGGCCGCTACGCTGATGAAGCTCGCCATCGCCGCCGGTGGCCGGAGGCATGGTCCAGCCCGTCGCCCGCCTCCCGGGAGGCGGAAGCCGGAGTTGATGGAAACGATACTGCGAAGCCTCCGACGTACAACCACCCCTTGACACCCGGCGTATAGGTGGTACATCTCGGCTCGATGGTGCAGGTACCAGGCGGACAAGTACGGGGTCACGCTCGGTCAAACGGAACGGCGTACAAGTTCAGCTTTACCTGAGCCGGACGGACGGATGCTGGCGCACAGGTTCAAGTCCGCTCACATACTGCCCGACGTACCGGTGCAGTCTGCCAAACAGGTGCCGATTGCAGGAGTAGACGGAGCACAGAAGCTCATACGTGCATGGCTTTGAGCACCAGGCCATGCATGGACGAGCATAGTACAGATCGGATGCTGCACTGTCCTTGGCGTACAGGTTTGGCTCCGGATGTGGCTCCCTGACACGCAGTTTCACCTGGGCGACCGACGCACAGAAGTAGCCCGACACGCCTATGTGACCGTGAGACCGAACTTGTCACGCCGGCTGCCGTAAACTCGGCGCTGCGCCGAGACAAAGGAACTGACCGTGCCGGCCATGTCGATATGAGCGACCCTAGTCTCCTAATAAAAATACTCCCATGAGTCATACCCCTTGCACACCCCGACGAAGCCGCAAGGTCGTCAAGAAGTCCTAGCCGATCGGACTGCATCCATCTACATCAACAACTCTCCATCGCCGTTCAAGACCGACGAGGCGTGACGACAAGGGCGGGCGATGCCGGAGCAAAGGCCACGCTTTCAGCAGCGCGTGTACCGACGAGGACACGGGCTCTGCCGCTGCCCACACACACCACCACCATCACTATTCATGCAGGACGTAAACCGAAGACGACGAAGATGACCACACGGCTTAATCGGAGGTGTCTCGCGGCGTAACCCGCGGGAGTAATTAACGACGAAGATGATCACAAAATCGCCGTTGTCAGGCTGGCCACGCTGGTAGGCCACGGAGCGCAAATCCCCGGGAATTGTATTTGTTATCTCAAATGATTAATGAAATATTGTTCCTACCTATTTTGTTTTCTTTGTGTATTTATTATACACTGGCATGCCCACACCACTTTTATTTATTTTACCGTACCCGGTGCGCATGAGAGAAGCTACCGCTCTCGCACATACCCGTGGAGGCGTTCGTACGGTTTTCTCGTGTCAAACAGGATTATTTTTAGAATTACCGGAAAAGTTTAGACTTGCCATTGTACCAGAGGTTTTAGAACGTCCCGGAGGGTCCTATGGTGGGGCCCACCTTTCCCGTACGTCTCACATGGGCCATGCACACCAGCCCACCAAGGCCCATGCGCATGGGATAAAAGGATTATGCCAAATCCATAAAAATTAGGGGGGCTAACTTGGGAGGAAGTCCCCCCTTTAGCCACTAGCCCTATAGGCTTGGAGGGGGCCAAGGCAGCCTCCCATGCCCCTATATAAAGAGTATAGGGGAGGGAAAGGGCATAGCATCCCTCTTCCATTGGCCGTTGACTCCCTCTTTCTCTCCCATATACTCCTACTCATCCGCACAAATCTTAACGAAGCTCTACCTGGATTTCCATCATACTTATACCAGCACATCGTCGTGCTACCAAGATCGATTTCATCTACCTCTCCCCTTGCTTGTTGGAAGGAGGATATGTCATCAAGTCGTACGTGTATACATCTCGGAAGTGTCTTTCATGTTGTGCTTGGATTGGATCGAATATCTTACAGTGCGACTACATCATCCCACAATCGATCATTAACGCGTGCTATAAGGATATATTAATCTAATCCATCTTGTTGCTTGTATCTCCTAGATTAGATCTAGTTTTGGTCACTCTCACGGGAACTTTTTCTATGCTATGAAACCCAATAGTGTTATCAGAGGTAGGTTCTATGCGTAGATGCTTTAAACGAGTAGAACACATTTATTTGTGGGCATTTGATCTTCTTGTTTCTACCCTCCCACGTGTACTTATGTTTTCGCGGGATAGTTTGATGAAGCAGCCCGGACCGACCTTAGTTTTCCACATACAAGAGACCGGTCCTCCGTTCGACATGCAACTTGTATTGTGTAAGCAGTTGGCGGGTGTCCGTGTTTCTTACTATACTTGAGATCAGATTTGCGACGATGGGGTTATGAAAGGTAATAAGAAACTTGTATGATCAATGTTGTGGATTTGCATAGATAAGAACGGTTATTCTTTATTGCCTATAGAACCACGCAAATATTGTAAGAATAAGGTAGATGCCATCTAATTTGTTTTTGTAGGGCATGTGTGTAACATGCCACCTTTTGTGTAATATTAATAAAGACATGTTTGAGCATTGCATGCATGCATTATACTTGCACTTTGGTTTAACCAAAGAAGAACAACTAAAACCCTAATAGTTTCCCTCTCTATATTTGAAATCAATTCAAATGGCTTTTGAATTTTGAAAACCTCAAAATATTTGGAGCACAAATGGTTAAAAGGGTTCCTTAGTGTTTACAGATATTTCACAAATCCTCTTGTATTTTGGAAATATTTAAAACATATTACAAATGAAATATGCAAAAGAAATAAGAAAAACAGAAATAGAAAAAGAAATCTGCAAATAAAAACTACTCCTAATTCTACTGGGCTGAGCCCATCTCTCCTCTCCTCTCTCTCTCTGCCGCCAGCACGGCCAGTAGCCAGCCCACCCGGGGCCCAAGAGCGGCCCAGCCCAACTTACCTCTTCGCGTCGTCTTCCACCTCGCAGACAGGTAGCTCGGTGTCGCTGCCTCCGCCGCTCGCCGTCGCCGCGATGCTCGTCGGCGCCGCGATTCGTGCCGTCGCCCCGAGCGTCTACAAGGCCTGCTGGACGTCGTCGACGAACCGTAATCTGTTACTTCCCCCTCTCCCTAGCTCTCCTGCGCAATGGCCGCCGAACCCTAGCTCTGTCGCCGTGTCGCCCCGCCGTCTCCGACCACCCCAGCTCAAGACGACGCCACCTCTGGACGCGCCTCACCGCCCTCGTCCTTCCCCTTGAAGCTCGCATGCTGGGACGCCCTCCTCTCCCCGGAATCGAGCTCGAAGCACCGACGGCCGCCGCAGTTCCCGCCATCGATCCGTCGCCGTTCGGCCTCCCCGAGCTTCGCCACCACCCTTGCGGTTCTCGCGGTGAGCCCACGGTGCTAACGCACCCCTTCGTTTGCCCCTCCCCCTCTTTGTTGTATTCCCCGCGAGAGCCCGAAGCCGCCGCCGCTTGCCGTCGTTGCGCCGCCGTCTCCGGTGACCAAGAAGAAGCGGCGCCACCACTATTTTGCTCCCCGTGACGCCCTCTCTCCAACACCCCCAACCTCGAATCTAGGCGCGCTCGGGAATCGGTGGATCGGGCATCGATATGTGGATGAGCTCCATTGCTGATGTCATGCTGACATCAGCATGAGGCAATAATCCATTTCTTTTATTTTTATTATTTCTGTAATTATTTTCTGTAAATAAGAAATATATGACAGGTGGGCCCTGCCTGTCAGGATTTTAATCTTTTCTGTAAATGTTTTCTGAAATTAATAAAAGTATGACATGTGGGCCCAAGTTAGAAATTATTTTAAATATTCCAAAAATGAATTAAAATTTGAGAAATTCAAAACTAATTCATTTTACAGAAAAGTACAAATAATATACCAAAATGTTCAGAAAAATGAAACCTAACTAACTAAGGTATAATCATACATTGTTAACCAATTTTGATGGCAAGTTTAATTAGAAGAACCAATTGAACCCCATAGGTGATTCCGAGGATTCCCTTGCTCTAGGGTTTGGACCTCTCGGACCCCCTTTAAAGTGACCAAGCATGTCGTAGGGTTCATTTCAACACTATTCAACTTGTCATATCATTCATATTGTACGAGCATTGCACATGCCATGTGTTCAATGTTGCTTTTCCTTTTCTGGTGATTGGTTATTGCGAATAGGAACCGAACCCGAAGCTGAAGTCAACGCCACTGAATAGCATTACCAGTCCAACAACGGACAAGGCAAGCGAAGCCCCACTCATACATATGAATCCTATGTTTACAAAGTATTTCATTCTCGTCATATGCATTCGGTTCAACTGTCTTCTATCAGTAGATAGAGTAATCCTATCTGATGCATGTTTCCCCTTGTGAACTAAATACCTGAACCACTGCTCCTAGCATAACTAGGGTTTGGCTTATGAGCATCGCTAGTGCCACAGTTCAGTCAAGCTTAGCCATGCTTAGTGGTCCGATGCTGATCATTCAGATGATGCACTAGAGATGCCAATGAATCTAGTATGGTAGGATGTGGTGATGTGATCAGAGATGGATGATAAACATGCTAAGGCTTGTATGGGAGGCCACGTGGGTTGTGGTTTTTGTAGTCTCATACTTGCCACCCTTAGGACCTGATGTTCTCGCCTCTTGAACCAAGACGAGCATGCAACCACATGGGGGCCTGGAAACCCCCTCGACTCACTAACTTGCCTAGTAGATTCTGTGAGTCACATAGTTCGGGCTTTCCATTCGACATACACATCTTGGTTGTTCTTGAATGGAGGTGGAGGAGGTGCATTCATACAGGTAGGTAAGCCTGGCAGGGAATGGGAGATGCCCGACATCTGTAATCTCAAACCCTGTTCAGATCGCTAGGGACCGATTTCGGGACTCGACGCGTTACGGCGGAATCTCCTTAGTGCGTGACTCATGGTCTCGGCGAAAGCAAGGTAAAGGTCGTGGTCAACCACTCTCTGCTGGCCTTCCAAGGAAGAGGGCTAATATATTGGCATTAAGAATAATTTGGTACGTGTGGGTAAAGTTGTGCATCCCTGCAGGGTTATTAATCTTTTCGAAAAGCCGTGTCCACGGTTATGGACGACTTGGGAACGGATTCTGTGGTCATAGAAAACTATAACCGAATGATAAAACTTGTCAACTAATGTGAGATCCAGAGTACTTCCTCGGGGTTGTTTGAGGGGGTATTCGGGGAAGAGAGGTTCATTTGATGATGGTACTTGGTGGATAGCAAAGATGATTCTACGAGCTAGAGTTGAAGTCTTCTTATCCCCTTTTGAAAATGATCTGACTAGACGAGTTTCTTCTCCCTTTCGTTTTGAAAACAAAAGATGGCTTTATGCAAAATAACCCCACTAGCCGTAAGTCTTGCGGAGTACACCCTGTACTCAGCCTTGCTTCGTTGATGTTTTCTCTACAGATGAAGCTACTCCAACTGAAGGTGGTTTCTACGTCGAAGTCAACGAGTAGTCGGGGTTCCCAGGCAGCAGCCTAGGATCTATGGAAGGGTCGCTACTTCTGTTTAAGGCCTCTTAGGCCCTTTGCTAAGTTTTTTGTTTAGAACAAATTGTTTGCTTCCATTGTTTGTTGTAATGATGGGTCTATGACCCCTGGCTTTTATGACTGGTTTGTAACTCTCTTAAGAGTTTATCTTATTAATGTATGGTTTGTATGTTCTGTAATGTTACCGATCTTTCCCTGCGCACTTCGGAATTTAGGTTAGGCTTATATCGGATAAGGATCTGGTATTTGTCTAGCCCTGATCCCGGGTCGTGACAGATTTTGGCATCAGAGCAGGACTGCCTGTAGGAAACCCTTCTAGCTGGTCGATGTTGAGTCTAGAGTTTGATAAAACTATTTTAAAGCTAAAAACTATTTGCAAAACTCTGAATAGGACTCTTTTTACTCCTTATCCAAGGTTGTTCTATTGCTGAGTTAACTTATCTCGTTTACTTTGCAAGGTTTTCACTTCTCGTCTAACATTTCAAACTCTTAGGATATACGGGTTTGGGTTGTTTTCCCTAGTACTCCGTACTTGGTTGCAAGGCTCAGAGTTTCCAAGATATATATGTGCAACTGAAGCATTGTTTTTCAAACTTTGCTAAGGATGCCTCTAATCTCGTTCTCTACTTTTGTGACTTGTTGGTATCATATCATGCTTGCATTCCATTGTTATGGTTTATATCTAAGTTGGTAGCGTATACGTTCCGTATACTTGTTCTAATGCCATACTTAATGCATTGATATAATCTTTATCTGCATGTTCACCTCTACCATGATCTTTTGAAATGGTTTTCGTCATCCTTTGATGTACCTTTTTGGTGAATCCATTCTCATGGTTTCTGTTTTCTCCTCAGGATGTCGTCTGGTACTCGTGGTTCTGTTGGCCGCTGAGGAAACAACAATGCTGAACAGGAACTTCCGCCACCTCCCACAATGGCCGAGGTTCTCAACAACATTGAGACCAACCGTCTGAGGAATAAACGCCTTCTGGAGCGTGTGGCGCAGAACACTGAACGTCGTCCTGACGACTATGTCACACTTGGAGATTTCATCCGCTCTTTTTGTAGGGTTCGCAGCATAGAAAACAAAAAAATTCCTACGATGGGAACTAAGTACCAAGATCTATCTACTAGATACAAACAACGGGCGGATGTATATCCGTAGATAACATACCCTTGAATACCGACAAAGCTTAACGAGTTCGACTCGTGATTGATGTAGACGATCTCTTGTCGATCTCAAGATCGAGAGGAAGTCCTAGCGCCGAAATCAGCAGCGCATCCGTGCTCGCACACACGTTCGAGGCACCGATCAACCTCCGCCTCCTCGCTCCAGCGATGCAGCGGAAGCACAACTCTTTCTTGCTGAATAGCCACCGGGAACATGTATCTTGCTAGTCCGAGACCATGGGGGATAAATTCTAGAGGGGGAGAGAGATCCTTCACGAGGAGGTGTGAGTGAGAAGTGAGAGGAGGGGCTCCTTATATAGGGGAGGGGGGCAGCCCAAGGGGGCATGGCCGCCGGCCATGGAGGGTGCCCCCACCTCTCCCTCATTCATGTGGGTGGACACTCCACTCACAAAATGGCCCTTCAATTTTCTCCACTCAAATTCCCATTAAATTTCCACCAAATTTAATGCAAACTATCATTAAATAAAACTCTTTTATTTTATTCAGAATTTTGTCAATTACTTTAATGACAAACATTCACAAATAACCCCTTGCTAGAATTCTATTTCACATGCATAACCACTTTATGCAATTTCACCCGAAAACCTGTTTCGGTATCTAGTGAAATAAATTCATGCGCTTGTTCATTCTTTCGGCATGAAACTTTTGCTCCAATTGGATTTCGGTGTCTCTTAAGTGTGTCACCCTACGGTTCGTGAATAATGCGGACATGATCGAGACCCCTCTCGTATCAATAATCAGAAGCGGGATCTGGAGACCCATACTGCCTCCCACACATTCAACGATGACTTTATTGTGATCGTCGGAACCTTTTACGCTAGTATCTTAATCCCTTTGTTTCACGATATATTACATGTCTGAGATTCGATCATCGGTATCTCCATACCTAGTTTGATCTCGTTACTGACATGCACTCTTTTCTCGTTCCCGTGATATAACATTCTAGTGATCAAATCACTTGCTTGCAAGCTAACTAATGTGATATCACCGAGAGGGCCCAGAGTATATCTATCCGTCATCGGGATGAACAAATTCCACTCTCGATCCATGGGCCTCAACATAACACTTTATTAGTTCTGAATCCATCTTTATAATCACCCAGTTACGGTGTGACGTTTGATGTTATCAAGAAACTCTTCCGGTGTTAGTGATTGACATGATCTCATGGTATAAGGATTAGGATCACTTCGTAAGTTGTTATAGCAATATAAACTCAATGACTTTGATCGTAATGCTATACTTCGGATGAATGTTCATCACACCATTACACTAATGTTGTGATCCCGTTATTAACAACATCCAATGTCCATGATCAGGAAACCTTGATCATCTTGTTAATCAACGTGCTAGTTTATGAGAGAGGCATAACTAGGAACTTTCTGTTTGTTTATTAAACACACATGTATTAACATTTCCGTATTAATACAGTTATAGCATGCAAAATAAACATCTATCATATATTTGGAATACACATAATAAACACTTTATTATTGCCTCCCAGGGCATATTCCCTTCAGTCTCCCACTTGCACTAGAGACAATAATCTAGTTACATAGTGATAAATCTAACACCCATTGAGTTCTGGTGTTGATCATGTTTTGCTCTAGGGAGACTTTTAGTCAACGGATCTGCCACATTGAGATTTGTATGTACTTTACAAATCTTTATATCTCCATCCTTGACATGCTCGCGGATGGAGTGAAACCGGCGCTTAATATGCTTGGAATGCTTGTGAGACCTTGGCTATTTGGCATTGGCAATGGCACCATTGTTGTCACAGTAGATCAGCATTGGGTCCAATGTGTTTGCAACCACTCCTAGTTCGGATATGAACTCCTTCATCCAAACTGCTTCCTCAGCCGCTTCCGAAGCAGCAACATATTCGGCCTCCGTTGTTGATCCCGCCACCACAGGTTGTTTGGAGCTCCTCCAACTAACCGCACCGCCATTCATGAGAAATATGTATCCGGATTGAGACTTAGAGTCATCCGGATCGGTGTCAAAGCTAGCGTCAACATAACACTTAGCGACGATCTCTTCTTCACCTCCGTATACAAGAAACATATCCTTAGTTCTTCGTAAGTACTTAAGGATATTCTTGACCGCTATCCAGTGTTTCGAACCTGGATCCGATTGGTACCTACTAGTCAAACTAATAGCATGTGCCACATCCGGTCTTGTACATAACATGGCGTACATTATAGAGCATATGGCCGAAGCATAGGGGACTTTGTCCATTATCTCTCTTTCTTCCGCCGAAGCCGGACTTTGAGTCTTACTCAATGTCTTGCCTTGCAACATAGGTAAGAACCCCTTCTTACTTACGTCCATTTTAAACTACTTTAAAATCTTATCAAGGTATGTACTTTGCGATAGCCCTATTAGGCGTCTAGATCTATCTCTATAGATCTTTATTCCTAATATGTATGACGCTTCACCTAGGTCCTTCATTGAAAATTTGTTGTTTAGATAACTTTTAACACTGTTTAAAAGATCTATATCATTTCCGATTAATAATATGTCATCCACATATAATATCAGAAATTCCACATTGCTCCCACTCACTTTCTTGTAAATACAAGTTTCTCCATAAGTTTGGACAAATCCAAACTCTTTGATCACCTCATCAAAGCGGAGATTCGAACTTCGTGATGCTTGCTTCAATCCATAGATGGATCACTGAAGCTTTCACACCTTGTTAGCATCCTTAGGATCGACAAAACCCTTTGGATGTATCATATACAACTCTTCTTCAATATTACAATTGAGAAACGTGGTTTTGACATCCATCTGCCATATCTCATAATCAAAATATGCAGCAATTGCTAACATAATCCTAACTGATTTTAGCATCGCTACGGGAGAGAATGTCTCATCGTAGTAAACTCCTTGAATTTTTCGAAACCCCTTTGCGACAAGTCGAGCTTTATAGACAGTCACATTACCATCAGCATCAGTTTTTCTTTTGAAAATCTATTTGTTCTCCACGGCCTTTCGGTCGTGAGGTAATTCCACCAAGTTCCAAACTTGATTTTCATACATGGATTCCATCTCCTATTTCATGGCTTCTACCAATTTGTTGGAATCTGGGCTCATCATCGCTTCTTCATACGTCGCAGGGTCATCATTTTCATCAACCATGAAATTCATGACAGGATTTCCGTACAACTCGGGAGCTGCATGCATCCTGCTAGACCTGCTAGGTTCGGTAGTGTTCTCTTTTGGAGTTTCATGATCATTATCATTAGTTCCCTCTTCAACTGGTGGAGCCAACTCCGGAACGACTTCCGGCGCTGCGCTACTTGCCATACTTTGAAGAGAAGGTTCCACAACCTCTTCGAGTTCTACCTTCCGACTACTCACACCTTTCGCGAGAAACTCTTCTCTAGAAAGGATCCATTCTTGGCAACAAAAACCTTGCCCTTAGATGTGTGATAGAAGGAATACCCAATAGTTTCTTTAGGGTATCCTATGAAGACGCATTTTTCCGCTTTGGGTTCGATTTTATCCGGTTGAAGTTTCTTCACATAAACATCGCACCCCCAAACTTTAAGAAATGACAGCTTAGGTTTGTTTCCAAACCACAATTCATACGGTGTCTTTTCAACGGATTTAGATGGTGCCCGATTTAAAGTGAATGCAGCAGTTTCTAGTGCATAACCCCAAAATGACAACGGCAAGTCCGTCAGAGACATCATAGATCGATCCATATCTAATAAAGTACGATTACGACGTTCCGACTCACCATTTCGCTGTGGTGTTCCGGCAGGTGTGAGTTGTGAAACAATTCCACACTCTTTCATGTGAGTGCTAAACTCGTAACTTAGATACTCACCTCCACGGTCGGACCGTAGAAATTTGATCTTTCTATTACGATGATTTTCCACTTCATTCTGAAATTCCTTGAACTTTTCAAAGGTTTCAGACTTGTGTTTCATCAAGTAGATATAACCGTATCTACTCAAATCATCCGTGAAAGTAAAAAAATAACGATATCCACATCGCGCCGACACACTCATTGGACCACATACATCAGAATGTATGATTTCCAATAAATCTGCCGCCCGTTCCATTGAACCGGAAAACGGCGTTCTAGTCATCTTGCCCATAAGGCATGGCTCACATGTATCAAATGATTCAAAATCAAGTGATTCCAAAAGTCCATCTGAATGGAGCTACTTCATGCGTTTAACGCCAATATGACCTAGACGGCAGTGCCACATATATGCGGATATATCATCATTAAGTTTAATCCTTTTAGCATCAACATTATGAATATGTGTAACATTATCATCGAGATCTAATAGAAATAAACCATTCATCATCGGTGCATGACCATAAAAGATTTCATTCATATAAATAGAACAACCATTGTTCTCGGATTTAAATGAATAACCACTTCGCATCAAACACGATCCAAATACAATGTTCATGCTCAGTGCAGGCACCAGATAACAATTATTCAAGTTTATAACTAATCCCGACGGCAAATGGAGAGGCAGCATTCCGACGGCGATCACATCAACGCTTGATCCATTGCTGACACGCATCTTGACCTCACCCCTGCTAGTGGTCGCTTGTTCCGCATCCCCTGATTCGAGTTACAAATATTATCAACTGAACCGGTATCAAATTCCCAGGTGCTACTGCGAGCACTAGTCAAGTACACATCAATAACATGTATATCATATATACCTTTGTTTGCCTTGCCGGCCTTCTTGTCTGCCAAATATTTGGGGCGGTTGCGCTTCTAGTGGCCAGTCCCCTTACAATAGTAGCACTCGGTATCAGACTTAGGTCCAACTCGGGGTTTCTTTTCAGGCACGGCAACCGGCTTGCCGCCCTTACTTCCCTTCCGTTTTCCCTTCTTGTCTTTCTTGAAACCAGTGTTCCTATTGATCATCAACACTTGATGTTCCTTTTTGATCTCCACTTCTGCAGTTTTGAGCATTGACAGAAGCTCGGGGAGAGACTTCTTCATGCCTTGCATATTATAGTTCATCACGAAGCTCTTATAGCTAGGTGGCAGAGACTGCATAACACGATGGATTCCTAAGTTAATGGGAATCGTTATTCCCAAGGACACAAGCTTATCGGCGTAACCCGACATCTTGAGTACATGCTCACTAACGGAGTTGTGCTCTTCCATCATGCAGCTAAAGAACTTTTCTGAAGCGTTGTAGCTCTCTACAGCAGCATGTGTGTCGAAAATCATTTTCAACTCACCCATTGTATCAAATGCATTGCCGTTTTCGAAACGCTTTCGAAGTTCCGGCTCTAGCCCATACAATATGCCTCAATGAACTAAGTTGGGGTCCTTCTGACGAGTCTGATAGACATTCTTCTCCTCGTCAGGGGCATCCTCAAAAGGTGCGGGGCCTAGCAGCGCCTCTAGCACATATTGGTTTTGTGCAGCAGAGAGGATAATCCTCAAATTCATGGCCCATTCGGTAAAGTTACTACCGTTCGTTGCAAGTTTCTCTTTCTCCATGAACACATTGAAATTAAAAGCAGGTGGTGCCATCTACAACAGAATTTGTAAAGTTTAGACTAAGTTTATGATAGATTGAGTTCAGCTAATCTATATTACGAATGACCTCCCACTCAAAAACGACATCCCTCGTGCCTTTTTGGTGATTACATGAACCAAATCCACTACACCAAGTCTGATCATCACGTGAGTCGGTGTAGCTTCAAAGGCGAGCATCAAATGGGCATCATATCAACTATATGACTCATGCTTAACCTTTCAGTCCGTGTTCCGAGGCCATGTCTGTACATGCTAGGCTCGCCAAGTTAGAACCTTAGTATTCGCGTGTGTAACTGTTTTACACCCGAAATATGGTCGTGGATCCAAGAACACCCGATCATCACGTGATGTCTTGGAGCGACGAAAACATAATCGGTGCATACTAAAGGAAGAACACATTCTTATCTTGATATTTAAATGAGGGATCATCTTATTATGCTAACAAAGCGCTAAACAAGCAATATAAGATGCTATCAAACATCACATGTTTATTAGTGAAATGATATGGCTCCCGCATAGGATCTCTATCATGTGCATCGTGGTATGATCACTATCATACCTTTATGTGTAAATCCAAGGTCTATGGAGTTTACACGCTATATGTGTTGTAAGAGTATCATCTCATACTTCTACTTACAACATCACCATATCATAACACTAGCCCAGCAACAATCTAAACTAGACACCTCTAATTTATCTATTGCAAGTTTTACGTGTCTTAGGGGTTTCGAGGTAGAACCGTTCTTACCTACGAACATGAACCACAACGAGGATAACCAAATTGTTGACAACTCGTTGCAAAATAGATATTGACTATAGTAGGAGAAACAGACACCCGCTAGCCACTTATGCAAACTAGTTGCATGTCAAGCGTGGAACAGGTCTCATGTGCGATGACATGTAAAGTTTGTCCGGGCCGCTTCATCCCACTATGCCACCAATATCCAAAATTACAACTAAGGAGAAACAACATGATCATCATCGCCCACATACTCATATGTGTACTACCCGTGTAAAGCATCTACGCATAGATCCGGCTCTGATACCACTGTAGGGTTCGCATCATAGAAAACAAAAATTTTCCTACGATGGGAACTAAGTACCAAGATCTATCTACTAGATACAAACAACGGGCGGATGTATATCTGTAGAGAACATACCCTTGAAGACCGACAAAGCTTAACGAGTTCGACTCGTGGTTGATGTAGACGATCTATTGCCGATCTCAAGATCGAGAGGAAGTCCTAGTGCCGCAAATCAGCAGCGCATCCGTGCTCGCACACACGTTCGAGGCACCGATCAACCTCCGCCTCCTCGCTCCAGCGATGCAACGGAAGCACAACTCTTTCTTTCCGAATAGCCACCGGGAACATGTATCTCGCTAGTCCGAGACCATTGGGTATAAATTCTAGAGGGCGAGAGAGATCCTTCACGAGGAGGTGTGAGTGAGAAGTGAGAGGAGGGGCTCCTTATATAGGGGAGAGGGGCAGCCCAAGGGGGCATGGCCGCCGGCCATGGAGGGTGCCCCCACCTCTCCCTCATTCATGTGGGTGGACACTCCACTCACAAAATGGCCCTTCAATTTTCTCCACTCAAATTCCCATTAAATTTTCACCAAATTTAATGCAAACTATCATTAAATAAAACTCTTTTATTTTATTCAGAATTTTGTCAATTACTTTAATGACAAACATTCACAAATAACCCCTTGCTATAATTCTATTTCACATGCATAACCACTTTATGCAATTTCACCCGAAAACCTGTTTTGGTATCTAGTGAAATAAATTCCTGCGCTTGTTCATTCTTTTGGCATGAAACTTTTGCTCCAATGGGATGTCGGTGTCTCTTAAGTGTGTCACCCTACGGTTCGTGAATAATGCGGACATGATCGAGACCCCTCTCGGATCAATAATCAGAAGCGGGGTTCTAGAGACCCATACTGACTCCCACACATTCAACGATGACTTTCTTGTGATCGTCGGAACCTTTTATGCTAGTATCTTAATCCCTTTGTTTCAAGATATATTACATGTACGATATTCGATCATCGGTATATCCATACCTAGTTTGATCTCGTTACTGACATGCACTCTTTTCTTGTTCCCGTGATATAACATTCTAGTGATCAAATCACTTGCTTGCAAGCTAACTAATGTGATATCACCGAGAGGGCCCAGAGTATATCTATCCGTCATCGGGATGAAAAAATTCCACTCTAGATCCATGGGCCTCAACATAACACTTTATTTGTTCTGAATCCATCTTTATAATCACCCAGTTACGGTGTGATGTTTGATGTTATCAAGAAACTCTTCTGGTGTTAGTGATTGACATGATCTCATGGTCTAAGGATTAGGATCACTTCGTAAGTTGCTATAGCAATATAAACTCAATGACTTTGATCGTAATGCTATACTTCGGACGAATGTTCATCACACCATTACACTAATGTTGTGATCCCGTTATTAACAACATCCAATGTCCATGATCAGGAAACCTTGATCATCTTGTTAATCAACGTGCTAGTTTATGAGAGAGGCATAACTAGGAACTTTCTGTTTGTTTATTAAACACACATGTATTAACGTTTCCGTATTAATACAATTATAACATGCAAAATAAACATCTATCATATATTTGGAATACACATAATAAACACTTTATTATTGCCTCTCAGGGCATATTCCCTTCACTTTTCCTCCAATCTTCACCCACTCCAAGGAACCCCTTGAAGCTGATGATTGGCTCCGCACCATACAGAGCAAGTTCAGTGCTCTTCGAGTCCGTCCCGCTGATCGTGTCAACTTCGCCACCTATTCTAATGTCCCAGCATTAGAGATTAGAAATAAGCTGAACACAGTTGCGTGCATTGCATTCATGCATAGAAAATCCGAATAGTTTTCGCGCTTTTGAATAAAACTTGTCAAAGGGATTGAAGCTTTTCTTAACTTGATGGAATTGAAGTAGATCATCAAGTTGACTGCGATAAGTTTCTATATGACCTTTTCTAAAACCTTATTTTGGGTAAACATGATTTGATCTAAGGGTAGATCAAATGTAATAAAATTAAACCCTAATACATTACTTAATGATTTATATTTGATCCTTAGGTGATCATATCATAGTATTCATTATAATCACTCATGAGTACAAAGTTAAGGATATCACACAAATAATAAGAATGTAGCAACTGTATCTTAATATCATCTGCTTATACCATGAGTATCATGGTAATACCTAACCCTACCTCTTTAGTGTGATTGAGTAGGAAAGAAACCAAGTCTAGATCATTCACAAAATATCTTTCTTTCCATATCAATCCTTATGGAATCCTATCCTTATAATTGTTGTTCATCAATGTTGAGTAATCAACTATTGATTCACAAATTCTTAAACTATCAATTCTTGTCCTTATCATAGCATTCACTTCAGTCCTTTAGAGAAAGAAGTAAGAAGAGATAGGTGGTAATGCTAGTTTTAAATATCATCTATAGGAGGGGAGTGATTGAAGGAAATCAAATCAATATGGTAACAAAGAAGCTTACAAGGATGAATCCTGAAGATAGATACCAAGGAGTAATCCTATTGGATTAAGTAAGCATAGTCCATGAATAGCATTCCTTAATCCAATAGAGATACTAAGAAGATAATTTCAATACAACTGTAATGTTGTATTGATGAGGCCTTGATTAGCCAACTATAAACCTAAACCATAAAGGATCAAAGGATTATAATGATCATGCCTTACTCACCAATATTGAATGCTTATATCATGTATAAGTGACATTGGTGGATAAAACATGATTAAACCCTAGTATAGATATATTATCCTATATTAGCCATGACAAGTCATATTAATATAATGTTAGGTTGGAGTATAAGATACTAGAGTGAAATAAATATAAGATAGTATGATAAAGATGATGCTAGAGCAACATTAGATTATAAAAGTAGCAGTTTCCTCTTGGGAAATATTAAACACTGAGGTGAATTAGGATTTGATACATATGAATGGAGTTATAAGTAACTACTTGTTGGATTGGGGATTATTAGTAGTAGAATAGTTTGATATCACTAGGTCTGGATATGAGATGATTATGAAAAGCTTTAATGTCAAGCTCATTGCATTTTAAATGGATTTAGAAGAATTAAAGGTGAATAATAAGGTTCTAATAAAGCAAATCTCATCATGTTAGCACATGATGATGGATATAGAGAAGTAATATATCTAGGAAAGGAATTCCTTAATTAGAAGTCCAGGATTGTGAATCATGGAAGATAGGAATTCTTGGTAAACACTAAACCCTAAATCTTTACCCAACATAGTATCCATTTCATCTGATTGATCTATCATCTTATTTACACAAAGCGTCATAGGAATATTTACCTATAGAAAATCACTTAAGCACATCTTTGTCATTTCCAACTATCATGATCACAGGTTCTTAGGAACTATCTTAACTAATTCTTCCTCATAAACCATTATAGAAAATAACCTTATTATTTTAAAAAGGTGATAACAATAATGATTACAAACATAAATACAATATGTTTTACCCATTGATCTTTATTTATATTAATAAAATATATAAGTATAATAAGAACCCTAAACCCTAGGGTAAGTAATTATAATTCACACCCTAACTCTTATGATAGTTATCAAAAAAAATATAAACCTTGGTACTTACTAGATTCATTAGAATGATATCAACCACATTAAATCCTTAGGATATCATGCCTCAAATAAAAATATAGGATCATTATATAAAATTTTCCCTCCAAACTAAGAGCTAACTAAAATTAAGTTTTATGAGCAAATAAGAAAATATTCTAAAATAAATCCATGGCTTATTATGGAAAGAAAATTAATAACAAAGGCCCTTACAAAATATTAAAAGGATCTATATAAAGAAATATAACATTATATAATAAAAGCTCACAAATTGATTCATAATAACTTTATTGTTGCTGCAAGTATTCAGCAAATAAATTCCATAAAGAAAAGTTCAAATCAAATATCAAAATACAAATCTAGAAACAAAACCCTAATTCCTAATTAATCCATTCAATAAATAATTTTTGATATAATTCTGAGCATTGAAAAAATATCAACATGATTACAGTAATCAATCAGTATAGTTATCTTTGGTATATTTAAAATATTATACAAAAATTATGGTAGTTAAAACCTTGAAGAAATTTGAATTGAAAACAAATTGTTAAAAAAACAGAAAACATGAAAGGAAAAGAGTAAACGAGCGGTAGCAGCCCACGACCCATTCTTTTCTATTTCTATCTACCGCTCTGAGAAACCAGTAGTAGCAGACTTGTTCCTTTTCTCGCATCTAGAACGCGGCCCACCTGGCCCAGCACCAGCCTGCCAGGAGCCCATACCCCTTCGTCCTCTAATCGTCGTCGTCTTCCTCGCTGGCGAAGCTGCTGTCTGGCGTCCCGACCGCCGTCAATCCCCCACCGCATCAAGATGCATGCCGTCGTCAGGGAAGGGTAAGGAGGCCACGGCGACGTTCCCCTCGATCTTATCCTCATTTCCCCCTTCTCAGCAATCCTCCTCTCTGTTTTCTCTCGGTGACTGAAACCCTAGCTACCACAATCATCAGCAAAGTTCACCCCGGAGGCCGTGGTGTGGTCGAGGAGGAGCGCCAAGAAGCGTAGATCCTCTGTGAAGAACGTAGCACTAAGGGAAGCTCGGAGACGCTCGAATTTTGTCGTTCCCCTTTGTGGTGGTTTGTCAAAAATCATGACAAATATCTCACCTCCGACCGCGCCTGTCATCATCAACCACTTCGCTGCAATCACGGTGAGCTTGCGATGCTCGGGCACCATTTAATTTGCTCGTTCTCGTCCCAATTTTTTTCACCGACGAGCATCTGCCATCGCCGCCGTTGGCGACCATCGTGCACCGTGCTCCGGTGACAAAAACTAGCCGCGCCGCCACTATTTGGCTCCCCATCGCAGCCTCTTTCCAGCAAGCCCAGTCTCGGCCGCGCGCGTGCACTCAATCATCCGATCATCGTTTGATCTGAGAGGATCATCCGTGGATGAGGTCAGCATGACATCATGCTGATGTCACCCTAGCCCAGTCAACAAATTTGACTTGTTCTGTGCCTATGTGGCAGATGAGGTGTACTCGCCCCACTGGTCAGTGACCTTGGGTAGGTTCTGTATTGGTATAAAAGATATTCTCTATTTAGAAACTAGATAAAACATTATAAAATCAAATACAAATATTTCCTAAAATGTAATAAAGTGATTAAAACTTGTTTAATTAATAAGTTTTGATTTATAATTCAGAAAAATGTGTATAATATATGAAAATTTATAGAAAAATAAAATATATAACTTAAAACTATTACCAAACATTATTATGTTAACAATTTAAATAATTACTATTTAATAAAGATTTTATAAGTAATAACAATTTAATAATGGTAAATGCTAAAAATATAAATAAAATACCAAAAATCTTAGATAAATGAGAACTATAATCCAAATCTATAATCATACATTATTATTTCACTTAAATTAAATATTTGCTATTTATGAAGTATTTATAAAGTCATAAAACTTATAAAAATTATATCTTATTATTTATAAATCACAAAAATAAATGTAATATATCCAAATGATCACAAAAATAATATCTACATGTTGAAAATATAATATTCCACTTTTGAGTTAAATAAAAAGTTAAACACTTTAATAACTTGAATTTAAACCTATTTCTTTAGTTAATAATTAATATAAGGGTAAATAAAATTGCTAATATTTCTAAAATTAGCCAATTGAGTCTAATAAATAGTATTAGATTTCAATATTGATAGTATGAAGTCAAAATGGTCCAACACATTTTTAATACAATTTTATGAAACTATCCTTCAACTATATGGGTAGTTTATTTTCTAAAAAGATCTTTATTAAGTATAAGTTCATCAAAGATAATATGGAATTAAATAAAACCTTTTCACTTACTTCAACTACAAGTTATAAACAAACCAAAACACTATAGTGAATCCATAAGTAGTTAAGTAATATTACTTCCTTGTTTACAAACTATAACCACTCCTCTATAAAAAGGGAAATGATTCTATTCCACTAAATAATTAAGAAGCCACTAATCAAATAGAAGTAATGCCATGCTTAAATAACTTTAAGGAAACATTACGAAGTAAACAAAATACAAAAATCATAAGCATTACAACCTAAGTTCATCTATGTTTTAAAGTTAACTTTAGTCTGCAAAGCTTTAAGTATAATGCTAAAAACTTTATTATATACTTTATAGTTAACTTTGGTCTGTTATAATTAAGCCATAAAGCATCTCAAATCCAAACTATTCAAGCAAGCACAAACAACATCAACCACATTTAATTAACCACAAAGATTGCTTAGACCTTAGAAAAGAAATCTTTTCTTCAAATGTTATTCTTTTTGCCACTTCAAACAACAAATGACAATTAATAATAATCACATTACATTATTCTTTACTTAGATACTTAGGATTGTTAACACTTAAATTACTTATAAATGCCAATACTTATAAAGTAAGATTTAAAGATAAGGCAATTCTTATATAAGTAGACTTTGAGTAGCATTCCACATGTGTGTATCCTATTGTTGTATGATGTCATAAATACGTGTTGTTCACACACACTCACAAACCTTAATAAGAAGCACAAGTGTGAAACTTAATCTAAAAGGGCAACACATTCTAACAGGAACCAGTTCCAATTTCCAAACCCTAGAACAACGTTATCCTCGGGATTCACGTTTATCAATTGCATTACATTACTTATGCATAATAGCACCTTGCTTCCTTAAACATTAGTCCTTACCAGACCAATGATGCTGATTTCAGATATTGGATTTTATATTGTCTCGGAGACCGTGAGTGCATAATCTTGCAATCACAAAAGGCAAGTTCACACTTGCTCATGTCCTTTGTTTATTTTCTGTAAAGTATTTTGCAAATCCAGTGTTGTCATCACCTACATTTGAAAAAGGTCAGAAGACACTATTTTTTATAATAATGTCAACTATTGGTTACTGATCCAGGGTGATCAGCTAATCTATTAAATCTGGCAGTGTAACATCCCAGTATTAGATCCTAGAAATAAGTTGAACCAGATGTGTGCATTGCATTCATGCATAGAAAATCCGAATAATTTTCGCGCTTTTAAACAAAACTTGTCAAAGTGATTGAAGCTTCTCTTAGCTTGATGGAATTGAAGTAGATCATCAAGTTAACTGCGATAAGTTTCAATAAGACGTTTGTTAAAATCTCATTTAGGTAAGAGAGATTTGATCTAAGGGTATATCAAAATGTACCATAAGTTAAACCTTAATAAAACATAAATTATATTTGATCATTAGGTGATCATATTATAGTATTGATTATAACCATTCATAAGTATCAAGTTAAGGATATAAAACAAATAATAAGAATATAACCACTATATCTTAAATCCCATCTGCATACATTCTGAGAAACATAGTAACACCTAACCTTAAAAACTCTTTTGATTAGTTGGAGTTGGAAAGAGATTAAGTCAAGATCATCTACCCAAGATATAGATTAAGTCAAGATATATATGTATATATATATATATATCTTTCCTTCTATACAATCCTTATGGAACTTCTCTCAATATCTATTGTTTATCAATGTTAGATAATTCCCCATTGATTCATAACTTCTTTAACTATTAGTCTTTGATCTATTATTTGATCTTATCAGAACATCTACCCAAATCTTTTAATGAGGGCATAGTCCATCAATAACCTTAATCCAATATAAGATACTAAGAAGATAATTTCCAGGCAATAAAAGGTAGGATTGATGAAGCCCTGCTTAGCTAACTAAGAACTTCAATAATGAATGATTAAAGTATTATAATGGTAATGTTTTGACCACCAACATGGAATGCTTATATTTAGTATAGATAATACTGGTAGGTAGAACATGATTGGAACCTTAGTAAAGATAAGTGATTCTAGAGAAGTCTTTGCAAACCACATAAATATAATTTAGGGATTGAAGTGTAAGTCATGAGGGTTAAGTAATTAAAATATGGTGTTATTCACCTTTAAGGACAGTTACTTTAGAGAAAGATTAGTGAGGGAGGATTAAGGAAGTTTGGGAGTAGAGTTTGAAGAAAACTACTGGTTAGATGGAAGAGTATCAACAATAGAATAGTAAATACAACCAAGCAAGAATATGAGAAAGCTATGAAGTACCTTTGTATCAAACTCGTTGGATTCATCCATAAATTTAGAAGAAGAATATATTGAGTAAGAAGATGTTAATAAGTAAGTCCATCAAACTAACCATGATGATGGATAGAAAGAGGTATTATATCTAGGAAAGGAATTCCTTGATTAGAGATCCAAGCTTGTGAAATATAGTTATGTGTTATAAATCATTTTCCTATTTAATCTTGGTAAGCAATCAACTCTAAATTTCAAATCAAACATAATATCCATTTTATACCATTGATCCATCCTCTGATGTCTATAACACTTTATACAAATATTCTCCTATAGCAAATTACATAAGAACATCTTTGTTAATTTCAAACATCCTAACTCTATGTGCTTAAGTATACTCACTCCTATAAAACACTCTAATTCCAACTTCCTATTAAAAAGGAAGATTTCATCAAATACTTTATACATAAGGCAATATGCTTAGTCATTAAATCTTGACTCTTAAAAGGAATCTAAGCTTATACAAAACCCTAAAGCCAAGGGTGGTACTCATAATTTAAAACCCTAAGCTTCTTTGTTTATCACATACATTTTTATTTTTTAAACTTACTGGGAGTACTAATCACCATATCAATTTCTTTATATTTTCTGCATCAAAGAATGATATAGAATCATGATACATATATATAAAGTTCTATTCAAGCTATAGCTCACTAAAAGTTGAGTTATAAACAGATAAGAATATATCATTCAAGAAATACCTAATTAAAAATAGAAGAGAAAAATAATAAGAAGTTTGTTCCAATTATTAAAAAAGAGTTCTTATTGAGTAAATATAAGAAATATAAAAAGAAGGCATAATAAAAGTTCACAAAGGTTACCAAATATAATTTAATATTACTGCAAATGTCCAGCAAATAAATCATACAAAGAAAGGTTCAAAATATAAATCAAATTCAAATCTAATTAAGAAAAGAGAAAATAGAAAAAAATAAAACAAATAAGAACTAAACCTGGCCGCAAGCCAACACCCTACACCTATCTGACGCTCTATGCAACCCATAACAGCCCAGTAACCAGCCCAGTTCCTTTTTCTTCTGAGACTGACAAGTGGGGACAGGAGAGGACCGCGGGTTGAGCTAAATAAATCGCCAGGGGGTTATCCGCAAAACGGTCATCATCATCACCGTCACGCACATAGGCAGCTCGCTGGTGGAGCTCGTCGTCGCCCGATGCCGTCATCGTTGTCATTGCGCCAAGATACTCGCCGACATTGCCAGGAGAGGATAAGAAGGCCACTACGACGCATCGTCTCAATCCGTATATCCAATCCCTCCTTATCCTCTCAGATACGAACGAGACCGAAACCCTAGCTCGCCGGAGCCACCTTTTGCCGTCGAACCACGTCACCCCACACCATTCTGAGCCGTCATGGAGAAGCGCCATCCTCCGTGGATCCTCTGGGTAGAAGCGTACATCAAGGGGAGCACTGGAGCGGGTGAATTTGGTCGTTCCCCTTCGCGGCAGTTTGTTAGAATCCTCGTCGGGAAGCTCGATTCCGGCCGCGCCTGTCCTCGCCAACCACTCAATCATCATCAGGGTGAGTTCCTGAATCTTCCAGCATCCTTGAATCGTTTGATCTCGTTGTACATCGCCGTTTCACTATAAGCCACCGTCGGAGCTGAAGGTCCGATGACCATTTCCGAGCGGCGCTGCCACTAATAGGTTCACTAGATTGCATTGATTCGAACTAAGCCTATCTCGCTTGCTAGGACGCCGTAGATCGTCGCCGGTGACCACTCACCGACGACGGTAGCGATGCTGACGCCACGCTTACCTCATGATCGAGCCACGTCAGTCGTTTGACTAGTCTTTGCCTCGCGTTGTGGATGAAATGGCCCAGGGCCCACATGTCATCGGAAGTGAGTAGAGAGGAGGTTAGTAGCAAAAACATTTCTTTCATCCGAGAGATGAGGTGGACGCTGGCCCACTAGTCAGTGACTTGGGCTCGCTCTGGACGCGGCGTAAAAAGTATTTTCTGTTAAGAAATAAATAAAGTGTTATAATTCAATTGATATTATTCCAGAAATTTAATAAATGATTAAATCTTGTTTAATTAATAACTTTTGATTTATAACTCAGAAAAATATAAATAATATATGAAAAATTTCAGAAAATAAAATCTACAACTTAAAACTATTACCAAATATTATTATGATCATTATTTAAAAAATATATTATTTAATAAAAGTTTTATAAGTAATAAAACTTTAATAATTCATATTCCTATTATGATAAAAGTTTATAAAAAAGGTAAAATACCAAAAATCTTGGAAAAATAAGAATTCTAATTTAAAAATATAATCAAGTATTATTATTTCACTTAATTTAATATTTATTATTTATTAAATCTGACATTTGGGATACCACTGTTCAGAACTATATCACCTAGGACTTAACAACCAATGTCGTCAGTGATTCTTGCACCGTATATTACACGTTGACCATGAGATTTGGAATGGGACGGAGAAGTCAGCTGTATCTTCTTCCTCTCGCATGAAGCCGGATGTGCAGGTCGTGGCTGTTATCCACGTAGCGTGCATATTAATTGGTAATTCGTAGAGGATATGCAGCATATGGGTGGGAACCCTCATCGTCCCACGATAGTTCTGGCATCTAATGGTTTTTACAAACCATTGCCGTAATTCTTTATGTGGGCATGGTGTACACCAAGGAGGCATGCGAGGTCGCGAAGGGGGCAGTGATTGGCTTGGATCATCTTCTAGGCCCCCACATCATGGAATTGTGGACGGGAATAAGCTGCCCGGTTGTGCAACAAAGAGTTGATATCTCATGGGTAAAGTAACACACCTCTGCAGAGTGTAAGAACTATAACTTGTTACTCCCTGTTCCGGGAAGGAGCTGCGACGCGGCGGGAAAGGAACCCCACGAAGGTTCTGGTAAACCCGTGAAGGCTGATGGACATAGATTTTCAGAATAAAAGCAACCTTTGAAGAAATGTTTATGAAAACTTGCATTGCTTACGACCTATGGTATGTGGATGTAGTAATAGTGCATCAAAAACTCCTTTTCTAGTGAATTTGCTGAGTATGCTCGTACTCAAAGTATCTTCTTAACCCTTGCTAGATTCTTAAGCCATTAAAACGATGTCTGCATCAAGATATGCTCCAGGACTTATCAAGACCAGCTAAAGCTCTTCAATAAATACAAAGAAGACAACATATACTCAACTCGAGTGAAGACGAAGTTACTGATTAGATAGAAATAAAATCTCTAGCCAAAGAACCTACCTCTGTAGTGCATTGTAATAGCAGCAATGCTAACTCCCTAGTTAAATACTCATTTTAATGATATGATAGTTTTGCGTTATTTATCTTTGATTCTTCTTCGTAGGAGGTTCTTCCTCTCTCTTAAACCTAGAGTGTTCTCTGGATCTTATGTAAAGCATGAGTTGTAACCTTTAAGCTATGTATTGGACCCGTTGTGTTTCTGTTGTGCCATTCTAAGGGATGTAATACTAGTGAACGGTGTTTCATTGGTGTTATGTCAACGAATATAGTATACTACATCATGAAGTGGTATGCTAGGTCACCGCAGTTGGTATCAGAGCATATGCTTTGACCTTAGGTTGGAAACCTAGTAAATGGGTAGAACCTGTAGGACACATCCTAGTAATAATAAAGAGTTCTCTAGTGATATGAGGGATATTCACTTGAGGATAATCCTGTTATGTTACTAGTGCGATAACTCTTTTATATGATTGCAATTCCAAACATTACCCAAGAGTTTTAACTCTATGTGACTGATGATAATTTCTTATCCACAGTTCCACATGGCACCTCGATATCCACCCCGTAATGTTCAAGTGATGAACAGAACGTTGGATGACTACGGAGGGGATTGGACAGACAATCTCCGACAACTTCTATGGAGTTTGGAATGTGAATCAAGACTTTTGGTCAAGATTTACACTTACTATGATCGGCAGGTATTAGCTAAGTACCGTGTCATGATCATGTTACCTAAGAAGTTAGGACTGAAGGGAGAAATGCCAGCAGGAGAGGCAAGGTGCATGGCATCTGCATGTCATATTGCCGTAGCAGCAGCCATAACCATGATCCGAGAACATAAATCCCAAGCTTTAGAAGGTAGTACTCACACCATTATACCACATGAAACCTCAAAATCAGATCATGAGTTAGATCACTCTACCTTAGTCCAAGCTGAACCTACTCTAGCTGTAGAGTATATGGATCGTTATCGGTCTTTGCTAAACACTTATCATAACACTCACCAAGTCTTAGTTCAGGAGCTGTATACGGTCATTGAGGATTTTACTAATCCTAATAAAGCAATGGCTCGTAGCAAGAAGTTAGATAAAGAAGCTAGGCATCCCAAATACATACCTTCAGGAGAGGTGTTTGAGGAAACTGAGTTTGATGACCCAAACTCAGAAAGTTATGCCTATTACCAGAATGAATTCAAACCACCTGAAGACTTATGGACCAAGTTCAATGCCGAACAACAAGAATGGAATAAAGTAATTCCAAATAAACCCGAGCCTAACAAATATGGATGGGAAATAGAATCTCAAGGTAAAACCATAGGGAATCCTATACCTTGCGATACAGGTATTGAAGAAGAGACCAACTATAACCATAGAGAGCCTTATGGACCATATGGGGGTGATACTAATCCAGTCAACTTAGAAGAGTATCCCAATAGCTACTACACCAATCTGTATGACTGGATACAAGAAAAAGTTAAGGAACCAACTTACTATGAGGAAGCGTTGCCAGAAAACCCGAACTATTCGATGGAAGATTACGCCAACTCTAGTCATTTTTCAATGACTAATCTCAGTCTCGGTACTTCTACTCAAGGTTACGCACCTCCTGGATGCTCCAATGCTCCAGAAGGCAGTCGTAGGAATTCACGTCATCATGGACGGAACTCCAGGAAGCACTAGAGAAAGATGAAATTGAGAGAGAAACAACATCCCAAGGGATGCGGGCTTGAATAATGTACTTAGAGGGTAATGTGTATTGTAGTTTGAAGGGTTTGCTGAAATAAGTGAGGATATATTTACAAGAGCAAGCAGCTCTTGTAAGATAATTGTGTAAATAGGTTTGGAGAAAACCGTGGGAACATCCAGTACATTTGTAAATTATCTAAAACCTATGTATGATACAAGGTATATGTTTTGATGTTTATCAACTTTTGGATCTTATTGGATCTTCTTGATTGACTAGATCTGTACATGAAGTTTAATTAGGTGTGCAAATGCATGATGTAACACCCAGTTATTACTTGATGATATAGACCTAGATAGGAATGGGAATTCGTGTAAGGGAGCGACGATTTCAAAGATTCAAAAAGGAAGACTTACTGGAAGGAAGAAGCAAGATATCAGGAGTGTTAACACCACTTGGAGAATAGGTAAAGCATAAATTATTCCTAGCCAGATCCAGGAAAGAAGTAGGGTATAGAAGATGTAGGGAGCCACGAGAAATAATAAACTTAAAGTTCAATCAAAGTGGGTCATATTACTAAGAAGTAAGGGAATAGTGGTACCAAATTCATGGAAGTATCATGAATAAGTACAAATAGATAGCTTTGGAACCAATCTAATATTCAAACTCTGACAATTCCGAGAGAATATGAAAGGTATGTGAGAAACCATAGGGTAATACACACACCCTAGGACGGTTCGCAGCTGGTAATAATCCGTAACTAATATTTGATCCATAGCTAGTAACTAATCAACAGTTGGTATTTTGTCCGCAGCTGGTAATTGGTTGAAATAGTTAACCAAATCTTATTAAAAGTTGCATAAATAGCATTAAATTTGGCCTAAGTTAAGTAAGAACTAGGAAAGTTTAACAAATTTAAAGATGACCGCTTGGCAAGATGCTTTGCATGATCCAGTTTATTCAACAAGAATGCCCCAATAGTAAGTACGACATTTAGTGCTGAAAGATTTGCTTCGGAGATCCACAACTATGTGGATGCACCGTATAATCTTTCATTGGATCTTAAACCAATAAAATATAAACTGAATAGGAACCAACATTCTAGTTCAAGAATCAATAGCTTCTATGTATGGAATTTCAAAACTATTAGTAACACTTAAGGGGGAGAGTAAACATTAGGAATGAAAGTTGAAGAAAATACTATAGGTAATAAAGAAAAGTTATTTAAAAATCTTAAGAAGGTATAAATTTGAGGGTGATCAAGGATACATATAACAATCAAACTTAAAAATAAACAACTTTTAAGTAACTTTAAGAAGTAATATAGAATCCTAATTAAACAAGTGTCGAGAATGAACAATTCCAATGGGTATGGACAAAACTGAGTTCAAATCCAATCATAGAAGGAATAACAGTATCAACTATATAATGACAGGAATAGTAAGATAGTCTATTGACTATTAAAATGCATATATAGGAACTTAAACACTTATGGTAGTGAGAACCTCCAAACTGTATTTAAAATTGTAATGAAGTTTGATGATTCAAGAAAAAGAATTGAATGAGAATATCTAATCAGGTTATGGAATACTCCAATTAATTCTATTAAAGATCATCATAGAGTGGAGAGAGTAGCAACCACTACAAAACAATTTCGTACTAAAAAACATGAGAGTTTGCGAACTTCAAGGACGGAGTTTATTTTAAGGGGGAGAGTCTGTAGCATCCCAGTATTAGAGCCTAGAAATAAGTTGAACCCAGATGTGTGCATTGCATTCATGCATAGAAAATCCGAATAATTTTCGCGCTTTTAAACAAAACTTGTCAAAGTGATTGAAGATTCTCTTAGCTTGATGGAATTCAAGTAGATCATCAAGTTGACTACGATAAGTTTCAATAAGACCTTTGTTAAAATCTCATTTAGGTAAGAGAGATTTGATCTAAGGGTATATCAAAATGTACCATAAGTTAAACCTTAATATAATATGAATTATATTTGATCATTAGGTGATCATATTATAGTATTCATCATAACCATTCATAAGTACCAAGTTAAAGATATAAAACAAATAATAAGAATGTAACCACTATATCTTAAATCCCATCTGCGTACATTCTGAGAATCATAGTAACACCTAACCTTAAAAACTCTTTTGATGAGTTGGAGTTGGAAAGAGATTAAGTCAAGATCATCCACTATATATATGTATATATATATATATATATATATATATCTTTCCTTCTATACAATCCTTATGGAACTTCTCTCAATATCTATTGTTTATCAATGTTGGATAATTCCCCATTGTTTCATAACTTATTTAACTATTAGTCTTTGATCTATTATTTGATCTTATCAGAACATCTACCCAAATCTTTTAATGAGGGCATAGTCCATCAATAACCTTAATCCAATATGAGATACTAATAAGATAATTTCCAGGCAATAAAAGGTAGGATTGATGAAGCCCTGCTTAGCCAACTAAGAACTTCAATAATGAATGATTAAAGTATTATAATGGTAATGTTTTGACCAACAACATGGAATGCTTATATTTAGTATAGATAATACTGGTAGGTAGAACATGATTGGAACCTTAGTAAAGATAAGTGATTCTAGAGAAGTCTTTGCAAACCACATAAATATAATTTAGGGATTGAAGTGTAAGTCATGAGGGTTAAGTAATTAAAATATGGTGTTATTCACCTTTAAGGACAGTTTACTTTAGAGAAATATTAGTGAGGCAGGATTAAGGAAGTTTGGGAGTAGAGTTTGAAAAAAACTACTGGTTAGATGGAAGAGTATCAGTAGTAGAATAGTAAATACAACCAAGCAAGAATATGAGAAAGCTATGAAGTACCTTTGTATCAAACTCATTGGATTCATCCATAAGTTTAGAAGAATAATATATTGAGTAAGAAGATGTTAATAAGTAAGTACATCAAACTAACCATGATGATGGATAGAAAGAGGTATTATATCTAGGAAAGGAATTCCTTGATTAGAGATCGAAGCTTGTGAAATATAGTTATGTGTTATAAATCATTTTCCTATTTAATCTTGGTAATCAATAAACTCTAAATCTCAAATAAACATAATATCCATTTTATACCATTGATCCATCCTCTGATGTCTATAACATTTTATAGAAATATTCTCCTATAGCAAATTACATAAGAACATCTTTGTTAATTCAAACATCCTAACTCTATGTGCTTAAGTATACTCACTCCAATAAAACACTCTAATTCCAACTTCCTATTAAAAAGGAAGATTTCATCAAATACTTTATACATAAGGCAATATGCTTAGTCATTAAATCTTGACTCTTAAAAGGAATCTAAGCTTATACAAAACCCTAAAGCCAAGGGTGGTACTCATAATTTAAAAACCTAAGCTTATTTGTTTATCACATACATTGTTATTTTTTAAACTTAATGGGAGTACTAATCACCATATCAATGTCTTTATATTTTCTGCATCAAAGAATGATATAGAATCATTATACATATATATAAAGTTCTATTCAAGCTATAGCTCACTAAAAGTTGAGTTATAAACAGATAAGAATATATCATTCAAGAAATCCCTAATTAAAAATAAAAGAGAAAAATAATAAGAAGTTTCTTCCAATTATTAAAAAAGAGTTCTTATTGAGTAAATAAAAGAAATATAAAAAGAAGGCATAATAAAAGTTCACAAAGGTTACCAAATATAATTTAATATTACTGCAAATGTCTAGCAAATAAATCATACAAAGAAAGGTTCAAAATATAAATCAAATTCAAATCTGACTAAGAAAACAGAAAATAGAAAAAAAACAAATAAAAACTAAACCTGGCCGCAGCCCAACACCCTACACCTATCTGACGCTCTATGCAGCCCATAACAGCCCAGTAACCAGCCCAGTTCCTTTTTCCTCTGAGACTGACAAGTGGGGACAGGAGAGGACCTAGGTTGAGCTAAAGAAATTTCCAGGGGGTTATCTGCAAAATGGTCATCATCGTCACCGTCACGCGCACAGGCAGCTCGCTGGCGGAGCTCGTCGCTGACCGATGCCGCCATCATCGTCATTGCGCCAAGATACTCGCCGCTATTGCCAGGAGAGGATAAGAAGGCCACCGCGACGCATCGTCTCAATCCCTATCTCCAATCCCTCCTTATCCTCTCAGATACGAATGAGAAAGAAGCACTAGCTCGCCGGAACCACGTCACCCTACACCATTCTGAGCCGTCATGGAGAAGCGCCATCCTCCGTGGATCCTCTGGGTAGAAGCGTACATCAAGGGGAGCACTGGAGCGGGTGAATTTGGTTGTTCCCCTTCGCGGCAGTTCGTCGGAATCCTCGTCGGGAAGCTCGATTCCGGCCGTGCCTGTCCTGACCAACCACTCAATCATCATCAGGGTGAGTTCCTGAATCTTCCAGCATCCTTGAATCGTTTGATCTCGTTGTAAATCGCCATTTCACTATAAGCCACCGTCAGCTACCGTCGGATCTCGTCGTAGCTAAAGCTCCGATGACCATTTCCGAGCGGCGCTGCCACTAATAGGTTCAGTAGATTGCACTAATTTGAACTAAGCCTATCTCGCTTGCTAGGACGCCGTAGATCGTCGCCGGTGACCACTCACCGACGGTGGTGGCGATGCTGACGCCACGCTTACCTCATGATCGATTCACGTCAGCCATTTGACTAGTATTTGCCTCGCGTGGTGGATGACATGGCCCAGGGCCCACATTTCATCGGCACTGAGTAAAGAGGAGGTCAGTAGCAAAAACATTTCTTTCATCCGAGAGCTGAGGTGGACGCTGGCCCACTAGTCAGTGACTGGGGCTAGCTCTGGACGCGGTGTAAAAAGTATTTTCTGTTAAGAAATAAATAAAGTGTTATATTTCAATTGATATTATTCCAGAAATTTAATAAATGATTAAATCTTGTTAATTAATAACTTTTGATTTATAACTCAGAAAAATATAAATAATATATGAAAAATTTCAGAAAAATAAAATCTACAACATAAAACTATTACCAAATATTATTATGAAGATTATTTAAAAAAATATTATTTAATAAAAAATTTATAAGTAAAAAAACTTTAATAATTCATATTCCTATTATGATAAAAGTTTATAAAATAAGTAAAATACCAAAAATCTTGGAAAAATAAGAATTCTAATTTAAAACTATAATCAAGTATTATTATTTCACTTAATAAAATATTTATAATTTATTAAGTAATTATAAAAGTAATAAGAATTCTAAAAATCATATCTTATTGTTTATAAATCACAAAAATAAATATGATATACCAAAATAATCACAAAAATATTATTTACATGTTAAACATATAATAATCTCCTTTTGAGGTAAAAAGGAAAGTTAAATATTTTAATAACTCAAATTTAAACTTATTTATTTCATTAATAATTTATAAAAATTTATTAATATTCCTAAAATAAGTTAAATAAGTCTAATAAATATTATTAGTGTTAAATATTAATAATCTAATGCCATAATGGTTTAAAACGTTATAAATATTCTTATTATAGAAGAATCCACAACCTCAAATGAAGATTATCTCTAAAAATACTTCCATTAATAATAAAATCCTTAAAGAACAACTTGTAAACAATCAAATCTTTTCTAAACCATATTAATCACAAAATTACAAACACTACTACAACACTATACAAATCCATAAGTAGTTAAATAACATTATGTTGGGTTCATAAACTATACTCACTTATCTATAAAAGATAAATGATATTACTCCATACTCACATCAAGGAACCATTACTCAAGTAACAGAATCAACATTCTTAAGTAACTTAAAGAACACATTTCAGATATACAAGATACCAATGTATAAGTACGATACTTTCAAAACTATCTATACTTTAAAAGTTAACTTTAGTCTACAGAATCTTAATATCACACTATAAACATTATTATATGTTTTATAGTTAACTTTGGTTTGAAGTAGTTAAACCATAAAGCAACTCAAGCCAAACTATTTGAGCAAACAAATGACATCAACCACCACTAACTAACCACAAAGTTTGTTTAGACCTTAGAAGAAAAACCTTTTCTTCGAAGGTTATCCTTTTTGCCACTTTAAATAAGAAACCTTGTATAAGTAATCCGAACTAGTATGTCATAAGTATGTATACTTTACTCCTACATATGTGCTGTTTACAACCACTCCTAAACTATAATAAAAGTACAATTATGAAACTTATCTAAAAGGACCACACATTCCAAAGTAACCATTTTTGGAATCCAAACCCTAGCACAACGTTATTCCCGGGATTTACGCTTAGAACGCGTCACATTACTTATGCATAAAAGCATATCTCTTCTTTAAACATTAGTCCTTACCGGACCAATGATGCTGATTTCAGATTTTGGATCTTATACACTGACTCGAAGACCGTGAGTGCATAATCTTGCAATCACAAAAGGCAAGTTCACACTTGCTCATGTCCTTTGTTTATTTTCTGTAAAGTATTTTACAAATCCAGTGTTGTCTTCACCTGTATTTGAAAAAGTTCAGAAAACACTATTTTCAATAATAATGGAAACTATTGATTACCGATCCAGGGTGATCAGCTAATCTATTAAATCTGACATTTGGGATACCACTGTTCAGAACTATATCACCTAGGACTTAACAACCAATGTCGCCAGTGATTCTTGCACCGTATATTACACGTTGACCATGAGATTTGGAATGGGACAGAGAAGTCAGCTGTATCTTCTTCCTCTCGCATGAAGCCGGATGTGCAGGTCGTGGCTGTTATCCACGTAGCGTGCGTATTAATTGGTAATTCGTAGAGGATATGCAGCATATGGGTGGGAACCCTCATCGTCCCACGATAGTTCTGGCATCTAACGGTTTGTACAAACCATTGCCGTAAATCTTTATGTGGGCATGGTGTACACCAAGGAGGCATGCGAGGTCGCGAAGGGGGAGTGATTAGATTGGATCATCTTCTAGGCCCCACATCATGGAATTGTGGACGGGAATAAGCTACCCGGTTGTGCAACAAAGAGTTGATCTCTCATGGGTAAAGTAACGCACCTCTGCAGAGTGTAAGAACTGTAACTTGTTACTCCCTATTCCGGGAAGGAGCTGCGAACGCGGCGGGAAAGGAACCCCACGAAGGTTCTGGTAAACCCGTGAAGGCTGATGGACATAGATTTTTAGAATAAAAGTAACCTTTGAAGAAATGTTTATGAAAACTTGCATTACCCACGACCTATGGTCTGTGGCTGTAGTTATAGTGCATCAAACACTCCTTTTCTAGTGAATTTGCTGAGTACGCTCGTACTCAAAGTATATTCTTAACCCTTGCTAGATTCTTAAGCCATTAAAACGATGTCTGCATCAAGATATGCTCCAGGACTTATCAAGACCAGCTAAAGCTCTTCAATAAATACAAAGAAGACAACATGTACTCAACTCGAGTGAAGACGAAGTTACTGATTAGATAGAAATAAAATCTCTAGCCAAAGAACCTACCTCTGTAGTGCATTACAATAGCAGCAATGCCAACTCCCTAGTTAAATACTCATTTTAATGATATAATAGTTTTGCGTTATTTATCTTTGATTCTTCTTCATAGGAGGTTCTTCCTCTCTCTTAAACCTAGAGTGTTCTCTGGATCTTGTGTAAAGCATGAGTTGTAACCTCTAAGCCATGTATTGGACCCGCTGTGTTTCTGTTGTGCCATTCTGAGGGATGTAATACTAGTGAACGGTGTTTCGTTGGTGTTATGTCAATGACTATAGTATACTACATCATGCAGTGGTATGTTGGGTCACCGCAAGCAGTTGGAATACCACTATTCAGGACTATATCACCTAGGATTTAACAACCAATGTCGCCAGTGATTCTTGCGCCGTATATTACGCATTGACAATGAGATTTGGAATGGGACATAGAAGTCAGCTGTATCTTCTTCCTCTCGCATGTAGCCGGATGTGCAGGTCGTGGCTGTTATCACTCGTAGCGTGCCTACCGCACTCATATCCTACTGTTTGCTACTACTTTTACTATTGCTCATATTTTACTGCTGATGTTGCTTTGCTCTTGTCGCTACGAATTGTTGCTACTGATAAACTTCTGTGAGCAAGAACTATTTCTAGGTGCAGCTGAATTGACAACTTAGTTGTTAGGGCTTGCAATTATTCTTTAGCTCCCCTTGTGTCGAATCAATAAATTGGGTAATACTATCCTTGAAGATTGTTGCAATCTCCTATACTTGTGGGTCATCAACCACCAGTGTTGGCATTGGCACTGTCATTAGCCATGTCATCAAGGAAGAGGTTGCTGATGTCAGGGAAGAAGTCATCTTTGGAAAATACGTCGGCACTGCCGCTATCATTGAAGGAGTCCGTGATGAAGATCAGTAGTCGCGCAATTAGCGCTCCCCAAAAACCTTTCGCCCTTCTCTCATACGGGACTCGAAGAGGCGGGATCTCGGAGGCCTACTATCCTGGCTCGCGGTGCACACCGCAAGACGAGATGGAGAAGATCTAGGTAGCGCAGTGCTCTGGAAGAGGAACAGGGTGTGCATTGGTGTGTCTGAGAGGAGGTGCGACCTCTCTCTCTTATAGGCACAAAGGGAAGGCAAACAGCCTGCACAAGAGATGAAATGAAGATGTGGAACCTGAAGCGAACAGGCAGCAGTCAGAAACCGGACAACATCCACTCAGTTTGCATTCATTTCTACTTAGGTCATATTAAGAATCCACTCGAGCAAAATGTTTCAGCTTTTGTACAATTGTTCATATATCATTCATGCGTGGCAAAATAAAGCTCGGCTCGGTGAGATTTCCGCAATCTGCGGCGCGCACGTCGTGATGTGACGTGACATGACGAGGCGAGGCGAGGTATGGCGTGGCGTGACATGACGAGGCGAGGCATGGCGTGGCGTGGCAAGTGAGGAGGAGGAGTGTGCATGTATATTCCTTCTCTTCTCAAGCTCGTACAAGTGGTGGAAGAGCTCACCTTATAAGCTAGTCCAACTCCCACTCAACTAGCAATATGGGACAAAACTTTTGTCCCACCTCTTGCCTTGCATGAATGGGCCTCTAGGATTTTAGGAATTTATTGGCATATAATAAATGGGCTGGGTCATTTAGGAAAAAATTCCAACAATTCTCCACCAGATCCTAGAGGCACATGAAGTTTCCTTTGGTTTCAAAGCATTGTTTATATACCGGTACTGCAGTGGAGACTATTAAGTTGAACTTCCAACTAGAGCTTTATGTTATACTAGGCTGCAACTTGTACAGTGGACTATGCTTTGAACTGCAAGTTTGCTGTGAACCTAGCTTCACACAAAGTCTTGACTGATACTAGGATATCATGGAACTTCCCCGTGGGCGGAGCTTATGCGTCATACTTCGTGGCCTTTCATGAGTTTATTAAAGAGCACCCTACTCCCATAGACTGCGATGTTTAACAATCACACTACTAGGAAAAAGCTCATCAGTGGCGCACCATTTTTCAACTTTTGTGGCGCATATGGGATGCGCCGCTGTTATCACGCCACTAAAGTGTAGTTATGTGGCGCATTTCAAAATGCACCACGGAAGTCCTCAAAGTTCAGTGGCGCATATTGCCTACATGCGCCACAAAACTGTTTTTTTGAATTTTAAAAAAGGCGGACTAGATCCCGCCCAAAATTTCAAATCGCAAACTTTTGTGGTGCATATTGCGAAATGCGCCACTGATTGTTTTTCGAATTTAAAAAAAAAGCCTAGATCTGGCCGGAGTGGGAGGTGGGTCGTGGGTGGAGGAGGGTGGTGGCCGAAGTGGGAGTGGGAGGTGGGTGGTGGGTAGAGGAGAAGGAGGAGGAGGGTGGTGGCTGGAGTGGGATGTGGGTGGTGTGTGGAGGAGGAGGAGGGTGGTGGTGGTGGCCGGAGTGGGAGTGGGAGGTGGGTGGAGGAGGAGGGTCACCGGAGTAGGAGGAGGAGTAGTAGGAGGCGATGGTGGAGGAGGAGGAGTAGTAGGAGGCGGTGGAGGAGGTGGTGGAGGCCATGTAGGAGGAGGAGTTGGCCGGAGAGTGGAGAAGGAGGAGGAGAAGGGGATGAAGAGAAGAAGAGCAGGAGAGAAGAAGTGGAGGAAGAGAAGAAGAAGAAGAAGAGATAAGAAGTGGAGAAGATGAGGAGAGAAGAAGAATAAAAGAGAGAAAGAGGGCGCCGCAGGAATTCAAAATTCCAATCCCAAGACTTCTATGGCGCATATGGGAGAAATGCGCCACAGAAGTTTCTCCTCTTTTTTTATTTTTTTGCAGGAAAAAACGATCTTTTGACCATAACTTTTTATTCTCCTCGAATTTTGAAAATCTAAAAATCGCTAAACGATCAAAGGTCGTTGCGAGCGGATGCGAAATTTCGTTCACGTCATTTTGGTATATTAAACCTTTTTTTCGACATCGTACGCAAAAGTTATGGTCGTTTTACCGTGTCATGAACTTTTTTTGCAAAATTCATGTTTTTTAATTTTCCCTACAACTATGACCCAAAATATAACTACATCTCAAAATAATTATATTTTTGATTTTTTTATCATTTTCGTTTAATTTTACAAAAGTTAAAAGGCTATCGGGGGTGGGATCTGTTTTTCCTACTCGACTTCTGTGTGTGTAAAATCTACTACGCTATCCCTCCCTAGAGCCCCACTAGTACACATTGGCCCCAACTTTAGTCTACCCATAGCATCTGTTGTGCCACCACCACGACAGTTGGTGGCCAACGTGGGGCCAGCAATGGTGCTAGCTGGAGTCAAGGTCCGATTGGGAAACTTCATCGCTACCGACGAGCGCATCGTCTCTAGGCTGGTCCAGCGCTTCGACTTGTGGGACTACGTCAGCACAACGTGCACCACTTCGCCAGGCGCCCTCCTCCTCGTAACGGTGTCTTCATCAACCTTGGTGTGCACAAGATCAACCCTGACAACGGCATATTTTCCTCTTTTTTTACTCAAAGTTAGAAAAACTTAATTATGGATGTCGTGAAGTCAAAGTCTTGAGATAATTCCTTTCCCTAATTTGTTCGTACCCTATTTATATTTGTCTGAAGAGAGCCACACACAGGAACCTCTCTTTATTCAGTTATTCTGACCTGAAGGCACTAGCTGAATAATTATGGTCTTTTGCTCCCGGCCGTGCGATACTTAATTAGAGAAAGTAAAGCAAACCACACATGTATGAAATATTACTGTATTTCAGATAGCGGGGGGTATGCTGCGCCATGCAAGCACACACACAGCCAAACACAGGGTATAAAATTCTCAATTTGTTCCACAATATTAGTCCTTTTAGCATATTAAACCAGCTTGCTAAAAAGACATATATTTTGGAACAGAGGAAGTACTACATAGAGTAGAGAGAAATTCAGATAAATTAATGGATCTCCAACAACTTGCAAAATAGGCTGTGGCAAGAACGCCTTATTATTAAGACTTACACAATGCAATATAATTATATATATTCATCAGAGATCCATCGACATTTTTCTATACATAGATATCACGTTCTAGAATCAACATGGAAAAGACGTTAGCTAGCTAATGTATTTTGACCAGGTCCTTTATTTTAGTTAATAGCTAGACACTTTTTTGCGAGTTAATTTAATGGCTAGAGCCTGTGAAGACTTAAGAAAGTAGACATCATGTACCAACTGTTGTATGTTTATTTTACATAGTTATCATGCGATATATATTTTTGCTCATATTGATTTACTATCATACCAATGCTCTTAGTCTTTCAGAAACCCTTGAAACCTCTATGCCTATTCTTGAGATGAAGGCCTGCACAATCCGGAGAGAGCAAAATAATGACATTAAATAAACTCACATTAAATTCATGAAAACTAGATGACAGTAATTTATATTATTTAAAATAGAAAATAGTCCAATCATGAAAAATAATAATTTAGTCACGTCTAAATGAAATACAAAAACAAATATCTCATAGAGGGGTAGCAAAACGAAAGAAACATATTAATATGTGTTTGGCACATGTGCATCTAATGTCGTTTTTGAACATTTTAGTTTTCACCATCTTTTTTCTCTGGCTCCATAGAGAGGAATATATAGATTCGACATTCCAATCGTACGTGTATGTGCACAACTCTCATGTTTATCTTCATGCCTTTTACTTAATGTTACAACGAAAAAGTTAATGGATGTTGAAATAGGTTGTCCAGCCCTTCATTTCTTTAAAGTTTTGGTTTAGTTGGCTAACACATCGGTTTAATATGGTATGGTCAGATTCACTAGGTCTCGGGATCAAATTCTGGCCAACATACTATTTAACATAAAAATAGTTTTTATCTACCATCTATCCCATATCTAAGGTCTTCATGTAGGTTCGCAGCCTAGACATGGGGGGACGTGTTAAAATATGTTGCCTGCCTCTTTTCATTAGTTTGGACTTCTGGTTGAGTTGGCTAGCTAGCACATCAGATCAATAGCAGAAAACCTTTCAAATAAGTGTGAACATATTTTTGTAAGGTTACCCAAAATTCAACAAGTAAAGATATGTTTTCAATCGTGTCAACGGAAAGTTAGTATTTTTGAATATGAATCCAATTATATCATTTTTGTACTACACACTATTTTATTAGCTCAGTTATTGACCAAACTTAAATCTTGGGCCTTGCATTTACAATGGAGGAAATATTTACTAGATGTAGATGTTGAACCCTATACCTATATATATACATACCCGTGAGTGTATGATGTATAAGTTCTTTAGGTCAATGATAGAGCGGTTGGTATTGACGATCTCAGCACCTTCTTCCTCAAGAATAGTAATGACCTCATGGAGCTTGACCGGCCTATTTTCGTTGCATATCAGCACCACATCCATGCTCCAACCATCGTGTTGCCTCACTTCCACCACCAGGGCCGACTCCCCTTTCTCGCCTTCTAAATCCGATGACCCCACGCCACCATTCCTGGTAGTGTTGTTGGACGTCGAGACACCACCAATTTCTTTTAAGTTAGTCCTGGCCTGCAAAGAGCTCCTCCTTTGTCTTAGCTCATTAACCCTTTCCTTGAGCTTGTGAATGTACTTCGCTGCTTCGTCCAAGCTGCCTAACTGAGTCATTGTATCCTACATACACATAGTTGAACAAATTATTTTAGAGAGAAGTTAGCTTTTTTCCATCTTATCGTAAGTATGCATCTTTTTTAGATAATGGAAGAGTCATATTTTCCTGGACTCTATATCATGAATGCACAAGCACCCATACTAAAAAAATCCTTATGAATAAAGAAAATTTTACTACATACCATATCATCTCAACTGAAATCTGCTGCGGACTTTTTTTATGCCTCATATTTTCAATCTATTCTGGGCAACTAATGATTTATTTCGATATTTCATAATATCAGTAAAACTAGATCAAGTTGCGCAGTTCCATTTTCACATGACATAAGCCTCAAAAGAGTTTTACATTTTGATATCGGTTATGGAGACACATGGCTCTTATGTGTGTCACCCAATTTTTTCATACACCTCCATGTCGTTATTTCTTATAAATTAATATATACTTGCTATAGGATATTTGTATCCTACTTCTAGCTAGCTAGATCTTCGCTGGGCTTCATTTTGTCACACCCACCCACATAGTTAATTTTTTCTAGAGGGATATGTGCCTCTTAACAATATAGTTCTTGAAAGCTTCCAACGTATAATTTCCAAATTCCAAACGTGACCTTAGATATTTCATGGAAACTTGTGGCTAGATGAAAGCAACACATTCCAACAAAATTAAATGCCCATAGAACTTATTAACTCATGTGATGAAAAGGACAACACTTATTGTACTTCACAAGCTACGTCTATTGTTGTATACGGAAATTCCGTACCAATTAAGGTTAAAGTAAATACCCATATATACTTCACAAGCTCGATCTAATAGTAATTAAGGTTAACATAGACTCGATGGACATTGTTAATTATAGTTAGCATTGACAATACACTCATATTTTCTGGAATTGAGTACCTGGCTAGCAAGCAGGTTGTTCAGTCAATTACACTTAGGGAGGGAAAAAACAGGTGCAGCATTCTTACGGTGGAGGAGCAGTTTTCTTTTGGTATGAGTGAGGCGAGCTTGGCGCAGAGCTGCTTCATGTGCTGCCTCCTCTCCCTCTCCACCTCCTTCCTCTCCACCGTCGCCGCTGTCTTCGTCCTGCTTCTCTTCCCACCCATCGTTGCCTTCCGCTTCCCCTTCGACACCTCCATCTCCATGCCTTTCTCACTCTCACACGCACACGGATGAAGCGAAGCTAGGTAGCTATAGATCAGGTACGTGGCAACCGGTCTGGTCTGGATTGAAATGCAAACTACTAAACGAAGAAGAAACAGATTCGGTTTGAGAATAGTGGCAGCTGCTAGCTATATAACTAGTACACTAGGAAGAAGGATGAGAGAAAGCACAAATGCCTGGCGTGGTTTGAAGGACAAGGGCAGGCCGGGAGTGAGGAAAATATGCCTAGCTAGTACAGTGAAGAACACCACACACGTAGACTCAGCTAGCTAGACAGTACTAAGATAGTACTAGTACGTATATTAAGGACATGTGGCTACAGTAGTATAATGCGCTAAATAGCGCTCTATTTAAGCTATTTAGCATCTACTAGCACAAATGCCCGTGCGTTGCATCGAGAGAAAAGAAACCACGTCGCGAAAAACAATTTTTTAAGAGTTTCACTACTCTAAAATCAGTTTCTGTCAACGGAACTCGTGTGTTGCACCAGGAGAAGGAAAATAAACTTTTAAAGAAAAATATCAAATGTGGCAGGGTATTGGTACTGGTTGATTTTTAGCAAATAAGCCCTTTGCATTGCAAGAGGTGAGAATGTATTTTTTGATAAAAAAAACATTTTCCTTACGTTACAGCAGAAGGGAATAGGTTTTTTGTAAAAAGACTAAATTTTTGCTCCAAAGTAGCCTACATAAGCAGCTCAATTTGTGTAATTTTGGTAGCATCATCAACCCAGCAACTATTCCATTCCGTTTACCCTTTCTGATCTGTAACACTAACCCCTATACCAACACCTTTGCCGCGTACTTCTTTCATTTTCAGTTCAAACACAGTCCACGTCAGCTTAATTATTTTAGCCACACAACACAGTTGTATTTACCTTTGCCGTGTACTCCTTTCATTTTTGATCCAAACATTTACCCAGCCTTTCATCATTTGAGTCCAAGCAGTCCGAAATAGACTCACCCGTCTATTCTTTTTCCCATCGTCTTCACTTGGGAATTTTATTCCCACTTTAATTAGTAGATTTCACACTAATCAACTTTATTTCCTTTCATCTTCCGATTCCGTTCTATCTCATCAATCATGTTGCTTGGCTTGTTAAGAGATCATCTATGAAAATATATAAACCGGTGTAGTTTGTTCTAAGAGCGCAAGGTGGTACTATTTGTCTCGGCCGGCTCTCACGCGAGGAATCGAAGGGCCGTGACGGGATTTTTGTCAGGATTAAGATCGTACCGATTAGATGGGCCGATTGACTTTATTTAGATGGGCCAGTTCAGAGCTATACTTCTAAAAAAAATCGACGCTACCGAGCGATTGGTTTGATGCACAGACAGAACATCATACGCGTAGGTTGGTAGGATATTTTTTCGCTTACCGGTTGTATCGGTGGTAATATGGGGTTGGGTGGAAGGGCAAATCTGTCCAAAAAAAGTTGGACCGGAAAAAACACTTCGTCCTTTATTACTAGGTACTAGGTATAGATAGATATAGATATATATAGTGTATTTGGAGAGTCCACGCTAAATTTAGGAGTATTTAACGCTATTTAGCATATATATATAGTGTAACTTCTTTAGCATATATAGTGTAACTTCTTTTCCTTAATTTTCCCTGCTCATGTAGATCATCCGGCTTCTATTTAGGAGTATTAATCTAGTATGGCTGCCAGTCCCTTAACAAGCAGTGGCATATTGTATGGCTGCCTAGTCAAACATAAAATTCTTTTCACATTCTATTGCTAGAGTACATTGTGCGACTTGTGGAGACCATATGTCCAACACCACAATTCGTACGGTGTTGCTGTTGGCAGGAGTTGTACACATCAGCATGCAGTAATAATGAATGGCGATGGTTCCGCTGTAGTGTTGCTGTTGGCAGTACGTACAGTTGTTTGTATGTTATGAGTAGTCCCTGCCTGCTGATTGGCACGCGAGCTCCATGCCAACAGGCACAGAGACACTGCATTCAAAGCGGTGACGAAGTGACAACATCATGCATGTTACATGTGGATCCATGGCCTAAACGCGGGTGAATTCCAAAATTATAGAGAGTGAATGTTAGTATTTTAATCCTCCAGAACGAAACGCACACTAGTAGAAAATAGGTCTTTCGTTCGAACAATTAGTCTTGGTTGTAGATGGGGCTGGGACTAATGGTCCGGACACCAACGGTCTAAAGTCGCCCACTACATATGGCACCATTAGTCTCCGGTCGATTGGGACCAATTTATCTCGGTTTGAGATACAAATCGGATCTAATGGGTCTGGGGCCTGCTGCGCGCTACGGGCACCCCTATTAGTCCCGGTTTGTATCTCAAACCGGAACAAATGGGCTGGCCCTATATATATGCAGCCCCTCCTCTCACTCCTGTTTTTTCTGGTGAGAGGTGGTATAGGTTTGTGCTAGTTTTTTTTCATATGCACTAGAGGTGTTCGGTAAAATATCCATTAGAGCGATGCGACTTGAATTCACACATGTCATCTTTGTTTTCAAGTGTCCTAAAAGGTTAGCAACTTTTTTATCGTTTAGAACGCGTGCTACTAATTTTAGCATCGTGATTGCGTTTGATATATAGTTGTATGATGCAGATGAGTCATCTATGGATGTACGGTGACCGACGCTCTGGCGCTTACAGAGAAGGCGTGCGTTCTTTTCGCCTTGTGGCCGAGGCGAACAAGCGGCAGGATGGTTTTATGTGTTGTCCATGTGATGAATGTCGGAATGAGAAGGCTCACACTTCCTCGAGAGTCATTCAGAGCCATATGCTTCGGTCTGGTTTCATGTTCGGCTATAATGTTTGGACCAAACACGGAGAAAAAAGGGTTATGATGGAAGACGGAGATGAAGAAGAGAACGATGATGACAACTATCGATCTACGTTTCCTGAATACGCTGATACCGCAATGGAAGACAATGAAGAAGAAGGAGATGAAGAACGGGCACCAGATGAGCCCGCGTGATCTTGGTTGGATCATTTCTGATGCAAAGCGAGGCTACGATACATAAAAGGAGAGGTTGTAGTTCGAGCATATGTTATAGGACCACAATAAATTGTTGTACCAAACTTGTGAAGATGGCCAGAAGAAGTTGGGTAGCACACTGGAATTGCTGAAGTGGAAGGCAGAAACCGTTATGACTGACTCGAAATTTGAAAAGTTGCTGGTACTAATGAAGAAGATGCTTCCAAGAAAGAACGAATTACCCGCCAGTACATATGAAGCAAAGAAGCTTGTCTGCCCTCTTGGATTAGACGTGCAGAAGATACATGCATGTCGTAATGACTGCATCCTCTACCGTGGTGAGAAGTACGAAAATATGGATAAATGCCCGTTATGCACTACATTGCGGTATAAGATAAGAAATGATGACCCTGGTGATGTTGAGGGCGAGCCACCCAGGAAGAGTGTTTCTGCCAAGGTGATGTGGTATGCTCCTATAATACCACGGTTGCAACGTTTGTTTAGAAACAAAGAGCATATGCCAAGTTGTTGTGATGGTACATGGAAGCATAAGAAAGATGGGATGTTGAGGCACCCCACTGATGGTCGTCACTGGAGAAAAATCGAGAGAGACTTTCTGGACTTTGCTGGTGACGCAAGGAACTTATGGTTTGGTCTAAGTACAGATGACATGAATCATTTTGGGAAGCAGAGCTGCAGTCACAACACCTGGCCGTGACTCTATGTATCTACAACATTTCTCCTTGGTTGTGCATAAAGCGGAAGTTCATTATGTTGCCAGTGCTCATTCAAGACCCGAAGCAACCCGGCAACGACCTTGATATGTACCTAAGGCCATTAGTTGATGAACTTCTACAGTTATGGGCCATACCAGGTGTACGTGTGTGGGATGAGAACAAACAAGAGGAATTTGACCTACGAGCGTTGTTGTTCGTAACCATTGATGATTGGCCTGTTCTTAGTAACATTTCAGGACAAACGATGCGCTAATCGTAAGAAACATCATAACAGTTTAGTATCAGTCAAGACGAGTGGGTCCCACAACTTATCCACCTCACTGCGGGACCCACGAGTAGTGCAGTGAACGCGTAACCCACCACATATCCACCTAACATCATGGGACCCACGACATATCCACCTCACAACGTGGGACCCATAACATATCCACCATGTTGTTATCGTTAGAAAAGGGGGGGAACTTGATCCCGAGCCTCCATTGCATTCCCTTTCCCCTGCTTTTCCTCCCCTTTCTTGTTTGAGTGCCCTTCTTCTTCTTCTTCTTCTTCTTATTCTTCTTCTTCTCCGACGATGATGTGCGGCAACGCTAGCGATAGATGTCGAGCTCCAATACAACGTCCTGCCCCTCATGGCCGTTGTATGGTGCAGTGCCGATGACGAGGTGCCATGTCTGCCCACGCATCGCACCATTGAAGAGATTGGTCACTCATAATGAGGAGAACGGAGACTGTGGGAGCGAATTTGTGAAATGTGAGAGCAAGCAAGAGGAGGGGAAGGTTATATCTGAGTTCTGCTTAAGCCAATTTGTTGATTTCTTCTGCTAATTTCTGGTTTTTCCTTGGATTTGGGATTTTATTTAGGGTTCATATTTCCCATCCAATTTCACGATCTGAAGAATTGTAGGCATTTTGAGTGGATGGATGAGTACATTGAGAGAATTAAACTAGAGTCTGCAGTTGATCGGAAGGGGGCGCATCGAGGGAGCTCAATTACCCTCAGGCGATGGAGAACTTGGGCTCTGAAATCGTTGCTACGTGGGGTATGCAAAAGTTAAGGGATAACTTAAGAAGCTCAACAATCACTTAAGGCGGATTATGGATCCCAAGAAGCAGACGAACATGATAAATGTTGTATTTTATTTTTATGTGATTGCTCTCGGGTTGGTGTATCTGCTAATCATCAAACATTAGACACTATAATCAATTTATTAGTTAGCTTTCTCATGCTTTGTAAGCCCTGAATAAAAAGCATCACGAATTTGGCCAAGTTTTCTCCATTTTGCTTTGTTTTGTCAGTTCGTCAGTCAAGATATGCACCTGCTTCTTCAGTTTTGTAATGCATAATTTAGTTTGGAGTTTTTTTTAGACAAATAGTTCGATCTAAAGTAAAAAAATAAAAAGTTATTATTGGGCCCTGGCACAAAGAAGAGTGTTAGAAATTCCATGCCCAAATATTAAGGGCTCTACTATCGCGTTTGTGAACCATTTAGCTCACGCCCAGGCCCAATTACGGAAGGAACAAACTTTCTCAGGGCCCTACCTGTCATTAGGGCTGGAAACTTTGCACTGCCTTCGAAGTGTCGAGGGACGTAGCTTCGGCATAAAATGTGCACATGGTCATTCACACGGGTTTTTGACACATAGGTTTCTTTTCGGCCAAAAAAACCTTATCTTATTTCACTCTTTTCTGAACATAGATTTCGCATAAAAATGTGTAGTTTTTATGGGGATTTTGGAGTAGTACCTCTCTTTATGCACATGTTTGTGTAACAAACATAGATAAAAACATTTTGTACGCTTGCTTGCTTTTCATACATTGATCCAAACCGTTTTTACTTGCTTGTTATACTTCTGTTGGGTATGTTTTAGTTGTTTTATTTGCTTGACATGTAGTGTGAGAAGGAGGGTTTTTACTTTGCCACATCAACTCAAATTCAAATAAAATGCAATTTTTTGCACGAACGGAACAATAATATATCGTGACGCGCAAGACACATACATTGGTAGCACCCTTACATCACACTTTGGAGCTCATTTGGAGCACATTTCTCATGACTATGTGTTCTACTTCGTAGAAGGATCAGATTCATCTCTTAATGTGTGATGACTCCAAAATTGAAGCATATTTATCTCTTGTTTTTGCACAAATATAGTAGGATTTTTGGTATTTTACCGTCTTTGCGCGCACCTTTTGTCCTTGTTTTAACAGATCCTGAATTACTAAGTCTCTTATGAACATATCAATTAGGACTGCCATATTATGTCGTAATATGATATTTCTAAGTGATAAAAATCGTTTAATTGATTTTTCCTCGCACCTGGGAGATTGGAAAATGTAGAGTAGGCTCTAGGGAGCTTAACAACCATTGATACGGGTGGGTCTTGCGCTTACCGCCCGTCTGTACCATGTGGCAGCGTGTCCGCCTCATCAAATACTCTCACCTCGTGAAGATGGATCTCAGATCTGACATTCATAAAAACTTTCAGCCAGGAAAAACCACATCAGAGAGGGATCTGTAGGAGGAACTTGGAGAAGAACAAACCCTTGTCGCTTCACCGATCATTGGAGAACATCGCATCATCCCCTTCATCATCAACCACTGTATCTCCTATGAAGAGCAATAGCCACCGAACTACTACACCACCTATGAAGATGCTTACGCTCTCGAAGGAAACATTGAGAACATGAACAACCTCGCCATCAACCTTCGAGAATACACTGTGAACCTTTCATTCCAATTAATTGATTGGAGCAACCAATAAAACTTGGGAGATTATCCTTTTCCACCATAATGAGCAATAACGGGGCTTGAAAAGTCTAAGCTTTGGGATGTCCTCCTAAAGTAATTTATTAAGAAACAGTAAAACTCACTTAGCTAGGACCCGACGGTGATTTGGAGTTCTAGATCATCGGATCTGCTTATCCAATGGTGCACGTCAATTCGGTAATCCTGATTCGTCGCTAACCCCGCTTTTGCTTAGTCCAATCACTTCAAAAAGGCTAGTCCCGTTGTTGGGCTGATGCTTCAAAGATTTAATTAGGACCCTCCTGGTTAATTGGGCCCTAAGAGCTCATATGGGTCTTACTAGTTCGACCGATGTGTTAATATGGCCCCAACTTTGTGTCAGATTATTTCCGCTCTCCATTGGTTTTGTGTCAATTCAGATTTTGGAAAGGTCGCCGCTCTTCGGATGCCGTATCAATTCTTCGATTATCCTCTGGACCTGGCTCGCTGAAATCTGAATTTTAGTCCAGTGTGTAATTAAAGACCAGTAAACACACAAAAAACACATCCCCATCCATGTGTGCATGTGGCGTCATAAAGGACTGCAAACAGAAACCGCCCGACGGCGTCGTAAGCGATCATGTATGGTAAAGGGACAATAATGTTCTTGGGGAGCGCTTCTGCATGTCATATCCTCGAGATCAGGGCTAGACAAATCCTAAACTTCTATCTGACATAATCCTAACCTAGAGATTGAGAGCTTATAGTGAGAGAAATGGTAACACAACAATGATCCTGTGACTCAAAAAAGTAATATAAGCTCATAACTATGCAAGGAATAAAAATATTACAAGCAGAGGTTACTGATCACATATATCAATCAACGGAAGATGAATTATGCTATTAGACATAGAAAAATTAACAAATGTCCTAAGATTCCCTAAGCATAATGGTGACGTCCCAGTCCATAGATTCTAGGCTGCCGCCTATGAACCCCCAAGCTACTCTTTGATGTTGATGTCAAGCATATACTCCATAGTTTGTTCACTTTAACCTTAATCACTTTAAGATGCTTATGACAGGGGCAATGAGGGCTGAAAGCTAACAAATACCATAATTTTTGGAAGCTCTTTTTGAGACTTGAAATCCTTGCTTTCCTTTATGAAGGGTCTTTCTTCCACTTTTATATTGAGTCTCCAGCTTCTATCCTTAGGCACCAATTAAGAGAGCATAGTTTTCATTCTTAGTTCTATGTACATTGTCCCAAAACTTATTGATTGATGCATATTGTTGATATTACTTGTTCTTGTGCTATTTGTATCTAGTCACTCTTATGAACTTTGAAGGTGTCCTATGCATTTACGTTTTGCTACTCCATGAGAGAAAAGTTGAACGCCACTATGCTATGTTTTCTGTATATGAAACAAACAAACGTTTTTCAATGCATGTTATTTATGATCTTTGTTTGTAACCTTTTATGTTGCATGCATAGTTACTTTGTCTTACTGTTCATCGTTCATGCTCATGTTTAGAGTACTTTGATCCCAGCTTTCAATGCTTGCAAATGGTTTGATCTTGATTTTGATGGTGCATGTCACCTCAAAAATTATTCCTTTTATCACTTACCTACTCGAGGATGAGCAGGAGTTAAGCTTGGGGATGCTTGATGCGTCATAAACGTATCTATAATTTTTGATGTTCCATGCTTGTTTAGTATCAACTTTGCTTTGCTTTGTCTTCACTTTGAGGTATTTTTATATGTTTTCTGGTACTAACCTATTAACAAGATGCCATAGTGCTAGTTTCCTGTTTTCTTCCTTTTTGGTTCCAGAAAAGGCAGAAAATCAATATTCTCGGAATTGGACGGGACAAAAGCCAAAGTCATTATTTTACCCGGCACGACACGGAACCACGAAGCATAGATGGATGAGGACACCAGGGTGTCCACACCCTAGGTGGGCGCGAGCCAGCCCTGGTGGCGCCCACAGGGCCTCCACCGACCTTGCCTCCTTCGCTTATAAGAAGCCTTCGACCCAAAAACCCTAAAGAATCGACCAGAAAGCCACGAAAACCTCCACAGCGCCGCCGCCACCGAAGGGGAGATTCGGGGGAAAGAAAGTCTCTGTTCTGGCACCCTGCCGGGACGGGGAAGTGCCCCGGAGCCATCTCCATTGATCTCCACCACCATCTCCATCGCCGTTGCTGATTCCCATGACGAGGAGGGAGTAGTTCTTCCTCGAGGCTAAGGGCTCTACCGGTAGCTATGTGTTTATCTCTCTCTCCATGCATGATCTTGTTGTGGTCATGAGCTTTGTAATCAAATAGATCGACTCTGTTACTCAAGTGCTTTAATAGATCTCTGTTCTCCCCACGTGTGTATAAGTGACAGCGTGCATACCGTGGTGGCACTTAGGTTAGAGGTTACATAAATACTCATCGTGCTTTAATAGATCTATGCTTTTCCCCATGTGTGTGAAAGCGACAGCGTGCGCGTCGTGTGTGGCACTTAAGCTAGATTATATATATATATATATTTATTTATCATTGAGTTATATTTGGAGTTGGATGTCTCTATAAAATTGTGGTGTTTATTAGAACCATCTAGCGCTCAAGGTGATAGTGTGAAGTTATCTAGATGGGGAAGACGAACTTTGAGGTGTGCTTTTGTAGGCCTACCGTGGATTAGAGTATCCAACCGGAGAGTAGTTAAGAGTAGTATCATGAAGAGAGGATATTTATATGAGAGAGTGTTCACTAGTGAAAGTATGATCCCTAGGGCTTGTTTCTAAGTATCGAAACACCGTTTGCATCTAGATCTGTTGCATGTTTGCTTGTTTCCACCTTTGTTTCAGCTTGCCTTTAGTTTCTGCATGTCAAGCTCCATCAAAGCTATTTTCTGGCACCATTACCACTTGTATTTCACTATCTCTTCGCCGAACTAGTGCACCTATACATCTGACAAGTGTATTGGGTGTGTTGGGGACACAAGAGACTTCTTGTATCTTGATTGCAGGGTTGCTTGAGAGGGATACCTTTGACCACTTCCTCCCTGAGTTCGATAAACCTTAGGTAATCCATTTAAGGGAAACTTGCTGCTGTTCTACAAATATCTACACTTGGAGGCCCAACAACTGTCTATAAGAATAGAAGTACGTAGACATCACGCGCCTACGAGCCCATACTGGCCGGCGAAGTTCAAGAGGGAGTAGAAGGCGAAGCTAGGTTTGCGCTTCGTTTACGGGCGGATGGAGCACCCGAATCTCCGCAATCGGGAAGAAATGGAGCGGTTCTGGTCTGTCCCTGGCCACACCAAGTACACCGTCATCGCCGGCGCTCGCCGCAAAGAGCTCCTCCGTGCGGCGAACAATGCCGAAATCATGGAGATTCCGTCTGATGTGGAGGACGATGCCGGTGGCGCGGGAGAGGAGGACGGTGAGGGCAACGACAGTGGAAGTGAAATAGTTAACTAGATTTATGTATCGTAGCTTGTTGTAGGATAAACTCATTATTAAATCAATGAACTAGTCTATTTCCACCTCGACGTAGATCTCCGTCCCGGATCAATTTCTGTCACATCTCACGTTGGGAACGTGATAGTCGAGTAGCGGAGGCCGTCTCGGCAGGCGGAATTTCTCTGCCGAGGCCTGAGTCGATGGCGGCGGCAGCAACGGGTGGACGTGAAAGGGAGGGAAACGAGCTGAAATGTGCCTCCTGCCAACAATTCGCAGCGATACGGGTCGCCTCCAGGTCGTGGTCGAAACCTAGGAATATGTGATTTCGAGGGGCATTTTTCTTGGCCCCCTAAATTTTTTTCTGGTTCGGGGGTTATGTGGCTTCTGATCTGGTCAGTTTTCGCGAGCAAAACCATAAAATGGCGGTTATTTTTCTGGTTCCACCCTTTCGAAGGGTCTACTAGAGTTGCTCTAACGGCCTCAATTTTATCTAGATTATATATCTAGTTAAATATTTACTACAGATACATTTGTAACAGGGTTGACTCTATTAATATGGAACGGAAGAGTAAGCAAATTCGGACGAATTCAATCAAAATCCAAACAAGTCTACCAAAGGAAACAAAGAAGGAAATAGAGAACGCGGTAGCAGGTTGCGACCCGTGAATGAGATTTGACTCCTGGACCGACCCCTGTCCTCCTTTCCCTGGGCCCCCTTCTCTCCCCTCCTCCTCACCCTCTCCGCCTCTCCTCCCCGTCTCCGGCGAGACCTCAACCCACCTTGAGCGCGGGAGAAGCGGCCTCGCCGTAGCTTCCTTCTCCGCCCCCCGAGGTAAGAACAGATCAGAGCAAGCGCCCCCTCTCCTCCTCCCCCCCCCCCACTCTCTACCTGCAATCTCTTCCCGCCGTCCGTCGCCCGCCCCTGCCTCTCCGTGGCAATTCGTGGGATTCGCCAGGTTTCCTCCGCCATGTTTCGAGAAAAGATTGGTTCCTTCGGGTGAAATTTTATCGAAACAGCAGCTATTGTATCGAGGGAGATGAATCGACCTGCGTAGAACAGGGCTTGCCTATGCTCTTCAAAGATTTCCAGTTAATTCCCGTGCAGTTGATATTGTTCATTCGAGTTGTAACAAGTGGCTTTTTTTTTCTTCTTATCCATTGGATTTCTAGGTCAGCCGCGGCGGATTGGCTTCGGTTGAAGATCTCGATTTTGGTCCCAAGCAAAGGGCGGACTCTTCCTGGTCGCAAATCTTGATCTGTGGATTTGGTGGCCCGTGACCGGGGAGGAAGAGAGCAGGCAGTAGATAAAGAATAGGAAGGACGAAGGAGAAGGAGAGGAGGGAGCTCTCCATGGGAGGGGAGCCCCTCCTCACCTCCCTCTCCATGGAGAACGGCCACCCCTCCACCCTCCTCTCCATGGACCCCGCCGGGTCGTCGCACACAGGGGCCTCCGCCGACTCCTCCGGCGGCGGCGCTGGCATCAACGGTGCCAGCGGCGACAGGGAGCTCTTCATCATCCCCAGGCAGGGCCCGCCAGACATCAACCTCCCGCTGTCGGCAGACCAGTCCCCTGCACCTGCGTCGTGGAGCCTCGACCCGTTCGACATGCTCGACGTCGGCCTCTGCACAACGCAGACGTACGAGTCCGAGGTCGCGCTCACACCCCCGAAGCCCAGCGGCAACGGCACCATCAACGGTGGCAGCGTGGCAGTCGGCGTGGGTGCCAGGAAGTGTGCCAAGAGAGGGGACAGCATCTGGGGAGCGTGGTTCTTCTTCAACCACTACTTCAGGCCTGCCCTGGTGGAGAAGCCCAAGGGGAAGGTGACGCGGGACGCTTCTGGGAGCATCTCTGGCTTCGACAAGTCTGACCTCCGCCTCGACGTCTTCATAGTGCAGCATGACATGGAGAACCTGTACATGTGGGTATTCAAGGAGAGGCCCGACAGTGCCCTTGGGAAGATGCAGCTCCGGAGCTTCATGAACGGGCACTCCAAGCACGGGGAGCCGTGTTTCCCTTTCAGCGCCGACAAGGGCTTTTCGAGGTCGCACCGCATGCAGCGCAAGCACTATCGTGGTCTGTCCAACCCGCAGTGCCTTCATGGGATTGAGATTGTGAGCTCACCGAATTTATCAGCAGTCCCTGAAGCTGACATGAAGAGGTGGGCTGAGCTTACAGGAAGGGAGCATAATTTCTCAATACCGCCTGAAGCCAGCGATTTTGAGTCATGGAGGAACCTTCCAAGCACTGATTTCGAACTTGATAGGCCGCAGCCACAAGCAGCATCAAAGAATGTGGGGGCGCATAGCTCTCACAATCATAAGAAGGCGCTGAATGGTTCAGGTCTGAACCTGTCCACGCCACCGTCATCTGATGACGGGATGGACCTCTCACCAAAGAGCAACAAACGCCGCAAGGACTTGTTCGGTCACGGCGTAGAAGAGGACTGTGCTATGGCGAACAACTCCTGTTCAGACAGGGAGCAGGAGGTAGAAGTCCAGACCGGCGGCGAACCATCGTGGATGCACGAGTTCACCGGTGTGGCAAAGCATGCAAGCGGGCCTGTTACTGCTGCCAAAACCATATACGAGGACGATGAGGGCTACCTGATCATGGTGAGCATGCTCTTCTCTGACCAGCAGAGCGTGAAGGTCTCCTGGAGAAACACGATGACGCACGGCATCGTGAAGATATCGTGCGTGAGCACCGCCCGCATGCCCTTCGTGAGGCGGCACGAGAGGGTGTTCAAGCTGACCGACCCGTCCCCCGAGCACTGCCCTCCAGGCGAGTTCATGCGGGAGATACCTCTGGCCACGAGGATCCCGGAGGATGCGAAGATCGAGGCGTACTACAACGAGTCCGGCACCGGGCTGGAGATTATGGTCCCCAAGCACCGGGTCGGGCCCGAGGAGCATGAAGTCCAGGTTTGCATGAGGCCCCCGCATCTCGGTGATAATGATCTCGTTTTATCATAGAACAGAAGAAGAACATTTAGCCTAATAGATCACCCGGTGTCATGCCATGAGGCGCCGGAAGACCGTAACAAAGTTATCATGCCATTGGATCGGTGATTTTTTTTTTGGCGCTAAAACACTAGTCAAACTTATCTGTCTCCCTTAGGTGAAAATTCTCATGTGTATTCGTTGTACAGGTGCTGCATCACTACATTGGTGGTGACCCTCCTGACTATCCATCCTTCGTATGAAAACATGGCAAGTTAATAGTATCCTGTGTTTGTTATATTCCGAGGAATCGGGTTCATAATAATGTGGATAGCTACTGCTCTGTGGGCAGAGAGTCTGTTATTATCACCATTGTTTTGCCATAATCATCATCGTAGGCATCTGAGCATACTATGCCCCAGATATCGCTTTCGGCATGAATGGAATCTGGGCTTATTTCGTCACGTGAATCTGTACTTCCAGTTTGGTTATTGCTGGTACTGTACTAGCGATGATCATATTTCACAGCGCAGTTTTCACAGTAGTGATAGTATAAATCTCATCCTTTCCCTGTGAGAAAAGATGCTGTTTTCACTTGTATGAAGTACAAAGCTGTATTTGCTTACAGTAAGGAAAATACTACTCGTATATATTCTGAGGAATCAGGTTCATAATAATGTCAACAGCCACTACTCTGCAAGCACAGTTGTTGATATCACTGTTGTTTGTTTTAATCATCGTCTCTCTGTCGTAGGCAATCTTAGCATTAATTGTCAGAAACGGAGACCTGGTATTTTGTTGACTGAATTTTTGCCCCCAGCTTTTTTGTTGCTGGTGGTAAACGATAAATGTCATACTGGTTGCCTGGTGATGCTCTGTGAGCAAAGGCCTTTACAACACTAATGTATGGTATGCTATATTCCGAGGACCGGTTCCATGATAATGTCTGACAGCTACTACCCTCTGAGCAGAGAGAGTCTGTTGTTATCATTGTCATAGGTGTCGTAGCATGTAATGCCCCAGATCCCGCTTTCGTCATAACTAGAAACTTGGTATTCTTTTGTGGCCTGAATCTGTGCTCCCAGCTTGGTAATTGCTGCTACTGAACTGACAATTGCTCATTTTTCACAATAGCTAATGCTCTGCAGACAGAGAGTATGTTGTCATCACCATTGTTTCGCTCGCCTTAACATTGTCGTAGGCATCTTAGCATACTATGCCCCAGACATCGCTTTCGGCATGAATGGAGTCTGGGCTTATTTCGTCACCTGAATCTCATAGCTCATAGCTCAGTTTTCACGGTAGTAATAGTATGAATCTCATCCTTTCCCTGTGTGAGAAAAGATGTTTTTTTTTTCACTTGTCTGATTTCCTTACAGTAAGGAAAATACTATACATTCCGACGAATCAGGTGCATAATAATGTCAACAGCCGCCACTACTTTGTTGCTTGTTGTAATCATCGTATGCCTGTCCTAGGCAGTCTTAGCATAAATTGGCAGAAATGGAGACTTGGTATTTTTGGTCCCTGCTTTGTTGTTGCTGGTGGTACTGAACCAGTGATGGTCCTGATCTTATTTTTTATCACCGTAGTAACGATAAATCTCATACTGGTTGCTGGGTGATGCTCTGTGATAGTTACTTGAGCACAAAGATTTATTCCGAGGACCGGGTTCGTGATAGTCTCGGACAGCTACTACTCAGTCACCGTTGTCATAGGTATCTTAGCATATATATTGTGCCCCAGATCCCGCTTGGAAACCTGGTATTCTTTTGTCAGCCTGAATCTGTGCTCCCAGCTTGGTAACTGCTGCTACTGAACTGGTGATGACAGGATGGCTCATTTTTCACAGTTGTAATAGTGGATCTCTCATCTTTGTTGTTGTTTGTTATGTTGTGTGAACGAAGTTGTTTTCTACAGTACATGTATGAAGTACAAAGGTGTGTGCATTCTGTCTCTGCATGGAAAACTCGGTACTGCTGATACTGAGCCAGTGATGATCAGAGCTCGGCTTTTCACAGCAATAACGGTATGAGTCTCATCCTGATACCTGGGTACGGTGATGCTGCTGTGTCACCAAAGAAGATGCTTTTTTTTTTGTTTTTTACCAAAACATGTACTATTAAACCTCCAAAAATTCCTAAAATAAATACTAGTATATAACAAGCTACATATATCCAGAATATATGGTAGAAATTTTGTTTAAAAATACATGGACCATGATGCACATGTATTCCCGAGATTTATTTAAATATTTTTTGAAACTCAAAATAAAAAAGATGTATTGGCTTGCAGGAGTATCTTTGTGGATTTGCTTGTGGCCAACAGCGAGCCATGCTGCCCCCCTCCAAGCTCTCTTCTCTATGTTTTGTGGCCATGAGCAGCAGCTGTCCTGTGAACCAGTTGCACAGGAACCGTGGAAACTATCTGCTCCCCCCCCCCCCCCCCCCCCCCGTGTCTCAACATATACTAAATAGTATTTAGATTCATTTAAATTCTGCCAAATCTGAGACATCTATTTTGAGAAGGACTAGCTTTTCTTGTTATTTCATATTAAGTAGTAGTACAAAATAAATAAATAAATTATATAAATAAATTATTAGTAGTTGAATGGAAGTACCTAGACCCTAGTTCCTTCTAGTACAACTGTAGTATCTTTCTTTTTTTGCCAAAATAAAAAAGAACTGTGGAAGCTAGGGCGACGGGCCACCTGAAAAAGGCGTGTTGACGTGTTCCTCTGACGGCGGATCGTGTGGGGCTGGGTTACGCGGTTGAAATGGAACCAAGCAACCCTGCCAACCCTTGGCTCAGATTGAGTTGCTGGTGCGTTTAGTATTATGTCTAAAAAGATTATGGAGAAAGGGAAGAGAGGATTTGTGGCTCCTCAGAACCCATGCCCTCTATATTTGAAAATTTTCAAAATTTGTATGATTGGGTTCCAGAAAAATGCAAAAACAATTCCGTAGAAAACTGTTTTTGACTTGGGCTGAAGACAAAAAAACAAATTTCTAAAAGTATATAGGAGAGAGAAAAGGTGCCATTGCTGTCAGAAATTAATATTTTTGTATCTTTTTTCTAAAATCTTTACCGGGCTTTCGGAATGTGTGCATGTGTTCACTTATTTGTTTTCAGATATTTTTTTGCGCATGATAAGTTGGTATTTGAAAATTTTGAAATACCGAAGAGCATTGGTGCTCATGAGCTGCTGGCCAGTTTCTATTGGAATATATGTTATCTTTGAGTTTCAAAACAAATTTTAAAAAATCTCAGAAATACATGTACGGGGTCCATATATTTGTGCAAAATTGAACTAAAAATATAAATTTCTGACAGTGAATAAGGCTAGCTATACATCTACAAGGTCCATATATTTGTAGATTTTTTGTGTACCCTGAAATACAACATATTTTTAAACAATATTTCTAGTGTACATTCTAGACGTATGTATCTAGCTATATATTTCTTTTCAAAAAAATTGGAGGCCAAAAGGTTCAAGTTTCTATTAAAATAACAGGAGCACCGGTGCGCACGTGTCAAAGACACTTTCCAAAGGATTGTACTTTTAGGGCATGTTTGATTCAAAGGATTTTAAAAGTACAGGAATAGAAAAACCATAGGAATGGTATGTCATGACATGTGAAATTCTACAAATTATTTTGTAAATCCTTTGAATCAAACATGCCCTTAGTATGCCAAAAGATTATGTCACGAGAAGGTAGCATGTCAAGATTTTCACACGTGTACATGATTTTTAGAGCAATTTCAGTTTTGGGGATGCTGAATTGTTTCTTTTTCCATAAAAAATACAGTAAACCTTGACCATTCATAAATTATTGTTTTTCAATAAAAACATGAACATTCATAAGTGAAAACAAATGAAGTGTAGTTTCGGGAGCCAAAACGAGAACATGTTGTGGAGGAGGGAATCGATGCTGAATTGTTGGGCATGAACTGGATTAGCGATACAAGCAAAAATATTAAGTCTGAATAACTGTAGCACTATTGAAAAAAAGTATGTCTTTATATGCTAAAAAACATTGAAATTGGACCCTTTTTTTGTAAATGGATTGAATTTGCAAGATACGCTTCAACGCATTACACAACAGTATATTCGTCCCATATAAAACATAATCCTTGATACCCTTTTTTAGGACACTCGGGAACTTCTAAGGGCCTCTTGTATTCACATGATTATGAAAGACATAGGAATGTGAAAAGCACTGTGCTAAAATAGGAATACATGCACAAAATAGAGGATGGAAAGGCTAGAAAAAAAACCATAAACTTGTCTATTTAGTTTGTGACTTCGTGGCAATAAGACATACAATCAAATTATAATAAAACACAATCAAATCAAAGGCAAAAAATTGCACATGTCATACAAGGAGGTCCGAGTGGATCGTAAAACTCGTACTCCCTCCGTCCGCAAATAAGTGTACATCTAGATTTTGCCTAAGTCAAAGATAATTAAATTTGACCAACTTTATAGAGAAATATAAATATATATATTTTATTAAATTGACATATTATGAAACTAGATTTAAAAATAAATCTAATGGTATCAATTTAGTGTCATAGATGTTGGTACGTTATCCTAAAAAGTTAGTCAAACATAGTAAAGTTTGACTTAAGACAAGGCTAGAAGTACACTTATTTGCGGACGGAGGGAGTATGTTTTTTTTTGTTTGGGAATGAGATCATTTTCATTACTATTGTTTATCTTTGCTCCATTATTGCTTTGTTGGCACAAGAGATAAATTTCATATCCCTAACTCCTATGCTATTCATCAAGCTTTTGTCTAGTGTGGCTAAATGTGCGAATGAATATCAAACAAACTGAAATGAAATAAGTACTGTATTTGAAACAGTCCGAAAACATAAGTTTGGGAAGATTTTTGGTGCGCCGGAGAGGATAAAGCGCCATCGTCGTCTTCTCCTTCTCCACTCCTCCGCTTCCGCACCACCACCACTCGCTGCTCCCTCCACCCGCTCCCCGTCCCCCGTCCCCCGTCCCCGCCGCCGGTGCATGAAACCCTAGACCCGCCGCGCCCTCGCCTGTCCCCACCTCCATCCGCGATGGCCAAGGCGCTCCTCTCCTCCTCGCTGCTCCCCTCGCTCCCGCGCGCCGTCGCGGGCGGCGCCGCGAGGCTCCCGCCGCTCCCGTCGCTCAGCCGCAGCGGGTGCCGCCGCGCGGCGGGGTGCAGGGTCAGGGCGAGCCTCCACGGGCTGGACTCCATGGGCGGCCTCCACGCGGCGCTCGAGCGCGCCGAGGCCGCGCTCTACACGCTCGCCGACGCCGCGGTCGTCGCGGGGGCCGGCGGAGCGGGAGCAGGAGGAGGGGACGTGGAGCAGGCGGTGCAGAAGAGCGGCGGGTGGTTTGGGTTCATCTCAGACGCCATGGAGGTCGTGCTCAAGGTAAAGCACGGTCTTCTCTTCTCCAAGCTCTCTGCTCCGTTGCTGGTTAACGATGGATATCCCGGAGCTATAGCTAGTTTGATATTGGGTAGAATTTCCATTTGATTGATTATGCGAGTTTATTCCGGGGTAGAATTTCCATTGGACTGATTACGCAAGTTCCTTGTCTGTCTGACTAACTGACTAACTGACACTTGGTGGAACACAACTACTCTGAAACTCACTAGAACATTTATGGGTCCAATGGTTGCCTCCTATTTGGGGGTGGGAATGAAAGAGGTGCCATGGGAGTCTCCGCTATTCAAATCTTGATTTTTAGCATTTAGTTTTCGCTACTTCCAAGCTACCGGATGATAAATATGGGGGTTTCGGGATTCTATCATTGCTTGCTTCAGAACGTGACATCCGTTAATTTCGTAACGGTGAATTGCTGATGCTATCTGAGCTCCAACGTGCAGGTGATGAAGGACGGTCTCTCGGCGGTTCATGTGCCGTACGCCTACGGGTTCGCCATCATTCTGCTCACCGTCGCCGTGAAGGCTGCGACGTTACCGCTCACGAAACAGCAGGTGGATCGTTTAACCTTACGTGAACCAAACCGATGAGCGTTATCTAGTGTATATATATCAGTGAATTGAACTTAACTGGATTCGTAACGGTGCTGCCTGTCTGTTTTTAGGTTGAGTCAACTCTGGCAATGCAGAATTTGCAGCCACAGCTCAAGGCGATTCAGAAGAGATATGAAGGGAATCAGGTTTGTTTTGTTCGGCTGAAACTTCAATCATGGCTATACAGGGGGGTGGGGAGGCTTGTGGTTTGGTTCTAGACACGATAAAATTATGCTTCCCTATATGAGGTTGTTCTGGTTTGATATTTTCAAGCAAATTTCTCTTGTCAGTATCTGATATACTGCTTCTGCATAACTTTTCTTAGGAAAGAATACAGCTGGAGACTGCTCGGTTATACAAGACAGCTGGAGTCAATCCTCTAGCAGGTTCTTGCTTTTTTTTCTCTCCTTAAACCGAGTTACTTCTATAGTGAAATTACTTCTCTGATCCATTGCATGAAAGACAGATATTGCATATTAGTTGATCACATTTCTATGTTTTCATAAATCTTCCATTATCGAAAAGAGATCTATTTTCTGATGGAATGTCACTATTGTTGTCACCGAGTTCGATAACCAGTTAGTTTTACTGTTATAGCTTTTAGTGGGTACTGTCTTATTTTTGTTGGTTTCTCTGTCAGGATGTTTGCCAACTTTGGCGACAATACCTGTCTGGATTGGACTTTACCAAGCCCTTTCAAATGTAGCAAATGAGGTATGCTAAAGCCTACTTCACCTAAAATAAATAAATCCTATTTCTTGAAGTTTGTTCCTCAAGAGTCTTTTGGACTAAGTGGCTTCCATGACATGCAGGGGTTGCTGACAGAAGGATTTTTCTGGATTCCATCTTTGGGAGGCCCTACAACAATTGCTGCTCGTCAAAGTGGTGCTGGCATTTCATGGCTCTTCCCTTTTGTGGTAATAAAATTGGTGACTTATAAACATATGTCTGATTGTCCATTTGTGGTTGGTTTAACAGAAAATCTTGTCTACTTCAGTTGAGCGACTGTTAGCAATATGATGTTGCTGCAACAATCTAGTCAAGTTCGATCAGTGGCATGTAGCTGCCTATAGCCACTTAGGCAACACATCTAGCAGTGGCAATCAATAACTTCTTTTGGTGGTGTTGTTTTTGTGAGAAACAACAACAGGATTTCTATGTACAATTTAAATATCTATATTGTACCACCATGACTGAAATAAGTTGGTCATGAAGCATATCAATGTTGTTTATACGAGTAATGTATCTTTTTCTCGGATTATCCTTGTTGGAACGTGACAAGACACTAGCTTATATGCTTGAGACCTGCTAAGATTTATACTAACATTAGAAATGAATTGTGCAGGATGGTCATCCACCAATAGGCTGGCATGACAGCATATGCTATCTTGTTTTGCCTGTGCTACTTGTGGCTTCTCAGTTTGTCTCCATGGAGATCATGAAGCCACCCCAGGTGAATGTCTCTTTAATATGTTACAGCACTGTCATGCAAGCTTTCAGCATGTAACTTTGGTGTTTTTGTTTGCTGCAGAGTACTGATCCATCGCAGAAGAATACACAACTTATTCTAAAATTTCTTCCATTTATGATTGGGTATTTCTCCTTGTCGGTGCCATCAGGATTGTCCATTTACTGGTACGTGCATCCTCTGGTGTATGAATGTAGTCCGACATGTTTTTTCTCTGTTGTATGAATGTACTCCAGCATGTTTTTTCATGTAGTGCTACATGCACCATAGATTTTGTATGATGGCTACCTTCCTCACTGGTATTCTGCAGTTGACGAAAATCTCTAACCTGTGTGTTGACTCCCATGTAGGTTCACGAACAATGTCCTCAGCACAGCCCAGCAAATATGGTTGCGGAAACTGGGAGGAGCAAAGCCTGTCGTGAATGAGGGAGCGAGTGGGATCATAACTGCTGGGCGAGCAAAGCGTTCAGGTGCTCAATCAGGCCAGGGTGGGGAAAGGTGCGTTCAAACTTCACCTGGTATCTATTTTTACTATGTATGTTCGGGTCAAAACGCTAAAAAATATCGTGAGCAGATTTAAGCAGCTAAAGGAAGAGGAGAACAGGAGAAAAGCTGCCAAAGCACTTGGTGCAGGAGATTCGAATGGTTCAGCATCAACATCAGACGATGAAGAGTCGGATGATGATACTACAGAGGAGGTACTCTTTTATTTATTTATTTCGTCTATCTGTGTTTGCTGGAGCATATGTAGACAACAGTTGCTAGCCATCTGTGATTTCCCTCCAGTTGCTGATGTAAAAACCTGACACGCAGGGTGGAGCCGTAGAGGAAACGTACATCGCCGGCACCGACAAGAAACTTCCTACTTACTCTGGAAAGAAGGGCAAGAGGTCAAAAAGGAAGCGCATTGTGCAGTAATGTGGGCGGAGCCTAATTGGAATTCGTTTTTGTCGAAGCTGGTGAGAATCACCGTTAGCATGCTGCCCATCCTTTCAAAACACTCCCTACCTCGGGTACCCGTGTAACCCATCTTTAATTTTTTTTTTTTTTTTACATTTACAGGTTAATTCAGTTGACCAGTGAGCTGCCGTAGACGACCTCGGGTACAATTTTGATTGCCATTCGCATGGGAGGCCTGATCTTCAGATGGGGGATAGACAACGTTTTACTACTACTACAGGTATTGGCTGGCAAGATGTAAGTTGGAAATAGTTGGTTCAGCCAGTGCGTCACGGTAGGATGACGGGTATAGTGGATCAGGCAAGCCTGGTTCAGCTTGAGGCGATGATGCTTAGGTACATAAAACTTTATTGTGCTGTTCTGTAAGGCAGGTCTCAAAAATCACTCCGGAATCGCTTACACTGTACGTGTATTTTCTCTACCCCTTTCTCTGTAACCTAATAGAGTGCTAACATTGTTGTCCTTGGAAGTACACGATATGCAAATCGTACAAATTAGTTTGATGGAACTGCCAGTGTCTCGTCCCGCCAGGAGTGGATGAGCTGAGTTGATAAGCAGTACCTTTAAGCGAACCTTATGATTACCACGCTATCTAAATGAATTCTTACCATGTCCACAAACAAATCACAAGGTATTTGGTTGGACTTGTTTCCGTCGTCTAGTGTTTGGGCCCTGTTTTGATTTGGGTTGAACTTCATTTGGGTAGAAAGGGTTGTGGATTTCTTATTTCTGTCAGCCAACTCCATCCAACCCAACCACTCTGTGTTGGTTGACAATTTGTCACGCGCATGCAACATGTATGCTGTTTTCTGGTGTCCATGATATCGGTGAATGTTGGGGAATTAATTAGCACAGTCAAACATGTATGCTTCTTTTGGTGTCCATGATTTAGGCCACTTCTGATGGCTGCAGTAGGCCATGTTTATGCATGCAGACTCAAGTTACAGGGGTTATTAGTTCAGGGAAGTCTGGTCTGGGATCACTGTGCGCCGCTCCGTCGTCTCTTCATTCCTCTTGGGAAAATTAAGAACTACTAGGTCCAAGAACTGGCCTTAAAATGGAGGATTATAAACGGAGCACATCTTTTTTTCCGAAAAAAATAACCTCCATGGTTTCTAGAAGGGTCACCATGTTAATTAGAGGTGAAACGATAGTGCATATCTGGTGATCAATTTGTCTACAATTCAGTCAGTATATGCTGAACGAGTTGAGCAGCCGAAAATCTGCAAACCTTCCTCGAAATTTCTCGACCACCCAGATGAACTCGAGACAATAGTCTTCGAGGTTCGAGCAATGGAGATCCTGTGCGAGCTCTAACGTGCTTGACGCATTCTCTTCCGACACGAGCGAGGCCAACAAGTTCTCGCACATGGCCTTCATCCTGTCTAGGCGGAACCAGCATGCTGCAACTAGCAAGTCTTGGGCTATCGTGACTTCGTGTTCGTCAACGCCAGTGGCTAGGTCTTTCGTAGGAGGCAGCTTGTCCGTGTAGATGAAGTGGAGTATGGCCTTGAAGACTGCAATCGTCGTGTCATTGACCAGTATGGTGTGGTGGTGGTCATCCTTGTTGGCCACCGCCACCGCTTCATACAGGATTTGTGACCGTGCGGCGATCAAGAGGCTGTGCGCTTGTAATTCACTCTCCTCAACCAAGAACGTCATGTCTGACCCCTGCCCGTCCACCAACTGTTGCTCGAGGTGTGTGATGATGTTGGAAGGCGGCACCATGGCTGGAGCACCGTCATTCAATGTGCAAGTAGTACGTTAGTGCATATATATACCTTCTTCGTGATAGAAACATCGCAATGTATGGTGAGGGAACCATCCTCGATCTGCTAGGTGATGTGACTTGGGCGGATTCGATGGTGATGAACTTAAATCCTAAACCGTAATCCTTAATTGTTGGCCACTATCACCGCTTCATACTACAGGATTTGTGACCGTGCCGCGATCAAGAGTCGTCCGTGCGCTTGTAATTCACTCTCCTCAACCATTTTTCGATGGTGATGAACTTTGCATACCCCCAATCTAACTTGGTGGTAAATGTTTTCTCTAGCCATTTTTTCCCAAGGCGGCCATCCACCGAGGCAATCCATCTTGAGGCACACCGTGGCCTTGACACCGGCAGCTCCAGGATCACTCACTAGCTCGATGTACACGGAGATGTGCCCTTCCGCCGCCTTCTCTGATGACGAGGATGATGGGTACACCGTACACCTTTACCTTCCAATCGTAACCGCCGACCCGGAAAGTAAGCTTCGGAACCTATTTCTTTGCCAACTCCATGCCTCTCTTTTACGGCTGTGAAGTGGGGGATTTTGAACTCATGTTCGACCATCTCCTCCGAGGATTAATGTGCCGTGGCCGTGTTCATCCTCCTTCGCGGTTGATATATGGCCATTGTACGTCGGCGGCGGCACGACGGAGATTTGTTTCGGGGGTCCGTCGGAGGAGTCCTCCGCCTGGAGCACATCCACGGCGCAGTAGACGTCACAGCAACCGTCGTTGTTAACGAAATGCCCCCTATGCCAACGGTACTCCTTGGGGAGCGACAGCTGCCAGCTCCTGCAGGTAGCCGTGGCGGAGGCCGCGAGAGAGGACCACGCGGGGAAGACGTGCGCGTCCTCGCTCCGCCACTCGGCGGCTCGCCGACATCTATCGTGGCGTCCCGTCCCACCTGGGTTCTCGATTCCTGATGGGTGGCCATGGCGACGACGTCCGTGGCGCTGTCGGTGTGGAGCAGGTCGAGGGAGACGAAGGAGAGCCGGCCGTCGTTGAATGCGCAGGAGACGGCCAGAGGTGGCCGCCGGCCTCGAAGCCTATGGACTTGATGTGCTTGCGCCGGTCGTGGTCGCGGATGCACAGCTGGTGCGTGCCGCAGACCAGGGCCGTCGCCGTCTCGGTGATCTGCGCCGCCATCGATCCGATCTGATCCATTCCGGTCGGCTGGACGACCGGCCAGGTTAGTTGCTTGTTCGATCCATCATCTAATGGTGAATCAATGACGATCGATCCAATATAATCTTGTAGTACTCCAACTAAGTACGAGAGTCGATAGATATCCTTGTCAGGCTCGGACTATAATAGGGCACTTCTAGTCTGTCACCAAATCAGTCCCATACAAACTGCAAAGCTAGCCTTAATTCTGTCAACTATTCTCTCCGTTTCATCAAAATATAAGATGTTTTATCTTTATAAAGACATTTTCTTCACAAAACTAAAATATCTAATACTATTTTGAAACGGAGGGAGTAGTAAGCATATCCGTGCTTTGTAAAGTTTTTTTTTTAGGAGCTAATGGTGGCTTTTGTTTTAGGAACAGAGAACAACACGTGGTCCAAAATACAACACCGTTTAGTACTTTAGCTCCGCAATTAACACGCACGCACGCACGCACGCACGCACACGGGGCGATCATAGCAATCTTCTAAGGGCCGCACATACAAAAGGAGGTGTAACGATCCTAGCTAATGGCAACACACCAAATAGCGATATATCCTCACTTCGCCCTAGGTTCTGCAAAGTTCTGCAGGAATTTTGCATCTACAAGTCCACTATACATGGTGTATTTGTCTTGTTTGATCAGGTATGATGATGTGTTGGTTTGTTTGAATCCAATGTAGTAATAAGTAGGATTGGAGGACAGGGTTAAACCAAACTGACATGTCCTGCCTTCAAGGCGATTGTTGTAAGTATTTGTATTTCGGATTTCTGCGGTGGCCTTTCTTGCAAATTCCTGCTTTGTTTCCATGGTGAACAGAGCAGGTGACCTCATCTTTTATGCAGGGCTTCCAAACACTCAGGTTTTGGTCTGCTGATTTACAAACTTAACATCGACCCTTCTCTTTGGCCAACACTTCAAATCTTAATCAGCACAAACGTCCCAAGTGTTTTCTCAAGTACCCAGCAATACTCTCATTTACACAAAGGAATTGGTACTACTACTACTACTACTACTACTACTACTACTACTACTACTACTACTACTACTATAGGTTCACTCAACGTGGAAACTTCTTTCTACGCCCGGGTGCATATGCACCTGGTATGAAAAAAATATTTTTTAAAAAGTTGAAAATTCTGAACAAAATATGATCATGTGTAGCTTCATGTTTGAGGTGCACACAAAGTCATTTCACCGAAAACCGATATGTTTTGTGTGATGTGTAAAAAAGGACAAATTTTTGCATCGTGGAGTCTATGGCGGAGGATGCACGGCCAGACACCCCGAAAAGGACAAGGAGAAGAAGAATGGACATTTTCTGCTGGATGGCCATGGCCACGGCCTCGTCAGTTAATAGTAGTGTTGAAAATTCACTAATTATAACCTGTTTCCTCGGTCTGTGAAATTATTAGCTACTCTCTAAACTTATACCCGTTTCCTCTCGGTCTCCTTGGGCTATATCTCCTCAGATCCGAACCTGCGGCGGAATAAGTCAAGCTCCTCACTCAAAAAGAAAAAGAAAATCCATTTTCCAAGTTCGCCCTATAGCACACAGAAGTACATGCTAGAACAACTTAATTTCCAGCCCTCATGTGATGTTATAGTTTTTGGTATTTTAACTGCTTTATATTAGGTTGGTCATAGTGGAAGTATCATATTACTATTATTATGCATATAATACTAACGTATAATACTATCCCTGTAGTGTTTAGAATCATCTAGTTGTATCAGTCTCGTGGTATTTGATTACTTGTGAAATCTCAATACAATTTGATGTACACGATATAATTAAATTTTCTTGTTACATGTGATATATACTATGATATCGTATCATATTATGATACCACTAGCACCTCTCTCTCTTTCATTAATTGTTGTGTCATATTATCATTTTATCAAGGTGACATACATGCCAGCCTCATAAATTTACCCCCTCTACTTTATTAAGCAGCAAATTCCGAGTGGTAACTTAATCTCCTCTATTTTATTACTGGAAAATCTATTTCCCATCTACAAGATTAATAATGTTTTTTAATAGAATAAGCAGATTACGTCGAAGAACGCTTTTTCAAGAAAAGGAATATATTGATGTCTTAAAAGAAATATATTATCAATTATACTCAGACTCTGTAGCAACACAATGCTCTAATAAGCGCATAGCAAAAAAAAAGAAGAATTAAAAAACATTCGCTACAGTGATATATTGCTTATAATAGCAGACCAGACCAAATACTACGAAGACAGCATCAGAAATCCAAATTCTCCAAAACCAACACCTTCAAGAAAAAAACTGCACAAACCCCATTGTCGCTCGATCATTGATCATAGGTTTTCCGCCTCGAGAAAAATCTGCACTCTTAAAACAATGCCTTCAGCAAGGCTATTATCAGACACAACCAATTAAGGCTAGACTTTAGATTTTCATCCAGAAAGATTAAACATTGAACTTCTCATGTGCTATCGTTCCCACTTTCCGATGCTGCTGTTACAATTCACGAATCACCAAGTCAATTCCTTATCACCACCAGGACTCAAACCACCATTACTAGTCCTCAGATATTGACTTCCATGACATTCTCCACACAGTGACTTCACCATGGAGTTAAAGAATGTCCCAGGATGGCAACAGAATGCAGAACTTCACCTTGCTCCCTCTAAAACTAAACGGTCAAAAAAAATCACGATTATGTGCAACCAAATCACATCTGATCCGGCAATCTCTAGGCATACCCAAGAGAGTTTATCGATAGAGTCTTGCGGAACTCGACGCTCCGGAAAGATCAATGAAGACAAGCATCAAGTAGATCGACGTCTTGATGTGAGAGGTTACATAAAGCTTACATAATATAAATATTTTCCAGCAGAAACGGGTGTTGAATCCCATACATCTGAGAACACTTGCTCCAAGGGAATAGTTAAAACACTAGTAGAAATAGGGTGTGGTAATTGATGACTTTTAGTTAGTTGACAAGGATCACAAATGTATGGGTTTATTTCAGGCAAAAACGAGATATTATTTTTCCTAAGGACTTGTTGAACCATAAAGGATGATGGGTGGCCTAAACGATGATGCCATGTAGATGATGAAGGATTTATTGTAAAAAAAGCTTGCTTAGAAGACCCTGTAGATGATGGCACTAGTGGGTAGAGACCCCCATGACATGGTCCTTTAAATAGTATGCTCCTTGTGGCCTGATCCTTGATCAAAAATAAATATGGGTGAAACTCAAGAAAAATATTGTTATCAACTGTAAGCTTATGAACAAACAAGAGATTTTTAGATGCACTTGGTACATCAAGTATGTATTCTAGATGTAAGGAACTTTGTGGGGTGCATAATGTTGAGTGACCAATATGACTTATTTTCATACCGTTGCCGTTGGCGGTATGGACGCGATCACGCCCATCATACTTTTCATGTGTGGTGAGCTTGCTCAACTCAGATGTGATGTGGTGGATAGCACCAGAATCGGGGTACCAGTTGGTGTCGACGCCATAGGATGCAACATGTGCACCCTTTGTATCTCCATCATCATCGAAGTCATGAAGGTCCTGATAGCGCCACCAGATGCGCTAGCGGGATGACCGTGGATCTTGCAGATTTGGCATGTGACGTCGACGTAGGGTGTGGGAGCACGGGCACGACGATGCCCTCCATCATCCTGACATCCGCCTTCTTCATGGCGCATGACACCATCATCACGGCGGCCACCACCATCGTCATGACGCCACTGGCGGCGGACATCACACCCATAGTCGTCACGGCGCCTCCAGCCACCGTCGCGGCGATCTCCACTGCCGTGATCACCACGAGGATTACGGTCACGCTCAGGGGAGCGATCGCTATCACCACGAGGCCTTGAGTCACGGTTGTTGTCGCGAGGTGGAGGAAGGGTGGCGACATTAGCGGAGGAGGTGAAGACAGATTCTTGACTTGTTTCTGACAGCATTTCTTGTCGAAGGTCATGAGCACAAATTTGATCAAAAAGGTCATCGAGAGTTGTACCAGGGTTGCCGTTGACGGAGTACACAAGGGAGTTGTAGCTGGCATCGAGTCCATTGAGGATGTACCCCACCATCTCATCTTCTTCAACGATTTTTCCTCAATAGCGAGCTCGGAGGTGAAGCCCTTCATCGTCGCGAAGTACTACGAGGCCGTCAGCTGGTTCTTCTTGGTGTTGTTCAGCGCCCCTCTCAGATGATTGATCTTGGTCCGAGAGTGGGAGGAGAACATTTTGGTGAGGACGGTCCATACCTCTGCAGATGTGGCGAGACCCACAACATGGGGGATGACTTCCGGCGAAAACGAATTCACAAGTAACCCGAGCACCGTTTGATCCCGCGAGAGCCATCATAGGCAGGGTTGGGGATTGTGATCATCTTCTTGTTTGCGTCTTCAGCCTCCAGGGTCTTCTCCGGTGCGGTGTCGGTCCCGTCGAGCAAGCCGAAGGCCTGAGCACCACAGAGGGGGGGGGGGGAGGGGGTGGTAGACGAGGGTCTTCTAGAAGAGGAAGTTGGCCCTAGTCAACTTGACGGAGGGGTGGGGGAACCCAGTGCGGTGGAGAGCTCCATCGATGACGAGGACGTCATGTCACCGGGAAGGGTCTTATTGTAGTCTTGAGCAGCGACGGCGGTGGAAGGATGCGGCAGCAGCGGCGGCTGATATATAGTTGTGTGGTTTTGTGTAGATGGGTATTTTTGACGACTAGATCATAGAAGAGGATGCTCTGATACCATGTCAAAGGACTGATTTTGGCAGGAACGACATTATTCCGTTGGGAGCATCGGTTTCATGTTGATATAGTCATGAAGCAAACAACCTCACGAGAGTTTACACGTAAGGATCACGCACACGGGGAAGGGGCGATCGGATGTCGATCTCATCTCAAGAGGTTGTTATCTATTTATGTCTAACTACTCCTTCTACAATACGTGAAAGGCACACGTACAAACTTTCCTAATGCACGTACACATTGCTAACTCGTTAACAAACGCCTCATCTGGCTGTTAAATACACCTTTGCAATGGATCTAGTCTAGATCTATCAGTAGCACTGTACTTTACCTTTCTAGATCGAAAAAGAGAGAGAGAGAGAGAGAGAGAGAGAGAGAGAATTACCTGCTCCCTGGCTCGAGAGACATGAGCCAGAGGGGATGCCCGAGCTAGTGCCAGAGCTGGAGCCTCCGTCGTTGGCCATGGGTGGTAAAAGGGGTTGAGTGTGGCGGGGGTGGAGCTTCCCGTCGGCGCAGCGCTAGCCTAGATCGGGTAGGGCTTGTAGGTGGGGCGGCTAGGGCACGGCTAACCTCGTGAGGCGTGCTGCCGGCCCCCCACCTCTTTATATAGCGCTGGCGACAGGGGCCCACCAACCAGATATGGTTGGGACGCCCCCGATCAGGGCGCGGATAGGGGCGTGCTGGGCCGTTGGGCCCAGTCACGTTGAGATCTATCTAACATTCTCCCCCTAGATCTCGACTTTACTTTTAACTTTGTTCTTTACTTTTTCCATCATAGAATGATACATAGAGCATGTTTCATCGTCACAGCTCAACTGCCGATGGAATCAGACAGCCACTATATACCTTCATGTTTTGAAACAAATCCTGTTACTTTTGGACCTCTATAGTCCAGGAAACATAGGCTTCCCGTTAAACCCATGCCGGCTATGTGTTCCTTGAACACATTGGGTGGTAAGCCTTTCGTTAGCGGATCCGCACCAATCACTCCCAAAAAATGGAAATCCTGACCTCCTTCTATTCCAATCTGCTTGGAACACCCTTCTCACCCTCCTGGGATTTCAACCTCGACTCTATCTACCCGGCTCCGATACCTCAACTCCGGTCCCTAGGTGATGCCTTCTCCGACCAGGAAATATCCGACGCCTTCCTCCACATGCACAAGACTGCCAGCCCGGGGCCGGACGGGTTTGGGCTGGGGTTCTTCAGGCTCTTCTGGACAATCGTGAAACCAAGACTCGTTAGGCTCTTCGACCAATTCTTCCACCACCAGGCCGACCTTGACGGGCTTAACAGGGCATACATGGTACTCCTCCCAAAAACCGAAGGCGCCCGATCGCCGGATGCCTTTAGGCCCATCTCCCTTCAGAACTGCCCAATGAAAGCCATCTCCAAGCTACTCACAAATCGGCTAAAACCCCTCATCCCTCTGCTCGTAACCAACGATCAGACTGGCTTCATATCCGGCAGGAGCATCTCGGACAACTTTGTCTACGCGGCCGACTTGTTAAACTGCTGCCACAAGAGAAGGGCTCCTACCATGGTCATCAAACTAGACTTCCAAAAAGCCTTCGACTCGGTTTGCTGGGACTCTCTAATTAAAATTTTGCAGCACCGCGGCTTCCCTACCAGGTTCTGCGCCTGGATATCGATGATCCTACAAACAGGCAAAACTGCGGTCCTCCTAAATGGGGTCCCAGGTCGCTGGATAAACTGCAAAAACGGGCTGAGACAAGGAGACCCCCTTTCACCATACCTGTTCATCATTATGGCAGACATCCTGCAACAACTCATTGCCCATGAAGCATCCCGCGGTACCCTCACACACCCCATTGTACACTCACTACCATGCCCCGTCCTACAATATGCTGACGACACGCTCATTCTTGTCCAAGCATCCGCGGAGGCAGCAACGCGCCTCAAGGAAATCCTCCAGACCTTTGCAAATGCAACCGGCCTACAGATTAACTTCCATAAAACTACCCTCGTCCCCATGAACATCCCGACAGCCTTATCCCAGACCATCGCAGACATTCTACAGATGCCAATCCAAGCCTTCCCCCAAACCTACCTCGGACTTCCCCTATCCCCCCTCAAACTCCCTACGTCGGCTTACCAACCCATCATCGACAAATGCGACAAATACTTGTCTGGATGGCGTGCCACACTGCTCTCCAAAGGTGGTCGTTTCATTCTCCTGTCCTCCGTCCTCGACTCCCTCCCTACTTACTTCATGTCCTCCTTCCTCCTCTCTAAGCTAACTATTAAGCTGATGGACAAGCGTAGACGTGCCTTCTTCTGGACTGCTGACGACTCATGTTCAGGTGCTCAGTGTCTTGTCGCCTGGGACAAAGTTTGCTCCCCTAAGAATCTCGGAGGTCTTGGTGTTAAAAACATTAACTCACATAATATTTGCCTTTTGCTGAAATTTTGCTACAAGTTCCTTCACGCTGATCTTCTCCCGTGGAGAGACTGGCTCATCCACCACTCCCCCTTCCACCCTCTCCACCAACAAAACAAAACTTACTTAGGTAAAATTATTGCTATCCACCTCCCCCTACTTTCCCAGATTATGCAGTGTGTTGTCCACAAAGGCTCGTCTGTTCTTTTTTGGCAGGACAGATGGCTCCTCTCTGAACCTCTACATATAGCCTATCCTGCCCTATACTCCCACCACACCCAGCCGAACGCGTTTGTGTCTGATGTTTTGCATAATGGCTTTCAGGACGGCCTGCGTAATCGACTAACTGCCGCTGCTGCCACCGAGCTCGCCTCTTTGTCTTCCTTGTTGCAGGGTGTTACACTATCCGAGGCGCCGGACTCTCGCCTTCTCCTGGGGGGGCCAGCTTCTCCTCCAGGGGAGCATACCAGCTGCTACAGACCCACAGCCAGGACCCGGAAGCGGCGCTCATATGGGGCACTCCGGTGCTAAACAAGGTCAAGATTTTCGTCTGGTTACTCCACCTCGACCGGCTTAACACCAGGGCCAACTTGAAGCACAAGAACATCATCGACAACGACACCTGCCCACGATGCGGCCTGCTCACCGAGGATAGGGATCATCTATTCTTCCTCTGCCCAACCGCCGTCGCCGTATGGGGCAAGATCGGTATCACACCCAGGCACTCCCCCTTCCCGCAGCTCTGGACGACTACACTACCCCAACATCTACCGGAACCCGCATGGCCCTCTATGCTCATGATCATCCTATGGAAGATCTGGGATGCACGCAATGCGAAAGCATTCAGGCAACACGATCGGTCTTGTAATGAAACTATTAGAAACATAATATCCGACCTTACTGTTTGGACACACCGTTTTAGACGAACGGACCTAAAGGTGGCTGCCGCTGCCTGGCGCGACCACCTATCCCTCTGTAATATGTAAAACATTATTTTGAAGAAAATTCAGGTGGGGATCCTCTCCCCCCCGGTGATTGCCTAAAAAAAATACTTTATATCTATAGACTTTGTAGCATTACTCGACTTGTTGTTGTGAGCATAGAATACTGCGGGCTCGTTGTCACAGTACATCTTTAGTGGTCTGCTGATGCAGTCAACCACTTTCAAGTCGGATAAAAATTTCTTTAACCATAACGCCTGTCCCATGGCCTCATAACATGCTATAAATTCTGCATACATCGTAGATGATGCAACTATCGACTATTTGGCGCTTCTCCACGAAATAGCACCTCCTGCGAGAGTAAAGACATACCCTATCGTGGACTTTCGGTCATCTTTATCTCCCGCAAAATCTGCATCTGAATACCCTTTTATCTCTAGGAAATCAGATCTTCTATATGTAAGCATGAGGCCTTTTGTGCCTTGCACATAACGCAAAGCTTTCTTTACCATCTTCCAGTGCTCTATGCCTGGATTCTCTTGATATCTACCGAGTACCCCGGTGATAAATGCTAAGTCAGGGCGAGTGCACACTTGTGCATACTGTAAGCTTCCAATAGCTGAAGCATATGGTACTGACTTCATTTGATTGATCTCATATTGATTCTTTGGACATTGGGATTTCCCAAAACTATTGCCCTTGACTATGGGAGCAGGTGTTGAATTACTCGCATGCATATTGTATTTCTTCAAAATCTTTTCACAATACGCTTTCTGCGACAGTCCTAACACTCCATTCTTTCTATCTCGGTGAATTTCTATGCCCAAAACATAAGAAGCTTCACCAAGGTCTTTCATGTCAAAATTTGATGACAAGAACTTCTTTGTCTCTAGTAGTAGACTAACATCACTGCTGGCAAGCAAAATGTCATCCACATACAGAATTAGGAAAATATATTTCCCACTTTTGAACTTTGCATAAATACAGTTGTCCTCAACATTTTCTTTGAATCCAAAACTTTTAATGGTATCATTAAACTTTAAATACCACTACCTAGAGGCTTGCTTTAACCCATAAATGGATTTCTTTAGGCGGCATCCCATATGTTCCTTCCCCTCCATGAAAAAACCCTTGGGTTATTTCATGTAAACATTTTCTTCTAAATCTCCATTTAGAAATGCCGTCTTGACATCCATTTGATGCAACTCTAAATCAAAATGTGCAACTAGTGCCATGATGATTCTGAAGGAGTCCTTACATGAGACCGGAGAAAAAGTCTCATTGTAATCTACACCTTCTTTTTGCATATAGCCTTTTGCCACGAGTCTAGCTTTGTATTTTTCTACATTCCCATTGGAGTCATACTTTGTTTTGTAGACCCATTTTCATCCTACTATTTTGGCTCCTTTAGGAATTTCCTCTAAGTCCCAAACATTGTTGGAACTCATTGATTTCATTTCATCTTCCATTGCCTCCACCCACTTGGCTGAGTGAGGGCTACTCATGGCTTCTTCATATGAGGTAGGATCGCCCTCCATATGAACTACATTGTAGACTTCGGAAATTTCTTTGGAAATGGCTGGTCTTCGTTCTCTTTTAGACCTTCTGAGTTCATCAGACTCTTGCTCATTTCTTGCCTCGGGTTCAGGCACATTTACAGTAGGTGGCTGTTCTGGCTCCCTTTCGTGCTCAACAGTGGGTTCAGGTGGCTCCTGATGGACAGGTTCCGAACTTTCACCCATTGTTGTCACGTGTGGAGTCACAACAGGTGCCGGCACCACAACCTCAGGGGTTGTAGATGGTGGCACAACAGGTAGCGAGAAAAATGGATCCTGAGTCATCGGATTAGGTGCATGCACCCTCTTCTCCTCAAGATCAATTTTCCTAGCTACCGTGCTCTCCCTCATCAATTCGTCCTCCAAGAAGACTGCATGTCTCATTTCTACAAACTTTGTGTATCTGTCGGGACAGTAGAAACAATAGCCTTTTGACTTATCTGGATAGCCAATAAAATGACAAGATACTGTTTTGGGGTCTAACTTTGCAATGTTTGGATTGAAAACTTTTGCCTCAGCTGGGCTCCCCCAGACCCTCAAGTGGTGCAGAGAGGGGACTTTGACTGTCCACAATTCATACGGTGTTTTGGGCACCGACTTACTTGGTACTCTGTTGAGAATGTGAATGGCGGTTTTAAGCGCCTCCATCCACAATCCCAATGGGAGGGTGGAATAGCTCATCATGCTGCGCACCATATCCATAAGGGTACAGTTGCGCCTTTCAGCTACTCCATTTTGCTGAGGTTCGCCTGGCATAGAATACTGGGCGACTATTCCATTTTCTTGCAGGAACCTTGCAAAGGGTCCTGGTACTTGACCATATGGAGTATGCCGACCGTAGTACTCCCCCCCCACGATCGGACCAAACTATCTTAATTCTTTTATCATGCTGATTTTCTACTTTAGCTTTGAAAATTTTAAATTTATCCAATGCTTCAGATCTTTCTTTAATTGGATAAATATAACCATACCGGGAGTGATCATCCGTGAATGTTATGAATGAATCATAGCCATCCACGCTTTTCACCGGAAACGGTCCAAAAATATCCGTGTGGATTATTTCTAGTGTAGCTATGCTTCGGTTTGCACCCTTTTTAATTTGTTTGACATACTTTCCTTTAATCCAATCTATGCATTGTTCTATGTCGGAGAACTCTAACGGAGGAAGAATGTCATTTTTAACGAGGCTTTCTATTCTTCCCCTCGAAATATGGCCTAGTCTGTAGTGCCATAGTTTCGATGAGTCAAGAGTTCGCTTTCTTTTCTTTTGTTCTTTGTTCGTCAAGGGAACTTTTTCATTCACATCACACACAAAAAATACTTTCTCATGCAAAGATAATAAATATAACTTATCATGTAAGGTAGCAACACCCACACAAATATCTTTTAACCAAATGGCACATTTGCCATTTCCAAAATAACACTCATAAAAATCTTTGTCCAAGAACGACACACTTATTAAATTTCTATGAATTGAAGGAACACAAAGAACATCCTTGAGCAAAAGAGAAGAGCCATCAGCCAGCTCCAGAGGGACGTCACCAATGGCCTCCACTTCTGCTTCAATCCCATTCGCCACTTCAATGAGTCTTTCTCTTTTTGGCATGATCCTTGTCGAATGGAACCCCTGTAAAGAGTTGGCAACATGAACAGTTGCACCAGAATCAATCCACCAAGTAAGTCTCGAAAACTTTTCATACAGAGATTCATTAACAAAAGAAACTATGTCTTTACCATTTTTGGCCATGATGTACTTCAGCCAAACTGGACAGTCCTTCTTGTAGTGGCCAGTCTTTTTACAGTGATGGCACTGGTCTTTCTCCCCAGGGGTGGACTGCTAGTGATGGTACTGGTGCTGCATTGGTCCCTTGCCATGTGGCTTGGAGGGTGAGCCACCATGGTTGCCGTTTGTGAAGCTTCTCTTCCTATTGTCCTTCACGAAGTTCAAGGAATCACCGTGAAGGGCCTTCAGCCTTTCCTCCTCTTGGGAGCACATCCCAATGGTCTTTTCTATGTCCCACTTTTCAGGGGACATGTTATAGTTTATTACAAAATTCTCAAATGGCTGTGGAAGAGAGGCCATCACAAGGTGCACCAAAAGTGCAGGCTTTAGCTCAAGGTCCTCATCCATGGGCTTCAGTTTGGCTGCCATGTTTGACATCCTCAAGATGTGCTCTTTTATTCTGTGGGGTCCTCCCGTGTACTTTTCAGTCACCACCTGTTTTAACAGCTGGGTCGCATACATCTTTGAAGAGCCAGTAAACTGACTCTTTATCTTGGCAAGGTATTCGCCCACGGAGGCACACTCTCCAATTGAGCCCACTATGGCGTTCTCAATTGTGTTCTTTACGAAGGCCAAACATTTCTTGTTGGCGTTCACCCATTTTTGATTATCAATCGAGTAGGCCAGATCCAATGGAGCATTGGTCCTTCTTCCTTTTCTCAAACACAACACTTTCCTCAGCATCTCCCCTGATAGGGTCAGCAGGTTTGACTGGTTGCTTGGTGTCAACCACCCAATCCACTTCGGCGCATACAAACGCCAAATCGACCTTTTTCCTCCATTCGGAGTAGTTGTCCCCCTTAGAAGCGGGATGTCCTTCAAACAGCTCATGAGGTTGAGACCTTCTGAAAATCACAAAAGATGTGAGATCACCAAAGAAAACAACTGTATGCATTAATTCAACGTTGGTATAAATTATGCATGCAATTGTTTGTGCTATTTAAAATTACATCACCGTTGGGTAGAAATAAAGTTAAATGCACCTTTTAATACTCAATGGAAAAGATCATGATCATGTTTATTAACAACGTTGGTCAATTAATAACATGGGACACAATCATCTTTAATCACTTTATCACATCTTTATAACAAAATTTAAACAACTTTTATTGCATCATTGCAATTTAAATCATCTATTTGCAGCGGAAACATTAAAAAATGACTTTCATAAACTTTAATCTTTACAGAAAAAATTCTGCTTTAATATCATTCTCTAGTCAAAATATGCTTGAAATAAAATGACTAGAGAAAACTATTTGAAAATTGCTTAAAAAACTAAGCAAAACAATTTAAAACAGCTAAAACATTCTATGAAAAAAAACAGAGAACTGTACTGAGCCGCGCGGCCCACAATGGCCCAGCACGTCTGGGGTTATCTGCCGCCCGCGCGCAGCTCCTAAGCAGCCAGCCTAAGTAGCCAGCGCCCGCTCGGCCTGCTCGCCAGCGGCCCGTTTGGCCCGCCTGGCCCGCTCGGCCCTCCACCGCCCGCGTGGCTCGCCCCGCTCGATCTCAGCCATCCATTTGCGGTCGCCCTAGATCGAACGGTGGGGCGCGCCTTTCGGCCGTATAAAAACCCCCAGGCCGCACCTCCCGAAACCCTAAACTCATTTTCCCCACCTCGTCCACCCCGCGCTCCCCCCGTGGCGGCGCCGCGTCCAACCCGCGGCTGCCCCGCGTCTTTTCTGCGTCGGCGGCGCGTCCACCCCGCGGCGGCGCTGTGGAGGAGAGGTCGAGGCGGCTGCGGCCCCTTCCCTCCCCACGCTCCTCTCAGGCTGGCCGCGCAGCCCGCGCTGCGCCGAGGCGAGGCGGCCGCCCGCGGCGCGCCCCTCCCTCTCCCTTTGCTCCGGCGGCGCATGCGCGGCTTGAGGCGAGGTGGCCGCCCGAGGCGCTCCCCTCCCTCTCCCTTTGTCCGTAGCAGTGGTGGCTGTTGCCCCACGCGTGGCGAGCGGCGGGGCCGGCGGCGAGGTCCTCTTCGGCGGCGTTGGGGAGGAGAGGCGGTCGTCCGTCCGGCAGCTGTGCCGGCGACGGTCCCCTCCCTTCCCCGGCGTTACCACCCCTTCCCCTTTCGTCCATCCCCTTCCCCACACCGCGAGTGACGAGGTAGAGAGGACAGACGAGCTGCCCCCTTCTGCACCCCTTGGCGGCGGTGCGTCCACCCGAGGGTGGGCGCACGCCCGTCAAGCGACGCAGTGGAGGGGCCTTTTGGCCGGCGCGCGGCGGCGGCCGGTGGGTTCATCACCCCCTTTTTTTGAGTCTCTTTGGGGTTTTTGGGGATGCATCTGTGGGATCTTGGGCTTTGGGGTTTGCTTTGCCCCCGATCTAGGGTTAGCATGCGGGATCTAGCGTTCTTTTGGGGTTTCTTTTCTTTCTTTCTCTTTGCCCCAGAGGGGTTTGTTCTTCTTCTTCTAGATGTCTCCAATATGGATGTCCATCTAGATCGAGAGGAACGGCGCGGCCATAGGGCAGGCGCACTTTAGATCTAGGTCTTTTCTTTTCTACTATTGCACTGAAAAATCTAGCAACTAAAACTTGCTCTGATACCAATGTTAAATACACCTTTGCAATGGATCTAGTCTAGATCTATCAGTAGCACTGTACTTTACCTTTCTAGATCGAGAGAGAGAGAGAGAGAGAGAGAGAGAGAGAGAGAGAGAACTACCTGCTCCCTGGCTCGAGAGACATGAGTCAGAGGGGATGCCCGAGCTAGTGCCGGAGCTGGAGCCTTCGTCGTTGGCCATGGGTGGTAAAAGGGGTTGAGTGTGGCGGCGGTGGAACTTCCCGTCGGCGCAGCGCTAGCCTAGATCGGGTAGGGCTTGTAGGTGGGGCGGCTAGGGCACGGCTAACCTCGTGAGGCGTGCTGCCGCCCCCCCACCTCTTTATATAGCGCTGGCGACAGGGGCCCACCAACCAGATAGGGTTGGGACGCCCCCGATCAGGGACGCGGATAGAGGCGTGCTGGGCCGTTGGGCCCAGTCACGTTGAGATCTATCTAACACTGGCTTCTCTGCCATGGTCGTTAAGACCATGGCGCTTACACGTGCTTCCGGGTGCAGCAGGAGACCAGGAGTAGCGTAGTAGCGTTTACCATGGACAAGCTCAAAGCATGCTCCTACTCCTGCTTGATGTGGACGATGCTCAACGGCTGGACTTCTTCAACGTTGACCTACACATACACAGTCATTGGTATTCATGGGAGAGAAGGACAGAAAAGAAAGGGACATGATGATAAGAGCTCCACAACGCCATGGAAGTTAATTATAGAGTGCGGTAGAGGGAGGCTGATAATTTCATTCAAATTCTAGAAAAATGGCACCATGGTTTAGTTCCCTCCTATTTGCAGCCTGTTTAGCAAAAATCAAACGAAAATTTGGCAGCTAATGTGCGCCATTGTTTGCAGCAGTCATGGAAGAGTTTGGCGCACGAAAATTTGGCAGCTAATGTGCGCCATTGTTTGCTGAGCTTGGAAAAAGGAGAGGGCTGAGACCGAAGGGACAAGCGGACGACTCACCAATGCATGCATGCATGTTAATGGAGAGAGGGTGCGATAGCCTCGGGGATATTTTTCAGTCCAGGATGTTTTTCTCCACAGCCAGCATGGAGTTCTTGGTATACGAGTTCAAAATTATACTCATCTTAAAATGGGATAGAGAGAATATAACCTCAATCTCTTTCCTTATTAACTATAGTGCCACATAATAAGTAAAAAGTGTCTAGGATATAGCGCTAAGAAAAAAAAGCCCATTGTGAAAGGCCTTAGCTAAAATACAACGACACTCTATTTCTTTATTAAATGATATGCCACATAGACAAAACACCTAGGATATTGCGTTAAAAAACACCCATTATAAAAGGCCTTAGGCCATTTTCAATGGCTGTTTCTTAGCAAGGTATCCTAGGAATATTTAATAAAAAGAAAAGGTGATGTTGTATCTTAGCTTAGATACAAGCTTTGCATGGTATCATAGGCAAAATACATGGTTAGTCCAATCATATGCATGCATGCAGTATTAAATATAGATACAGTTCTTAAGATACAAACCATTGTATTAGTTGTCTCTTAATATACACCACTACCTAGGATAACAAGCTAAGATACACTCCATTGTGAAAGACCTTATTTAAGGTGGCTAAGCTTTCCAAGGGAGAGGCTCCCTATTCTAGAGAAGACCTTAAAAGATATATATATTTTAAATATTGATCCTACTTAAAAGATATATATCTTTAATATTTGTGCTAAGGCGTGAGTGCTGCCACTGCGACGACACAAAACATATTCTTACATGCCGTGTGCTCTTTCAGATTTTTTAAGTTGAGCTAGAGTTGGTTCGAACCGAACACCAACTCATCGACATGTTGATCAAGCCACGGATCGGCATGGTGGAGGTGACAGCTGGAACTCAAGCCTAGGGAGTGAATGTTAGAATAGGATTGTGTTTTGTAGTCCCACTCGATCGGGAGTGTCAGAGTTAGGTCCAACTGGAGGAGTGTCCCAGTGGAGTACCTAGTGTGGAGACTCTGAATATGTTTCGAAGACGCCATGATGGCCCATGGAGAGTCCACGTCCGGGTGTGAGTAGTCAACTCAACCTGAGTATTCCCTCCTTCACGGTTTGCAGGGCGTTCTATAAAAATCTCACGGACCTAGACGTGAATGTATTGGCTGAAAATTAGGCCTGTTAATGAGCGGTTAAGGCGCATGCAGTGGTGGGAGACTGTTGCATGCATAGGAAGTTGGGAGAAAAGCTGCAACATTAATCAACAGTTAATTCTTATACGCATAGGAACATTGCAGTTTTGGAAAAACTCAAATTTAATTAGACGCCCTGCAAACCGTAAAGGAGGGAGTATTCACATCTGTATAGAGTCGTACAGCGGTACATAGTAGGTTGACGTGGTGGATGTCATGCACAATGGTAGATGTCTCTGACTCGCCAAGTCTGCTTCTTCGGGTTAAACAAAAAACTGACGTGGGACGCCTTCAAGATGATTTTTGTGGAGTATTTGTGTTTCGGGATTTCTGCACAGTACGTGATGCAAGTTCCTGCTGTGTTTTATTTGATGGTGATATTGCAAATGTGAGTTCGGAAGATATTGCAAGTATTTGTGTTTGGAAGATATTTCTGCACAGTGTGATGCAAGTTCCTCCTCCTATGTATAGGCCAGGTTCACTCAGAACGACGACGCTAGCTGCACAATACCCCTAGGAAACAGGATCGCTATAGGTTTAGCCGATACATTACAAATTTCTTGTTGCAAATATAAATAAAAGCAGCTAGCTAGAGCTAGCTATGAATTAACTCTTCATGCATGGACGGTGTGACCATCAATCGCCTCCGCTATGTCGGCGGCCATGGCAGACAGCCGGATGCTCGCCCTGTTTTCGTCGGACACCGGGTCCTTGGGAGTCAAATTGCCCTCCATCAGGGCCAATTCACAGAAACCTGGTTGTAACGAGGCGTCGCTGAGTTGTGGCGACGCCGTCTCGACGTGGCCGGCGAGGAGGTCGCTGACCGCTCCGGCGACCCGCTGGTCCATATATATGTAGAGATCCAGACAATGGTTGAGGCTGTCGATAAGGTCGGAGATGACGCGCACCGTCGACGTGACGTTGGAAGCCGTCAGGTTGGCGGCGGCGACGGCGACCCCTCGCGCGTCGGCGGCGGATGCGGCCTTTGGATCGGCCGACAGCGTTTGCACGCAGTAGTCGTAGGGAGTTCTCCAGGTGGACATGGCGGCCGCGGCGCACGTTGATGTGATGACGGAGGATGCGCCGCCGGCGGCGGCACGGCCAGCCGCCCCGAGGAGAAGAAGGACAAGAAGGGACGACATGCGCTGCTGGTTTGCCATTGGCTACACTAATTATCAAGCAACCCGCGCTGGCGGAGCGGCCGCCGCAGCCCCTATTTATTATGCATGGTCAGTCGAGTTGAGAGTTTGTTGAGGGAAGCTAAGCTAGCTCGGGATCTTTGGAAGAAAATTGATGATCTTTGTGTGGCACCGTACGTCAAGAAAAATACGATCTTTGTGTGGCGCTCCGTTTCTTCCTCGGTCTCCTTTCTAGAATTGATAGAGCCTTATATAATGTATCGGTGGATTGGGACCTGCTTAACACGGACGCAATGTTGCGGGCATTGTCATCATCTGTCTCGAATCACAAGAGGTTTAGGTTCGAGATGTTTTGGCTAAAGCTAGAGGGGTTTGATGAAGCTATAAAGGAGGCTTGGACGCCTTGTACCGGAATGCTGCTGAATATTTGCAGGCCTGGAGTCAAAGAAAGACGGGGAATATCAAGCTCAAGATTGCGATTGCAAACATGTTGTTGGATTCACTCTAGAATCGAATCTGAAATTGACAAGTATAAAACCTAACCCTAGAGAGGTAGGCAGATTAGAGGGAATAGCACACCGCATCGGGGTGGCTGTTTCGCGTTTATATAGATCTCAAATACATGTGCAATGGTTTACCCTAAAAGGTTAGAAGTGGGCCTATATTACAACTTGTCTAACACCCTCTCTTAATCTTAACTGTATCTAGCAGATTAAGATTGCGCCTACAATGCTCAAAGAGTGGTAGCGGCAGTGGCTTGGTAAAGATGCCTGCAAGTTGGTCCTTTGATGATATAAACTTGATGTGCAGGAGCTTCTGAGAAACACGCGCACGCACAAAGTGGCAGTCGACCTCGATATGCTTCGTGCTAGTATGGAACACCGGGTTCAGCGATAGATACTCAGTGCTAGACCTATTAAACAATACATACCTATGTGTGTAGGACTCCTTGAGTGCTAGACCTATTAAACAATACATACCTATGTGTGTAGGACTCCTTGAGTGCTAGACCTATTAAACAATACATACCTATGTGTGTAGGACTCCTTGAGTCCGTTCCGTGTGTGAAACATATTGTAACTCTGTATGTCTTGGTTTAATATAAATACCCATGCGCCCTGGTTTTGGGGTACAACACAACCCATACGATTGACAAGACCCAAGACCATAGCTTGCTTGCAAGCACTCCAGGCGATCAAGTTAGAGCATCTCTAGTAGACACTGTAAAAGGACGAAACCATAAAAATAACCGCCACTTTTTGGTTTCGTGTGATAATAGTGGCCAGAATAGACATCCCAAAATCGACCGAACCAAAATAAATTTAGGACCCCCGAGAAAACACCCCCGCGGAACTAGAAAAACCTAGGTTTCGAGCCTGGCCTGGACGTGAACCATATCCTCTATTTTCGTTGGCGGGAGGGAAGTTTCAGCTCATTCCCCTTCCTTCCGCCCACAAAGCCGCTGCCCGTCGCCGTAGATTTAGGCCGCTCCCGCTCGATTCCTCGTGCGCAGAAGGCCGTCGGAGCCCATCGACCCCGTTCCCCAGCCGCTGTGGGTCGGAAAACTCCTCCCGACGCAGGTTGAGCCGCACCGCCGTCGTCCTCCCGCCGCCCGTGAAAGGTAAAATCCATCGTCGCTCGAGTTCGAGCTCGTAGATCTCCTCTCCGCAAGCTCTAAATATCGTCCGTGATTTGTATATGGACTTGGGCCCTTGCGAGTGATTTTTGTTGGACGACTCGTCCTCCTTCGACGACTCGGATGTGGAGACGCTGCTCGGGAACCACCGTCAACACATGATGGTGGCCGTTCTTGCCCTCAAGGAGGAGGACGACGACAGGAGGATGAGGCGATGAGGCTCCACGGTCGGCCACCTTTGCATCCCTCGCAACCGCAAGTTGGGCAGCGACATGCTCATGCAAGATTATTTTGCTGAGGCTCCACAGTCGGCCGCCTTTCTGGTTCGGTTTTCTGGTTTCTGTTCCGCCACACCGTTCACGACCTGAAAAAACCACGAAACGCGACCTGAAAATGCGTTTTCTGGTTCGCCCTTTTATAGTGTCTGCTAGAGATGCTCTTAGGACCATAGAAGATGGCATGCCCCTCCCAGCATTGATCTCCTGTCATCAGGAATGCCATCCCAATCAGCATCAGAGAATGCAGACAGGAGCCCAGAGGGGGCCGACCGAAGATGAACACCATAATACACTGTGGAGCTGATGTAGCATAGAATCCACTTGACAGTAGACCAGTGGGGGTGTCGTGGAGTCTAAATATATTGGCATACCTTGTTAACAGCAAAGGATAAGTCAGGTATGGTAATGAGCAAGTACTAAAGTCCACCAACGATACTGCGGTAGTTGGTAGCTTCATCCGGAGATAACAGAGCACCATCAAAACTGGAGAGCTTCTCCGAGGAGGACATGGGAGTGGACACGGCGTGGCACTTGAGCATACCAGCTTTGCGGATCAAGTCAAGAGCATATTTCTCCTGAGTGAGGGATAGACCACGAGAAGACTGAGCAACCTCCAGACCAAGTAAATAGTGCAACAGACCTAGATCCTTGATAGCAAACTCAGACTGCAAACCCTGAACCAAGCGATCGGCTGTGACTAACGAGGAGCTCACCAGAATAATGTCATCGACATAGACCAAGAAGAACATAGTGACATTAGGTCGGTGAAGCAGGAATAGCGAGGTGTCAGCAGTAGAAGAAACAAACCCATGAGACTACAGAGCACTCCCCAGACGAGCATGACATGCACGAGGCGCTTGTTTGAGACCATAGAGAGCCTTAACAAGACGACATAGATGATGTGGCTGGGCTGGATCAACAAAGCCAGGGGATATCTCATATAAACCTCCTCCTCAAGAATTCCATGGAGAAGCACATTCTGAAAATCGAGCTGACGAAGGTGACAACCATGGGTAACATCAAGAGACAAGATCAACCGAATAGTGGTGGGATTCACGACTGGACTGAAATTATCCTCATAGTCCATCCCATAGTGTTGTTTGAACCCTTTAGCCACGAGACGCGCTTTGTAGCGCTCAATAGAACCATCAGATTTCCTATTGATCTTGAAGACCCATTTGGAGTCAATGACGTTGACCCCGGACAAAGGTGAAACAAGTCTCCAAGTCTCGTTGCGCTGAAGAGCCTAGAACTCATATTCCATAGCAGCACGCCAATGCGGAATATGCAGAGCACCCTGATGCGAGGACGACTCAGTACATAGGTCGAGGATACCATGAGCTGAGTAGGCAGCAAGCCAAGCAACAGAGCCATCCGTCCACACTTTGGGGCGAGAGTTCCCACTGCAGCTACTAGTGATTGGCTGTGGTGGTGTAGGAGGAGACGATGTCGAGGCGCTGCAGTCTGGCAACGTGTCAGCGGCTGTTGAGGATGGCGCACTGGAACTGGCCATGTCAGCCGGCGACGCAGCAGATGGCCCAACGGATGTAGGCGAGGGAGGCATGTCATGCTGCTCGAGGGTAAGCGAGGCGAGGCGGCTGGGCCCAGTCAAGACGGGGATGCGCGGGCCAGGCGAGGACGTGGAGTGCGGCCGGGGCAAGGGTGGGCCGGCATCCCTGGACGGTGACGCGGACGCAGGCGGGCCACGCGGCGCAGCCATAGAGGCCACCATGCATGGAACATGCATGTCACCGTGATTGACGTGAGCCGTGCGAGGCGAAGGAGCAGCTGGTGCAGAATCATCGAGCAGCTCCAAGCGCGCACCACAGCCGGTTCCTGCACCATGGTTAGACAACAAGGCAGGTGTATATGCGACATCCTCAAATTGATCAATATAAATAGGCAAATAATTAGTGTTGGGTGGTGTGGTGGAGGATGGTAAATTGGCAAAGGGGAACATGTTTTCGTCGAAGAGAACATCACACGAGATGAACACTCTATTAAAGGGCACATGTAAACACTTATAGCCTTTCTGGAGGGAGCTATAGTGTAAGAAGACACATTTTTTAGAGCAGAACTCTAGTTTGTGGTTATTATACGGTCTAAGATGGAGCCAGCAGACACAACCAAACACCTTAAAGAATATGTAATCAGGAGTTTCATGCAGCAATGTTTCAATCGGGGTCTTGATGCCAAGGACACGAGTAGGCAACCGATTGATAAGAAAACAAGCCATAGTAAATGCATCTCTCCAAAAGCGAAGACGAAACGATGCATGAGAAAGTAGAGTAAGACTAGTCTCTATAATATGACGGTGTTTGCGCTCTATAACACCGTTCTGTTGGTGTGTGTGTGGGGACATGCAATACGATGAATAATGCCATGTTTCTAGAAAAAGGAGTTGAGGTTGTGATACTCGCCCCTCCCCCCCCCTCCCACCCCCAATCTGTTTGAACATGGAGAATTTTGTGTTTAAGTAGACATTCGACATGGGTTTGAAATTGCAATAAGACATTAAAAACATCGAACCTGCAATTAAGCAAATAGAGCCACGTAAAACAACTGTGGGCATCAATAAAGCTCATATAGTAATTATGACCACTAGTAGAAACTTGGTCAGAGCCCCACACATCTGAGTAAATAAGCTCCAAAGGAGTTTTTATTACATGAGTAGATAAATAAAATGGTAACTGGTGAATTTTTCCTTGTTGACAAGCATCACAAATTAGAAATTTTTTATTGCTAGAGTCTGTGGAAAGAGTATGCCGATTAAGGACTAAATTTGGATGAATCTAGAAAAGGATGTTGCAAATTTGTTTAAAGTTGGATGAATCTAGATATTAAATACTGTCTAGATACATTTGAATTTAGAAAAACCTGTGGCATCCTTTTTAGGACGGAGGGAGTGTTTGTTTTTCCTTCACTAATTATGCAAGCTTAATTTAAATTGACTTGGGATTATTAGGTACAGCAAGGTTTTACATACTCAAGTAGTACTTCTAGTTCTAGGTATTAATGCTAATTGCTAAATCAACCAACTTTACCCTCTAAACTCATGGAAGTTTCAACCCAATCTGGCAGTGCGAAAGCTGATACTTCTGGGTTGTACAGCATCTGGTTTTGCAATCCTGGGTGGAAACTTAAACTTTGGCAAAAGCTTATGGGGGCAAGGTATCTACGTGTGCATACTAGAAATCCATTTACTAGGAATTGTTAAGTGTTTACCTCGTAGCCTAAATATCCAAGGGTTTGCAAAGAGAATACGCCAGATTACTTTCTATAGTGTCTAACTAAAAAAGATTCAGCTCAGGCTATTCCCCAAATATGCCAAATCCCTCACCACGGGAGAAGACTGATACGCTGACGGCCGGGTCCCGTCGGCATAGCCCCTAATTCCTTCGGCGTAGGCTGGTTCGACGGCTACCTTCGGCATACAACCCCGTAGGCGTATCCCCTTTTCCCGTCGGCGAGAAAATCCGTCGGTGTATATAGCTACGACGACGGCTCGGCGTAGACCGTATGAGTCCCATCTATATTACTAACGGCGGTTTGGCTACACCGACGTCTTTGCCATCGGCCTAGATTTTTTCAAAAAAAAAATTCAAATTTTTCATTTTTTTCAACTTTGTTTTTTCAAAAAAAATCCATTTTTTTGCGTAACATTTTTGAATTGTTTAACTTGTTAATCTCACATGGGCATTTTTTTATTTTAAGTACACTTAGTGTCAAGTCAAATTGTACAAGTAGTTAATATTTTCAATCAGTCACCTATCCTTACACTACTCCAGCCCCCGTTTAACTTTTTCGTTCCTTGCATATGAGCATGTGACAAAGAAATTAGAACTTATTGTGAATATTATCATATCAATCCTATTAACCATTGGACTATAATGTTAGACGTCTTTATTTTTTACATTCCATATAATTATTTTAGTAAACAACAATGAATAAGTAACAATAATCTTGAATTCAAATAAAAATAAAATAAATTTTATGTATTTTGCCTTTTTTCATTTAAAATTGAATAATTCATATCTACAAATCCGTAAATTATAATTTGACAAATAATATATCCAAATCGATCAGAAAATGAGAGGAATCTAAATATGACATCCCTATCATCTATTTAATTATATATCTTAACTTTTTAATATTAGACCAACCAAAACTATGTCAGGATTCATGAAACACCCCGTTTTTGACACTCGGAAAATAGAAAATGGCTTTTTGGTGCGACAAAAAGGAAACCTTGCATTATATCTCTAAAGAAATAGCATATTATGAACCTAAAAATGATCTTTACAAAAAATCATGAGAATCATATCATATACCTATAGTTCAAATCTAACTCACATCTTATCGATTCGGCAGAAATTTGTCTTTTTCACGAGGGATGGACAGAAAGGTTTGAGATACTCTAGTTGGGAAATTGTCCATTCAAAGTGGTCTATTATTTTTTAAAATATGGTATTATCATTTTGAAACTTTCATTTGGTGGTTGATTCACAAAACACCCCGTTTTTTGCACTCGGGGAATAAAAATAGCTTTTCGCTGCGACAAAAAAGAAAACTTTCTCCTGCAACATTGTTCTCCATTCCATGATACACATGCGTGCACAATATGGGCACATTATCGCAAACTATACCACGATTCTAGCAATAACATTGGTCAATTGACCTAAAATCCAAAAAACCTCTATTGAGATAGGTCATTTTGTGAAGAGTTTTTTGAGACACAATCAATATACCAAGTTTGGTATTTTTCCATGCAACTATGTCACATAATATGACACCACGCAAAGGTTTTGCATTGTTTATATTGTTTTTGAATTTTTTATGCCCGTTTCAAACTATCGTCAAACTTCCTAAATTGAGGGGCATGAAAATTCTTAGCTCGGGGCTAAGCCTCACTAAACTTGCATTAGATCTTTGATGAAATAGCATATTGTGAACCTAAAAATGGTTTTTGCAAAAAATCATGAGCATCATATCATGTACCTATAGTTCAAATCTAACTCATTTTCTACCGATTCGGCAGGAATTTGTCTTTTTCACGAGGGGTGAGCGGAAAGGTTTGAGATACTTAGGTTGGGAAATTGTCCATTCAATATAGTCTAGTATTTTTGAAAAATGTGGTATTATCATTTTGAAACTTTCATTTGGTGGTGGCTTCACAAAACACCCCTTTTTTGCACTGGAAAATAAAAAATAGCTTTTTGGTGCGACGAAAAGGAAAACTTCCTCCTGCAACATTGTTCGTCATCCCATGATACACATGCGTACACAATATGGACATATTATCGCAAACTATACCGCGATTCTAGCAATAACATTGGTCATTTGACCTGAAATCTAGAAAACCTCGATTGAGATAGGCATTTTGTGAAGGTTTTTTGAGACACAATCAATATACCAAGTTTGGTATATTTCCATGCAACTGTGTCACATAATATGACACCACGTGAAAGTTTTGCATTGTTTTGATAGTTTTTGAATTTTTATTTCTGTTTCAAACTATCGTCAAACTTTCTAAATCGAGGGGCATGAACATTCTTAGCTCGGAGCTAAGCCTCACTAAAATTGCATTAGATCTATGATGAAATAGCATATTGTGAACCTAAAAACTGATTTTTGCAAAAAATCATGAGCATCATATCATGTATCTGTAGTTCAAATCTAACTCATTTCCTTCGATTCGGCAGGAATTTGTCTTTTTCATGAGGGGTGGACGGAAAGGTTTGAGATACCCAGATTGGGAAATTTTCCATTCAATATGGTCTAGTATTTTTTAAAATATGGTATTATCATTTTAAAACTTTTATTTGGTGCTTGCTTCAGAAAACACCCTATTTTTTGCACTCAAAAAATAAAAAAATGGCTTTTCAGTGCGACAAAAAGGAAAACTTTCTCCTGCAATGTTGTTCGCCATCCCATGATACACATGCATGCACAATATGAGCACATTATCGCAAACTATACCACGATTCTAGCAATAACATTGGTCATTTGACCTAAAATTCAGAAAACCTCGATGAGAATCATATCATGTACCTATAGTTCAAATCTAACTCGTTTCCTACCGATTCGGCAGGAATTTGTCTTTTTCACGAGGGGTGGACGAAAAGGTTTGAGATATCCATGTTGGGAAATTGTTTATTCAATATGGTCTACTATTTTTGAAAAATGGTGTATTATCATTTTGAAACTTTTATTTGGTGGTTGCTTCACAAAACACCTCGTTTTTTGCACTCGGAAAATAAAAAATATGTTATACGAAAGTATTTGTATTTTTTATATATTTAAAAAAAAGTAATATTTGAGTTTATATAGAAAGATCTTATTTTTCTGCAAATTTTGATATATTATATGTATTTTTCTGAATTTAAATGATTTAGTTATGGTCTTTTTAAGATTAATGTGGCAAAAAAGAAAAATGGCTACGCCGATAGTTTTGCCGTCGACATAGGTGTGAAACTTACACCGACGGCTTTGCCGTCGGCATAGACTTGACGTCGTCGCTCTGCCGTTACCCTAATAGGCTACACCGACGGTCCCGTTTACGCCGACGGCTGCCATCGGCCTATTTATTCTACGCCGACGGCAAAACTGGGCCGACGGCCCGTCAAGCAAAGCCAACAGCCTCGACATTTTGTAGTCGGTGTATAAAAAGACCGTCGGTATATCTGGTTATTCCGTAGTGCATGTACATGGAGACATGTATTACATAGACCATATAACCCGAAAAGTAATTTACCAGGCAAAATTAAATGGTCAAACTGCAGTGAGGCAGTTCCAGCTACTAGTAGTATTCATACACAAGATGATCAAACTTAGTATGAGTAATAGACGAAAGATTAGAGGACAGTGATGCTGCTTACAGTGTAAAAGCAGCAACCATTGGTGCAGGCCGAGCCAACGAATGAGATGGATCAGTGAGTTTATAAATCCGCCTCTGCCACTTGACTACTTTATTAAGATCATCAGCCCCTTTCACCAAAGAATATGTGCGCTGAATAACACGTGCTTTCTCCGAGATGGTATCTGGACCGTGATCAACAACAGATGGAACATCAAAGGAAGAGAAGCAGCCCCTCTTCCCCAGGGCGCAGAGCTGCTGCCCCGCAACAATGCCACCCTTTGGAAGGTCCAGTTTTGATTTAACCATGGACAGCTCGGTCTTGCCGGTGGGTGTATCCTTTGCCGGGAATACAGCCATGTAGTATACTGCGGCAGCGCCGCCGTCGTCGTCTTTGGAGTGGGCGACGTAGAGGTGGTCGCCGATGGGTATGGCCTGGCCGAGGAAAGGCAGGCTCTTGGTGTCCACCATATCCCACACTTGTCTGTCCATGTCGAAGGCACAGGTCCCCTTGTCCTCCTGCTGCTGCAAGGAGGCGGAGACGGAAACGGAGAGCAGGATGTGGGAGTCGACGACGGCGTAGGCCGCAACACGCACGTCCGGCGGGTCGGCGTACTCTAGCGGGTTGATGCAGTACGGGAAGATGGGTGGCGGCGGGAGCGCATATAGAGCACGTGCGACGGCGCCTTTGCAGTTGGTGAAGCTGATGAGCTCGAACCATGGCAGGAAATCGGGGCACTTTATATCATGGATTTTGGGGCGGCTGGAGAGGACGTAGAGCAGACCGCCGTGGGGAATCAGGACAGGGTTCACCTTGTTCTTCAGGATTCTGGGGCCTGCCGACTCCGTGGATGTGGTTAGGTCGTAGACAGTGGAGGGATATCTGCTGTCCCCTCCGATGCCGACGATCCACCGGGAGTCCACCGCCACGAAGGACATGCCTCGAATGGCGTGGCGCAGGGGGACCATCACCGGCGGCGTCATTGTGCCGCCGGCAATGACGATGGAGTGCGAGGGCTCCTTGTTGCCCTTGTGCTCCACCACAAGGTACACCGGCTTGTCGCCGGCATCTTCCGCTGCGACGCTCTTACGCTTGCGAGACATCTCTCTCGTCGGGGCGGCAGACGGCGGACGGCGGCGAGGGTGGAAACTCTTTGCTCAAAAATCTTTTCTCGGTCTACCACGGGACGGGAGGGGAGAGAGCTCGTGTTGAATCATGGGCGCTAGCGATTAGACGGGCCGCAACAAGCCTTGTGGCGGGCTCGTGCTGGCCACCAGGCCCATGGGATGTAAAACTGGTCTGCGCAAAACGTTTTTGTTTTTTTGAATGAACAAAGGTAAGGGGTCTCCAAGGACCCCGAGAAAGCTTCTTTTAAGTTATCGTCAGTAGGTACAATTTGTGAACAACACCCTGAAAGACCAAATTTGGGGTGGGTCATGGGCATTCCGTTATGACCGAAAATTTGGTATTTGCATATTGGTCTATTTTAAAATTGGTTTTTTTTAAAAGACTAAATTTACTTGCTATTTTTACTAATTGATAAATTTAGTTACCCGATAATTCGTGTTCGGTTTCGGTATGACCGAATTGTATGATAGATATTATTAAATAAAAAAGTTGGATAATATTTGGTAAACCATTTGGTACTATTTCATTTATAATTTAAATATAAAATACACTTATATAGTCATATTAATTGGCGGAAACTAATATTCAATAATACTATAGTTATGCGCAACTAGGGCTTTGGAACTATGCCACTCTCACCTAAAGTTCAGTCAGTTCGGTCCATACGGTTACCAAGAACTAATTACCGAATTAAATCCGGTCTATAAAATTTGCTACCCAATTTTTTGATCGTTCCTTTCGGTCTTGATCTATTCGGTTTCGGTCTCGGTATTTTCGGGTTCGGTTCTCGGTTTTTCTGCCCACCCCTTGGTCCATGTGATGTAAAACACCCCGCCGACCCACCCCCAAAAGAAAATAAAAGGAAAAATATCCAACCATATACAAACCTAATTTCTAGTCATCATGGTCGACGGCAGGCGGAAAAAGAAATTGAGTCCATGGTTCTATCCATCGTTGTTGAGCTTCCATCTCCGGCCGCCTTGACACCGCCGGGGACACACCACTTGGGGGCGAGAAGCTCCGAGAAGCCCCCCCGGCCTGGAGGTTGTGAAGACCGCCAATTTAGGTGTCTAGATGGGCCGCTCGTTTGTCCAAAGATCGCCGAGGCATTCACTGCCACCGCGTGGTTCACTCATCGTTGTAGCATGTACCAAACCAACCACCATTGAGATGCACATGCCGCTTCGTATCCATGGCCGGCCAGAGGGAGCTCCACCACACATCAACCGCACACGTCAAGGTGTGGTCATCCAAAACGAGCTTTATTGAGGGGGATGTTAAAGCATCGCCACTGCTTGTCGCCGGATCAATCCATAGGAGCACCACGAGTAGCGACACCACCACCAACTGCAACTGTTAGCAGCTTGAACCATGAAGAAATCCATGACGGCATCTCGCCAGTCGCCACATGGGAAAAACTTAGACCAAACCTAACCCTAGCCATACCACTACGCCGTAGAGGAGGGGCAACACTGGAGCTCTCAAGGAAAGTAAAGTGGGAGGACAGAGAAAGTTGGGAGTAAACAAATGAGCCTTTGCAAAGTGGGACCTGGCCAAACTTTGTCAAAAAAATATCTATTGATACCGTCCTCTAAATGATATCATGATACTAGTTCTGAAAAATTCAACTTTCAAGTTTCTAAAAAATCAAAAAATAAAATATTTATGTTTGCAAGATATGTGTTCATAATTCCTGAAATTTTCAGAACCAAAATCGAAATAAACAGAGAAACGAAAAGGACAAATTAACATGTGAATAGTGTCATTTGTGGTTTTGTCTTTTTGTGTTACTACTTATGTTGGATTTGTTTTATTTTCTCTACGCGTGTTCGTGTCCATGGCAAAGAGGGAATGCACGGCAGCGACCAATTTTCCGGTAGTGTGAACATTATTAATCGTTATCATGGTTATTTTCCAAATAATCTTTGTCTACTAAAATGTACATTATTAAGAAACACTAAAACTGAACTAGCTAGGATCCACCACACTAATTTGACGCTCTCAGCTGTATGATCATGCTGTTTAGCGTCCCAGATCATCTCGTCGGCCTACTTTTCTCCCTCTCTCGCTATCTAGCATTTCTCTCGTCACACTAATTTGACCCTCCCGATCTCTTATCCGTGCTCTCGCTACCTGTGGCAATACGCTGCAGCTACCACTTCAGGAAGTCCATGGAGGAGGTGAGGGCCAGAAGAAAGTAGAGGATGAAGGGGCATAGCCAGGGAGCAGGATGGTTCCACAAGCCGGAAAGGGACCGTCCCTATCATCGGGAACTGCGGCAACAGTGACGACAGCCCTCCGTACTCACATCTCCTCCGATCCTTGCAAGCCCTAGGTTGTCGATCGATTGGTTGGTTGGCCCCTCACACAGAATTCAGGATTGAGGTGCCTGATTTTGCTTTCACTCACATCAGCATGGATTTTGTAGAAGGGTTGCCTGTCTCTGAAAACAAGGATATGATTTTGGTGGTGGTGGACAGATTCACTGAGTATGCCCACTTCATCTCTCTTAAGCATCCTATTACAGCCAAGATTGTGGCCAAGGTATTTAATGACAGTGTGTTCAAATTACATGGCCTGCCTACTGTCATTGTCACTGATAAATACAGAATTTTTCACCTCCAACCTTTGGCAACAAATTTTCAAATCCTTGGGCTTCAAGTTACACTTCCGCACTTCTTACCACCCCCAAACAGATGGGCAAACAGAAAGGATAAACCACTGTTTGGAGAATAACCTACGGTGCATGGCTTTTGAACAGCCCAAGAAATGGCACTTTTGGATCTCTTTTGTTGAGTGGTGGTACAACACCACATTCCATACCTTCCTGGAGATGACACCATTTCAGGCATTATATGGATTCAAACACATTGGCCCAGCTGTGGTACCAACACCGTTTCTCCCCCTGGTGGACGCTGATGGAGTCATCACGATTGAACATGAATATGTTCTCTAAAGGAAACTCATACCTCGTGTACAAGGTGACACTAGTATTCTAGTTGTCCAATGGTTTGTTAAGTGGCTCAACCAACCCCTGGAAGCAGCAAGTTGGGAAGACGCATCTTTCATCTAGAAGGTTTTTCCAAATTTTCATCCTTGAGGACAAGTTTGTTTACAAGACGGGGGAATTGTCCGGACCCTGCCGCTGTCAAGACCAAGTCGTCAACAATCAACGGCTGAGATCTCCTCTTACCGCTTCGCGCAAGACATACAACCTCAGTTATCGATGCTTTTATTGTAGTTTAATTACCGTTGTAAGCTACAGTTGTCACTATCTTCCTTTTCTTACTTTTACTCTAGAACCTGGATGGTAATGGCTTTATAAGTAGGAATAGTTGGATCCGGAGATCCATCGATTGTAATCGGGTTGAACCCTAGCCGCCTCTGTTCGAGGGTATGGCCTATCTATGAACAAACCCTAGATGAATTCCCCGTCTTCCTCTGAAATCCTCTCTAAATTCAGCAGTATCACCACCTTACAGTTCAGGACCCTGTTAGGATGTCCGTCGGGGTAAGGGAGCTCGCCGACTGATACGTCGGAAACGTATCTATAATTTTTGATGCTCCATGCCTGTTTAGTATCTACTTTGCTTTGCTTTGTCCACACTTTGAGGTGTTTTATATGTTTTCTGGAAATAACCTATTAACAAGTTGCCACAGTGCCAGTTGCCTGTTTTCTTCTGTTTTTTGTTCCAGAAAGGCAGAAAATCAATATTCTCATAATTAGATGGGACAAAAGCCAGAGTCAATATTTTGCTGTGGGCAACACGTAGTACAGAGGAGAGACGGAGGGGCGCCACAGGGTGGCCAGACCCCCCTAGGTGCGGGCCCACCCTGGGTCGCGCCTAGGCAGGGTGTGGCCTCCCTGGCCGCCTCCTAGCCTCGTCTCTTCGCCTATAAGAAGCCCCCGATGCCTAAACCCTAGGCACCGATCAAAACTCCACGAAACCGTCTGTAGCCGCCGCCACCATCGTCCCTAGATCGGGGGATCTGAAATTCTTCCCGGTACCCTGCCGGAGGGGATATCATCCCGGGTATGAAGCGTGAGTAGTTCCACCTTGGACTATGGGTCCATGTAGTATCTAGATGGTTGTATCTCCTCCTTGTGCTTTTATGTATAGATCTTGTGAGCTCCGTTCATGATCAAGATCTAATCTATTTGTAATCATGCATGTTGTGTTTGCGGGGATCCAATGGATATTGAGATTACTCTATCAGATTGATTAATGGTTTTGTCTATTTGATTCTATCATGTCTGTGTTGTTTGTGATCTTGCATGCTCTCTGTTGTTAGTAGCTATCTTGGCCAAGTAGTTGCTAGTGACTCCAAGAGGGGGTATTTATGCTCGATAGTGGGTTCATGCCTCTAGTTTGCAAGGGAACTGACATAAATCTCTTCGGTTGTAGATGTGTTATTGCCACTAGGGATAAAACAACGGTCTCTTGTTCATGGAACAAGTGGATTATTAACTTAAACACTTTGCTTAAAGCAGTTGTCTGTTGCTTGCAACTTAATACTAGAGGGGGTTCGGATGATAACCTGAAGGTGGACTTCTGGTCATAGATGCAGTTAGATGGCGGTCTATGTATATTGTTGTATTGCCTAATCGAATCTCATAGGATCTTTTTGTCTGGTATTGCATTGCTATGCCTTGCTCGGTTCCTGTCAATTGCCCTATTGTAATTTTTTTACCCTTCATGCCATGTTGTTTATCTAAGGAGAGCACCTCTATTGAACTATGGACCCCTGTCCAATCTTTACCATTGATACATTTTCAACTATTATTGTTTAATTGCTGCAAACCATCATCATCTTCCACACCATACAGTTAATACTTTGTTACAGCAACCGGTGAGATTGACAACCTCACTGTTAGTTGGGGCAAAGTCTTGAGTTTGTGTTGTGTAGGTTTCCACGTTTCTTGCAACACCTTTGAGGCGTTTCCTTCCTCCTACTGGTTCGATAACCTTGGTTTCTTACTAAGGGAAAACTGGCTGATGTACCGCATCATACCTTCCTCTTGGGGTCTCCCAACAAAGTGCTGCTGCATGCATCAAGACTTTTCTGGTGCCGTTGCCGGGGAGGATAAGGCCATCTTCACAAGGGGAGTCCTACTCAACCTTTCTCTTTACTTTGTTTTTAGTTTGCTTAGTTTATTTTCCTTGGTTTTGTTTGCCTCTTTTTATCAAAAACTCCAAAAAAATAGTTTACTTTGGTTTGCTTTCTCTTATCAAAAACACACAAAAAATTAGTTCCTGCTCTAGCTGCTGCTGCTATTTTTTGGCTTGCCCCACCTTTTCCAAAATGAACTCTGCTGAGAACACCAAGTTGTGTGACTTCACTAGCACAAAAAACAATGATTTCCTTAGCACTCCTATTGCTCCACCTACTCCCGGTACTACCTTTTATGAAATTAAGCCTGCTTTGTTGAATCTTGTGATGAGAGAGCAATTTTTTGGTGCTAGTTCTGATGATGATGATGCCCATCTCAATAGCTTTGTTGAACTTGGTAAAATTCAAAAGTATAAGGATGTAGATGGAGATATTATTAACCTCAAGCTGTTTCCTTTCTCTTTGAGAGGAAAAGCTAAAGAATGGTTGCTATCTTTGCCTAGAAATAGTATTGATTCTTGGATTAAGTGCAAAGATGATTTTATTGGAAAGTACTACCCTCCTGCTAAGATTATATCTATGAGAAGTGACATTATGAAATTTAAACAACTTGATAATGAACATGTTGCTCAAGCTTGGAAAAGAATGAAATCTTTGGTTAAGAATTATCCCACTCATGGACTCACTGCATGGATGATTATCCAGACTTTTTATGCAGGTTTGAACTTCTCTTCAAGAAACCTGTTGGATTCGGCTGCTGGAGGTACCTTTATGGGCATCACTTTGGGTGCTGCAAAAAAACTCCTCGATAATATGATGGTTAACTACTCTGAATGGCACACTTAAAGAGCTCCACATGGTAAGAAGATAAATTATGTTGAAGAATCCTCCTCTTTGAGTGATCAGATAGATGTTATTATGGATATGCTTGTTAGTGGGAAAGCTCCTTTAGATCCTAATAATGTTCCCTTAGCCTCTTTGGTTGCTCAAGAAGAGCAAGTTGATGTGAAATTTATTACAAACAACAATTTCAACAACAATGCCTATAGGAATAATTTTGGTGGTAACAACTATAGGCCTTATCCTCCTAATAATGGCAATTCCTATGGAAACTCCTAAAACAATGCTAGAAGTGCCCCCTCTGAACTCGAAGTCATGCTCAAAGACTTTATTAGTAAACAAACCACTTTCAACAAGGCTATAGAGGAAAAGCTTTTGAATGTTGAGAAAAATATATCCTCTTTGTCTGAAGCACAGTCCTCCTTGATTAATAAAATGGCTGCTAAACCTGAAACCATGGAGAGTACCTTTGCTGCTACTCATGCCATACAAGTTACTATTGATGAAAATGTTAGACTATTAGCTCAACTTCATGCTAAGTGGGAAAGGGAAGCTGAAATTGATAGTAACAATAGTGTGTGCACCATCACCACTAAACCACAAGAAGTCCCTATTCCTACTCCTACAATGCCTAAGCCTAATGAGTCTACTACTAGTTATACTAAGTTTGATTTTGATATAGATGGTTGCAATATTTCTGAAGTAATTATGTTCTTGCAAAAGCTTGCTAGAAGTCCTAATACTAGTGATATTCATGTTGCTTTCACCAAACACATTACAGATGCTCTTGTTAAGATTAAGGAAGAGAAGTTAAAATATAAAGCTTCTATTCCTAGAAAAGTAGAATATAGTTGGGAACCCATTATTAATGTGTAAGTGAATTACTTTGATCTCAAGGCTTCATGTGATCTTGGTTCTAGTGTCTCTATTATGCCTAGAAGATTTATGAAATGCTTGGTTTGCCACCTTTGGAAGATTGTTATTTGGATGTCTCACTTGATGATAATTCTAAGAAGAAACTCATGGGGAGTATTAATAATGTTCTCATTATGGTTAACAATGCTTATGTCCCTATTGATTTCTATGTTTTGGATGTTGAATACAATGCTTCTTGTCCTATTACTTTGGGAAGACATTTTCTTAGAACTGTTGGTGTCATCATTGATATGAAAGAAGGCACCATTAAATATCAATTTCCATTCAAGAAAGGTATTGAACACTTCCCTATGAGGAGAGAGAATTTGCTTTTTGCTCCTCCTTTGAAAGCAAGGTTTGATGTTAATGCTTCCTTATTTGAAAATACTTGATTTCTTGCTTCTTGCGCCTAACTTAAAGGCGTTAAAGAAAAGTACTTGTTGGGAGATGACCCAAGAGTTTCCTTGAGTCTTGGAAGTTATTACTTCAGTAATGACCTCTCCTTATCCTTTTTTGTTTGTTTTTTGTGCCAAGAATGACCTCTAATGAGAGGGAAGTAAGATTTGGGGAGTTGCTGTCCTAAATCAGATTTATGTCCTCCACCATAAAAATTCGTGAGGAGTCTTTGTAAGTCGAATTGAGCTGAAAATGTACGAATAAATCCCCCAGTATGTTTTCTAACTTTAGTTAGTTCAACACTTTTTTATTTGAGCAACAGAAGATTTTCAAAAAAATCGGTTTCTACCTGTTAGTCTGTTTTGACAGATTTCTGCCATTATTTGCATTTGCTTTTTATTGATTCCTTTTTGAGTTCTCTTTTGGGGAATTGAGATTTTTGAAGGATTTGCTACAGTAGCTTGTGTATTTAGTGAAAAAATTTGTTGTTCAAAAGCTAAGCCTAAAGGTCTATTATCTTTTGAATACACTAATGTTGCTAATAAAGATTATGTGAAGTTTTGTATGAAAGAAAATTTTCATGTGTAGAGAGAGAATGATGTAATGAGATGAAGAATGGACAAAAGCTCAAGCTTGGGGATGCCACCTCAGTGTCACCCCAAGAAATATCCAAGAGGTACATGCGTCAAAGCTTGGGGATGCCCAAGCATCCCCTTCTTCATCAATAAAAATCTCAGGTCTATCTAGACACTTTGTTTTTATTATTTCATGCACTGTTGTCTTGTTCTTGGAGAGTCTTAGTTTTTTTTTCTTTGCTTAGTTTGTTTAGTTTGCTTGAATAAAGTAGTTTGGACCCCCGTTCTCGCCGTGTTGTTTCAAATAAGTCAATTGGTGTTGGAAATGAGTAGAAAGTTCTTGTTTGGAAGTGCAAGAGGAGCTTGCATTGACTGTGACTTAGACTTTAGCATGTCATGCTAGGTGTTGTTTTGACCTTATGCTTAGTGATGATTGCTGTAGCATGACTTGTTCCAAACAATTGAGATTGCTTAGTGTGCCTCGAAAGAATCATGCGTTGTTTTAGCATGCAAAAGCATAGTATATATATTTTGGTATTCTCTTTTGATGTTTTGTTTGGGTTGACTTGGCACGTGCTCACACCATGTTATGACTATGAACAAGTCACCATAGACTCTATGATCATTTAGTACTTGACTTGTAGTACCACTCTATGCTTTGATTAGTAATGTTTTGTCGCTCTGCATGACTATGGCCACTATTGCTCTCTTAGTTGGTTGCTCTCAGTATTTTGCTAGCCTCTACTTGTAGGAGTAAGCTCTACTCATGCTTCCAAATTCCAAGAAACCAAGTTTTTTCAATGTGTCCACTATAAATTCCTATGCATGGTGTGTTACACCATTCCAAGTATATTCTTGTTTTCAGTTATCTTCCAATTAAAAATATTTTGTTATGTGAAAACTTAGTGATTAAAGTTGTCACGAACTTGATAGCATACTTTATATTCTTTGCCCCTAATAAATTTGAACCATTGTGTCGTCTATGTTGTATATGCTTGCACTTACACGTTGGAATTAGCAGAACCATGCTGTCATGGGGAACGTTTTCAACATTGCAGTTGTACTTTATACACAGTTGATATCATGCTATTTTGTCTGTGAATGTCACCGGTGTGAAATAAAGAGGGAGCTTGTAAGTCCATGAAGTTATGTATTTTGTGTTAGAGAAACGTCTGGGTCGCTAGCCTAAGCCATGCCTAATCATGGTGGAAACTTGCAGCATCACCATACTGAGCATTATGTGAAGCATCCTCAATAAAAAGCTATGCACATAGTAAATAGCGATCGCTGAGATGCTTATTGTCTGCTTGCCTTGTCATTTTGGTTATGGGATAGCTCCTGTACCATGTGCAAGGGGTACCACGTTGGCGGTTTTCTATGGTACACATGTACTTACTATGACAAGAACTTACAGGTGATTGAAGTTGAGTAGCATGAGGTGTGGCCCTCGTATTCAAGGGACATGAGATTTCCAACTTATACTTTGTCAAGCATATACTCCATAGTTTGTTCACTTTAACCTTAATCACTTCAAGATGCTTATGATAGGGGCAATGAGGGTTGAAAGCTAACAAGTACCATAATTTTTGGAAGCTTTTTTTGAAACTTGAAGTCCCTGCTTCCCTTTATGAAGGGCCTTTCTTCCACTATTATGTTGAGTCTACACCTTCTACCTTTAGGAACCATTGATAGAGCATAGTTACCATTCTTAGTTCTATGTGTAGTGTCCCAAAACTTATTGACTGATGCATATTGTTGATATTGCTTGTTCTTATGCTATTTGTATCTAGTCACTCTTATGAACTTTGAAGGTGTCCTATGCATCTATTTGCTACTCTATGAGGGACAAGATGAGTGCCACTATTCCATGTTTTTTGTATGTGAAACAAACAAACGTTTTTCAATGCATGTTATTCATGATCTTTGTTTGTAGCTTTTCATGTTGCATGCATAGTTACTTTGCCTTACTGTTAGAACTCCATCTTTCATGCACATGTTTAGAGTTCTTTGATCCCAGCTTTCAATGCATGCAAATGGTTTGATCTTGGTTTTGATGGTGCATGTCACCTCAAAAATTATTCTTTTATCACTTACCTACTTGAGGACGAGCAGGATTTAAGCTTGGGGATGCTTGATACGTCGGAAACGTATCTATAATTTTTTATTCTCCATGCTTGTTTAGTGTCTACACTTTGAGGTGTTTATATATGTTTTTTGGAACTAACCTATTAACAAGTTGACATGGTGCCAGTTGCCTGTTTTCTTCTATTTTTGGTTTCAGAAAGACAGAAAATCAATATTCTCGTAATTGGATGGGAAAAAAGTCAAAGTCAATATTTTGTCGTGGGCAACACGGAGTCCAGAGGGTGGGCCCGCGCCTGGGCAGGGTGTGGCCCCCCTAGCCGCCCCCAGCCTCGCCTCTTCTCCTATAAGAAGCCCCCGATGCAGAAATCCTAGGCACCCGATCAAAACGCACGAAACCGTTTGTAGCCACCGCCACCATCGTCCCTAGATCGAGGGGATCTGAAGTTCTTCCCGGCACCCTGCCAGAGGGGAGATCATCCCGGAGGCCTTCTTCTCCGGTATGAAGCGTGAGCAGTTCCACCTTGGACTACGGGTCCATGTAGTAGCTAGATGGTTGTATCTCCTCATTTGTGCTTTCATGTATAGATCTTGTGAGATCAATTCATGATCAAGATCTAATCTATTTGTAATCACACATGTTGTGTTTGCGGGGATCCGATGGATATTGAGATTACTATGTCATATTGATTAATGGTTTTGTCTATTTGATTATATCATGTCTGTGTTGTTTGTGATCTTGCATTCTCTCCGTTGTTAGTAGCTATCTTGGCCAAGTAGTTGCTAGTGACTCCAAGAGGGGGTATTGATGCTCGATAGTGAGTTCATGCCTCTAGTTTCCAAGGGAAGTGACAGAAATCTCTTCGGTTGTATATGTGTTGTTGCCACTAGGGATAAAACAACGGTCTCTTGTTCATGGAACAAGTGGATTGTTTACCTTACACACTTTGCTTAAAGCAGTTGTCTGTTGCTTGCAACTTAATACTGGAGGGGGTTCGGATGATAACCCGAAGGTGGACTTCTAGTCATAGATGCAGTTGGATGGCGGTCTATGTATATTGTTGTATTGCCCAATCGAATCTCGTAGGATATTTTTGTCTGATATTGCATTGTTATGCCTTGCTCAGTTCCTGTCAATTGCGCAGCTGTAATTTGTTTACCCTTCTTGTCATGTTGTTTATCTAAGGAGAGCACCTCTAGTGAACTATGGACCCCGGTCCAATCTTTACCATTGATACATATTCCACTGTTATTGTTTACTTGCTGCAAACCATCATCACCTTCCACACTATATAGTTAATCCTTTGTTACAGCAACCGGTGAGATTGACAACCTCACTGTTAGTTGGGGCAAAGTCTTGTGTTTGTGTTGTGCAGGTTTCCACGTTGCTTGCAACCCCTTTGAGGCGTTTTCTTCCTCCTACTGGTTCGATTACCTAGGTTTTTTACTAACGAAAAACTTGTTGTTGTACCGCATCATACCTTCCTCTTGGGGTCTCCCAACGAAGTGCTGCTGCACGCATCACCGACACAGAGACTCTGTAGGGTTCGCAGCATAGAAAACAAAAATTTTCCTACGATGGGAACAACTATGTACCAAGATCTATCTACTAGATACAAACAACGGGCGGATGTATATCCGTAGAGAACATACCCTTGAAGACCGACAAAGCTTAACGAGTCCAAACTCGTGGTTGATGTAGACGATCTCTTGCCGATCTCAAGATCGAGAGGAAGTCCTAGCGCCGCAAAACAGCAGCGCATCCGTGCTCGCACACACGTTCGAGGCACCGAGCAACCTCCGCCTCCTCGCTCCAGCGATGCAGCGGAAGCACAACTCTTTCTTGCCGAAAAGCCACCGGGAACATGTATCTCGCTAGTCCGAGACCATGGGGGATAAATTCTAGAGGGGGAGAGAGATCCTTCACGAGGAGGTGTGAGTGAGAGAGAGGGAGGGGGGCTCCTTTTATAGGGAGAGGGGGGGCACCCAAGGGGCCATGCGCCCAGCCATGGGGCTGCCCCCACCTCTTCCACATTCATGTGGGTGGACACTCCACTCACAAAATGGCCCTTCAAATTTCTCCACTCAAAAACCCACTCAAATTCCCATTAAATTTCCACCAAATTTAATGCAAACTCTCATTAAATAAAACTCTTTTATTTTATTCAGAATTTTGTCAATTACTTTAATGACAAACATTCACAAATAACCCCTTGCTAGAATTCTATTTCACATGCATAACCACTTTATGCAATTTCACCCGAAAACCCGTTTCGGTATCTAGTGAAATAAATTCCTGCGCTTGTTTATTCTTTCGGCATGAAACATTTGCTCCAATTGGATGCCGGTGTCTCTTAAGTGTGTCACCCTACGGTTCGTGAATAATGCGGACATGATCGAGACCCCTCTCAGATCAATAATCAGAAGCGGGATCTGGAGACCCATACTGACTCCCACACATTCAACGATGACTTTCTTGTGATCGTCGGAACCTTTTACGCTAGTATCTTAATCCCTTTGTTTCACGATATATTACATGTCCGAGATTCGATCATCGGTATCTCCATACCTAGTTTAATCTCGTTACCGACATGCACTCTTTTCTCGTTCCCGTGATATAACATTCTAGTGATCAAATCACTTGCTTGCAAGCTAATCAATGTGATATCACCGAGAGGGCCCAGAGCATATCTATCCGTCATCGGGATGAACAAATTCCACTCTCGATCCATGGGCCTCAACATAACACTTTAGTAGTTCTGAACCCATCTTTATAATCACCCTGTTACGGTGTGACGTTTGATGTTATCAAGAAACTCTTCCGGTGTTAGTGATTGACATGATCTCATGGTCTAAGGATTAGGATCACTTCGTAAGTTGTTATAGCAATATAAACTCAATGACTTTGATCGTAATGTTATACTTCGGATGAATGTTCATCACATCATTACACTAATGTTGTGATCCCGTTATTAACAACATCCAATGTCCATGATCAAGAAACCTTGATCATCTTGTTAATCAACGAGCTAGTTTATGAGAGAGGCTTAACTAGGAACTTTCTGTTTGTTTATTAAACACACATGTATTAACGTTTCCGTATTAATACAATTATAGCATGTAAAATAAACATTTATCATAAATAGGAATACGATAATAACCACTTTATTATTGCCTCTCGGGCATATTCCCTTCAGTCTCCCACTTGCACTAGAGACAATAATCTAGTTTGAGAACTTTGCGTATTGAACACCTATGGCTTTCTGGTGTTCCATATACGCAATTGCAAGTGGTTAACATAATCTACGGATCTGACGCCTTCAGGTCCGTGTGTATTTGCATGTCTTTGCGTCTCCACGCATCACTCATTCTCCAATGAGATGGCATTGTATAAATTTGGTCTTTTGGTGAGACCTTTAGTTCCTTGGGGTTAAAACACATCGATACTATTGTCATACAATATATCTTTAGTGTTAGCCCGTTGCGAACCACACCTTAGTTTGATAACAAACTACTTGACACAAATTCCCTCCTTTGCTGCTACTATAGCAGTCATATACTTAGCCTTTTGTTCTAGTATTCGTCACAATGTCTTAACTTTGAAACTCTTCCAAATCCATCATGGAATCTCCTTTCCATTACATTGTGCCACCCATAGTTTAAATTGAGATAAACTTAATTTGTATCTTGTGACAAAACTAGTATCAATGTAACGCTTTACAATGAACTATTTGTAATTGTTTGTCACCTCTACACAAATATATTCTTAGTTCTTCCAAAAGATCATAAGAATATCCTCACTATCATCCAATGATCATTTTATGATTCATTCTGGTATATGCTCATAACACTTAGAGCATAGGACATATCTGGATGTGTACATATCATGGTATGATTGATCAAAACATTCTCGTGATTATACTCATCAAGTGTCAAAGCACTTGAATCTTGTTTCACTTATTAAGTGTCGATACACTTGAATCTTGATACAATTCCTTTCCATGCAACAAGAACTGTTTCTTGTCGTTTCTATATTGAACTCCTTCAATATCTCATATATGTACGTTTGGCACAACCATATTGGCGTTACAGTCTATCCACTATAGACATTCACGCTAAATATTCGGGTTTTGCCTAAGTCTTTCATCTAAATGAAATTCTTAACCTTTGTCAATAAAAGATACATCATTTCCAATCAACAAGATGTCCTTCACATAATGTATTAGAAATATGTCTCAGCGCTCCCACTTAATTTCTTGCAAATGCAAGCATCTTCATCGTCTCCTGATGGAAAACTCCTTTTCATCATGGTGAAGATTCCAACTCCGCGATGCTTACTTCAACCATTGAAGTTTGCATGCCCTTTTAGCATCCTTTGAATTTAACAAAACCCTTTGGACCGTGTCATGTACACGTCCTAGGTAACCATTCTATTAGAAGAACTTTGTTTTGTTTATTCATCTACCATATACCAAATTATATGTAGTGGTTGCTACTTTAATCCGTTCAGACTAAATATCGCTATGAAAGATCAAATCTTGTCATAGTCAACTCTTTGAACATTGTCATAAAATACTTTACGACATGTCGAATATTTCATAGATGTGAGACATCCATGTCTGTTTCTTTATAGATCCAAATACGACCGATAGGTTTTTACACCTTTCCGGAGGGTCTTCCAAGTTCAAAACTTGATTTCTCGTGTATGGAACTATCACGGATTTTATGGCTTCAAGCCATTTGACGGAGTCAGGGCCCATCATCGCTTCTTTGTATATAGTCGGTTAATCATTGTCAAACAATGATGATTTACTCTCAAATCTTAGTATTTGATTGTTTATCCGACCGACTTGGTTCAATAAGAACTTAGATCTCCGTGACCACAACCTTTGAGGCACATAAGCTATGAGCATTATGGCAGCCTCCAGAACCATTTCCGGCGCTGCGCAACTCAGCACATTTAGCTAAGGTTCGTTAACCTTATCAAAGTTCTATTGTCCTCCCACTTAACATTTATGAAAAATTCCTTCTTCAAGAAACTTTACATTTCAAGCGACAAACCCTTTTGTCCTCGGTGTTATGGAGGAATAACCAATTGTTATTCGAAATAACCTACAAAGACATGCTCATCCGACTTTGATTGTAAACATCTTACTTATGTTTAGTATACCAAAATTTAAGAAATGACAACTTGGGTTTTACCCCAAACCATAACTTCCATGGTGTCATTTCAACGGATCTAGATGGAGCTCTTTTCAGTGTAAAAGCGGTAGTCTCTAAAGCTTTAATCTTTTAAAACATAATGGCAGTTTTATAAGTAACACCTTTGATCCAACCATGTCTCACAAGGTTTCATTACAAATCTCAAACACTCCATACTCCTATGGTGTTTCGGGATATGTAAATCTAGGTGTTTTGCTAAACTTGCAACTCAAATAAATCCCTTTATGATAAAATCATAATTCATTTATTTTTCTTGTTACACTTGTAACTCAAATAAATCCCTTTATGATCAAATCATAATTCCATTTATTTTTCTTGTTACAATGATTTTTCACTTCATCTTGAAAGTCTTTGAAACATTTTCAAATATTTCATACTTGTTTCTCATTAAGTGAACATTCACTCAAATTTCCGGAGAAAGTATATGAAGTTGAAACCCATCGCTTACGACTACACATAATGGAATACATACATCGATATGTATAAATTCCAATATTTTAGTCGTTCGTTCTTCTTTGGCCTTTGAACGAAGTTTTAATTATCACGTGGAAAGTCTCACAAGCGTCACTTGATCAAATCAAAGACTCCAAAAAATCCATGAAAATGGAGATTCTTCATGTTTTCTTTCCAATATAATTTAAACAGCGATGTCACTTCATAAGTGATCTTTCAATCATTCGTCTTGCGACATTTTAGCATTAGGTTTTATGGATGTGATTTCTTCAACTAGATTTGTAAATCATCCATCTTATATGGAATACGGTAATTATTTGAACAACCTTTGTTCTCATAATACCTGATTTAAATAACAATTATTAAAACAAATCTTGAAGTCAAGCTTTGATGTCAACGAGAAATACAAACAATGGTTTGTTTGTTTTCGATGAACATAATCACATATTCTCTTGCTAGTTACTTAGGCCATTGTGGTTCATGAATTGCGTTGTTCCGTATGAAATTTCATACTAACCAATTCGGTATCTAATACCCAAGAACCACATTGTTTAACAAGCAAAGAATACAACCATAACATGTATATCATATATATACCTAAATTGGATATTTCCAATCTTTTCTTTTCTGCCAAATATATTTTATAGATTCTCTTTCAGCATTTCCTTTTCCTTTTAAAAGAATTTATCAACATCAACAGTGGCGCCATATACATGACACATAGTCCAAAGCGTGTATATTCAAATAATAATACCTTTGGACTTGCACTTTGAAGTAGATCACCATCATCAAAATGATCGGTATTCTTTCAAAATCCATTCTTTAGTAATCTTTTAGTGTAGTAAACATTTTACATACATATTCTATTCACCCTTATCATGACGATTTTCATGATCAAGCTACTTTAGCTTATAAAGGCGAATCGTGAGTATAACATTACTTTCCAAAATCCTTTTGGCTGATTAGGATGTCTAGCATCTCCAACCTTCATAAATTCTCATCCAATATGAGAACATATATTATACTCTATCATATTGCAACCAAAACATTGTTTCAGATATCGTTATATCTGCCACACATGATGGTTTCTGAAACAATTCTTTCAGCTCCTAGATAAACTTGATGTTTAAATCAAGAATCATGGAGGCAAACATGATACTTAAGATACTAACACTGGAATTGTTACTCTCGATTTAATACCAATTATTAAATTTCACGGAGTAAATAGAATTTTGCTGAAAGTTTGCAATAGGACTTTAAACTTTAGATTGACACTCAACACAATACGATACCAGTTCGTAAAGTATATATCCAGAATTCTATAGTTCTATTATCTCAATTACAACTATGCATATGGTGGTGAACGAATGCCAATGACTACAAAAAATTATGCAAATTCACTTTGATTTAATTTATGATAAATTGAGTTCTACTAATCCAAATTAGAAATGAACTCCCACTCAAAAACGACATCCCTCGTGTCTTTTTGGTGATTACATGAACCAAATCCACTACACCAAGTCCGATCATCACGTGAGTCGGTATAGATTCAAAGGCGAGCATCCATATGGTCATCATATCAAAACATATGACTCATGCTTAACCTTTCGGTCCGTGTTCCGAGGCCATGTCTGTACATGCTAGGCTCGCCAAGTTAGAACCTTAGTATTTTGCGTGTGTAACTGTTTTACACCCGAAATATGGTCGAGGATCCAAGAACACCCGATCATCACGTGATGTCTTGGAGCGACGAAAACATAATCGGTGCATACTTAAGGAAGAACACATTTTTATCTTGATATTTAAATGAGGGATCATCTTATTATGCTTAACAAAGCGCTAAATAAGCAATATAAGATGCAACCAAACATCATATGTTTATTAGTGAAATTATATGGTTCCCGCAGATGATCTCTATCATGTGCATCGTGGTATGATCACTATCATACCTATATGTGTAAGTCCAAGGTCTATGGATATTACACGTTATGTGTGTTGTAAGAGTATCATCTCATACTTCTACTTACAACATCACCATATCATAACACTAGCCCAGCAACAATCTAAACTAGACGCCTCTAATTTATCCATTGCAAATTTTACGTGGCTTAGGGCTTTCGAAGATAGAACCGTTCTTACCTACGAACATGAACCACAACGAGGATAACCAAATTGTTGACAACTCGTTGCAAATTAGATATTGACTATAGTAGGAGAGACAGACACCCGCTAGCCACTTATGCAAAACTAGTTGCATGTCAAGCGTGGAACAGGTCTCATGTGCGAGGACATGTAAAGTTTGTCCGGGCCGCTTCATCCCACTATGCCACCAATATCCAAAGCACAACTAAGAAGCAATAAAATGATCATCATCGCCCACATACTCATATGTGTACTACCCGTGCAAAATATCTACGCATAGATCCGGCTCTGATACCACTGTAGGGTTCGCAGCATAGAAAACAAAATTTTTCCTACGATGGGAACAACTATGTACCAAGATCTATCTACTAGATACAAACAACGGGCGGATGTATATCCGTAGAGAACATACCCTTGAAGACCGACAAAGCTTAACGAGTCCAAACTCGTGGTTGATGTAGACGATCTCTTGCCGATCTCAAGATCGAGAGGAAGTCCTGGCGCCGCAAAACAGCAGCGCATCCGTGCTCGCACACACGTTCGAGGCACCGAGCAACCTCCGCCTCCTCGCTCCAGCGATGCAGCGGAAGCACAACTCTTTCTTGCCGAAAAGCCACTGGGAACATGTATCTCGCTAGTCCGAGACCATGGGGGATAAATTCTAGAGGGGGAGAGAGATCCTTCACGAGGAGGTGTGAGTGAGAGAGAGGGAGGGGGGCTCCTTTTATAGGGAGAGGGGGGGCACCCAAGGGGCCATGCGCCCAGCCATGGGGCTGCCCCCACCTCTTCCACATTCATGTGGGTGGACACTCCACTCACAAAATGGCCCTTCAAATTTCTCCACTCAAAAACCCACTCAAATTCCCATTAAATTTCCACCAAATTTAATGCAAACTCTCATTAAATAAAACTCTTTTATTTTATTCAGAATTTTGTCAATTACTTTAATGACAAACATTCACAAATAACCCCTTGCTAGAATTCTATTTCACATGCATAACCACTTTATGCAATTTCACCCGAAAACCCGTTTCGGTATCTAGTGAAATAAATTCCTGCGCTTGTTTATTCTTTCGGCATGAAACATTTGCTCCAATTGGATGCCGGTGTCTCTTAAGTGTGTCACCCTACGGTTCGTGAATAATGCGGACATGATCGAGACCCCTCTCAGATCAATAATCAGAAGCGGGATCTGGAGACCCATACTGACTCCCACACATTCAACGATGACTTTCTTGTGATCGTCGGAACCTTTTACGCTAGTATCTTAATCCCTTTGTTTCACGATATATTACATGTCCGAGATTCGATCATCGGTATCTCCATACCTAGTTTAATCTCGTTACCGACATGCACTCTTTTCTCGTTCCCGTGATATAACATTCTAGTGATCAAATCACTTGCTTGCAAGCTAATCAATGTGATATCACCGAGAGGGCCCAGAGCATATCTATCCGTCATCGGGATGAACAAATTCCACTCTCGATCCATGGGCCTCAACATAACACTTTAGTAGTTCTGAACCCATCTTTATAATCACCCTGTTACGGTGTGACGTTTGATGTTATCAAGAAACTCTTCCGGTGTTAGTGATTGACATGATCTCATGGTCTAAGGATTAGGATCACTTCGTAAGTTGTTATAGCAATATAAACTCAATGACTTTGATCGTAATGCTATACTTCGGATGAATGTTCATCACATCATTACACTAATGTTGTGATCCCGTTATTAACAACATCCAATGTCCATGATCAGGAAACCTTGATCATCTTGTTAATCAACGAGCTAGTTTATGAGAGAGGCTTAACTAGGAACTTTCTGTTTGTTTATTAAACACACATGTATTAACGTTTCCGTATTAATACAATTATAGCATGTAAAATAAACATTTATCATAAATAGGAATACGATAATAACCACTTTATTATTGCCTCTCGGGCATATTCCCTTCAGACTCGTCACAGCTCGCTGGTTGTTCCGCTCATGCAGGGACCCAGGGAGCGCTCCAGGTGGTTTGCCGGCGCACTAGTTGGCTTGCCGGAGTAGAGAGCCGGTCCACCACGCTAAGTAGATTTGCTAGAGCAGGGAGCCGGGGTAGCACGCGTCGATGGTAGGGCGGTGCACGGGGTGGGTGAATACCAGTGGTTGGTTTATCCTTGTCGTGGTGCGGTCGCTGTAACACCCCGTCCACCGGACCCGGGGGGGGTGTCACTTCTGGCAGCTTAACAGGATATCCAAATTGGCCTCACAAACCAACACTAGTCTGCACTTTGTCTTCACTCGTGCGCACCCGGTACCCACTTTCCGGTAGGTCACCCATCATAGAATTTCTCTAGGCCAAGCACGCTTTACCTTAGAGTTCTTTTCGAATGAGCTTCCGAAAAACAAGTTGCAACTTATTGGTATGGGTATCTATCAATCCTATTAAGCCATGTGCAGGATCTCAGAGTCGCTACCAAGAATTTGGGTAAAAACAAATTCTCCAGTTTCTAAAATATTCAAAGGGAAAATTGTGAGCGTTGATATGGTCTGTTTTGACAAACTCTAATATTTTCATAACCAAATACGAAACACACATAAACACACGTAGAGAAAAAAGTGACAAATCCAACATAAATAGTAACACCAAAAGACAAAGCCACAAATGACATAAATTTATCTTTCTTGTTTCTATTTGTGTATTTCGAAATTGGTTCTAAAATTTTTAGGGAATGTGAACACACATCTTGTGAATATAAATATTTTATTTTTGATTTTTTCAGAAACTTGAAAATTAAATTTTCGGAACTGTTATTGTGGTATCATTTAGAGGATGGTATCACTAAATATTTTCTCGACCAAGTCTGTACATGCCAGGAATCACTTTTCAAAGACTCATTTTTTTACTTCCAAATCTCTCTTCTCTCACTTTTGTACGGTCCGCCGGCGTGCGTGCCTCAGGGATGGAGGCGGCGGGGCGTCTTTCTCTTCTTCGGGTGCAAGGGAGCCCTGTAGACAGCTGGCTCTAGAAGTGGTACTGTCGGAAGGAGCGTAGAGACCAAGATAGTTCGACGGTGCTATGGGCGGTGGTGGTGCGCCGACCTAGGGATATCCTGCGGCTTGTGCCAAAGGGCTGACTCGATCTTGGCCCTGGTCGGGTCGGGCGGGCCACGACAATGGCGCCCCTCCTACGGCAATTCGGATGCCAAGCCGGCGGGCTCAAGCGTGGATCCGGTTAGGGCGGAGCCCCTTGACCATGGGTGGGCGGCAAGGGTGGTCGTGCTACCACTCCGGCACTAGCGTCATTCATTTTACAGAGTTGCGGATGCGGGGCGGTGGCCCCGGGGACACGGTGGCGATGGGATGGTCGGCAACCAGAGTTTTCCTCGACGCGGTTGTGGCGTGGAGGACGGCGATTCTAGGGGTGCCTCGGTCTGATGGTCTCGTGGGGGCTGCACCCATCTCGGTCGGTGTCTTGGCGGCTGTAACACCCTCAGAATCGGCCCTATGCAAGTTTCAGAGATTCCCGCCAAACCCGCATAGAAACGATTCAAAGGTGCCCACCAGGCACTTGCGTGCGGGTGGAAAACGAAGTAATAACATTACACAACAGTCCTCGATGGGACCCACAGAACAGATATATATATATATAACAGCGACTCAATGAGTCAAGATTACAGATATACAGAACAAAGATCCAAAACACCTTGAAAACGATAGAGCGTCCAGCTACGGACAAGATGCAAATGGGGCTAAGAGCCCTGAAGAATAACCAATGGCGTCCATAACCCTGCCCAGGCCAAGCCGGAAGGGTAACCCTGCTAACGACGTCGATCTCAAAACCTGCTTAAACAAAAGGGGTGCCGACAAAGGGCAAAGGAAAAAGAGAGAGCGGTCAGTACTGAGGCCAGTACACGGCGAGGCTAGAATTCGGCGGTCCTCGCCTACATAGGTATGGTGGACTGAAGCGGCAGCGGCAGCATGCATGAAACAACCTATAGAGACTCGATACAACTGACGGCTATCAGAGAGGGGTAAGAAAGACCTATTCGGAACCAACCTGGTGCTACCATCAAACAAACCCATCCTGGTATTTCCCCCTCGAGACCAGACGAGGAAGTCAACCGAGGAACTCACACCGTTGGCAGTTTTATTTATTCCGTTATAGTTGCAGCAATTACTAGTCAAATTTAGATAGTCATCCTGATAAAATAAGCAGTGGGCACTTTTATTTAACCATTCCATTGCAGTTGGAACACTTACTAGTCAGATACAATTAGCATGAGATATCCCAAACCCAGCAGTTGTTGGTACTTTTATTTAGCCATTCCGTTGTAGTGGAGCTGATTACTAGTCAAAATGGATACAAGTCAAATTATAACAGTAAACTTTAGTTATAGTTGTCTATGATCAAGCACTGTGCTCCAAGTCGTCCATAACCGCGGACACGGCTTCTCGAAAAGATTTAACCCTGCAGGGGTGCACCAAAGTATCCACAACCACTTCGACCCTTTTTGCCAGATCAGTTAACATACACCCATCGGTATGTTGGCGGGGCCTAAGTCATGACGTTTCCAGACCCAAAGCAAGCACGGGGGGCCACCCCACTAAGTCTACCCGCAACGAAGTCGGCCGGTCTCCGAGACGGACTTAAGGTTTGGGTAGACGGCTGTGAACGACTGGGGACCCAAAACTGGGCTTGTCGACACCGCGAAAACGTGTCCCGATCCTAAACAGTACAGTGTGCTCCTCGCACAATCGTAAATAAAGCAGTAAAGCATGGCATAAGTACATGATAGTAAATAAAACCTCAAACTAGTTTGTGGCCCCAGTACAATACTTTGAAATCAGGTACTAATCAATGGGGGGCCCATATCTCCCCACCTGTGGTTAGCGCGATCGATCTCGGAACATGTGTCAAGAACTCGGGGTCCTACGGGACACAAGTGGGCGGTCGGAAACCAAATATTATCTATTACCCACCGGTGCCTCTGCATTTACCTACTTCAATTTTAGTTATTAAACAATAATTAAATTAAACGATAATTAAAGCCAGGATCATCTCCAACATAAAGCATATGGCAGTCTTCCAACAACTGAGGTACTTGACGACACGCAACAGCACTTGAGCAAACGACTACGACGCGCAAGTCCAACTATTTACCAAACAACAGGTAATAGGATGTGTCCAAGGCAATATGAGGCTGCACGGGATATCACGGGTACGGAAACTAGATCATCGCAACACAGTTAGCAATAGATCAACAGGAGGGAATAAATACTATAAAAGTAAGATAGGTAGAAAAGGGGGAGATGCTCGCCTGAAAACATTGCCGAAGGCTCAACCGAAGATCGGGGCGAAGCTCACATCAACTCAATGGCCTAATCCGTGAAGAAGCAAAGCACTAGAAGAAACACTGGATGCACTATTTAATATAACGGCAGAAGATCGGGCATGATGCATGTATGATGTATGACATGGCAAGGGTGCGATGCAATTAGGCCATATTAAGCGGAACCGGGGTCCCGACCATTAATTATATGGTTCAAGTTATTTAACTACCCCGCAATTTAAATGTTGTTTGAACATGGCAAAATAAGTTACCGGTTCGCTACACAAATTTAAATGAGGCCAATATGAGACTAGATTTGCCCGCATATGGGCCCCATATTTAATTATATGGTGAATCGGCATAAGGCCCCCAAACCACATGACAAATGTGCATGCATGATCAATTTAATATGCGACAAGTTGATATTACATTTATAAAATAGGGCTCGAGAAAAGGGGTCACACATTAGGGTTCGGCGATCTTGGTTCCGGGGTTCGAGGTTCGGTCTCAGGGGAATCGTTCTCGGATAACAGAGTAGAGCTTGGCGTTCCGTGTAAGCGACCTTGGCGTCCGGTCCTCGGGCATCGGTGCGGATAGGAGTTCTTGCATCCGGGAAGGAGAACTTAGCGTGCGACGTCGTAGGCATCGGTGCGGGAAGGAGGTCTTGTCGTTCCGCGTCGGTGACCTTGGCATCCGGGAAGGAGTACTTGTCACACCAGGGTCTCGGCCACCGGATCCTTGAAGGAGGACTCCTGGTCTTTGGGTTCGCCCTCCAGTTCCGGGGTCGGGGTTCGGGGCCTTGGCGTCCGCGTCCTCGAGGCCATGTTGTGGTACTTGTCATCCATGATGAAGGTCTTGTCTATGGTTCGTCAAGTGCTACCGGTCTTGGTCCTTTGCGAAGAACTTGTCGACGAGATAAGGGCCAGTGACGAACTTGGTGGTTCACATCTTCAGCAACAGACACCAGAACAACTGCCAAAACCAGCGGCACCCCGGAACCAAGATCGCCGAACCCTAATAAAGGGGGGAAGAGAGAGATGTTGGAGATATGCCCTAGAGGCAATAATAAATGTGGTTATTGTTATATCTTCGTGTTTATGATAAATGTTTACATTCATGCTATAATAGTATTAACAAGGAAACATTGATACTTGTGTGATTTGTAAACTTAATTAGAAGTCCCTAGTATAGCCTCTATACTTCACTAGCTTGTTGGTTGATTAATGATTGTGGTTTCCCTATCATGAACATTGAGATGTTATCAACAACAAGATCATATCGTTAGGAGAATGATATGGTGGACATACTCCTATAGATAAGCGTAGCATAAAGATCAAGTCATTTCATTAGTTCAATTGCTATATGCTTTCTGATACATAGTAACCTAATTCCTTCGACCATGAGATCATGCATATCACCTTTACCGGATGGATACTTTGATGACATCAAACACCACACTGTAACTGGGTGGTTATAAAGGTAGCATTGAGTGTTCGGAAAGTATTGGTTGAGACACATGGATCAAGAGTGGGATTTGTCCATCCACATGACGGATAGATATACTCTGGGCCCTCTCGGTGGAATGTCATCCAATTAGCTTGCAAGCATGTGACTTGGTCACAAGGGATCACATATCACGGGAACGAGAAAAGAGTACTTGTCAGTAACGAGGTTGAACTAGGTATGCAGAGATACCGACGATCATAACCTCGGATAAGTAACATATCGTGAGACAAAGGGAAATTGGTATCATATGTAAGTGGTTCATTCGATCGCAAAGTAATCGTAGAAATATGTGGGAGCCATATGAATTTCCAGATTCCTCTATTGGTTATTTTTCGGAGAAGTGTCTCGATCATGTCCGCATAATTCACGAACCGTAGGGAGACACACTTAAGGATTCGACGTTGTTTGAGTAGTTATGGTGTTATGAGAAAGAGACCGAATGTTGTTCGGAGTCTCGGATGGGATCCGGGATATCACGAGGTGATCCGGAATGGTCCGGAGAATAAGATTCATATAAAGAAAGTCCCGTTTCGGAGTTGCGGAATGATTCCGGTGTTTTCATCGGGAATGTTCTAGAAGGTTCCGGATTGTCCGACACTCCGGGGGGGGGGGGGGGGAAGGGGTACATGAATGTGTCATTACTTATTGGAATTATTGCATCATGTACTAAGTGTTCTTGCTGTCCCAAATAAAGGATTAAATTGAATCCTAAAACAGAAAAGTCAAATGTCCAGTTTGAAAGTCAAACTGCCAAAACAAGAAACTGTGGGAAACAAGCAAGAGGAGTTGGAATCAACCTGGAGGAGGAGTAGGACTCCTCCAGGCCGGCGCCCAGCCCAAGGCCGAGTTGGGGAGGGACTCCCTCCCTCCCCTGGCGCGCCAAGACCCCCCTCCCATAAAAGGAGGGGCAGGGCTCCTCCTAGAGACACACAACTTTCACCTCTAGATCTCCGGTTTAGAGCCGTTTTGGATTAGAGCTTCTAATTGCTTTAGCCAACGGTTTAGAGCCTTCTAATTGGTTTAGAGCCTTCTAATTGGTGTGTCTAATTACTAGACCACTAATATCCTCTCTCATAAGCTCCACCATACTCGCACCGGCTTAAGGCGAAGCCCTGCGGGATTTCCCCTCTACTTCCGGTACCACGCCGTTGTGCTGCCGGAATCGCGAGGAGAGTGCTACAACCTCCGCTGCCTGCTGGAACAAGGGAGAGGAAGGTCTTCGTCGAGTACCGAACGTGTGACCGACTGCGGGAGCGCTGCCGGAACGTGGCGTCGGAAGGATCGTCTACACGATCTTGAGATCGGAAAGAGTACGACTACATCACCCACGAGAATCCGCTCTCGTTAAACGCTTTGGAATCTTCGAGGGTAAGTTATACCATCGACTCGTTGCTACAATCTAGTAGATAGATCTTGGCTTGTTTGTTTGTATGCGATAGAAAATTTTTGTTTTCCATGCTACGAACCCCTACAGTGGTATCAGAGCCGTGTCTATATGTAGATCTGTTGCACGAGTAGAACACAATGGTCATTGTGGGCGTTGATACTTTTATTGTCGATTGCTTCTTGTGTACTTTGCATCTTGCGGTATGTTGGGATGAAGCGGCCCGGGCTAACCTTACATGACATCGTTCATGAGACCTACTCCACGCTTGACATGCAACTTGTATTGCATAAGTGGCTTTGCGGGTGCCTGTTTCTCCTAGCATAGTAAAGATCCAATACACAACGGGTGATTAACAATACTTGTGTCAACGTTGTGGTTCATGTTCGTAAGTTAGAACGACACTTATTGAAAGCCCCAAACCACGTAAAATATGCAAAGAAAGTAGAGGCGTCTAACTTTGTTTTGCAGGGGTGTGCAGTGATGTGATATGGCCATGATTGTGATTATATTTGATGTATGCAATGTTCCTTATTGTAATTCAGCAACCGGCAGGAGCCATATGGTTGTCTTTAATTTATGTCAAGACCCGCGTGTCTATTCAAAGTAATTGTAATAGTTGAAGCCGGTGGACGACAACCATGGAGAGGCGTCATTGACCTTGATGCAATACCGGTGATGATGGAGATCATGTTCGTGCTTGAAGATGGAGATCAAAGCACAAAGAAGAAAGGCCATATCATATCACATATATATTGAATTGCATGTGATGTTAATCCTTTATGCATCTTGTATTGCTTAGTAGACGACGGTAGCATTATAAGATGATCCCTCATGCACATGAATTTCAAGTCATAAGGTGTTCACCCTTAGTTAGCACCGTTGCTAAAGCTTGTTGTTTCGAAGCACCACGTGATGATCGGGTGTGTTAGATTCCGCAAGTGTATACAACGTGAGCAAGCCAGATTTGCTCATGCGGAAACTAAGGTTTGATCTTGACGAGCCTAGCATGTACAGACATGGTCTCGGAACACGGATCACCGAAAGGTAAAGCATGAATCATATAGTAGATATGATGAACATGACGATTGTTCGCCATTGAAACTATATCAACTCTCGTGATGATCGGTGTTGATGTAGTGGATTTGGTTCGTGTGATCACTAAAACAATGTGAGGGATATTGTTTTGAGTGGGAGTTCACCTAGTTTAATTACATTAATTAATTTGAACTCAATTTATCATAAACTTAGTCTAAACTATTGCAAATATGTTGTAGATCAATGGCAGCCCCTACCATCAATTTTAATGCGTTCCTAGAGAAAGAAAAGTTGAAAAACAATGGAAGCAACTTCGCGGATTGGTTCCGCAATTTGAGGATTGTCCTCACAGCTGGTAATTTGACCTATGTGCTGGATGCACCGCTGGGTGACCCACCTGCAGCTAATGCTTCCGATGAAGTAAAGAATGTTTACCTCGCTCGGAAGAATCAGTACTCCATAGTTCAGTGTGCTATCTTGTATGGTTTGGAATCGGAGCTTCAGAAAAGGTTTGAGGATTCAGACCCATATGATATTGTCGAGGATCTCAAATTGATTTTTGAGACTCATGCGGCAATTGAAAGCTATGAAGCTTCTGAAAAGTTCTTTAACTGCAAGATGGAAGAAGGCAGCTCCGTCAGTGAGCATGTGCTTAAGATGTCAGGGCACGCAAACAAACTTCAAAGCTTGGGTATAGTGATTCCTAATGCTTTGGGGATTTACCGTGTCCTCCAATCACTACCACCAAGTTACAAGAACTTTGTGATGAACTACAACATGCAGAACATGAACAAGACGTTGCCAGAACTCTTTGCCATGTTGAAATCTGCAGAAGTGGAGATCAAGAAAGAGCACCAAGTGTTGTTGGTCAATAAGACCACCAAATTCAAGAAAGGCAAGTCTAAGCAAAAGGGACACTTCAAGAAGGGTGGTAAGAAAGCTACCACGTCGATGAAGAAGACCAGGGCTGGACCTAAGCCTGATACTGAGTGCTTTTACTGCAAGGGAGAAGGTCACTGGAAGCGGAATTGCCCAAAGTACTTGGCGGATTTGAAGAACGGCAACATCAAGAAGAAAGGTATATCTGATATACATGTTATTGATGTGTATCTCACTAGTACTCGTAGTAGTGCCTGGGTATTTGATACTGGTTCGGTTGCTCATATTTGTAACTCGAAACAGGTGCTGCAGAATAAACGAAAGCTAGCGAAGAACGAGGTGACGATGCGCGTGGGAAACGGATCAAAGGTTGATGTGATCGCGGTCGGCACGCTACCCCTTCATCTACCATCGGGATTAGTTTTATACTTAAATAATTGTTATTTGGTGCCTGCGTTGAGCATGAACATTATATCGGGATCTTGTTTATTGCGAGACGGTTACTTGTTTAAATCCGAGAATAATGGTTGTTCTATTTATATGAGTAATATGTTTTATGCACATGCACCTTTGATAGATGGTCTATTCTTATTGAATCTCGATAGTGGAAATACACATATCAACAACATTGAGGCTAAACGATTGAAATCAAGCGATAATTCGACCTATATGTGGCACTGTCGTCTTGGTCACATCGGAGTGAAACGTATGAAGAAACTCCATTCCGATGGACTTCTTGAATCACTTGAAAGATGCGAAGCATGTCTGATGGGAAAAATGACTAAGACTCCATTTTCTGGTATGATGGAGCGAGCTACAGACTTATTGGAAATCATACATACCGATGTGTGTGGTCCAATGAGTGTAGCATCGCGCAGTGGTTATCGTTATGTTCTTACCTTCACGGATGACTTGAGTAGATATGGGTATATCTATTTCATGAAACATAAGTCCGAAACTTTCGAGAAGTTTAAGGAGTTTCAAAGTGAGGTAGAGAATCAACGTAACAAGAAGATTAAATTTCTACGTTCTGATCGTGGAGGTGAATATCTAAGTTACGAGTTTGGCGAGCATTTGAAGAAATGCGGAATACTTTCACAATTGACACCGCCGGGAACACCACAGCGTAATGGTGTGTCCGAACGTCGTAATCGAACTCTCTTAGATATGGTTCGTTCTATGATGTCACTTACAGATTTACCGCTATCATTTTGGGGTTATGCATTAGAAACAGCCGCATTCACTTTAAATAGGGCACCGTCTAAATCCGTTGAAATGACACCGTATGAATTATGGTTTGGGAAGAAACCTAAATTGTCGTTCCTTAAAGTTTGGGGATGCGAAGCCTATGTAAAGAAGTTACAGCCGGACAAGCTTGAACCCAAAGCGGAAAAATGCGTCTTCATAGGATACCCGAAGGAAACTATTGGGTATACCTTCTATCATAGATCCGAAGGCAAAATCTTCGTTGCCAAGAATGGATCCTTTCTAGAGAAGGAATTTCTCTCGAAAGAATTGACTGGAAGGAAAGTAGAACTTGACGAGGTTGTCGAACCTTCTCTCGATATTGCGAGTAGCGCAGCGCCGGAAGAAGTTCCTGTGGTGCCTGCACCAATAAGAGAGGAAGCTAATGATGATGATCATGAAACTTCGGTTGAAGTTGCTACAGAGCCTCGGAGGTCAACGAGAACTCGTACCACTCCAGATTGGTATGATTCCGTTATGAATGTCATGGTGGTGGACAACACCGATGACCCCGAGACATATGAGGAAGCGATGATGAGCCTAGATTCCAATAAATGGCAAGAAGCCATGAAATCCGAGATTGGATCCATGTACGAAAACCAAGTATGGACTTTGGTGAACTTACCGGATGGCCGAAAGGCTGTCGAGAACAAATGGATTTTCAAGAAGAAAACAGATGCTGATGGTAATGTTACTGTCTATAAAGCTCGACTTGTCGCAAAAGGGTTTCGACAAATTCAAGGAGTTGACTACGATGAGACTTTCTCACCGGTAGCGAAGCTAAAGTCTGTGAGGATTATGTTAGCAATCGCTGCATATTATGATTATGAGATATGGCAGATGGATGTCAAAACAGCATTCCTCAATGGAGACATTGATGAAGAGTTGTATATGATGCAACCCAAAGGTTTTGCCGATCCTAAAGATGCTAACAAGGTATGCAAACTTCAACGGTCCATCTATGGATTGAAGCAAGCATCCCGAAGTTGGAATCAACGTTTTGATAAGGTAATCAAAAGTTTTGGTTTTATACAAACTTATGGAGAAGCTTGTATTTACAAGAAAGTGAGTGGGAGCTCTATAGCATTCTTAATACTATATGTGGATGACATATTATTGATTGGGAATGATGTAGACCTTCTTAATAGTGTCAAGGAATATTTGAATAATAGTTTTTCAATGAAGGATCTTGGCGAAGCAGCTTACATATTAGGCATAAAGATTTATAGAGATAGATCGAAACGCCAAATATCATTGTCACAGAGTACATATTTGGACAAAGTTCTAAAGAGATTTGGAATGGAAGAAAGCAAGAAAGGGTTCTTGCCCATGTTGCCCAATACGACCTTGAGTAAAACTCAAAGTCCGACATCGGCAGAAGATAGAGAAAGGATGAGTAAGACTCCCTATGCCTCAGCCATAGGATCTCTAATGTATGCCATGCTATGTACTAGACCCGACATTGCATATGCTGTTAGTTTAACTAGCAGATATCAAAGTGATCCAGGAGTGGATCATTGGACAGCGGTCAAAAACATCCTTAAGTACTTGAGAAGAACTAAGGATATGGTTCTTTCTTATGGAGGTGATGAACAGCTCGTTGTTAATGGTTACACCGATGCTAGTTGGAACACAGATCCGGATGATTCTAAATCGCAATCCGGATACGTATTTATTTTGAATGGTGCAGCAGTTAGCTGGAGGAGTGCAAAGCAAAGCGTTGTGGCGAGATCTTCAACTGAATCGGAATACATGGCTGCTTCGGAGGCTTCACAAGAAGCGATATGGATGAAAGAGTTCATTACAGAGCTGGGTGTGGTTCCTAGTGCGCTGGACCCAATGTCTATCTACTGTGATAACATGGGCGCCATAGCCAATGCGCAAGAACCAAGGTCACACAAGAAGCTGAAGCATATCAAGCTGCGTTTTCACGCTATTCGAGAACATATCCAGGATGGGGATATAAAGATTTGCAAAGTACACACAGATCTGAATGTGGCGGATCCGTTGACTAAACCTCTCCCGAGGGCAAAACATGACCAACACCAAACTGCCATGGGTGTTCGGTATATTACCATGTAATCTAGATTAGATGACTCTAGTGCAAGTGGGAGACTGTTGGAGATATGCCCTAGAGGCAATAATAAATGTGGTTATTGTTATATCTTCGTGTTTATGATAAATGTTTACATTCATGCTATAATAGTATTAACAAGGAAACATTGATACTTGTGTGATTTGTAAACTTAATTAGAAGTCCCTAGTATAGCCTCTATACTTCACTAGCTTGTTGGTTGATTAATGATTGTGGTTTCCCTATCATGAACATTGAGATGTTATCAACAACAAGATCATATCGTTAGGAGAATGATATGGTGGACATACTCCTATAGATAAGCGTAGCATAAAGATCAAGTCATTTCATTAGTTCAATTGCTATATGCTTTCTGATACATAGTAACCTAATTCCTTCGACCATGAGATCATGCATATCACCTTTACCGGATGGATACTTTGATGACATCAAACACCACACCGTAACTGGGTGGTTATAAAGGTAGCATTGAGTGTTCGGAAAGTATTGGTTGAGACACATGGATCAAGAGTGGGATTTGTCCATCCACATGACGGATAGATATACTCTGGGCCCTCTCGGTGGAATGTCATCCAATTAGCTTGCAAGCATGTGACTTGGTCACAAGGGATCACATATCACGGGAACGAGAAAAGAGTACTTGTCAGTAACGAGGTTGAACTAGGTATGCAGAGATACCGACGATCATAACCTCGGATAAGTAACATATCGTGAGACAAAGGGAAATTAGTATCGTATGTAAGTGGTTCATTCGATCGCAAAGTAATCGTAGAAATATGTGGGAGCCATATGAATTTCCAGATTCCTCTATTGGTTATTGTTCGGAGAAGTGTCTCGATCATGTCCGCATAATTCACGAACCGTAGGGAGACACACTTAAGGATTCGACGTTGTTTGAGTAGTTATGGTGTTATGAGAAAGAGACCGAATGTTGTTCGGAGTCTCGGATGGGATCCGGGATATCACGAGGTGATCCGGAATGGTCCGGAGAATAAGATTCATATAAAGAAAGTCCCGTTTCGGAGTTGCGGAATGATTCCGGTGTTTTCATCGGGAATGTTCTAGAAGGTTCCGGATTGTCCGGCACTCCGGGGGGGGAAGGGGTACATGAATGTGTCATTACTTATTGGAATGATTGCATCATGTACTAAGTGTTCTTGCTGTCCCAAATAAAGGATTAAATTGAATCCTAAAACAGAAAAGTCAAATGTCCAGTTTGAAAGTCAAACTGCCAAAACAAGAAACTGTGGGAAACAAGCAAGAGGAGTTGGAATCAACCTGGAGGAGGAGTAGGACTCCTCCAGGCCGGCGCCCAGCCCAAGGCCGAGTTGGGGAGGGACTCCCTCCCTCCCCTGGCGCGCCAAGACCCCCCTCCCATAAAAGGAGGGGCAGGGCTCCTCCTAGAGACACACAACTTTCACCTCTAGATCTCCGGTTTAGAGCCGTTTTGGATTAGAGCTTCTAATTGCTTTAGCCAACGGTTTAGAGCCTTCTAATTGGTTTAGAGCCTTCTAATTGGTGTGTCTAATTACTAGACCACTAATAGCCTCTCTCATAAGCTCCACCATACTCGCACCGGCTTAAGGCGAAGCCCTGCGGGATTTCCCCTCTACTTCCGGTACCACGCCGTTGTGCTGCCGGAATCGCGAGGAGAGTGCTACAACCTCCGCTGCCTGCTGGAACAAGGGAGAGGAAGGTCTTCGTCGAGTACCGAACGTGTGACCGACTGCGGGAGCGCTGCCGGAACGTGGCGCCGGAAGGATCGTCTACACGATCTTGAGATCGGAAAGAGTACGACTACATCACCCACGAGAATCCGCTCTCGTTAAACGCTTTGGAATCTTCGAGGGTAAGTTATACCATCGACTCGTTGCTACAATCTAGTAGATAGATCTTGGCTTTTTTGTTTGTATGCGATAGAAAATTTTTGTTTTCCATGCTACGAACCCCTACAAGAGAGTGGGTTTGCACGGGGTGGGACCGGGGAGGATGGTGGATTGATGAGGTGGCGGGATTGGGTGAAGATTGGGGGTCCAGGGGGTGAGGTGTACTGGGGAGGTGAGGTGGAGGGCTGGGAGTGGCTGGGTAGGTTAGGATAGGGTAGAAAAGATTTGGGGTAGGGTTTGGGTTTTATTATTTTGTAAGATACTTATTTGTTTTGTTTTGTCTGAAATCTTTTAGCAAATAATTTTTAGTTAAATGATTTAGCAGATAATTATTAAACTTTGTTTCGAAATAGAAGAAGGTGGATTTTAGAAAACAAAAATTAGGCTTGTTGAAAATAGTTTCAGGCAAACAAATGTATGATGATGACGATGCTCAAATGCAATGCACAAAATCAACGCGATTTTCTAGTAGTGGTTTTGCGGGATGCCACAATTCGACACCACTAACAATGGATCTCGCCCTCGAGATCCGCCTCATGGTACCGGGAAGAAGGGCGGCGATCTGAATCTTCTCGCATCGTGTAGATCCTCGCGACACCACTAACAAGAGGTCGTTGTCCGTGATCGTCGAGAGAACACTCCGGAACAAAAGGTCGAAGGTAGAGGTATCAAAAGATAAAGGCCACTTCTAACTTCCGTGGAATGAGTGAAATCACATTAATTCACCAATTCAATGTACAAGAGCGAATGATAAGAGTAGTGGTATGGTAGCTACTCCATCCCGCACTCAAACCATTACTCTGCACATGAATAGGCGGATTATGCAACCCACTCTCGGAATTCAGACTGAAGATCTCGACAAACGAGGTTCAGAAGCAAAGGAGTGATGCAGACTCTGCATCAGATCTGGCGTAGATGATATCGTCGCGTCGGAAGACACCGGAAGGCACAAACAAGGAACAAAGAATGGTACCGCAGTAGACGGATTCCTCAGGCAGCATGAACACCGGATGGTAGAACACCGTTATCAAAGAAGGAAGCGAAACCCTGAAGGTACGACGGAACCCAACCACGAGAAATCCTGGACTCGAAGAAAAAGACGAGAGCGGATTCAAAACACGTAGAGGTAAGAGGAGAATAGCAGAGGGGTAAGAAATAAAAATCAGACCTAATCAGAACTATCCAACCGATTTTGCAAAAATAGTTTTGACACTCTACTGCGGCCGTTAGCTAGGTTATCCTACAGGCTGGACTTGTGGGGTATCGCAACTGCTGAGCTCTGATACCACTCTGTAACACCCTCAGAATCGGCCCTATGCAAGTTTCAGCGATTCCCGCCAAACCCGCATAGAAACGATTCAAAGGTGCCCACCAGGCACTTGCGTGCGGGTGGAAAACGAAGTAATAACATTACACAACAGTCCTCGATGGGACCCATAGAACAGATATATATAACAGCGACTCAATGAGTCAAGATTACAGATATACAGAACAAAGATCCAAAACACCTTGAAAACGATAGAGCGTCCAGCTACGGACAAGATGCAAATGGGGCTATGGAGGGTCGCCGTGGGTGGCAGGATGGTTGGGGCACAGTGGCCCTGGCCGGCCGTGCAAGACCGCAGCGGAGGTGCGCCACGTGTTGAGCACGGCGGTGCGGCGGTGCCACGTGGGTGGGAGAGGCGCTAGTTCCCCACGTCTCACGGTCGGTGGCAGTTTGCTCCCCTACTATGCCAGGAGGCAGGAGTGGCGGCTCCGAAGTATGGTGGTGTGTTTGTTTTCCCTGGCCACGTTGGTGTTGGGGTAGGCCACTGTTGGCATGGGCGTCGTCTCTCGTCGATGGTCGTGCTTGTCGAGGGCATGGGTTGTCCTTGTGACAGTCCATTGGAGGTTGTGGTCGAGGGTATCTAGACGAAAGTCTTGCCCGACTTGGTCGGTGCCAACATCGACGGCGTCCATGGGCGTCGTTTTCCCTCACTCTGGGGTGAAAACCCAAATCTGGATTGCCAGATTGGATGACGGCGACGTCCCGGACGTCATCACATCCTTGGAGGCGTCCTTTTTTGGAATGTAGGAAGATTTTCCCGTTGTTGCTTGTGCCACCGGCTGTGTCAATGTCTTCGGGTCCCATCGACGTGCGAGTGTCGCTGGTGTGTTTGCAGTGTCCTGCCTCTTGCCATGGATCCTGTGAGGCCTAGCCGTTCCTTCGGCTCTGCCTTTCTCGTCGAGGACGTGGACTAGGATTTTCATAGCGGCCGTTGTTGCCGTTGTCCTGGTGTTTGTTGGCAGTGCTCGAGATCTAGTTGAGCTAGGTAGTGGCTTCATCTTGGTTTTACCGGTTTTTCCTAAAAACTGTGCCACTTGGGGTCTTTTTTTCTGTCCGGTTCCCTTTTTAATCAGACCCATGTGTATATACGTTTGTATCTGGTTTTGGCAGATTTCCCTTTCAAACCGGTCAATTCTCTTCTTCTAATAGAAAAGTCAGAGCTCCTGCTAATTGCTCCAAAAAATACGAAACACACATAGAAAAAATGACAAATTCAACATAAATAATAATAGAAAAAGACAAAGCCACAAGTGACATAAATTTGTCTTTTTCGTCTCTATTTGTGTATGTCGAAATTGGTTCTGAAAATTTTAGGTTGATGATGGAAGCTCAACATCGGTGTAGAGAACCAGGGACTCGATTTCTTTTCTTACCTGCCGTTGATTAGGTTTGATAATGGTTGGATATTTTTTTTTCTTTTCCTTTCTTTTCTTTTATAGGGGTGGGTCGGCGGGGCGTCTTAGGGCATGTACAGTGGCATACACTCAGCCGTCGATAACCTGCTCCACGTATGAAATTTAGAGGTCGTTTGCAAAAAATACCGACGACCTATTGCCGTAAAAGTCGCTGTGTATAGACGCCCTTTTCCCGTTGTACGAGAGCGTCGTGTGTTGTGGGATCGTGGCCCAGAGAAATTCTTCAGGACTCCTAACCTTTTCTTTTGACAGTTTTTAATGCAGTCGTGGGTTTTGTACTATATGATACCATCTATACATGACGTGGAGAAAAACTACAGACGGTAGCTGTCTAGACTACTATATATACATGCCGTTACATCAGGTCGTCTGATCGCTAACGCCCATGATTCAACGTGAGCTCTCTCACCTCCCGTGATAGGTAGGGACACCGAGAAAAGATTTGCGAGCAAGGGTTTCCACCCCTGCCGCCGCGTCCGCCCCCGCCGCCCGCCGCCCGCCGCCCGCCGAGAGAGAGAGATGTCTCGCAAGCGTAAGAGCGTCGCAGCAGAAGATCCCGACGACAAGCCGGTGTACCTTGTGGTGGAGCACAAGGGCAACAAGGAGCCCTCGCACTCCGTCGTCATTGCCGGCGGCGGCACAATGACGCCGCCGGTGATGGTCCCCCTGCGCCGCGCCATCCGCGGCATGTCCTTCGCGGCGGTGGACTCCCGGTGGATCGTCGGCGTCGGCGGGGACAGCAGCTGTCCCTCCACTGTCTACGACCTAGCCACATCCACGGAGTCGGCAGGCCCCATTGTCCTGAAGAACAAGGTGAACCCTATCCTGATCCCCCACCGCGGCCTGCTCTACGTCCTCTCCAGCCGCCCCAGAATCCATAATATAGAGCGCCCCGATTTCCTGCCATGGTTCGAGCTCATCAGCTTCACCAACGGCAAAGGCGGCCTTGCTAATTTCGACGCTTGTCCTCCATGTGAGCTCCCGCCGCCACCCATCTTCCCGTACTGCATCAACCCGCTAGAGTACGCCGACCCGCCGGACGTGCGTGCTGCGGCCTACGCCGTCGTCGACTCCCACATCCTGCTCTCCGTCTCCGTTTCCTTCCACCACCACCAGCAGCAGCAGGAGGACAAGGGGACCTGCGCCTTCGACATGGACAGACAGGTGTGGGATATGGTGGATACCAAGAGCCTGCCTTTCCTCGGCCAGGCCATACCCATCGGCGATCACCTCTTCGTCGTCCACTCCAAAGACGACGGCGGCGCTGCTGCAGTATACTACATGGCTGTATTCCGGGCAAAGGATACACCCACCGGCAAGACCGAGCTGTCCATGGTTAAATCAAAGATCGACCTTCCAAAGGGTGGCATTGTTCCGGGGCAGCAGCTCTGCGCCCTGGGGATGATGAGGGGCTGCTTCTCTTCCGTTGATGTTCCATCTGTCGTTGATGATCACGGTCCAGATACCATCTTGGAGAAAACTCGTGTTATTCAGCGCACATACTCTTTGGTGAAGGGGGGTGATGATCTTAATAAAGTAGTCAAGCGGGAGAGGAGGATTTTTAAACTCCCTGATCCATCTCATTTTTTATTGGCTCGGCCTGCACCAATCGTTGCTGCTTTTACACTGTAATCAGCATGACCTGTGCTCTAATCTTTCGTTCATTACTCATGCTAGTTTGATCATCTTCTGTATGAATACTAGTAGCTGGGACAGCCTCATTGCAGTTTGATGACCATTTAATTTTGCCTGGTAAATTACTATTCCGGTTATATAGTCTATGTAATACATGTCTCCATGCACATGAATTTGGCATATTTGGGGAATTGCCTGTGCTGAATATTTTTTAATCGGACACTACAAAGTAATCTCTCTGCAAACCCTTGGAATATTTAGTCTACCCGGTAAACACTAAACAGTCCCTAGTAAATGGATTTCTACTATGCACACGTGTAGATGGATTTCTACTATGGAATATTTAGTCTACCATGCTATGGATTTCTACTAAACAGTCTACTACTTTACCCCCCATAAGCTTTTGCCAAAGTTTAAGTTTCCACCCAGGAGTGCAAAACCAGAATGCTTACAACCATCAAGTATCAGCTTTTGCACTTCCAGATTGGGTGGGTAAAGTTAGCTGATTTAGCATTAATACCTAGAACTAGAAGTATGTGGCATCCCGCAAAACCACTACTAGAAAAACGCGTTGTTTTTATGCATTGCATCATCATGACCGCATGCTCATCTCATCATGCCACATTGCATTTGGGCATCGTCATCATCTTGCATTTGTTCGCATAAAACTATTTGCGGAAAAACCTAATTTGTTTTCCAAACGCCCCATCTTAATTCAAACGCAAAACCCGGGACACCGGATTATTTTATTTTGTTTGCTATCGGTTTGCAAACGGTCCGTTTAAAACAAATAAAATATTAAATTATTTTAGGGGGGCAGTCGAACGGGCCGATTCGACCCGAACGACCACCCCCAGAAATTAAATCGGTCCGCCTAAAATACCTAAGCTACCCAACCTAATCTACCTACCCCTCCGGCCACCTCATCCCACCCAATCCCCACCTTACACCTCACCCTCTCCCTTCCCCCACCCACTCACACGCTGCCGCGTCACCCGCCACCTCACCTCCCACTCACCCAGCCCCAACCAACCCACCCCACACACACACGCACACAGGCAACGCACGCGCCCAACCCCACCCAACCTGGCCGCTCCCCTCCCCCGGCACCCACGCAACACCCCGGCCCCACCCCCACGCACGCACGGCACGCACGCCTGCCTCCCCCGCTCCTCTCTTCCTCTTCCCTAGCTCTCCTCTCCCCGCGCGCGCGTCGGCCACCTCCCTCCTCCGTCCACCGGCGCCGCCAAGCCCCCCCCTCTCTCCTCGCCGGGCGCCGCCAGCCGCCGGCGTCCCCCTCTCTTCGCCGCTCCTCCTTCCCCGGTCGCCTGCGAGCCGGCCGCCACCGTCCTCCGCGCCCCGCTCCCTCTGCAGCGGCACCGTCGGCCTCCGCCTCGCCGCGCGGCCCCGCCCACCCCGGCGCCGTTCGCCACCTCGCCCCGGCAACCTCGCAGCCCGCATCCCCCGACCCCGCCGCGCGCCGCTCCTCTCCTTCCCCCCCCCCCTCCCGCAACCACCGCCTGCCTCCTCCGTCGCCAGGCCCCCCGACCACCTCCGCTCCGGCCACGTCGGCGCCGTCCGCGGCCGCTCCCCTGCTCTGCCCTCTCTGGCGCCGCCACGCGCGTCCCCGAGCGTCGCCGGGGGCCCCTCTCCCCTTCCGCGGGCCCGCCTCCGCGCCTCCCCTCGCCAACCCCCGAGCTCGGCCCCCTCCCCGCCGCCGCATCCTCTGCCTCGCCCCTCGCCGTGTCCCCGCCCGCTGGAGCCCGCGAAGCCCTCCTCGCCGGCCCGCGCCGCCGTCGGCCGTCTCTTTCCGTCTGCCCCGCAGCAGCTGGTTCCCCCTTTCGCCGGCCCGAGCCCTCCTCGCCTCTGCGCCGCCGCCTCGGCAGCACGTCTCGCCGGCCGCACGTCCGCCTCCTCGTGTGCCTCCGCAAGCCGCCACCAAGCATCACTGCAGGGCCGGTTTTCTTCTGTACAGCTGCAGCACCACCGCCTGTTCGATGTGGAGCTCGCGCTCCTTCAAGACCCCGAGGGACCATATTGCAACCGTTGTTGACTATTCAAGTTTGCCATCCGATGGACAAGATCGACATGTGTTGACAAGCGAAGGCTATCGGTGACCGATTCCATTCAAGGACGCCATCGACAACGAAACCGCGATACCCCCAAGATCTACTCCACGGAAACCCCAAGATCTCCTTCACGGAATTCAAGAAGCCTGTTCGGGCGCCTGAAGACCGAGCCGACACCCGTCGGGCCCTCGGAACCGCCAAGTTCGCCAAGACCCGTTCCCGGAGTCCGATTGTCGAGCCCGAACCCGTGGAAACCGAAGACCGATCCCGGCGTCCGAAGCCCTGGGACCCCGGACCCGAAGACCACATGTGCGACAAGTACTCCTTCCCGGATGCGATGCTCGAGAACACGGACGGTAAGGACACCAACCCAGAACGCCAAGTCCTTCATCCAGGACGCCAGGACCGACTCGATGGCGCGGACCCAACAAGGTCTTCGCGACGATAAGAACGACACCGTCACCCTGGACGACAAGTTCTTCCCCCCGGAAGCATTGACGCTCGTGCGACAAGATCCTATACCCCGTTCCGTCGAACCCTGAACCCCAGATCCGAACCCCGAACCCCGGAACCCCAAGATCTGCCGAACCCTAATGAGTGACCCTTATCCGGGAACCCTATTTTATAATTTGCCAACTATATAAATTGTTGCATTTAATCATTCATCTCGCATGCATATTTTTGTGGTTTGGGGGCCTTATGCCGATTCACCTAATAATTAAATATGGGGCCATATGCGGGCAAATCTAGCCTTATCTTGGCCTCATTTAAATTGGTGTAGCGAACCCGGTACTATCTTCTGCCATGTTATGACAACATTTAATTTGTGAGGTAGTTAAACAACATGAACAATATAATTAAATTGTCGGGACCCCCGGTTCCGCTTAATATGACCTAATTGCATCGCACCTTGCCATGTCATGCATCATACATGCATCATGCCGATCTTCTGCCGTTGTATTAAATAGTGCATCCGGTGCTTATTCTAGTGTTTTGCTTCTTCGCAGATAAGGCCGTTGAGTTGATGTGAGCTTCGCCCCGATCGTCGGTTGAACCTTCGACAAAGTTTTCAGGCGAGCATCTCCCCCTTTCTACCTATCTTACTTTTATAGTATTTATTTCCCTCCTGTTGATCTATTGCTATCTGTGTTGCGATGCTCTAGTTTTCGTACCCGTGATATCCCTCGCAGCCTTATATTGCCTTGGACACATCCTATTACCTGTTGTTTGGTAGATAGATGGACTTGCGCGTCGTAGTCGCTTGCTCAATTGTTGTTGCGTGTCGTCAAGTGCCACAGTTGTTGGTGTATTGTCGCATGTTGATGTTGGAGATGATTATGGCTTTACTTATCGTTCACTTTAATTCCTGTTTAACAACTAAAATTGAAGTAAGCAGAGGCATCGGTGGGTGATAGATAATATTTGGTTTCCGAACGCCCACTTGTGTCCCGTAGGACCCCGAGTACTTGATACCTGTTCCTTGATTTATCGCGCTATCCACATCCGGGAGGATTATGGGACCCCCCTGAGCCAGAGCTTGATTCAGTCTTATTTCTTGGGGCCACAAACTAGTTTCAGGTTTTATTTACTATCCTGTACTTATGCCATGCTTTATTACTGTATTTACGATTGTGCGAGGAGCACACTGTACTGTTTAGGAATTGTGACCCGTTTACGCGGTATCGACAAGCCCAGTTTTGGGTTCCCAGTCGCTTACAGCCGGCCCCACAAACCTCGGGTCCGTCTCGAAGTCAGCTAACTTCGTTGCGGGTGTACTCCAAGGGGTGGCCCCCTGAAATATTTCTGAATCCTGTGATTGCTTTGTCGTGAAGGCCTCGTTGGGTTTTGATTTGGTTTTTCCGAGGTTGATCGAGTGTGTGTTGCTATTGGTGCACCCCGGCCGGGTAAAACTTTCTGAAAGCCGTGTCCGCGGTTATGGACGACTTGGAGCACAGTATCTCGATCATAGACAACTATAACTAAAGTAGTGCTATAAATTTGACTTTATAATGACTAGTAATCAGCTTCACTATAATGGAATGGCTAAATAAACCTGCCAACAATTGCTTGTTTGAGTCGTCGCTTGCAACCATTGTACCTGACTAGTAAGTATTGCAACTACAACGGAATGACTAAATAAAAGTGCCAACAACTGCTGGGTTTTGGGTTATCTCATGTTAATTGTATCTGACTAGTAAGTGATGCCACTAAAACGGAATGATTAACTAAAACGGCCCACTGCTTATTTTATCAGGATGATTATCTACATCTGACTAGTAATAGTTGCAACAATAACCGAATAAATAAAATTGCCAACTGTGTGAGTTCCTCGATTGACTTCCTCGTTTTGTCTCGAGGGGGAGACGCCAGGATGGGCTTGTTTGATGGTAGTATCAGGTTGGTCCCGAATAGACCTTTCTTACCCCTCTCTGATAGCCGCCAGTTGTGTCGAGTCTCTATAGGTTGTTTAGTGCCTGCTGCCGCTGCCGCTTCAGTCCACCATACCTATGTAGGCGAGGACCGCCGAATTCTAGCCTCGCCGTGTACTGGCCTCAGTACTGACGCTCCTCTTTTTACTTTGCCCTTTGTCGGCACCCCTTTTGTTTAAGCAGGTTTTGAGATCGACGTCGTTAGCAGGGTTACCCTTCCGGCTTGGCCTGGGCAGGGTTATGGACGCCATTGGTTATTCTTCAGGGCTTTTAGCCCCATTTGCATTTTGTCCGTAGACGGACGCTGAATCATTTTCAAGATGATTTGGATCTTTGTATATTATATCTGTATTCTTGACTCTTTGAGTCGCTGTTGTATATATATATCTGTTCTGTGGGTCCCATCGAGGACTGTTGTGTAATGTTATTACTTCGTTTTCCACCCGCACGAAAGTGCCTGGTGGGCACCTTTGAATCGTTTCTATGCGGGTTTGGCGGGCTTCGCTAAAACTTGCATAGGTCCGATTCTGAGGGTGTTACAAAGTACTACTTGAGTATGTAAAACCTTGTTGTACTGAATAATCCTGAGTCACTTTAAATTATGCTTGCATCATTACTGAAGGATAAACAAATAGTAAGTAGAAACACCGTAAGAGTTTGGATGCCATGCCTCTACATGCTCCATCCTGGACATGCACCATGTAATGCATGAGCGATATGTATGATAATTATATGAGAGAATATGCATTTTAGTAGGCAGTGATTATTTGGAAAATAAGGGTGATAACAACTAACAATGTTCTTCAACAGCATACAATTTTTTTTTGCAGCGACATATATACATCTAATGCAACATCTAGAATAAACTCAACCTGCTGGTTAATTTACGGTTCTGTTTTACGGTTCTAGTTTACGGAGACTGCTCGGCGGGTTGAACTGCAAACTAGTCTGTAAACATTGTTTTGATAGTTTCGACAGCAAATGCGACATAAACGGAATATAACCAATGTTTTAACACACAATAATCATCCAAATTACAATATTCAACTAATCAAATTACAACAATTGTTCAAATCAAATCATGTAACAAATTAATGAATGGATCAAATTACACAAATAGTTTTACAAGTACAATGAATGATTTTGGGACATCACTTCTTGCCGGCTAGCATCCAATGGTGCTCGACGAGATCATTGTTGAGTTGGAGACGAGTGCTTGCATCTTCAATTTGCCTATGTGTCTCAAGAAAAGCTTGGATGCGGTCGGAGTTTCTTTGTGGTTTGCACAAGGGTCCCAACATTATCATAAAAGAACTCTAAAATTAAATCTCTTTCATCTTTGATGATCATACTGTGAAGAATCACACACCATGTCATGATGTTGCAGAGGGTTTTTTTGTCCCAAAAATGAGAAGGGCCCCGAAAAATGGCAAACCTTGCTTGCAAAACACCAAAAGCTCTTTCAATGTCCTTTCGGCATGCTTCTTGAGCTTGTGTAAAATTGTCCTCATTCTTGTTCATCAGAGTTTGGATAGTTTTAACAAATGTTGACCAAGTTGGATAGATGTCGTCGGCAAGGTAGTAGCCCATGGTATTATCATGGCCATTGACCTTGAAGTTGCAAGACGAGGATTCTCCATTAGCTAATTTTCCAAACAGCAGGGATCTATACAAGACATTTATCTCATTGAGTGATCCGGGCAATCCAAAGAAGCAATGCCAAATCCACAAGTCATGATATGCCATTGCCTCAAGCACAATGGTTGGATCATAACTTTTACCATAATATTGTCCATGCCATGCCTTCGGACAATTCTTCCGTCGCCAATGCATGCAGTAATTCTTCCACCGCCAGTGCACTAAGTTGAGTTTTTATAATAGAGGGATGGAAGAATGACTATGATAGTATTTATGTCCAACAAAATTTGGACAAGCTGAACCAGAAGTGATATAAGAAGGTTACTTTGAACTTTGACTCTGCAAGTGGATAGAAACATGGTTAGAGAAAAGCATACATTCTCTCCAAACTTCTGTAAATTAAACTATTCATAAAAATGTAATAGCGCTCAGGATGCGGGGCCAAATCTCTCATGAAAGGCTATCATCTAATGGCCTATCGAAGTTGTCTCGCCAGACACTAAAATTTCTCAGTCGGGCACAAGTTGCCTTGTCAGGATGCAAAGTTTCCTCGCCGGGCTCCGATGTTTCCTGGTCTAGCAGCGGCCTGCATCAAGAAGGGTCGTCATCGCCCACCACGGCAGCGCCATCCTAATGGCCTACCTACTTTGCCTCGTCGTGCTTCGAAGTTGCATCGCCGGGCTCCGATGTTGCCTCATCGGCTAGCGGCTTGCCTAAAGAATGGTCATCCTCACCCACTGCGGCAACGCCGTCCTAATAGCCTGCCAAAGTTGTCTCATCGGGCTTCAAAGTTATTGCCTCTTCGGACTTCAAAGTTGCCTCGTCGGGCACCTAAGTTGCCTTGTCGCACATCGAAGTTGCCTCCCCGGGCTCCGAAGTTGTCTTGTCGGACTTCCAACGCCGTCAGGCACATAAGTTGCTCAGTTAGACATAAAACATTTTTTTGTCAGGCACCAAAGTTGCTCTGTCGTACATCGAAGTGGCCTCGGCGAGCACCGAAATTGTCTCGGCGAGCACCTATATTGCTCAGTCGGGCAGAAAAGTTATTCAGTCGGGCACCAAGGACCGAATTGCCCGTTGAGGACCAAAGTTGTTGTTGAGCACTATAAAAGTTGCGCTATCATACACCAAAGCTACTTTGTCGAGGACAAAGTTGCTTTGAAAATTTGAAGTTATTTTAAAATGTTGCTAAATTGCCTAGGGATGATATATATATATAAGTTGCATATCGTTGTTTTGTGAAGTAGCAACAAATTGAGAAATTAGGGTATGAGGCAACAAATAGGTAGAATTAAGCACTTATGACGTGTTTTTATTTAGGAAACAGCCTAATAAAACTAGAAAACAGAGGGCTCTTCCTGTAAAAGAAAAACAATGAGATCTTATGTATACGACGAGAAGTGGAAAGGACTAAAATGGAAAATTTCCGAATAGGTAAGATTCACTACGGTTCTCCCCGTGCGGTTCCTAAGGAAAGCTTCTACCGACTACAGCTACAGCCCATCCTAGGCAAATCCATAGCTGGGAATCGGCTCTGCTTGCATGTGAGAAGCACGATGCTCGTAGGGGGTAGGAATGGGAGGTGCTCGCAGGTGAAGCGCGCTAGGCCGCGGTGAGGCGCGGCGGTAAGCCATGTTCGGGGCAGTTGTATCTGGTATGTGGATAGGGTGCACCAGAAACGACGATTTGGTGGCCATGCGCCCGCCCCGAAACGACGATTTGGATAGGGTTATTAGTAGAAAACAGGTCATCCGTTCGCGTCCCTTCAGATCATTAGTCCCGGTTGCGCCACTAACCGGGACTAATGCTGGCACGCGTCCCGGTTCGTGCGGGCACGGGGCCAGACATGTGTCCCAGTTGGTAACGGGGCATACGTCCCGGTTGGAGCCACCAACCGGGACTAAAGGTTTGGCCACAGCCACGTGGCGTGGCACACACCTTTAGTCCCGGTTGGAGCCTCCAACCGGGACGTATGCTCCCGTCCTCTATAAATGCAATGCCCCAGTCCGCTCTGCCTCCACTCTGTTTTTTCTCTTAGTGGAAGGTGTGAGGCATGTGCTAGTTTTTTCTCCCCTATGCATGCATTCAAGGTGTTTGATGAAATGTTTGAGTGAATAATCCCGTTCAGTTTCTCATAGAACAAAAATATAGAAGGTGGCCGAGACGCACTTGAGATTTTTCCTCTTTATTTCCCTCGATCGTGGTTAGCAATCTTATATTTTCTCTGTCATTGATACAATGCATGTGTCGATGTGAATTGGTCATTTCACTATTTATGATGTCCTATTTTTTGATAAACTTATTTATATGATGCAGATGAACGGTCGGGAATGGATGTACGGTGATCGGCGCGTAGACGGGTATATGAAAGGCGTGGATAAATTTATCGATGTGGCTACGGAAAACAAAGAGAATGGTTTTATACGTTGTCCATGTGTTCAATGTCGGAACAACAAGGAGTACTCTTTCTCGAAAATCATTCGCGGCCACCTGATTATGAAAGGTTTCATGCCCAACTATAATTGCTGGACCAAGCACGGGGAAAGAGGGGTTATGATGGAAGATGGTGAAGAAGAAGATGATGATAACAACTATCATCATATGTTTCCTGAATACAGTGATACTGCAATGGAAGACAATGGAGAGGAAGGAGGTGAAGAACGGGCATCAGATGAGCCGGCTGATGAACTTGGTAGGGCCATTTCTGATGCAAAGCGAGACTGTGAAACAGAAAATGAGAAGTTGAAGTTAGAGGGAATGTTAGAAGATCACAAGAAATTGTTGTACCCAAATTGTAAAGATGGCAGCACAAAGCTCGATACCACACTGGAATTGTTGCGATGGAAGGCAGAGTGTGGTCTAACTAACTCCTCATTTGAAAAGATGCTGAAAATAATGAAGCCGAAGTTTCCAAAACATAACGAACTTCCCGAGAGTACCTACGAAGCAAAGAAGACTCTCTGTCCTCTAGGATTAGATGTGCAAAAGATACATGCATGCATTAATGACTGCATCCTCTACCGCGGTAAGGAGTATGAGAATTTAGATAAATGCCCGGTATGCAATGCGTTGCGGTATAAGATCAGACGAGATGACCCTGGTGATGTTGAGGGAGAGCCCCTCCGGAAGAGGGTTCCTGCTAAGGTTATGTGGTATGCTCCTATAATACCAAGGTTGAAACGCATGTTCAGAAACAAAGAGCATGCCAGGTTGTTGCGATGGCACAAAGAAGACCGTAAGAAAGACGGGAAGTTGACACACCCTGCTGATGGGTCACAGTGGAGAAAAATCGAGAGAGACTTCCCCGACTTTGCAGGTGACGCAAGGAACTTATGGTTTGATCTAAGTACGGATGGCATGAATCCTTTTGGGGAGCAGAGCTGCAGTCACAGCACCTGGCCCGTGACTCTATGTATCTACAACCTGCCTCCTTGGTTGTGCATGAAGCGTAAGTTCATTATGATGTCAGTGCTCATCCAAGGCCCGAAGCAACTGGGCAACGACATTAATGTGTACCTTAGACCATTAGTTGAAGAACTCTTACAGTTGTGGGAAAACCAGGTGTACGTGCGTGGGATGAGAACAAAAAGGAGCCATTTGATCTACGAGGGTTGTTATTCGTAACCATCAATGATTGGCCTGCTCTTAGTAACCTTTCAGGACAGACAAACAAGGGATATAAGGCATGCACACACTGTTTAGATAAGACTGAAGGTACATATTTGCATAAATGCAAGAAGGTTGTGTACTTGGCGAATCGACGATTTCTTCCGACCAATCATCCCGTAAGAAAGAATGGCAAGCATTTCAAAGGTGAGGCAGATCACCGGAAGAAGCCTGAACTCCCTGCTGGTGATGATGTATTTGGTATGGTCAAGGACATAGAAGTAATCTTTGGAAAGGGTCCCGGCGGTCAATTAGTTCCGAACGACGTCGCTACAGGACACGCACCCATGTGGAAGAAGAAATCTATATTTTGGGAGCTGCCATATTAGAAAGTCCTGCGTGTCCGCTCTTCAATCAACGTGATGCACGTGACGAATGTATGGGAAGACAAAAGATACACCAGAAGCACGGGAGGACCAACAAATTATGAAAGACCCAAAGAACATGCATACACATAATAAGACGGATAAAGGGCGTCACTTAAGTCGTGCCAGCTATGCTCTTACCAAAGCAGAGAAGGAAATCTTTTTTGAAGTCCTTTACAGTATCAAGGTGCCGTCGGGCTTCTCATCTAATATAAAGGGGATAATAAATATGGTAGAGAAAAAGTTCCAAAACCTGAAGTCTCATGACTGTCACGTGATTATGACGCAGTTGCTTCCGATTGCATTGAGGGGGCTTCTACCGGAAAATGTTCGAGTACCCATTGTGAAGCTGTGAGCATTCCTCAATGCAATATCTCAGAAGGTAATCAATCTAGATATTCTGCCAAGGTTACAGAAGCATGTGGTACAATGTCTTGTTAGTTTTGAATTGGTGTTCCCACCATCCTTCTTCAATATTATGACGCATCTCCTGGTTCACCTAGTGGAAGAGATTGCCATTCTCGGTCCGGTATTTCTGCACAATATGTTCCCCTTTGAGAGGTTCATGGGAGTCTTAAAGAAATATGTTCATAACCGTGCTAGACCAGAAGGAAGCATCTCCAAGGGATATGGAACAGAGGAGGTCATTGAGTTTTGTGTTGACTTTATTCCTGACCTTAAGCCGATTGGTGTTTCTGACTCGCGGCATGAGGAAAGACTAAGTGGAAAAGGCACGCTGGGAAAGAAAGCAATGATATGTAGGGACGGGGATTCTTTCACTAAAGCAAACTACACAGTTCTACATAATTCCACCTTGGCAGCTCCGTATATCGAGGAACACAAGAATATTGTACGCTCCAAAAACCCGGGGAAGCCTGAATCATGGATTATAGATGAACACATGAAGTCTTTTGGTGGTTGGATGCGGACACATCTCTTGAATGACACCACTGTTGGAGATTAGCTATACTTGTTGTCCGCGTCACCATCTTCTACTGTATTGAATTTCCAAGGGTACGAAATAAATGGGAATACATTCTACACGATCGCCCAAGATAAAAAAAGCACCAACCAAAATAGTGGTGTCCGCTTTGATGCAATAGACGAGAATGGACAAAAGGACACATATTATGGTTACATAGAGGAGATATGGGAACTAGACTATGGAGTCTCTTTTAAGGTCCTTTTGTTTCTGTGCCATCCCGCAAAACCACTACTAGAAAATCGCGTTGTTTTTTGTGCATTGCATCGTCATGACCGCATGCTCATGTCATCATGCCACATTGCATTTGAGCATCATCATCATCTTGCATTTGCTTGCATAAAACTATTTGCAGAAAAACCTATTTTGTGTTTTCTAAAACTCCCCGTCTTTGTTCAAACACAAAACCCGGGTCTCCGGATTATTTTGTTTTGTCTGCTATCGGTTTGCAAAAGCCCTGTTTGAAATAAATAAAATATGTAATTATTTTTAGTGGGGCAGTCGAACGGGCCGATTCGACCTAGTCGACCACCCCCAGTACTAAAACGGTCCACCTAAACCAGCCTACTCGAAATCCTATTCCCACCTAGTCCTATCCTACCCACCTATCCTAGCTCGCCACCTCACCCTGGCCCCTAATCCCTACCCACCCTGCCACCTCACCAATCCCCCTCTTTTTCCCCCTCTCCCTCTCTCACCCACAGCCTCCCTACCCCCCTCTCTCTCTGCCTCACCGCCAGCCTGGCCCCACCCCACTCTCCCTGCGGCCCCACCTCCCCACCACCGAACCGCTCCCTCCCAACTTCCTCCTGGTCAACCGGCAGCCGGCCCCACTCTGGGCCCGCGCCCCACTCCCCACCCTCATGCCGCACGCTCCCCTCCCCGTTCCTTCTCTCCCCGAGATTCCCTCCACACCAACCACGACCCCGCCCCCTCGAGCTTCTCTGCCACCAGGCCACCGGTCCGCCGCCGCCAGTCGCCTCCCTCGCCTTCCCCGACGCCCTCTCATGCGCGACCCGCCCCGACCTCTCCCGCTCAGCTCCTCCTCTCCCAGACCCCCGCTCGCTCGCTCCCGTTCGGCCGCCGCCGCGAGCTTCCCCCTCCACCCAGCGCGCCGCCCTGGACCTCCTCGCCTCCGGCTCGTCCCCGCCGCGTGGCTGCCTCCTCTCGCCCGAGCCCGAGCTCCGCCCCCGTCGACCTCCTCCGGCCGCTCCCCTGCAAGCTACCTCGCCGGAGCGCCGCCGCTCTCTCCCGCCGTGTCGCCCCCTCGCAAGCTTCGCCCGCCTCCGGCCATCACCCCCACCTCGCCGCCCTCGGCCCCGAGCCTCCTCCCCTCTCTGTACCGGCCTCCCCTCCTGCGTGTCGCCGGCCGCCCTCCGGCCACCCGCCCTGGCGCTGCCAGGCACCTCAGCTCGCCCCCTCCTCCCTCCTTCCGCCGGCCGCCGCCGGGCCTCCCCATCGCCGTCGGCCCCTGCGCGTCCTCAGGCCGACGACCGCCTCGCGCCGGCCCCGTCGTCCGCCGCCCCACCCGACAGCGTCGCCTCACTGGAGCTCCTCCAGCCCGCGGCCGCCTCTCCCCTCTGCGGCCTCGTCGTGCCTCCCTTCGCCGACCTGCTTCTCCCCCTTCCAACCCTGGCTCGGCCATGTCGACGTGCTCCTGTCCCGGTGGCCTGCCTCCACTCGAACATGTTCCCAGCATTTTTTTTGCAAGAATGTTGATGGCGTGGAGATGTTGGTGTTGTTGATCGAGACCTCGGGGCGGACAAGTACCAAGTTTGGGCAATGATAACGGTGCTGCTCGGGTCCGCCATGCCAAGATCTTCCGAAGAACATGCCATCGGTCAAGTTCGCCACGAGGAGCCGCACGAACCCGAGGGTCCGCCGACAAGACCGTCTCGTCACAAGAGCCCCGATGCCCTTTTGTCGCCAAGATCTGCGTCGCTACGTGTTTCGTCGACCAATGTGCGAGGTGGAACCCGATGGCGCCGGTACCCCAAGATCTACCACACAGACGCACCACGGACTCAGAGAAACCCTCGGATGCCAAGATCGCCCACATGGAACCGAAGGTGTCGAGACCTTGGAAACCCACCCCCCCCCCCCGGGGTCTGAAGACCGATACCGTCGAACCCGAGCGCCAAGATCGCCTTCCTGGACCCCTGAAGACCGGTCCGAAGCGCCAAGGCCCGAACCCGAAGACCGCCAAGAACGCCACCGGTACGACAAGCACTTCGCCGCGGAGCGCCAAGTTCTCCCTCCCGGATGCCAAGACCGACTCGATGGCGCGGACCCGACAAGATCTTCGCAACGACGAGATCTGCACCGACCAGGGCGAGCCCGATGCGCCCCCGACACCGAACCCCAGATCCGAACCCCGAGACCGAACCCCGAACCCCGGAACCCCAAGATCGTCGAACCCTAATGTGTGACCCTTTTCTCGAGCCCTATTTTATAAATGAAATCACAACTTGTCGCATATTAATTTTTCATCTTGCATGCATGCTTGTCTGTGGTTTGGGGGCCTTATGCCGATTAACCTAATTAAATATGGGGCCCATATGCGGGAAAATCTAGTCTCATATTGGCCTCATTTAAATTTGTGTAGCGAACCGGTGCTATCTTGTGCCATGTTAAAACAACATTTAAATTGCGGGGTATCTAAATAACTTGAACCATCTAAATAACTGTCAGGACCCCGGTTCCACTTAATATTGACCTAATCGCATCGCATCTTTGCCATGCCATGCATCATACATGCATCATGCCTGGACTTCTGCCGTAACCTTAAATATTGCATCCGTTGTTTATTCTAGTGTTTTGGTTCTTCGCGGATAAGGCCGTTGAGTTGATGCGAGAGTCGACCCGATCTTCGGTTGAACCTTCGGCAATGTTTTCAGGCGAGCATCTCCCCCTTTCTACCTATCTTACTTTTATAGTATTTATTCCCCCAGTTGATCTATTGCTATCTGTGTTGCGATGCTCTAGTTTTCGTACCCGTGATATCCCTTGCAGCCTTATATTGCCATGGCCACCTCCTATTACCTGTTGTTTGGTAGATAGTTGGACTTGCGCGCCGTAGTCACTTGCTCAAGTGCTGTTGCGTGTCGTCAAGTGCCACAGTTGTTGGAGTATTGCCGCATGTTTGATGTTGGAGATGATCTCGGCTTTACTTATCGTTCACTTTAATTACTGTTTAACAACTAAAATTGAAGTAAGTAAGCAGAGGCATCGGTGGGTGATAGATAATATTTGGTTTCCGACCGCCCACTTGTGTCCCGTAGGACCCCGAGTACTTGATACTTGTTCCTTGATTTATCGCGCTATCCACATCCGGGAGGATTATGGGACCCCCCTGAGCCAGAGCTTGATTCCGTCTTATTTCTTGGGGCCACAAACTAGTTTGAGGTTTTATTTACGATCCTGTACTTATGCCATGCTACTGCTTTATTTACGATTGTGCGAGGAGCACACTGTACTGTTTAGGATTGTGACCCGTTTACGCGGTATCGACAATCCCAGTTTTGGGTTCCCAGTCGCTTACAGCCGGCCCCACAAACCTCGGGTCCGTCTCGAAGTCAGCTAACTTCGTTGCGGGTGTACTCCAAGGGGTGGCCCCCTGAAATATTTCTGAATCTTGTGATTGCTTTGTCGTGAAGGCCTCGTTGGGTTTTGATTTGGTTTTTCCGAGGTTGATCGAGTGTGTGTTGCTATTTGTGCACCCCGGCCGGGTTAAAACTTTCTGAAAGCCGTGTCCGCGGTTATGGACGACTTGGAGCACAGTATCTCGACCATAGACAACTATAACTAAAGTAGTGCTATAAACCTGATTTTATAATGACTAGTAATCAGCTTCACTATAATGGAATGGCTAAATAAAACTGCCCACAATTGCTTGTTTGGGTTGTCGCTTGCGCCCATTGTATCTGACTAGTAAGTATTGCAACTACAACGGAATGGCTAAATAAAAGTACCAACAACTGCTGGGTTTTGGGTTATCTCATGCTAATTGTATCTGACTAGTAAGTGTCGCAACTACAACAGACTGGTTAACTAAAAGTGCCCACTGCTTAAATTATCCGGATGATTAACAATACCTGACTAGTAATTGCTGCAACGATAACCGAATAAATAAAACTGCCAACTGTGTGAGTTCCTCGGTTGACTTCCTCGTTTGGTCTCGAGGGGGAAATACCAGGATGGGTTTGTTTGATGGTAGCATCAGGACGGTTCCGAGTCGGTCTTTCTTCCCCTCTCTGATAGCCGCCAGTTGTATCGAGTCTCTGTAGGTTGTTTAGCGCATGCTGCCGCTGCCGCTCAGTCCACCATACCTATGTAGGCGAGGACCGCCGAATTCTAGCCTCGCCGTGTACTGGCCTCAGTACTGACGCTCCTCTTTTTCCTTTGCCCTTTGTCGGCACCCCTTTTGTTTAAGCAGGTTTTGAGATCGACGTCGTTAGCAGGGTTACCCTTCCGGCTTGGCCTGGGCAGGGTTATGGACGCCATTGGTTATTCTTCAGGGCTCTTAGCCCCATTTGCATCTTGTCCGTAGTCGGACGCTGTACCGTTTTACAGGTGATTTGGATCTTTGTTCTGTATATCTGTATTCTTGACTCATGGAGTCGTGTTGTATATATATCTGTTCTGTGGATCCCATCGAGGACTGTTGTGTAATGTTATTACTTCGTTTTCCACCCGCACGAAAGTGCCTGGTGGGCACCTTTGAATCGTTTCTATGCGGGTTTGGCGGGTTTCGCTAAAACTTGCATAGGGTCGATTCTGAGGGTGTTACAGAGTGGTATCAGAGCTCAGCAGTTGCGATACCCCACAAGTCCAGCCTGTAGGATAACCTAGCTAACGGCCAAAGTAGAGTGTCAAAACTATTTTTGAAAACCGGTTGGATAGTTCTGATTAGGTCTGATTTTACTCCTTACCCCTCTGCTATCCTCCTCTTATCTCTACGCGTTTTGAATCCGCTCTCGTCTCTTTCTTCGAGTCCAGGAATTCTCATGGTTGGGTTCCGTCGTACCTTCAGGGTTTCGCTTCCTCTTTGGTAACGGTGTTGCTACATTTGGTCTTCATGCTATCCGAGGAATCCTTCATCTGGTGGACTTCTCTTTGTTCCTTGTTTGTGCCTTCCGGCGCTATCTGACGCGACGACATCATCTACGCCAGATCCGATGCAGAGTCTGCATCACTCCTTTGTTTCCGAACCTCGTTTGTCGAGATCTTCAGTCTAGTCCGAGAGTTGGTTGCATAATTCGCCTATTCGGGTGCCGAGTAATGGTTTGGGTGCGCGATGGACTGATCACCATCCGATTACTCTTATCATTCGCTCTTGTACATCGAATTAGTGGATCCAGCGATTTTACTCCGTCCACGGAACCTAGAGGTGGCTTTATTTGTCGATACCTCTACCTTCGACCTTTTGTTCCCGGAGTGTTCTCTCGACGATCACGGACAACGACCTCTTGTTAGTGGTGTCGCGAGGATCTACACGAAGCGAGAAGACGCAGATCGCCGACCTTCCTTCCGGTAACATGAGGCGGATCTCGAGGGCGAGATCCATTGTTAGTGGTGTCGAATTGTGGCATCCCGCAAAACCACTACTAGAAAATCGCGTTGTTTTTTGTGCATTGCATCGTCATGACCGCATGCTCATGTCATCATGCCACATTGCATTTCAGCATCGTCATCATCTTGCATTTCCTTGCATAAAACTATTTGCAGAAAAACCTATTTTGTGTTTTCTAAAACTCCCCGTCTTTGTTCAAACGCAAAACCCGGGTCTCCGGATTATTTTGTTTTGTCTGCTATCGGTTTGCAAAAGCCCTGTTTGAAATAAATAAAATATGTAATTATTTTTAGTGGGGCAGTCGAACGGGCCGATTCGACCCAGTCGACCACCCCCAGTACTAAAACGGTCCACCTAAACCAGCCTACCCGAAATCCTATTCCCACCTAGTCCTATCCTACCCACCTATCCTAGCTCGCCACCTCACCCTGGCCCCTAATCCCTACCCACCCTGCCACCTCACCAATCCCCCTCTTTTTCCCCCTCTCCCTCTCTCACCCACAGCCTCCCTACCCCCCTCTCTCTCTGCCTCACCGCCAGCCTGGCCCCACCCCACTCTCCCTGCGGCCCCACCTCCCCACCACCGAACCGCTCCCTCCCAACTTCCTCCTGGTCAACCGGCAGCCGGCCCCACTCTGGGCCCGCGCCCCACTCCCCACCCTCCTGCCGCACGCTCCCCTCCCCATTCCTTCTCTCCCCGAGATTCCCTCCATACCAACCACGACCCCGCCCCCTCGAGCTTCTCCGCCACCAGGCCACCGGTCCGCCGCCGCCAGTCGCCTCCCTCGCCTTCCCCGACGCCCTCTCACGCGCGACCCGTCCCGACCTCTCCCGCTCAGCTCCTCCTCTCCCAGACCCCCGCTCGCTCGCTCCCGTTCGGCCGCCGCCGCGAGCTTCCCCCTCCACCCAGCGCGCCGCCCTGGACCTCCTCTCCTCCGGCTCGTCCCCGCCGCGTGGCTGCCTCCTCTCGCCTGAGCCCGAGCTCCGCCCCCGTCGACCTCCTCCGGCCGCTCCCCTGCAAGCTACCTCGCCGGAGCGCCGCCGCTCTCTCCCGCCGTGTCGCCCCCTCGCAAGCTTCGCCCGCCTCCGGCCATCACCCCCACCTCGCCGCCCTCGGCCCCGAGCCTCCTCCCCTCTCTGTACCGGCCTCCCCTCCTGTGTGTCGCCGGCCGCCCTTCGGCCACCCGCCCTGGCGCTGCCAGGCACCTCAGCTCGCCCCCTCCTCCCTCCTTCCGCCGGCCGCCGCCAGGCCTCCCCATCGCCGTCGGCCCCTGCGCGTCCTCAGGCCGACGACCGCCTCGCGCCGGCCCCGTCGTCCGCCGCCCCGCCCGACAGCGTCGCCTCACCGGAGCTCCTCCAGCCCGCGGCCGCCTCTCTCCTCTGCGGCCTCGTCGTGCCTCCCTTCGCCGACCTGCTTCTTCCCCTTCCAACCCTGGCTCGGCCATGTCGACGTGCTCCTGTCCCGGTGGCCTGCCTCCACTCGAACATGGTCCCAGCATTTTTTTTGCAAGAATGTTGATGGCGTGGAGATGTTGGTGTTGTTGATCGAGACCTCGGGGCGGACAAGTACCAAGTTTGGGCAATGATAACGGTGTTGCTCGGGTCCCCATGCCAAGATCTTCCGAAGAACATGCCATCGGTCAAGTTCGCCACAAGGAGCCGCACGAACCCGAGGGTCCGCCGACAAGACCGTCTCGTCACAATAGCCCCGATGCCCTTTTGTCGCCAAGATCTGCGTCGCTACGTGTTTCATCGACCAATGTGCGAGGTGGAACCCGATGGCGCCGGTACCCCAAGATCTACCACACAGACGCACCACGGACTCAGAGAAACCCTCGGATGCCAAGATCACCCACATGGAACCGAAGGTGTCGAGACCTTGGAAACCCATGCCCCGGGGTCTGAAGACCGATACCGCCGAACCCGAGCGCCAAGATCGCCTTCCTGGACCCCTGAAGACCGGTCCGAAGCGCCAAGGCCCGAACCCGAAGACCGCCAAGAACGCCACCGGTACGACAAGCACTTCGCCGTGGAGCGCCAAGTTCTCCCTCCCGGATGCCAAGACCGACTCGATGGCGCGGACCCGACAAGATCTTCGCAACGACGAGATCTGCACCGACCAGGGCGAGCCCGGTGCGCCCCCGACACCGAACCCCAGATCCGAACCCCGAGACCGAACCCCGAACCCCGGAACCCCAAGATCGTCGAACCCTAATGTGTGATCCTTTTCTCGAGCCCTATTTTATAAATGAAATCACAACTTGTCGCATATTAATTGTTCATCTTGCATGCATGCTTGTCTGTGGTTTGGGGGCCTTATGCCGATTAACCTAATTAAATATGGGGCCCATATGCGGGCAAATCTAGTCTCATATTGGCCTCATTTAAATTTGTGTAGCGAAACGGTGCTATCTTGTGCCATGTTAAAACAACATTTAAATTGCGGGGTATCTAAATAACTTGAACCATCTAAATAACTGTCGGGACCCCGGTTCCACTTAATATTGACCTAATTGCATCGCATCTTTGCCATGCCATGCATCATACATGCATCATGCCCGGACTTCTGCCGTAACCTTAAATATTGCATCCGTTGTTTATTCTAGTGTTTTGGTTCTTCGCGGATAAGGCCGTTGAGTTGATGCGAGAGTCGACCCGATCTTCGGTTGAACCTTCGGCAATGTTTTCAAGCGAGCATCTCCCCCTTTCTACCTATCTTACTTTTATAGTATTTATTCCCCCTGTTGATCTATTGCTATCTGTGTTGCGATGCTCTAGTTTTCGTACCCGTGATATCCCTTGCAGCCTTATATTGCCATGGCCACCTCCTATTACCTGTTGTTTGGTAGATAGTTGGACTTGCGCGCCGTAGTCGCTTGCCCAAGTGTTTTTGCGTGTCGTCAAGTGCCACAGTTGTTGGAGTATTGTCGCATGTTTGATGTTGGAGATGATCTCGGCTTTACTTATCGTTCACTTTAATTACCGTTTAACAACTAAAATTGAAGTAAGTAAGCAGAGGCATCGGTGGGTGATAGATAATATTTGGTTTCCGACCGCCCACTTGTGTCCCGTAGGACCCCGAGTACTTGATACTTGTTCCTTGATTTATCGCGCTATCCACATCCGGGAGGATTATGGGACCCCCCTGAGCCAGAGCTTGATTCCGTCTTATTTCTTGGGGCCACAAACTAGTTTGAGGTTTTATTTACGATCCTGTACTTATGCCATGCTACTGCTTTATTTACGATTGTGCGAGGAGCACACTGTACTGTTTAGGATTGTGACCCGTTTACGCGGTATCGACAAGCCCAGTTTTGGGTTCCCAGTCGCTTAAAGCCGGCCCCACAAACCTCGGGTCCGTCTCGAAGTCAGCTAACTTCGTTGCGGGTGTACTCCAAGGGGTGGCCCCCTGAAATATTTCTGAATCTTGTGATTGCTTTGTCGTGAAGGCCTCGTTGGGTTTTGATTTGGTTTTTCCGAGGTTGATCGAGTGTGTGTTGCTATTTGTGCACCCCGGCCGGGTTAAAACTTTCTGAAAGCCGTGTCCGCGGTTATGGACGACTTGGAGCACAGTATCTCGACCATAGACAACTATAACTAAAGTAGTGCTATAAACCTGATTTTATAATGACTAGTAATCAACTTCACTATAATGGAATGGCTAAATAAAACTGCCCACAATTGCTTGTTTGGGTTGTCGCTTGCGCCCATTGTATCTGACTAGTAAGTATTGCAACTACAACGGAATGGCTAAATAAAAGTACCAACAACTGCTGGGTTTTGGGTTATCTCATGCTAATTGTATCTGACTAGTAAGTGTCGCAACTACGACAGACTGGTTAACTAAAAGTGCCCACTGCTTAAATTATCCGGATGATTAACAATACCTGACTAGTAATTGCTGCAACGATAACCGAATAAATAAAACTGCCAACTGTGTGAGTTCCTCGGTTGACTTCCTCGTTTGGTCTCGAGGGGGAAATACCAGGATGGGTTTGTTTGATGGTAGCATCAGGACGGTTCCGAGTCGGTCTTTCTTCCCCTCTCTGATAGCCGCCAGTTGTATCGAGTCTCTGTAGGTTGTTTAGCGCATGCTGCCGCTGCCGCTCAGTCCACCATACCTATGTAGGCGAGGACCGCCGAATTCTAGCCTCGCCGTGTACTGGCCTCAGTACTGACGCTCCTCTTTTTCCTTTGCCCTTTGTCGGCACCCCTTTTGTTTAAGCAGGTTTTGAGATCGACGTCGTTAGCAGGGTTACCCTTCCGGCTTGGCCTGGGCAGGGTTATGGACGCCATTGGTTATTCTTCAGGGCTCTTAGCCCCATTTGCATCTTGTCCGTAGTCGGACGCTGTACCGTTTTACAGGTGATTTGGATCTTTGTTCTGTATATCTGTATTCTTGACTTATGGAGTCGTGTTGTATATATATCTGTTCTGTGGATCCCATCGAGGACTGTTGTGTAATGTTATTACTTCGTTTTCCACCCGCACGAAAGTGCCTGGTGGGCACCTTTGAATCGTTTCTATGCGGGTTTGGCGGGTTTCGCTAAAACTTGCATAGGGTCGATTCTGAGGGTGTTACAGTTTCGCTGCAAATGGGTAAACCTGAATGGGGAAGGGGTAAAGATAGATCAGTTGTACGGAATGACAACAGTGGATCTCAACAATCTTGGTTATAGAGATGAACCATTCGTCCTAGCCAATGATGTGTCTCAGGTTTTCTATGTGAAGGACATGTCCTCCAGACCGAAAAAAAAGAAAAAATATGCAAACGAATACATCATATGATGAGCCAAGGCGTCACATAGTTCTTTCAGGGAAAAGAAACATCGTGGGAATCGAGGACAAGACAGACATGTCAGAAGATTATAATAAGTTTGATGAAATTCCGCCCTTCACAGTGAAAACTGACCCAAGCATTCCTTTAAGTAAACAAGATGCTCTATGGTTACGTCTGAAGCGATCATAAGGAAGGACATATGCCAAGAAGTTCATGCTCATATTATGTAACTCTAGTTCATGTCTTTCGCGGTTTGTGGCTTGACCGAAGGATATCTTTCGCGGTTTGTGGCCTTTAGTCCTGGTTTTGTAGTCTCAGTTTTTAATATTAATAAATGTCTTGAGTGTTAGTCCTGTTTTGTAGCTGGACCAGGACTATGAAGAAGTTGTCCCGATTCGTACTTACCATTAAGATCTGATCTCCAAACGCGCGCAGTCACATATTAGAGAGTGCCTCTATGACCAGTTTCTTGGAGATGCCGGAGGACTGGGATCCGGCGGTATCTCCCTGAAACTGGTCGTAGTCGTGTCCCTGCTCTCGAAAACCATTTTGCAACTTGTAACTTCTCTAACTAGATCAATACGCCTCGGAGCTAACTAATTTTACATATTAGGGAGTGCCTCTATGACCAGTTTCTCGGAGATGCCGGAGGACTGGGCTCCGTCGGCATCTCCCTGAAACTGGCCATAGTGGTGTACCTGCTCTCGAAAACCATCTTGCAACTTGTAACTTCTCTAACTAGATCAATACGCCTCGGAGCTAACTAATTTCACATATTAGGGAGTGCCTCTATGACCAGTTTCTCGGAGATGCCGGAGGACTGGGCTCCGTCGGCATCTCCCTGAAACTGGCCGTAGTGGTGTCCCTGCTCTCGAAAACCATCTTGGAGATGCCTCAAACTGGCTGGAGGACTGGACTCGCAAGGATGCCTATTTATAGTACAAGCAGCTCGGCATAGTGTCGACACTTACGAAATAATTTCGACACTCACCCCTATCATTAGTGCTGACTCGTGTTTTGTCCCGGTTGGTGTCTCCAACTTGGACTACAAGTTGATCTTTAGTCCCGGTTGGTGACACCATCCGGGACAAGGTACACGCAGCACGACATAATGTCGACACTCACCCCTATCATTAGTGCTGGCTGGCCCAGCCTGCCGAAATCGTCCATCCCGGGTAAAAAGGACAAATGTCTGCCGAATCGGCAGAAAGTGGGTCCGGTTTGTACTATAGAGATCCAATGCAAGTTCTAACAATGCTCGTCCACTATCTTCATGCACACCGGTTCGACCATAGTTAGAAATTCAGATAATTCAAAACGGGCATAATAAATTCAAAAAAATCCAAACAATGAAAATCCTTCGCGTGGTGTCATATTATGTTACATAGTTGAAAGGAAAAATACCAGACTTGGTATATTGATCATGTTTCGAAAAAACCTTCACAAAATGACCTATCATGTTCGAGGTTTCATGGCTTCCGGTCCAAATGACCGATGTTATGTGCTGAATCACGGCATAGTTTATGATGTTGTGCCCATATTATGCATGTGTGTGGACATTGGTATGGAGAACAATGTTGCAGGAGGAAGTTTTCCTTTTTGTCGCACGGAAAAGCCCTTTTCCATTTTCCGAGCGCAAAAAACGGGTCGTTTTGTGAAGTAACCACCAAAATGCCGTTTCAGAATGCTACCGTCCCATTTTCCTAAAATACTAGACCACCTTACATGGACTATATCCCAACCGGGACATCTCAAACCTTTTCGTCCATCCCGGGTAAAAAGGACAAATGTCTGCCGAATCGGTAGGAAGTCGGTCCGATTTGTACTACAGGTACATGATCTATCGCCCGTGATTTTTTGAAAAAATCATTTTTAGACTCGCAATATGTGGTTTCTTCAGAGATCCAATGCAAGTTCTAACGATGCTCGTCCCCTATCTTCATGCACACTGGTTCGACCATAGTTAGAAATTCAGATAATTCAAAACGGGCATAATAAATTCAAAAAAAATCCGAACAATGAAAATCCTTTGCGTGGTGTCATATTATGTTACATAGTTGAAAGGAAAAATACCAGACTTGGTATATTGATCATGTTTCGAAAAAACCTTCACAAAATGACCTATCATGTTCGAGGTTTCATGGCTTTCGGTCCAAATGACCGATGTTATGTGCTGAATCATGGCATAGTTTGTGATGTTGTGCCCTTATTATGCATGTGTGTGGATATTGGTATGGAGAACAATGTTGCAGGAGGAAGTTTTCCTTTTTGTCGCACGGAAAAACCCTTTTCCATTTTCCGAGCGCAAAAAACGGGTCATTTTGTGAAGTAACCACCAAAATGCCGTTTCGGAATGCTACCGTCCCATTTTCCTAAAATACTAGACCACCTTACATGGACTATCTCCCAACCGGGACATCTCAAACCTTTTCGTCCATCCCGGGTAAAAAGGACAAATGTCTGCCCGCCATTTCAAAAAAAATCCAAACAATGAAAATCCTCCCGCAATTTTTTCCCGCAAGTTCTTCCCGCCATTTCTTCCTGCCAGTTTTTCCCGCCGATTCTTCCCGCCAGTTCTTCCCTCCAGTTATCTTCCTGCCATTTCTCACTATATATATATGTAGGGTTGGCCTCCATTGTCATTTCACATCTCTAGACTCATATCTGCAACCTCATCACTCTTTCCCATGACTTCCACCGTAGCACTAACTCCCAGGGAGGCGGAGGCGCTTTGCGCCTCGAACTACCCCCGCCCGCCGGGCTACTGTGTCCCCGTCCGCTGGATGCTGAGCGCCGGAGGCGTGCCGGAGGCGTGCCGGTTCCTCCTGTCCCTCTAGGTGTGGCGCGTCGGATGGCCATCACGAACCACTACTACTTCGAGCTCACGCCGGAGCAGCGGAGGAATCCCAGATGGCATCCCGACTATTTCCCAACTTGGGAAGCCTTCTTCGTGGATCGGCGTGAGAGGGCACTCGCCAGGGACGAGGAGGACGGCCCACCTCCTCCGAACTTCAACGAGGCCGGCCGTCGGCTGTGGTGGCGCGACCGGACTCTCCAGAGCATCATGGCCTACGACACGGCCGCCGACTCTAGCCCCCGCCTGCGCTACCCTCAAGTCCAGCCCACTCGTACTCAGCCTTTAAGGTTCAACTACGGCGACCCCGACGATGATAGCGACGACGGCCACGGCGAGTACGACGACTACAGTGACGAGTATTACAGGTGTAGGCAGGAGCATGACTGAATTATTCCAACATTGCAAAACAAGTTCGGCCGATTGTGGCTTAATCTGGCCATGTATCTTAATTTTCAGTTCTTCTATGTAACTTTGTGTTAGTTGCGTTATGTACTTTAATTCCAGTTCTATCCTAATCAAATTTTCTTTCCGCCCATTATTTTCCGTCCTTTTTTTCCGCCCATTAAAAACATAAAATGGTTTTGAATTACTTATTCAAATCCAAACACTTTTTATGTTTAAAGTTTTTCTAAATTCCAAATTGATATTAAAAAAATATAAGCTAATTCATTTTTAATTGTAAATGGTTCATATTTTAAATGGTTACATTAATTATTTTTTAAAACAGAAAATGGTTTTAAATTATTTATTCAAATCCAAACACTTTTTATGTTTAAAGTTTTTCTAAATTCCAAATTAATATCCAAAAAATATAAGTTAATTCATTTTTAATTTTAAATGGTTACATTAATTATTTTTTAAAAATAGAAAATGGTTTTGGATTATTTATTCAAATCAATACACTTTTTATGTTTAAATTTTTTCTAAATTCCAAATTAATATTTAAAAAATATAAGTTATTTCATTATTAATTTTAAATGGTTCATAGTTTAAATGGTTACATTAATTATTTTTAAAAACAGAAAATGGTTTCGAATTAGTTATTAAAATTCAAACACTTTTTATGTTTAAAGTTTTTCTAAATTCCAAAGTAATTATCATTTTAAAAACATTACAAATTTAAACCCCAAAATAAAAAACAAGGCGGAAACAGAGAGAAAATACTTGAAATTTTTTGAAAACAGGGGAATATGTCCCGGTTGGAGCCACCAACCGGGACTAAAGACCCCCTGCGCGCGCGCCCCTTTATCTGCTGAAAAATTGGAGTATACGTCCCGGTTGGTGGCTCCAACCGGGACGTTTGACCCTTTAGTCCCGGTTGGAGCCTCCAACCGGGACTAAAGGCCCTTCCCCTTTATACACGACGCCCCTTCTCCTTCTCCTTCTTCCCCGTTCCTCATCCACCACAACAGATCATCGCCGCCGCCGTGAGGAAAAGCGCTCGACGCCGTAAGGCTGCCCAACCACCGCCCCGCTGTCGGCCTCCACGCGCTGCCCCACCGTCGGACTCCACGCGCTGCCCCGCTATCGCGCCTCCATGTGCTCCTCGCCGGTGCTCCAAGCCTCGCCGACTCCGACCACCGCCTCCACCGCTGATTCCGGCCACCCCGAACCCCTCCGTCTAGTTTTTCGAGCTCCTGGTGAGTATCTGAAGCTCAAGGCGAGCTCCGTTTGCCTGCTTGCTTGTTGTAGCCGCCGCGCGTCGTGTCCGAGCAAGCTCCGCCGCTCGCCGCCGTCGTGATCACTGTTCCGATGACCACAAGCGGGCGGCGCTTCCACCACTGGGTCCGCCTCGATATCCTCTTTCCAACTAGCCTACCCACTAGCCCGCGCGTGCAGCGAATCGACAGATTCGAGCGCAACCCGAGGATCGCCATTGCTGATGTCATGCTGACATCAGCATGAGGCAATATATCCTTTTTTTTGGAAATAATTACAATAACCCATGGGGCCTAGACATCAGTGACTGTGAGTAGCCCCAGATCGAGTGAGAAATGTTTCCCAGCCGAGAAAATTGCACATAACACCAGACTTTGGTGTTAAAGTTGTACAAAACACAGAAACAAAATATTTGTTGCAGCTAGCCCGATTTGTTGTCTAATTAGTTGCATCTAGCCCAAATCAAGTATATTGTGCCTTAACAGTATATCTAACATGTGGGTATGTATTTCTATATTGTATACTTCCTCCATTCCGGATTATAGGGCTAATACGTACTTAAAAAATAGTTTGACCATAAATTTGATCAACAATATATAAATTATATGTCACAAAAATTGTACCATCGGAAGCGTATTTTGAATATGAATCTAAATGTATAATTTCTATTAAATATAGTTTATATTTTATTGATCAAATTTATGGTCAAATTATTTTCTCGAAATATGCGTTTGTCTTATAAATCGGAATGGAGGTAGTACCATAATTTTATGTAAATTAAAAAAATAGACATCATAGTGGCATAAAATACGAGAGCATTAATTTGACAGATGAGTTGTTCCTAGAGAGCATTAATTTGAAAAATTCATTCAAACACCCTTATTGTACAGATCTCGGAGCGTGACAATGTAACTTTTCAATCTTCTATAATTTATCCAATTCTTTTGATGAGCCTAAAATATAAGGTACTTCATATTAAAAATGCGCATACTTGTAACACGCATATTTGACTACATCAAGATTATTTTTCTAATTTTTTTACATAGTTGTCGATCATTTTTTTAGTATACGTCTAAGTATAGACGCTACAGTAGTGGTATCAGGCCGAGTCCGATTGCAACGTTAGATACGTTGGACCGAGCTTTGTTCGCTAGAAGATATAAATACAGAAATATTGGGCCACACGAGTGATATACGGGATAAAAATACAGGCATACATGTTAGATACATTTTTAAGGAACTATAACCTCTAGTTAAACTATATTTGGGCTAGGTGCAACAATTAGATCAAAAGTTGGGGTCAGCTGCAACAAGTTTTTTGTTTCTGTGTTCCGTACAACTTTGGCACCAAAGCCTGGTGTTATGTGCAATTTTCTCTTCCCAGCCTATGGTGACGTCAGCCTGAGGTCATAAATGTTTTAAAATTGATTAAATAAATTTCAGAAAATGATTTAATATTGTAAAATCAATAACTTATTATTTATAAGTCAGAAAAATATGTATAATATACCAAAATGTTCAGAAAAATGAAACCTACCTATTTAAGCTATAATCATGCATCGTTAAGAAACTTAAATGACAAGTTTTATTAGAAAAACATAGTAACCCCTCACAGGTGATTCCGGAGTTTCCCCGAGTTAGGGTTTGCGCCCCTCGGAACCCCGTTTAATTTGTCGAGCGTGCTTTAGGGTTACTTTTCAATACAATTTAACTTGTCATATCATCATACTTGCTTGATCATTGCATCAATGCTTTAGGGTTTCCCTTTCTTTTCGGTGTTTGGATTATTAGGTTTATTATTAGTTAGGTATTATTAGGTTTATTAATTAGTTTGGTATTATTGGTCTTCGGCCCCACTGGTCAGTCACTGTGGGTATCCCCAGACCCGATTCACATTGTCAAGCAACTTAAAAGCCCTATCTTAGATAAGGAATCATTAATATCCCTTAGGTGCATGTGGGTTCGACGATGTGCCTTCGCCAGGGCATTCCGAACCCTCTTAAATCGATTCCAATATGGTATTTTGTTAGTATCTAGTGTTACCTATCTGCTGGATAGTTTCCCTTTTGTAGCCTTATACTCATGTTCCCCTCTCATATGCATCCGAGGTTTCTCCGAACTAGGTTTTACACCCCTCGGAACTCCGGAATATTGATTTTAGTTGATTTTAGCTAGAGTTACCTATCTACTACACAGTTTCCTTTTTGTAGATAGGTTTAGGGTTTAGGGTTTCTCTTCATTTTTATTATTGTGTATGTATATATTAGGGTTTCTCTTAATTAGGGTTTATATCTCTCAACACCGTACCTAACTTTCTCCCTTAGCCGCTTTGACTTATTCGTTTTTCCACCTATGCAGAAAATATGGACCCACACGTCAAAGACGAAGAAAAGGAAGAGTTGATCCAAGGTGTGATCCGTGGAGAAGAAAATTTAGACGTATCAACATTTCTGAGCAACTCCGGTGAGGGTGATCCTCTTTTTACCGGAATAGACGACTTGTTTGAGGTTGAAGGTGTTGCCTTCCGCGAGGGAGAAGGCGATGCCTTGTGTAATCGAGAAGACGACCGCTCCGGCGAGGTGCATGTAATATAATTAATTCATTAATTAATCATCTTCTATCTATATTGAAATATCAACGACGATCTTTCTTCTTTTAGCCCTCCGGATCGAACAAATTGTGGCATCCCGCAAAACCACTACTAGAAAATCGCGTTGAATTTGTGCATTGCATCGTCATCATCATGCGTTGTTTGCATAAAACTAGTGTCGCAAACCCCGTTTTATTTTCCAAACGCCTCATCTTTATTCAAACGCAAAAACCCGGGTCTCCGGAGATAATTTGTTTGTTGCTGTCGGGTTGCAAACGACCCGAATAGAATAAATAAAAATTTAAATTATTTTAATAGGGGCAGTCGAACGGGCCGATTGACCCGAACGACCACCCCCGTATACAACAATCGGTCCAACTACACCGCCCATCTAAATCCTATGTCTACCCAACTCTCTACCCAACCCATCCCTCCACCTCACTCCCTCCAATAGTATCCTGCCACCTCACCTAACCCTTCCCCCCTAACCAATCTAAACCTGCCACCTCACCCCTCTCTATCTCTCTCCCTCTCTCTCCTCCCTCTCTCCTCACCACACACGCCAACACACACACACTACACGCACACAGCAGCAAGCGCCCGCGCGGCGCCCTCTCCCTGCCGCGTGGCCCCACCCGGCCCCGCGCGCAGCAGCCACGCGCACTCCACACGCTAGCACACGCACGCCACACGCACGCCACACGCACGCCACGCGCCTGCCGCGCGCCCCCTGACGCGCGGGTCCCACCCACGCGTGGGCCCCCCCCAGCCAGACCTCCCCGTCCCCACTTCCTTCCCCCTGCCCGCACCCCGCGTCTCATCCTTCCCCAACCTCCCGCCTCACCCCTCCGGCGCCGGCGCCGCCTCCTTCCGCCGCCGACGACCACCCCCGCCACCGCAGCACCTCCCTCGCCGCCGGCCGCGCTCCCTCCCTTCTCTCCCCGCACCGCCCTCTCCGCTCATCGCTGCTCCCGCCTCTGCGCCCCCCTCCGCCTGCGCGCCCGCCTGCGCCGCGGCTCGCCCTGATGCCGCTCTGCTCAGCCGCCGCGGCCGCCCCACAGCAGCCTCCGCAGCACCTCGCCGTGGCCTTCTCCCGCGCCGCCCCTGCTTCGCGCCGCCGGCAGAGCTCGCCTCTCCGAGCCCCGCCGCGCCTCCCGAGCACCCTCGCCGGCCCCCCCTGCAAGCTCCCGCGCGCGCCGCTAGAGCCCGCCGCCACCCGTCGCTCCCTCGCCTTCCCGAGCCCAGCGGCCACCGTCTCCCCGGCCCCGGCCGCTGCCTCCCGCCGCGTCCGCCGCGCGTCTGCCGCCGGCGCCGCCCGGCAGGCCCGCGCCTCCCCCTTCCGCGCGTCCTCCCCTGCACCGCGAGTACCCCCGACCCGACCCCGCTGGCCAGCTCCATCCTCGCGGACGCGCTGCCGCGTGCTCCCCTCGTCGTCTGCCTCGCCTCCATGCCGCTCAGGGACGCGTCGCAGGACCCAGCTCAAGCACCCCCTCGGCCAGCAGCCCTAGTCACCGTTTTAGCCTCGCGTGTGTGCACAATGGCGCTAAGATCTTCGATGCATGTCGACGGAAACGAGCAACCGGTGCCGTTACAAGTTCTTCATCGACACGAAGTCGGGACAAAGGTCTTTTACAACGGAACCTGAAGCTCGTCATCACGGAACAACATGCTCTCCATCTTATACCCGATGGCAAGCTCTACCGCCGAACCCCAAGGTCGTCGACATGGAACTGACAAGTTCTACTACATGGGTGCGAAGACCGAACGTAAACCCGATGGCTCGACAGGATCGACCCCCAGGACTCCAAGATGCCACCTGAGGCCAGAAACCGCCAAGGTCTCCCCCGGACGACAAGTTCTGCATCCCGGAACGGCAGGATCGACCGCATAGAACACCAAGATCTTCCAGTACCGAGACCCGAGACCGGCACCGACCCGAAAGCAACCGATGCGCCCCGACGCCACGCCAAGTTCATCTACCCGAACGCCAAGATCCACCCCGACCCGAAGACCCTAGATCCCGGAGTCCGAGAACGAACCCGTCGAACCCTGGACCCCGACCCTGAACCCCGAACCCCGGAACCCAAGATCGTCGAGCCCCCTCTGATGTGTGACCCCTTTTCCTCGAACCCTATTTTATAACATATCAATTTGTTGCACATTAAATTGTCATTCATCCCGCATGCATCTCATGGGTTTGGGGGCCTTATGCCGGTTCACCTAATAATTAAATATGGGGCCCATATGCGGGCAAATCTAGTCTCATATCGGCCTCATTTAAATTGGTGTAGCGAACCCGGTACTATCTTTTGCCATGCTAAAACAACATTTAATTGCGGGGCTTCTAAATAACATGAACCACCTAATTAATTGTCGGGACCCCGGTTCCGCTTAATTTGACCTAATTGCATCGCACCTTTTGCCATGTCATACATCATACATGCATCATGCCGATCTTCTGCCGGGTATTGAATATCGCATCCGGTGTTTCTTTTAGTGTTTTGCTTCTTCGCGGATAAGGCCGTTGAGTTGATGTGAGCTTCGCCCCGTTCTTCGGTTGAACCTTCGACAATGTTTTCAGGCGAGCATCTCCCCCTTTCTACCTATCTTACTTTTATAGTATTTACTTCCCTCCTGTTGATCTATTGCTATCTGTGTTGCGATGCTTTAGTTTCCGTACCTGTGATCTACCGTGCAGCCCTATATCGCCTTGGACACTTCCTATTACCTGTTGTTTGGTAGCTAGTTGGACTTGCGCGTCGTAGTCGCTTGCTTAAGTGCTGTTGCGTGTCGTCAAATGCCACAGTTGCTGATGTATTGCCGCATGTTGATGATGGAGATGGCTCTAGTTTTATTTATCATCACTTTAATTTCTGTTTAACAACTAAAATTGAATAAGCAGAGGCATCGGTGGGTGATAGATAATATTTGGTTTCCGAACGCCCACTTGTGTCCCGTAAGACCCCGAGTACTTGATACCTGTTCCTTGTTTTATCGCGCTATCCACATCCGGGAGGTATATGGGACCCCCCTGAGCCAGAGCTTGATTCAGTCTTATTTCTTGGGGCCACAAACTAGTTTGAGGTTTTATTTACGATCCTGTACTTATGCCATGCTACTGCTTTATTTACGATTGTGCGATGAGCACACTGTACTGTTTAGGGCTTGTGACCCGTTTACGTGGTATCGACAGTCCCCGTTTGGGGACCTGCTGTCGTTTACCGCCGGCCCCACAAACTTTGGGGTCCGTCTCGGAGCTAGCTTACTTCGTTGCGGGTGTACTCCAAGGGGTGGCCCCCTGAAATATTTCGGAATCCTGTGATTGTTCAGTCGTGAAAGCCTCGTTGGGTTTTGATTTGGTTTTTCCGAGGTTGATCGAGTGTGTGTTGCTATTGGTGCACCCCGGCCGGGTAAAACTTTCTGAAAGCCGTGTCCGCGGATATGGACGACTTGGAGCACAGTATCTCGATCATAGACAAGCATAACTAAAGTTTACTGCTATAAATTTGACTTATAATGACTAGTAATCAGCTCCACTACAACGGAATGGCTAATTAATACTGCCCACAATTGCTTGTTTGGTTGTCGCTTGCGACAATTGGATCTGACTAGTAAGTATTGCAACTACAACGGAATGGCTGAATAAAAGTACCAACAACTGCTGGGTTTTGGGTTTATCTCATGCTATCTGTATCTGATTAGTAATTGTGGCAACTACAACGGAATGGTCAATTAAAAGTGCCCACTGTTTACTTTATCGGGATGATTATCTAAACCTGACTAGTAATTGTGGCAACGATAACTGAATAAGTAAAACTGCCAACGGTGTGAGTTCCTCGGTTGACTTCCTCGTTTGGTCTCGAGGGGGAGACACCAGGATGGGTTTGTTTGGTGTTAGCTTCAGGTTGGATCCGAATAGGTCTCTCTCACCCCTCTCTGATAACCGCCAGTTGTATCGAGTCTCTATAGGTTGTTTAGTGCATGCTGCCGCTGCCGCTTCAGTCCACCATACCTATGTAGGCGAGGACCGCCGAATTCTAGCCTCGCCGTGTACTGGCCTCAGTACTGACGCTCCTTCTTTGTTTTCTGTTTTGCCCTCTGTCGGCACCCCTTTTGTTAAGCAGGTTTTGAGATCGACGCCGTTAGCAGGGTTACCCTTCCGGCTTGGCCTGGGCAGGGTTATGGACGCCATTGGTTATTCTTCAGGGCTCTTAGCCTCATTTGCATCTTGTCCGTAGTCGAACGCTCTATTATTTTCAAGGTGATTTGGATCTTCGTACCTTATATCTGTATTCTTGACTCATGGAGTCACCGTTATATATATATATCTGTTCTGTGGGTCCCATCGAGGACTGTTGTGTAATGTTATTACTTCGTTTTCCACCCGCACGAAAGTGCCTGGTGGGCACCTTTGAATCGTTTCTATGCGGGTTTGGTGAATTTCGCCCAAACTTGCATAGGTTCGATTCTGAGGGTGTTACACAAATCTACTGAAAAGAGCAGACGAGGCCCAACCAAAAAGTTGCAAGACCATGAGAGGTTCAGGATCGAAGATGTCGCTGAAGACGGCAAACCGACGGCTCCCGAAGTTGTCGCAAACAAATTTGTGGCACAATGCAGAGTAATCGTTAGGGACTTAATCCCGATCACCATTAGAAATTGGAATAAGCCTGCTAATGCGGATGAAGAGGGAACATGTTTATTTGTCCCTAACCATGCCAAAGATTTACTGTGGAAGAGGCTCATGGTTAATTTCAAACTACCGAAGATAGAGCTGGATCCAAATGCGGAGGAAGCCAGTTGAGGACGCCTTAGAACATGGGAGAGCCATGGAGGCTAAGGTCAGGGAGTGGGCTTTGAAGAATATGGCCCAGTGTTTCACCAACTGGAAGAAAAGATTGCACCTTGACTATGTCGTGAAAGAGAAGACTCCCGATTTCAAGAATATTCAGTTTGAGAAGATAAAACCATTCTGGGCTGAGTTTGTGGAATACAAGACATCAGAAAAAGCTAAGAAAATTTCTGCAACGAATAAGCTGAATGCTGCTAACAAGAATTATCACCATACTATGGGGCAAGGTGGCTACAGGGCTGGCATTCCTAAGTGGGAGAAACTTGAGAATGAACTGTGTGCTAAAAAGATCACCCCAGAGACAAACGATTGGGTAGAACGTGCAAGGAATTGGTTTTACGGGCATGGGGGCACGTTGGACTCGGAAGGGAGGTGTATATATAACATACGACATAAATAAGACCCCTTGCCAATCGAGAGGATGAGAAAAGCAGCAAAGGCTGTTAAAGATGGGGACTTCATTCCCGATAGAGAGAATGATGAGCTCACACTCGCCCTTGGAAATAAGGAACATGATGGAAGAACACGAGGCACAAGAGGCTCCCAACCATGGAGGACTAGGTTTCCCGAAGAGAGGAAGAAATATCCTGATAGAAGCCGTCAGAGGAGAAAGGACAGGGCGGAAGTTGAAGAAGATAGTCAGAAAGAGCGAATGCGTTTAATTGAAGAACGAATAAAGCAACAACAAGATGAAATTAACGCACTTAAAGAGCAAAGTACTACCGGCCCATCTCAGCAGCACACTGCATTCGATGCTACCGGCCTATCGAATAATCGAAAAAGCAGTGTGGCTTCCACCGAAATCCCGGGTGATGACAATGGCGATGACGATGGTGCACCGATGATGGCTCCTGTTGGCTACCCAGTGGATGATATCACAGAGATGACACACTGCGAGCTACATGTCAAAGTTGTGAACATATCAATGAAGGTGGAGGTCGGCTATGCCTTACCAATTGGACCCACACCAACTTACCACTATCGTCCGATTCCAGAGGGCTACGCTGTTTTCGGGGTGGATGAAATCATGCCCACCTTTAAGTTTTGGATCTTGACTACCCTGCAGGTGAAGGGTATGTGACTGTACTAGGAGACGCAAAAAACGTCACCATTCTATGGCCAAAGGAATGTATCGTGCTTCGAAATCACACGCCAAGGCCATCTTCACCGCCGCCTCACCCGTCTCCAGCGAGGTCGTCGCTGCCGCGGCAGCCGTCTTCGTCGCCTCACCCGGCTCCGTCCCCTCACCCGGCTCTGTCGCCTCACCAATCTCCTGCGCAGCCATCGCCGCGGGAGCCGTCGCCGGCGCCTCAGGATAAAAATCGTAAGCGTACCGCTACTCTGCGTCGTGGTAAGCGATCGCCTAAACGTAAACAAGAGCCTCTTCCAAAAGTAGCAAAGGTTCCTCCCAAGAGAGCTTATGACTGTACTGAAGAGGAGACTGCGGCGATCGTTGATGCGGAAATGACAGCGTTTTTCGCTAAGCTGAGGCGGCCGAAAGAGCCAGAGTTCCCCAGCACGAAAGAAGAAAAAGCCAAAGTGTTGAAAATGCTAAAGTCTCTTCATCAACCCGAGCCAAAGCTGTCGTCAGACTATGAGCGTTCTATTCTCAAGTCACATGCGGCACAAAAAGCCTCGAAGAGCAGTACTGATGCAAGCGAGAAATATGTTGCCCAGCTCGGAGAACAAGCAAAACAGTCTTGCGCCCCTCTCAAGGTGATTTCCCAAACCAATGTGGGGTCGAGCAAATATGGGGTCGAAGAGCAGTATCATCCAGAGTTAGTTGCACAATACGGAGAAGCTGCCGCTGCTCAAGGTATGAGTATTGCCCAGTACTTATCCCAGTTAGAGTACTTCCCCGTGAGTGAAGTAGCATACAAATACCAGTACGGCAAACCTCTCGTCAAACCTGAGGAGGTAAATAATCTTCTAACAAAAATGCGAAGATTGCATAACTGGTACTAGCATGCCACAAAGGCCGGGGCTAACTGGATAGTGCTGAAGATTAAAAAAAGCATTATGGGAAAGATATGGATGACATGATATCCATTGAATTTGATGAACTATTTCAATTATTCAATCAAGACGCCTTGGACAAATCGATCATCAGTGCCTATTGTCTGTAAGTACTAATTCTGTAATTAATTTAGTCTCCACCTATCTCACCTTGTTTATTTCATGTATATAATCATACTGTAATATGCAGAATGAAGATTCTCGAATGCAGCAGAGGACAAATCTATGACATTGGCTTCATTGACCCATATTGGGTTCATCAAGCTAATCTCAAAACAAACCCCCAGGATACGGAGGATAATATAGTACACGCGTTAAAGTTTCAAGAAACCAGAAGGGAAATACTATTTCCTTACAACTTTGAGTGAGTGTTATTGTCTTGTATACACTTTCTATTTCTCTTACTCGATGTTAAGTATATAATTGATTAGTTATGCATTCTCAGCTACCACTATATTATGTTAATCATTCAACTTGACAAAGGGCGTGTACTAGTCATGGACTCGAAACATAAACCCCTTGGGACGTGGAAAGACATGCAGATACTTCTCCAGCGGTAATTCTAATCATTACGACACTATATCGGCAACGTTTGTGAATTTTATGATATCAAGTACTTAATAACTTATTTTATTCGTTTTCTTCACCGGGCAGCGCTTGAAAAAGGTTCACCAAAAAGGCTAGGGATGTTTGGAAAGAGGAGCTTACATTTGAAGCACTAGATGTAAGCACCACTAGCTATATCCGCGCATCTCTTTGATTCTAGTTTTGATACAGTTATTATCTTGTTTGATTATTATTTTGATTGAACTATGTTCTCGTAAAGTGCCTGACGCAGGGACCAGGTAACAATCTATGTGGATACTATGTTTGCGAGTTCATCCGGCAGACGTGCGATGAGAAGGGCAGAAATTTAGAGCAACTCCACGTACGTAAACAATTTCCATAGTTTTTAATTACAATCAAATTGTGTTTAGTTTCATTCATATAGGCTGACTCCTTTTTTAAATCAGATCGAACGTCTACGGGATGGTCTTCTGCCAAAGTATCGTGTACGAGCAATTCAGGAGGAATTGGCGGGATTCTTGGATGCAGAAGTCCTAGACCCAAAAGGGGAATACTATTCGGCTGTATATAGACAATAGGGATTGTACAAAGAGCAACTTTTGTATGTAGTGCATGAACTCGATCCGTGTATCGAATGTAGTATTGTCATGATGATCTTGTGTAATATAATGGTTCCTTCATTGATGAGTGCAAAACACTAAATAAACAATAAATCAACCTAAATGAATTCTCTGCCGCGGCACAAAAAGTGGCGAAAATGCTGCCGCGGCAACAAAATGTGCCAAAATGAATTATCTGCCGCGGTAGAGAAATGGGCCAAATCTCTGCCGCGACAGAAGATTATTTGTCCCGGTTCGTGTTACGAACCGGGACTAATGCTCCACCCCCTCGCGCTCTGACGCCGCCACGTGTGCCCCTATTTGTCCTGGTTGGTGGGGCAACCGAGACTAAAGGTTGGGGCTTTAGTCCCGATTGCCCCGTCCCGGTTGGGCAACCGGGACTAAAGCCCCTTACCAACCGGGACGCATGGCACGTTTTCTACCGGTGGGTGTTCCTATCAACATGGAAATTTTACCGGAGCCGTTACCTATCTGCATCAGATTCACCGTTGATTCATGCCTGCCCTAAGATTCGTGATTGGGATGAAACCATAATGAATCTAAAAATTCCTAGAGATGAAATCATAATGAATATAAAATTTTGATCATGGCAGGGATCTTACAGCGTGAATTTACGGTGGATCTTATGTCAGTAGATAACGGCTCCAGTAAAAAAGCATTCGGGGTGTTCCTATCAGGGCGGTAAGCTACTTTGTTTTTAAGGACTGGTAATATATTCTCTAACTTGGTCATGTGATATATTTACCGACCCCCACCACCCCACTCCTTATATAAAGAAAAGAAGAAAATCCAACCATCCAGACCCTAACTTGTGCCCATCACGATCGGCGGCGACAGACGGCCAACAGAGAAGTTGCCGCGCCAGAGGAAGAAGCCAAAGCTGGAGGAGACGGCAAAACAAGGAGATCCCCTTTGTCGTAAGGTTGATCTTAGCATCAGCAGGCCATGGGCCTTACTACCAACGGTGGGCCATCTGGGTTAGCCGGATTAGAGACATGTTATGGTGATACCCATTTAGCATATCCCCAACAGGGACGTTGCCCGTCATCGCCCCCTTCCATAGGAGAACCACGAGCAGCCACACCACCACCAACCTCCACTGGAGCAGCTTGAACAGTGACAAAATCCACAACGGCATCTCGCTAGTCGCCACAAGGGCAAAAGCTAGACCAAGACTGAACCTAACCCTAGACATACTGCTACGCCGGAGAGGACGGCCGACACCGGATCTCGCAAGGAAAGGAAAGCGGGAGGAGAGAGAAAATTGGGAGTAAAAATGAGTCTTTCCAAAGTGAGTCCAGACCAGTACAAACTTGGTCGATAAAATATCTAATGATACCATCCTCTATACCATGATAACGGTTCTGAATATCCAATTTTCAAGTTTCTAAAAAATTCGAACATAAAATATGTATGTTCGCAAGATGTGTATTCACATTTCTAAAAAAAATCCGAACCAATTTCGAAATACACAAATAGAAACGAGAAAGACAAATTTATGTCATTTGTGGCTTTGTCTTTTTGTGTTACTATTTATGTTGGATTTGTCACTTTTTTCTCTATCGTGTGTTTGTGTGTTTGGTATTTGATTCTGAAAATATTAGAGTTTGTCAAAACAGACCATGTCAACACTCAAAAGTTTCCCTTTGAATTTTTTAGAAACTGGAAAATTGTTTTTAAGGACTGGTAATATATATATTCTCTAACTTGGTCGTGTGATATATTTACCGACCGATCCACCCCCACTCCTTATATAAATAAATAAAAGAAAAGAAAAGCCAACCATCTAAACCCTAACTTGTGCCCATCGCGATCGGCGGCGATAGACGGCCAACAGAGATGTCGCCGCGCCAGAGGAAGAAGCCAAAGCTGGAGGAGACGGCAAAACAAGGAGAACCCCTTTGTCGTAAGGTTGATCTTAGCAGCAGCAGCAGCGGCGGCGGTAATGGTGCCCCGGCAGCCCCGGCCGTGTACATGCTGGTAGGCCACGGATGCGTGCGCCCTGCCTACTCCGTGTTCAAGGTGGACCCTTACGCCGGCGGCGCCAAAGGCAAACGCAAACGCAAAGGCAAAGACGCCCCGTGCCGCGCCGTCGCGCGCCTCAAGTGCAAGCACGGCAAGTCTTTCGTCGCGGTCAGATCCAAGCACGGCGCGTGGATCGTCGGCGTCGGCGGCAGCAGCTCAGCCGAGCGCCGGCACGGCGCGGAGACCATCATCTTCGACACCGACACGCACGCGGTGATCACGGGGCCCAAGCCCGGGTCGACCAAGCGGAGCCCGGTGCTGCTGGCCGTCGGTGAGAGGATCTACGCCCTGGCCCGGTGCCCCTCCATCAACGGGAGGGCCGAGGACCCCCGCGTCAACTTCTGCCCCTGGTTCGAGGTCCTCGACCTCTCCGCCGCCGGATCATCATCCGAGGTGGTCGACGGCCGCCTGACGGGCTGCGAGTGGAGGACCCTCCCGAGGCCGCCCTTCTTCCCCTGGGAGCTCAACCCGTACCAGTACATCAGACCCTACCTGGGGAAGTTCACCGTCAGCTCCTACGCCGCCGTCGGCGCCCACATCCTGGTCTCCGTTATCGGACAGACGGCCGCCTACGCGTTCGACACGGAGACGGAGCAGTGGACCACCGTGGACGACAAGAATGCTCTGCCGTTCTTCCACGGCGCCGTCCCGCACGGCCCGGACCTCTTCCTCGCCGTCTCACGCGCCACTCGGGGGGCCATTACGGCATACAAGATCACTGTTACCACGGCGGCGGGTTCCTCGCTCGCCATCACGGAGATCCCGGTGTTGTTGCCAGGTGACGAGGAGGTGGTGACCGCGCACAACCTCCTGTCCCTTGGAATCCACCGTGGTTTCTGTTCGGTGAGCTGCCGGAGCGTCGACGAATCATGGGATCCTCCCTACCTGCGCGCGCACATCAAGGTTAGGGCCTATGGAACAGAGGAGTTCGAACTGGGGGAATGTCTATCTCTGCAAGTATCCAAGCGGTGGAAGAAGCTCTACGAGATCCATGATCCAGTCCGGGAGCTTGTTGATGACCCATGTGTGGCTGGCGTCTTCTCCCTCCTATGAGCATGACAGTTAGCCATCTCCCTATACTTGAGCAGCACTACACTGTATATGTGGTTTTGGATTTTCATGGTATATCACAACCCAAGTTTTCCCAAAACTGTTTCAGTTTTCTCAACATCAGCTGGTAGCCTTCATATGTTGGCCCCATCAGATGGTTTAATGTTGGGTTTGCATGTTTATCAGAGAACTGGAAACAATAAAAATGCCAACGTGAACCTGTAGCTACAAAAAAAAGTGACACTAAGAGCATCTCCAGATAGGCTTCTACTCGAACGCGGAGATTCTACAAGGGGCGTGGGTGTTCCTGGCTTATCCAACGGTGAAGGTTGTTTCACGATTCGTGTAAAACATTTTATATTCACAGCCTTGTCTTTGTACATCTCTTCTCCCCCATAGGAACGAAGGTGGACATGTACACCTTGTCTTCCCCATCTCCCATCCTCGTTATGTCTCTCTCTTGTTCTCCCGTGCACGCACATCACCGGAACCCCCTTCCAATCTCGCCGGGGAGGAAGACGACGACGCACATCACGAGGTTAGACGGCAGCTTCAGGTGGCCAGCCGGCGGTTGGAGTAAGGTGAATGGGATCATGTTGCCTCCATCGCCTCGCCGTCCGTGATCTGTTCCCTTTTCTTCTCTGTGATAGCTCCAGATCCGTTTTTCTTATTCTTTTTGTGCTCGATCCAGATGCATTTTCTTTTGATGGTCGTTGTGCAGAGCAGATTTGTTCTTCTGCACGGTATGATTTCGGATTTTTTTGGCCGCATCCAAGAACTTGATGGTCTACATACACTGTCCAGATCGTTTGGTTTCTCTAAATACATGAAACTCTCTCTCCTCTGACAGTAAACCGTGTGGTGAAATTCAGTCTCCAATAGAACTCATTCGCACTTTTCCTATCTAAAAAATACTTCCTTGATGCAAACTAATCTGCTTGGGAATTAAATCCACACCAAATGTGACAGTATTCCTACATATCAGATTTGTCAAAACTAAATTAGTCCCAACCTATTATGTTGTACGAACAAAAGATTTGTCAAGCATATGGTGGAAACAGCTAACTGAAGGGATGTTGTGGAAAACGTCAACGAAAGAATTGTGTACTAATAAATATGTACACTCATGTGGATGGTTCATGCGGCAAGGAAGTATGGCATGGGTAGCAGCATAGGGATCTCATTGTAACTCATCGATAGGTTAGAGGTGTTTTTGTATTGAACAGAATAATATACTAGAGGGGTTCTTTGAAATGTACACAACCAACTGCACAGATCTCACAGCACAAATGAACGTCCTAGATAAGCCCGGGACACCCACGTATATGTAGAATGGGATTTTCGGCTTCTACTCCTACTAAGGATTTGTGTAATGTGGAGAAGGACAATGCGGTTAGCGTGGGTAAAGTCATTTCTTTGAAAAAACTACTTCACGTATCAATGCCTGATAAATGATACTGGTAGAAAAATTGATGTTCGGAAATCATGTTACCTGGGCTAAATCGAACAATCGGTGCACATTGGAATAAATTCGCACAAAACCGGTGGTTTTCTGTAATTTCGTCGAATACCGGTTATTTTGCGAATTTCCCACTGAAATGTGGTGGTTTTTTGGAATTTTCTTCCTGGAATGAAACACCCAAACACTTATCTCTCCATGTATCAGATTTTATTTATTTTGTTTTCGTAATGTTTTTCATAAAGCTAATTGCAACAATGGACTCGTGAAGTAGGAAGCCTAGATCTCTGGCAAGCGCCAGCAAGCCGCATCAGTATTTGCTTGCTGCTTATCTACGTGTTATGGCTGTCATACCAGTTGTTTCCCTTCCATTACAAATTTGGTTTCTTGCATTTCCTCCACCTTGTGCATCGATCTCTGCATGGTTCACTACAGGAAGGAACCTCAATGCTGAGCGGGAAAACGCTCGGCGTAGGCCAGTTTCCCCTCGGGCATGCTCAACGCCGAGGGGAACCCTCGGCATTAAGCCCTCGGCGTAGGTGGTCCTCGGCACAGTAGTTTACCTTCGGCGTTGCTCCAGCCCTCGGCGTAGATGGCTATGCCGAGCGTTTAGCGGCGCCCCTCGGCACAGCCCAGCTGTCAGCACACGGAGTTAACGGCGCGAAGAAGACGGCGCCCAGGAGCAACGCCGAGGGGGATACGCTCGGCATAACTTGCCACGTGGAGCAGTAGGGAGGATGCTTTGATAGACCTGTGCCGAGGGGAGACCGTTCGGCTTTGTGTGATGTGTGCCGAGGGGATCCTCTCGGCTTTGCTTGACCTGTGCCGAGGGGATACGCTCGGCTTTGCTTGACCTGTGCCGAGGGAGTACGCTCGGTGTTGCTAGCTGTGCCGAGAGGATCCCTCTCGGCGTTGATGTCCACCAGCCCACTCTAAGGACCAATGCCGAGGGGATCCCTCTCGGCGTTGATGTCCACCAGCCCACTCTGAGGACCAATGCCGAGGGGATCCCTCTCGGCGTTGATGTCCACCAAGACTTTTTCCCCAGCAATTTTGGGATTGACAGCAGATACACATATATAAGAATTGGCTATAACAATGCAAAAACATTTCAGCATAGATGACATCCATAAACATATCACATGTCTAATCTCTCTATATAGATAAATGTACACATCACTACAAGTTCGTTGCACATAGTCTTCGATAGCATCATCACTACAAGTTCATTACACATAGTGTTCGAGAACATCATCACTACAAGTTCATTACACATAGTCATGCGATAAATGCCACATGGCAACCGGTCTTCCACACACTTCAAGCACCGGCACAACACATTTTGTCTTCGAGAGCACCGTCACTACAAAATGAAAGAACATGCTGGTTTAGCATAGAAAATTGTATGAAAGAACACGCATGTTTAGCATGGCAAATTGTCTAAGTCAAAGTTCATGCATGGAAAGTTGAGCATGGAAATTTGTATGAAAGAACACGCATGTTTAGCATGGCAAATTGTCTAAGTCAAAGATCATGCATGGCAAGTTGAGCATGGAAAATTGTATGAAACAACACACACGTTTAACATGGCAAATTGTCTAAGTCAAAATTCATACATGGCAAGTTGAACATGGAAAATTGAATGATACAACACACACGTTTAGCATGGCAAATTGTCTAAGTCAAAGTTCATGCATGGCAAGTTAAGCATGGAACATTGTATAAAACAACACACACGTTTAGCATGATAAATTGTCTAAGTCAAAGTTCATGCATGGCAAGTTGAGCATAAAAAATTTACCAAGTCAAAGTCAAAGTTCATGCTTGAAACTAACCGGGGTCGGAGAGTGTGGACGCCAGTCACGATCAGAATGACCAGGACTAGGGCCTCCTTGGTGAAGTGGAGTGGTCCGGGGTGACTCGAGTGGCGAGAAGGTAGCATGGCCAAAGTGTGTATGTGAATGAGATGATCCCTACATATGTTTGAGTACAATATTAACTACTAACTTAGTAGTTCTTTCGTGACTAGTAACAAATAACTTAGTAGTTCCATGAATTACTAACCGGAGTCCCCGTGGCTAGATGTGCGAGGAATTCGGCCTTTGATGGCAACACTGGCATCGGAGGTTTTGGTGGAGGATCAACATAAGGGGGCATTGGAGTACCGTTCATCTGAGCCATATACCATGCCTGCAAGTAAGTTTATATGTCACGCGTGGTCAAGTAAAATACATGGTCAAGTAAAATACAGCCTACGAAATACTTCCAAATAGCTCGAATGGGCTAGAAATAACCTTATGTGCCGCTTGAATGTGCTCCTCGCGGGCATCAACTGCATCATGCCATTCCTTGAGCTTTTGGTGAAACTCGTGGCAAACCTCATCATAAGCATCCACATAGTGGGACTACAATTTGACATAATCAATCTCATCAAAATATACATGCATAATCAAAGGTATAAATTTTGATAAAAATGAGAAACAACTTACATCGCGACGCGGTGCACGAGGTGGGATACAAGCCAATTTGCCCGTGGTAGCTTTGATCCGTGTGAGAGTGGTCGTAGAAGGAAGCACCGCATTAAGAATCTTGAGGCGGCCATGTGGCTTGCCGCCCCCTGCGAGCATCACCACCGTCTCATCGACCGGCTCCTGAAGGGGCTGAGAATCCGGCCCATACAACTCTATGAACCTACATTGAGTAAATAATTAGTAGCAATCAATAAGCATGGTAGACACTAGTATGCATGGTGGCAATAAATAACCTGTCAGAGTAGTTGCTCATGGTCTCACTGGTGGTGCCGTAGTATGGATCCTCATTGGGCCTTGGGTCCTTCTTCTTATGAGCAGCTTGCCACAATTGAACATCAGGAATGTCAACCCCCCATTAGCGGCCACCTGTAGTGCACAAAACACATGTTAAGCATTACAAACGGAACATGTTGGGAAATAGAAGGAGGTTGTGCCATATATATACCTTGTTTTGTCCCCATAATATGTTGGGAAATAGAAGGAGGTTGTGCATTACAAACGGAACATGTTGGGAAAAAATTAGCAAACACATTCAGTCCCCATAATTTTGTCCACCACAGATTGTTGCTCTCACAGGCTTTCCACCAAAAATTAGCAAAATTAGCAAACGTGGATCACCAATTCAACACAAAAATTTGCACAATGGCTTTCTTCCCTAAGGTCAAATCTTAGATGTGTCTTTAGCTGTTTGTGTGTGAGAGAGGTGGGACGGGACGTGAGCCTTGTCGGCTTAAGCAGGGTCGAGGTAGGTGCGAACATGAAGGGATGCGGACGACCCTAGAGGCAGCCAATCTCCCGTCTAGCACCGCTGCAACACATCTTGGTCAGCGGCACGACATGCCTCCTCCTGTACCAGGGGCGTGGGAGAGACCGTTCTAGACAGGCCAGGGGCGTGGCCGCCGTCCCCCTTGCCCTCCGGTCGTCCACCGCCGCCTTTCCCCCTCCTGCCGCCGTATTCCGGTCGATCTAGGGTTAAGGAAGAGGTGTGGAGGGGGCAGACGCCATGGCTACCGCTGGCCGGCGCCGACCGCGCGGGGACGGGAAATAAACTGCTGGAGGAGAGCGGAGAGAGAGGAGGAGTGAGGGATTACTCGCTGGAGCCGGAGCCGGAGCCGCCGCCTCTGCCTTCGTGTTGTTGCGCGGCGTGCTCGAGCTGCGGGCGAGCTCCCTGCCTAGCGTGGAGGACCTGAGGGCAGCGGTTGGGGCGTTGCGTGTTTTTTTTTCTGATATGGGCCGTCGCGTGTTGTATCTGAGGGCAGCAATGTGAGACGTTGCAACGTGACAAAATTTTGGTGCGTTGTTTTAGAAAAAACGTGTATCAACGCGTGCGTTCTGTGTTGTGCAACGTGACCGGGTGCGTGCGGCGTATTTTTTTTAAAAAAATCTACCGAGACATACGCTAGCACTTGATCGTCCGTGCACAATTTTCTTTGGATCGTATCCCCTTGGTCCCTCAATTGTTTATGGATTATTAAATTGCACGTATATATGCAATTATACATCCACGTGTAATTGTATGTTTCTTTACAAGAAACAATACATAAAAATTGTGTACTCCCTCTGACCTATATTAGTTGACTCAAATTTGTCGACTAATCGAGCTGAAAAAACGGCCCAATCAAAAGGCAACACAAAAAATTCTAATAGACAGATATTTCGCCTAATTCTGTTGCTCCGGCGGTCTTTCTTCACCAAAACTCTAGTAAGTGGGACACGCAGGTTGATCGATGTACTTTTTATTTATTTATATTTATATAGGCCATATCGACATGGAAAACAAAGGTTGGGACCAAGATTCCACCGGTAGCCCTCCGTTTGATCCGTGGCGGGAGTTTCCTCCTACACGCCCATCACTTTTCTATGTGTTATCGCATGCAAGTGAGCATGAACGCACCCGGGAGCTAGTAATTGCATCTATGGACCTTACACCACACTTGTACACGTATTCTAGGGCCACTTGCAAGTTTTCACGTGATTCCGCTGCTCCGGCGGTCTTTATCCACCGAAACCCTAGTCCGTGGGACCCGTAGGTCTACCCCCGTAGCATTCTCCGTACGAGGGTTCATCAATGTACTTTTTTGTTAGGTTAGGTTTGTATAGGTCATATCTACATGTAAAACAAAGTTTGGGACCAAGATTCCACCGGTAGCCCTCCGTTTGATCCGTGGCGGGAGTTTCCTCCTACACGTCCAGCACTTTTCTATGTGTTATCGCATGCAAGTGAGCATGAACGCACCCGGGAGCTAGGAATTGCATCTATGGACCTTCCACCACACTTCTACACTTATTGAAGGGCCACTTGCAAGTTTTCGCGTGATTCCGGTGCTCCGGCGGTCTTTATCCACCGAAACCCTAGTCCGTGGGACCCGCAGGTCTACCCCCGTAGCATTCTCCGTACGAGGGTTCATCAATGTACTTTTTTGTTGGTTTAGGTTTGTATAGGTCATATCTACATGTAAAACAAAGGTTGGGACCAAGATTCCACCGGTAGCCCTCCGTTTGATCCGTGGCGGGTGTTTCCTCCTACACGCCCATCACTTTTCTATGTGTTATCGCATGCAAGTGAGCATGAACGCACCCGAGAGATAGGAATTGCATCTATGGACCTTCCACCACACTTGTACACGTATTCTAGGGCCACTTGCAAGTTTTCGCGTGATTCCGCTGCTCCGGCGGTCTTTATCCACCGAAACCCTAGTCTGTGGGACCCGTAGGTCTACCCCCGTAGCATTCTCCATACGAGGGTTCATCAATGTACTTTTTTGTTGGTTTAGGTTTGTATAGGTCATATCTACATGTAAAACAAAGGTTGGGACCAAGATTCCACTGGTAGCCCTCCGTTTGATCCGTGGCGGGTGTTTCCTCCTACACGCCCATCACTTTTCTATGTGTTATCGCATGCAAGTGAGCATGAACGCACCCGGGAGCTAGGAATTGCATCTATGGACCTTCCACCACACTTGTACACGTATTCTAGGGCCACTTGCAAGTTTTCGCGTGATTCCGCTGCTCCGGCGGTCTTTATCCACCGAAACCCTAGTCCGTGGGACCCGCAGGTCTACCCCCGTAGCATTCTCCGTACGAGGGTTCATCAATGTACTTTTTTGTTGGTTTAGGTTTGTATAGGTCATATCTACATGTAAAACAAAGGTTGGGACCAAGATTCCACCGGTAGCCCTCCGTTTGATCCGTGGCGGGTGTTTCCTCCTACACGCCCATCACTTTTCTATGTGTTATCGCATGCAAGTGAGCATGAACGCACCCGGGAGCTAGGAATTGCATCTATGGACCTTCCACCACACTTGTACACGTATTCTAGGGCCACTTGCAAGTTTTCGCGTGATTCCGCTGCTCCGGCGGTCTTTATCCACCGAAACCCTAGTCCGTGGGACCCGTAGGTCTACCCCCGTAGCATTCTCCGTACGAGGGTTCATCAATGTACTTTTTTGTTGGCTTAGGTTTGTATAGGTCATATCTACATGTAAAACAAAGGTTGGGACCAAGATTCCACCGGTAGCCCTCCGTTTGATCCGTGGCGGGTGTTTCCTCCTACACGCCCATCACTTTTCTATGTGTTATCGCATGCAAGTGAGCATGAACGCACCCGGGAGCTAGGAATTGCATCTATGGACCTTCCACCACACTTGTACACGTATTCTAGGGCCACTTGCAAGTTTTCGCGTGATTCCGCTGCTCCGGTGGTCTTTATCCACCGAAACCCTAGTCCGTGGGACCCGCAGGTCTACCCCCGTAGCATTCTCCGTACGAGGGTTCATCAATGTACTTTTTTGTTGGTTTAGGTTTGTATAGGTCATATCTACATGTAAAACAAAGGTTGGGACCAAGATTTCACCGGTAGCCCTCCGTTTGATCCGTGGCGGGTGTTTCCTCCTACACGCCCATCACTTTTCTATGTGTTATCGCATGCAAGTGAGCATGAACGCACCCGGGAGCTAGGAATTGCATCTATGGACCTTCCACCACACTTGTACACGTATTCTAGGGCCACTTGCAAGTTTTCGCGTGATTCCGCTGCTCCGGCGGTCTTTATCCACCGAAACCCTAGTCCGTGGGACCCGTAGGTCTACCCCCGTAGCATTCTCCGTACGAGGGTTCATCAATGTACTTTTTTGTTGGCTTAGGTTTGTATAGGTCATATCTACATGTAAAACAAAGGTTGGGACCAAGATTCCACCGGTAGCCCTCCGTTTGATCCGTGGCGGGTGTTTCCTCCTACACGCCCATCACTTTTCTATGTGTTATCGCATGCAAGTGAGCATGAACGCACCCGGGAGCTAGGAATTGCATCTATGGACCTTCCACCACACTTGTACACGTATTCTAGGGCACCTTGCAAGTTTTCGCGTGATTCCGCTGCTCCGGCGGTCTTTATCCACCGAAACCCTAGTTCGTGGGACCCGTAGGTCTACCCCCGTAGTGTTCTCCGTACGAGGGTTCATCAATGTACTTTTTTGTTGGTTTAGGTTTGTATAGGTCATATCTACATGTAAAACAAAGGTTGGGACCAAGATTCCACCGGTAGCCCTCCGTTTGATCCGTGGCGGGTGTTTCCTCCTACACGCTCATCACTTTTCTATGTGTTATCGCATGCAAGTGAGCATGAACGCACCCGGGAGCTAGGAATTGCATCTACGGACCTTCCACCACACTTGTACACGTATTCTAGGGCCACTTGCAAGTTTTCGCGTGATTCCGCTTCTCCGGCGGCCTTTATCCACCGAAACCCTAGTCCGTGGGACCCGCAGGTCTACCCCCGTAGCATTCTCCGTACGAGGGTTCATCCATGTACTTTTTTGTTGGTTTAGGTTTGTATAGGTCATATCTACATGGAAAACAAAGTTTGGGACCAAGATTCCACCGGTAGCCCTCCGTTTGATCCGTGGCGGGAGTTTCCTCCTACACGTCCAGCACTTCTCTATGTGTTATCGCATGCAAGTGAGCATGAACGCACCCGGGAGCTAGGAATTGCATCTATGGACCTTCCACCACACTTGTACACTTATTGAAGGGCCACTTGCAAGTTTTCGCGTGATTCCGGTGCTCCCGCGGTCTTTATCCACCGAAACCCTAGTCCGTGGGACCCGTAGGTCTACCCCCGTAGCATTCTCTGTACGAGGGTTCATCAATGTACTTTTTTGTTGGTTTAGGTTTGTATAGGTCATATCTACATGTAAAACAAAGGTTGGGATCAAGATTCCACCGGTAGCCCTCCGTTTGATCCGTGGCGGGTGTTTCCTCCTACACGCCCAACACTTTTCTATGTGTTATCGCATGCAAGTGAACATGAACGCACCCGGGAGCTAGGAATTGCATATATGGACCTTCCACCACACTTGTACACGTATTCTAGGGCCACTTGCAAGTTTTCACGTGATTCCGCTGCTCCGGCGGTCTTTATCCACCGAAACCCTAGTCCGTGGGACCCGTAGGTCTACCCCCATAGCATTCTCCGTACGAGGGTTCATCAATGTACTTTTTTGTTGGCTTAGGTTTGTATAGGTCATATCTACATGTAAAACAAAGTTTGGGACCAAGATTCCACCGGTAGCCCTCCGTTTGATCCGTGGCGGGAGTTTCCTCCTACACGTCCAGCACTTTTCTATGTGTTATCGCATGCAAGTGAGCATGAGCACACCCGGGAGCTAGGAATTGCATCTATGTACCTTCCACCACACTTCTACACTTATTGAAGGGCCACTTGCAAGTTTTCGCGTGATTCCGGTGCTCCGGCGGTCTTTATCCACCGAAACCCTAGTCCGTGGGACCCGCAGGTCTACCCCCGTAGCATTCTCCGTACGAGGGTTCATCAATGTACTTTTTTGTTGGTTTAGGTTTGTATAGGTCATATCTACCTGTAAAACAAAGGTTGGGACCAAGATTCCACCGCTAGCCCTCCGTTTGATCCGTGGCGGGTGTTTCCTCCTACACACCCATCACTTTTCTATGTGTTATCGCATGCAAGTGAGCATGAACGCACCCGAGAGCTAGGAATTGCATCTATGGACCTTCCACCACACTTGTACACGTATTCTAGGGCCACTTGCAAGTTTTCCCGTGATTCCGCTGCTCCGGCGGTCTTTATCCACCGAAACCCTAGTCCGTGGGACCCGTAGGTCTACCCCCGTAGCGTTCTCCGTACGAGGGTTCATCAATGTACTTTTTTGTTGGTTTAGGTTTGTATAGGTCATATCTACATGTAAAACAAAGGTTGGGACCAAGATTCCACCGGTAGCCCTCCGTTTGATCCGTGGCGGGTGTTTCCTCCTACACGCCCATCACTTTTCTATGTGTTATCGCATGCAAGTGAGCATGAACGCACCCGGGAGCTAGGAATTGCATCTATGGACCTTCCACCACACTTGTACACGTATTCTAGGGCCACTTGCAAGTTTTCGCGTGATTCCGCTGCTCCGGCGGTCTTTATCCACCGAAACCCTAGTCCGTGGGACCCGTAGGTTTACCCCCGTAGCATTCTCCGTACGAGGGTTCATCAATGTACTTTTTTGTTGGCTTAGGTTTGTATAGGTCATATCTACATGTAAAACAAAGGTTGGGACCAAGATTCCACCGGTAGCCCTCCGTTTGATCCGTGGCGGGTGTTTCCTCCTACACGCCCATCACTTTTCTATGTGTTATCGCATGCAAGTGAGCATGAACGCACCCGGGAGCTAGGAATTGCATCTATGGACCTTCCACCACACTTCTACACGTATTCTAGGGCCACTTGCAAGTTTTCGCGTGATTCCGCTGCTCCGGTGGTCTTTATCCACCGAAACCCTAGTCCGTGGGACCCGCAGGTCTACCCCCGTAGCATTCTCCGTACGAGGGTTCATCAATGTACTTTTTTGTTGGTTTAGGTTTGTATAGGTCATATCTACATGTAAAACAAAGGTTGGGACCAAGATTCCACCGGTAGCCCTCCGTTTGATCCGTGGCGGGTGTTTCCTCCTACACGCCCATCACTTTTCTATGTGTTATCGCATGCAAGTGAGCATGAACGCACCCGGGAGCTAGGAATTGCATCTATGGACCTTCCACCACACTTGTACACGTATTCTAGGGCCACTTGCAAGTTTTCGCGTGATTCCGCTGCTCCGGCGGTCTTTATCCACCGAAACCCTAGTCCGTGGGACCCGTAGGTCTACCCCCGTAGCGTTCTCCGTACGAGGGTTCATCAATGTACTTTTTTGTTGGTTTAGGTTTGTATAGGTCATATCTACATGTAAAACAAAGGTTGGGACCAAGATTCCACCGGTAGCCCTCCGTTTGATCCGTGGCGGGTGTTTCCTCCTACACGCCCATCACTTTTCTATGTGTTATCGCATGCAAGTGAGCATGAACGCACCCGGGAGCTAGTAATTGCATCTATGGACCTTCCACCACACTTGTACACGTATTCTAGGGCCACTTGCAAGTTTTCGCGTGATTCCGCTGCTCCGGCGGTCTTTATCCACCGAAACCCTAGTCCGTGGGACCCGTAGGTCTACCCCCGTAGCATTCTCCGTACGAGGGTTCATCAATGTACTTTTTTGTTGGCTTAGGTTTGTATAGGTCATATCTACATGTAAAACAAAGGTTGGGACCAAGATTCCACCGGTAGCCCTCCGTTTGATCCGTGGCGGGTGTTTCCTCCTACACGCCCATCACTTTTCTATGTGTTATCGCATGCAAGTGAGCATGAACGCACCCGGGAGCTAGGAATTGCATCTATGGACCTTCCACCACACTTGTACACGTATTCTAGGGCCACTTGCAAGTTTTCGCGTGATTCCGCTGCTCCGGTGGTCTTTATCCACCGAAACCCTAGTCCGTGGGACCCGCAGGTCTACCCCCGTAGCATTCTCCGTACGAGGGTTCATCAATGTACTTTTTTGTTGGTTTAGGTTTGTATAGGTCATATCTACATGTAAAACAAAGGTTGGGACCAAGATTCCACCGGTAGCCCTCCGTTTGATCCGTGGCGGGTGTTTCCTCCTACACGCCCATCACTTTTCTATGTGTTATCGCATGCAAGTGAGCATGAACGCACCCGGGAGCTAGGAATTGCATCTATGGACCTTCCACCACACTTGTACACGTATTCTAGGGCCACTTGCAAGTTTTCGCGTGATTCCGCTGCTCCGGCGGTCTTTATCCACCGAAACCCTAGTCTGTGGGACCCGTAGGTCTACCCCCGTAGCATTCTCCATACGAGGGTTCATCAATGTACTTTTTTGTTGGTTTAGGTTTGTATAGGTCATATCTACATGTAAAACAAAGGTTGGGACCAAGATTCCACTGGTAGCCCTCCGTTTGATCCGTGGCGGGTGTTTCCTCCTACACGCCCATCACTTTTCTATGTGTTATCGCATGCAAGTGAGCATGAACACACCCGGGAGCTAGGAATTGCATCTATGGACCTTCCACCACACTTGTACACGTATTATAGGGCCACTTGCAAGTTTTCGCGTGATTCCGCTGCTCCGGCGGTCTTTATCCACCGAAACCCTAGTCCGTGGGACCCGCAGGTCTACCCCCGTAGCATTCTCCGTACGAGGGTTCATCAATGTACTTTTTTGTTGGTTTAGGTTTGTATAGGTCATATCTACATGTAAAACAAAGGTTGGGACCAAGATTCCACCGGTAGCCCTCCGTTTGATCCGTGGCGGGTGTTTCCTCCTACACGCCCATCACTTTTCTATGTGTTATCGCATGCAAGTGAGCATGAACGCACCCGGGAGCTAGGAATTGCATATATGGACCTTCCACCACACTTGTACACGTATTCTAGGGCCACTTGCAAGTTTTCGCGTGATTCCGCTGCTCCGGCGGTCTTTATCCACCGAAACCCTAGTCCGTGGGACCCGTAGGTCTACCCCCGTAGCATTCTCCGTACGAGGGTTCATCAATGTACTTTTTTGTTGGCTTAGGTTTGTATAGGTCATATCTACATGTAAAACAAAGGTTGGGACCAAGATTCCACCGGTAGCCCTCCGTTTGATCCGTGGCGGGTGTTTCCTCCTACACGCCCATCACTTTTCTATGTGTTATCGCATGCAAGTGAGCATGAACGCACCCGGGAGCTAGGAATTGCATCTATGGACCTTCCACCACACTTGTACACGTATTCTAGGGCCACTTGCAAGTTTTCGCGTGATTCCGCTGCTCCGGTGGTCTTTATCCACCGAAACCCTAGTCCGTGGGACCCGCAGGTCTACCCCCGTAGCATTCTCCGTACGAGGGTTCATCAATGTACTTTTTTGTTGGTTTAGGTTTGTATAGGTCATATCTACATGTAAAACAAAGGTTGGGACCAAGATTCCACCGGTAGCCCTCCGTTTGATCCGTGGCGGTTGTTTCCTCCTACACGCCCATCACTTTTCTATGTGTTATCGCATGCAAGTGAGCATGAACGCACCCGGGAGCTAGGAATTGCATCTATGGACCTTCCACCACACTTGTACACGTATTCTAGGGCCACTTGCAAGTTTTCGCGTGATTCCGCTGCTCCGGCGGTCTTTATCCACCGAAACCCTAGTCCGTGGGACCCGTAGGTCTACCCCCGTAGCATTCTCCGTACGAGGGTTCATCAATGTACTTTTTTGTTGGCTTAGGTTTGTATAGGTCATATCTACATGTAAAACAAAGGTTGGGACCAAGATTCCACCGGTAGCCCTCCGTTTGATCCGTGGCGGGTGTTTCCTCCTACACGCCCATCACTTTTCTATGTGTTATCGCATGCAAGTGAGCATGAACGCACCCGGGAGCTAGGAATTGCATCTATGGACCTTCCACCACACTTGTACACGTATTCTAGGGCACCTTGCAAGTTTTCGCGTGATTCCGCTGCTCCGGCGGTCTTTATCCACCGAAACCCTAGTTCGTGGGACCCGTAGGTCTACCCCCGTAGTGTTCTCCGTACGAGGGTTCATCAATGTACTTTTTTGTTGGTTTAGGTTTGTATAGGTCATATCTACATGTAAAACAAAGGTTGGGACCAAGATTCCACCGGTAGCCCTCCGTTTGATCCGTGGCGGGTGTTTCCTCCTACACGCTCATCACTTTTCTATGTGTTATCGCATGCAAGTGAGCATGAACGCACCCGGGAGCTAGGAATTGCATCTACGGACCTTCCACCACATTTGTACACGTATTCTAGGGCCACTTGCAAGTTTTCGCGTGATTCCGCTTCTCCGGCGGCCTTTATCCACCGAAACCCTAGTCCGTGGGACCCGCAGGTCTACCCCCGTAGCATTCTCCGTACGAGGGTTCATCCATGTACTTTTTTGTTGGTTTAGGTTTGTATAGGTCATATCTACATGGAAAACAAAGTTTGGGACCAAGATTCCACCGGTAGCCCTCCGTTTGATCCGTGGCGGGAGTTTCCTCCTACACGTCCAGCACTTCTCTATGTGTTATCGCATGCAAGTGAGCATGAACGCACCCGGGAGCTAGGAATTGCATCTATGGACCTTCCACCACACTTGTACACTTATTGAAGGGCCACTTGCAAGTTTTCGCGTGATTCCGGTGCTCCCGCGGTCTTTATCCACCGAAACCCTAGTCCGTGGGACCCGTAGGTCTACCCCCGTAGCATTCTCTGTACGAGGGTTCATCAATGTACTTTTTTGTTGGTTTAGGTTTGTATAGGTCATATCTACATGTAAAACAAAGGTTGGGATCAAGATTCCACCGGTAGCCCTCCGTTTGATCCGTGGCGGGTGTTTCCTCCTACACGCCCAACACTTTTCTATGTGTTATCGCATGCAAGTGAACATGAACGCACCCGGGAGCTAGGAATTGCATATATGGACCTTCCACCACACTTGTACACGTATTCTAGGGCCACTTGCAAGTTTTCACGTGATTCCGCTGCTCCGGCGGTCTTTATCCACCGAAACCCTAGTCCGTGGGACCCGTAGGTCTACCCCCGTAGCATTCTCCGTACGAGGGTTCATCAATGTACTTTTTTGTTGGCTTAGGTTTGTATAGGTCATATCTACATGTAAAACAAAGTTTGGGACCAAGATTCCACCGGTAGCCCTCCGTTTGATCCGTGGCGGGAGTTTCCTCCTACACGTCCAGCACTTTTCTATGTGTTATCGCATGCAAGTGAGCATGAGCGCACCCGGGAGCTAGGAATTGCATCTATGTACCTTCCACCACACTTCTACACTTATTGAAGGGCCACTTGCAAGTTTTCGCGTGATTCCGGTGCTCCGGCGGTCTTTATCCACCGAAACCCTAGTCCGTGGGACCCGCAGGTCTACCCCCGTAGCATTCTCCGTACGAGGGTTCATCAATGTACTTTTTTGTTGGTTTAGGTTTGTATAGGTCATATCTACCTGTAAAACAAAGGTTGGGACCAAGATTCCACCGCTAGCCCTCCGTTTGATCCGTGGCGGGTGTTTCCTCCTACACACCCATCACTTTTCTATGTGTTATCGCATGCAAGTGAGCATGAACGCACCCGAGAGCTAGGAATTGCATCTATGGACCTTCCACCACACTTGTACACGTATTCTAGGGCCACTTGCAAGTTTTCCCGTGATTCCGCTGCTCCGGCGGTCTTTATCCACCGAAACCCTAGTCCGTGGGACCCGTAGGTCTACCCCCGTAGCGTTCTCCGTACGAGGGTTCATCAATGTACTTTTTTGTTGGTTTAGGTTTGTATAGGTCATATCTACATGTAACACAAAGGTTGGGACCAAGATTCCACCGGTAGCCCTCCGTTTGATCCGTGGCGGGTGTTTCCTCCTACACGCCCATCACTTTTCTATGTGTTATCGCATGCAAGTGAGCATGAACGCACCCGGGAGCTAGGAATTGCATCTATGGACCTTCCACCACACTTGTACACGTATTCTAGGGCCACTTGCAAGTTTTCGCGTGATTCCGCTGCTCCGGCGGTCTTTATCCACCGAAACCCTAGTCCGTGGGACCCGTAGGTCTACCCCCGTAGCATTCTCCGTACGAGGGTTCATCAATGTACTTTTTTGTTGGCTTAGGTTTGTATAGGTCATATCTACATGTAAAACAAAGGTTGGGACCAAGATTCCACCGGTAGCCCTCCGTTTGATCCGTGGCGGGTGTTTCCTCCTACACGCCCATCACTTTTCTATGTGTTATCGCATGCAAGTGAGCATGAACGCACCCGGGAGCTAGGAATTGCATCTATGGACCTTCCACCACACTTGTACACGTATTCTAGGGCCACTTGCAAGTTTTGGCGTGATTCCGCTGCTCTGGTGGTCTTTATCCACCGAAACCCTAGTCCGTGGGACCCGCAGGTCTACCCCCGTAGCATTCTCCGTACGAGGGTTCATCAATGTACTTTTTTGTTGGTTTAGGATTGTATAGGTCATATCTACATGTAAAACAAAGGTTGGGACCAAGATTCCACCGGTAGCCCTCCGTTTGATCCGTGGCGGGTGTTTCCTCCTACACGCCCATCACTTTTCTATGTGTTATCGCATGCAAGTGAGCATGAACGCACCCGGGAGCTAGGAATTGCATCTATGGACCTTCCACCACACTTGTACACGTATTCTAGGGCCACTTGCAAGTTTTCGCGTGATTCCGCTGCTCCGGCGGTCTTTATCCACCGAAACCCTAGTCCGTGGGACCCGTAGGTCTACCCCCGTAGCGTTCTCCGTACGAGGGTTCATCAATGTACTTTTTTGTTGGTTTAGGTTTGTATAGGTCATATCTACATGTAAAACAAAGGTTGGGACCAAGATTCCACCGGTAGCCCTCCGTTTGATCCGTGGCGGGTGTTTCCTCCTACACGCCCATCACTTTTCTATGTGTTATCGCATGCAAGTGAGCATGAACGCACCCGGGAGCTAGTAATTGCATCTATGGACCTTCCACCACACTTGTACACGTATTCTAGGGCCACTTGCAAGTTTTCGCGTGATTCAGCTGCTCCGGCGGTCTTTATCCACCGAAACCCTAGTCCGTGGGACCCGTAGGTCTACCCCCGTAGCATTCTCCGGACGAGGGTTCATCAATGTACTTTTTTGTTGGCTTAGGTTTTTATAGGTCATATCTACATGTAAAACAAAGGTTGGGACCAAGATTCCACCGGTAGCCCTCCGTTTGATCCGTGGCGGGTGTTTCCTCCTACACGCCCATCACTTTTCTATGTGTTATCGCATGCAAGTGAGCATGAACGCACCCGGGAGCTAGGAATTTCATCTATGGACCTTCCACCACACTTGTACACGTATTCTAGGGCCACTTGCAAGTTTTCGCGTGATTCCGCTGCTTCGGCGGTCTTTATCCACCGAAACCCTAGTTCGTGGGACCCGTAGGTCTACCCCCGTAGTGTTCTCCGTACGAGGATTCACCAATGTACTTTTTTGTTGGTTTAGGTTTGTATAGGTCATATCTACATGTAAAACAAAGGTTGGGACCAAGATTCCACCGGTAGCCCTCCGTTTGATCCGTGGCGGGTGTTTCCTCCTACACGCTCATCACTTTTCTATGTGTTATCGCATGCAAGTGAGCATGAACGCACCCGGGAGCTAGGAATTGCATCTACGGACCTTCCACCACACTTGTACACGTATTCTAGGGCCACTTGCAAGTTTTCGCGTGATTCCGCTTCTCCGGCGGCCTTTATCCACCGAAACCCTAGTCCGTGGGACCCGCAGGTCTACCCCCGTAGCATTCTCCGTACGAGGGTTCATCCATGTACTTTTTTGTTGGTTTAGGTTTCTATAGGTCATATCTACATGGAAAACAAAGTTTGGGACCAAGATTCCACCGGTAGCCCTCCGTTTGATCCGTGGCGGGAGTTTCCTCCTACACGTCCAGCACTTTTCTATGTGTTATCGCATGCAAGTGAGCATGAACGCACCCGGGAGCTAGGAATTGCATCTATGGACCTTCCACCACACTTGTACACTTATTGAAGGGCCACTTGCAAGTTTTCGCGTGATTCCGGTGCTCCCGCGGTCTTTATCCACCGAAACCCTAGTCCGTGGGACCCGTAGGTCTACCCCCGTAGCATTCTCTATACGAGGGTTCATCAATGTACTTTTTTGTTGGTTTAGGTTTGTATAGGTCATATCTACATGTAAAACAAAGGTTGGGATCAAGATTCCACCGGTAGCCCTCCGTTTGATCCGTGGCGGGTGTTTCCTCCTACACGCCCAACACTTTTCTATGTGTTATCGCATGCAAGTGAACATGAATGCACCCGGGAGCTAGGAATTGCATATATGGACCTTCCACCACACTTGTACACGTATTCTAGGGCCACTTGCAAGTTTTCACGTGATTCCGCTGCTCCGGCGGTCTTTATCCACCGAAACCCTAGTCCGTGGGACCCGTAGGTCTACCCCCGTAGCATTCTCCGTACGAGGGTTCATCAATGTACTTTTTTGTTGGCTTAGGTTTGTATAGGTCATATCTACATGTAAAACAAAGTTTGGGACCAAGATTCCACCGGTAGCCCTCCGTTTGATCCGTGGCGGGAGTTTCCTCCTACACGTCCAGCACTTTTCTATGTGTTATCGCATGCTAGTGAGCATGAGCGCACCCGGGAGCTAGGAATTGCATCTATGGACCTTCCACCACACTTCTACACTTATTGAAGGGCCACTTGCAAGTTTTCGCGTGATTCCGGTGCTCCGGCGGTCTTTATCCACCGAAACCCTAGTCCGTGGGACCCGCAGGTCTACCCCCGTAGCATTCTCCGTACGAGGGTTCATCAATGTACTTTTTTGTTGGTTTAGGTTTGTATAGGTCATATCTACCTGTAAAACAAAGGTTGGGACCAAGATTCCACCGGTAGCCCTCCGTTTGATCCGTGGCGGGTGTTTCCTCCTACACGCCCATCACTTTTCTATGTGTTATCGCATGCAAGTGAGCATGAACGCACCCGAGAGCTAGGAATTGCATCTATGGACCTTCCACCACACTTGTACACGTATTCTAGGGCCACTTTCAAGTTTTCCCGTGATTCCGCTGCTCCGGCGGTCTTTATCCACCAAAACCCTAGTCCGTGGGACCCGTAGGTCTACCCCCGTAGCATTCTCCGTACGAGGGTTCATCAATGTACTTTTTGTTGGTTTAGGTTTGTATAGGTCATATCTACATGTAAAACAAAGGTTGGGACCAAGATTCCACCGGTAGCCCTCCGTTCGATCCGTGGCGGGTGTTTCCTCCTACACGCCCATCACTTTTCTATGTGTTATCGCATGCAAGTGAGCATGAACGCACCCGGGAGATAGGAATTGCATCTATGGACCTTCCACCACACTTGTACACGTATTCTAGGGCCACTTGCAAGTTTTCGCGTGATTCCGCTGCTCCGGCGGTCTTTATCCACCGAAACCCTAGTCCGTGGGACCCGTAGGTCTACCCCCGTAGCATTCTCCGTACGAGGGTTCATCAATGTACTTTTTTGTTGGTTTAGGTTTGTATAGGTCATATCTACATGTAAAACAAAGGTTGGGACCAAGATTCCACCGGTAGCCCTCCGTTTGATCCGTGGCGGGTGTTTCCTCCTACACGCCCATCACTTTTCTATGTGTTATCGCATGCAAGTGAGCATGAACGCACCCGGGAGCTAGGAATTGCATCTATGGACCTTCCACCACACTTGTACACGTATTCTAGGGCCACTTGCAAGTTTTCGCGTGATTCCGCTGCTCCGGCGGTCTTTATCCACCGAAACCCTAGTCCGTGGGACCCGTAGGTCTACCCCCATAGCATTCTCCGTACGAGGGTTCATCAATATACTTTTTTGTTGGTTTAGGTTTGTATAGGTCATATCTACATGTAAAACAAAGGTTGGGACCAAGATTCCACCGGTAGCCCTCCGTTTGATCCGTGGCGGGTGTTTCCTCCTACACGCCCATCACTTTTCTATGTGTTATCGCATGCAAGTGAGCATGAACGCACCCGGGAGCTAGGAATTGCATCTATGGACCTTCCACCACACTTGTACACGTATTCTAGGGCCACTTGCAAGTTTTCGCGTGATTCCGTTGCTCCGGCGGTCTTTATCCACCGAAACCCTAGTCCGTGGGACCCGTAGGTCTACCCCCGTAGCATTCTCCGTACGAGGGTTCATCAATGTACTTTTTTGTTGGCTTAGGTTTGTATAGGTCATATCTACATGTAAAACAAAGGTTGGGACCAAGATTCCACCGGTAGCCCTCCGTTTGATCCGTGGCGGGTGTTTCCTCCTACACGCCCATCACTTTTCTATGTGTTATCGCATGCAAGTGAGCATGAACGCACCCGGGAGCTAGGAATTGCATCTATGGACCTTCCACCACACTTGTACACGTATTCTAGGGCCACTTGCAAGTTTTCGCGTGATTCCGCTGCTCCGGCGGTCTTTATCCACCGAAACCCTAGTCCGTGGGACCCGTAGGTCTACCCCCGTAGCGTTCTCCGTACGAGGGTTCATCAATGTACTTTTTTGTTGGTTTAGGTTTGTATAGGTGATATCTACATGTAAAACAAAGGTTGGGACCAAGATTCCACCGGTAGCCCTCCGTTTGATCCGTGGCGGGTGTTTCCTCCTACACGCTCATCACTTTTCTATGTGTTATCGCATGCAAGTGAGCATGAACGCACCCGGGAGCTAGGAATTGCATCTACGGACCTTCCACCACACTTGTACACGTATTCTAGGGCCACTTGCAAGTTTTGGCGTGATTCCGCTTCTCCGGCGGCCTTTATCCACCGAAACCCTAGTCCGTGGGACCCGCAGGTCTACCCCCGTAGCATTCTCCGTACGAGGGTTCATCCATGTACTTTTTTGTTGGTTTAGGTTTGTATAGGTCATATCTACATGGAAAACAAAGTTTGGGACCAAGATTCCACCGGTAGCCCTCCGTTTGATCTGTGGCGGGAGTTTCCTCCTACACGTCCAGCACTTTTCTATGTGTTATCGCATGCAAGTGAGCATGAACGCACCCGGGAGCTAGGAATTGCATCTATGGACCTTCCACCACACTTGTACACTTATTGAAGGGCCACTTGCAAGTTTTCGCGTGATTCCGGTGCTCCCGCGGTCTTTATCCACCGAAACCCTAGTCCGTGGGACCCGCAGGTCTACCCCCGTAGCATTCTCCGTACGAGGGTTCATCAATGTACTTTTTTGTTGGTTTAGGTTTGTATAGGTCATATCTACCTGTAAAACAAAGGTTGGGACCAAGATTCCACCGGTAGCCCTCCGTTTGATCCGTGGCGGGTGTTTCCTCCTACACGCCCATCACTTTTCTATGTGTTATCGCATGCAAGTGAGCATGAACGCACCCGAGAGCTAGGAATTGCATCTATGGACCTTCCACCACACTTGTACACGTATTCTAGGGCCACTTTCAAGTTTTCCCGTGATTCCGCTGCTCCGGCGGTCTTTATCCACCAAAACCCTAGTCCGTGGGACCCGTAGGTCTACCCCCGTAGCATTCTCCGTACGAGGGTTCATCAATGTACTTTTTGTTGGTTTAGGTTTGTATAGGTCATATCTACATGTAAAACAAAGGTTGGGACCAAGATTCCACCGGTAGCCCTCCGTTCGATCCGTGGCGGGTGTTTCCTCCTACACGCCCATCACTTTTCTATGTGTTATCGCATGCAAGTGAGCATGAACGCACCCGGGAGATAGGAATTGCATCTATGGACCTTCCACCACACTTGTACACGTATTCTAGGGCCACTTGCAAGTTTTCGCGTGATTCCGCTGCTCCGGCGGTCTTTATCCACCGAAACCCTAGTCCGTGGGACCCGTAGGTCTACCCCCGTAGCATTCTCCGTACGAGGGTTCATCAATGTACTTTTTTGTTGGTTTAGGTTTGTATAGGTCATATCTACATGTAAAACAAAGGTTGGGACCAAGATTCCACCGGTAGCCCTCCGTTTGATCCGTGGCGGGTGTTTCCTCCTACACGCCCATCACTTTTCTATGTGTTATCGCATGCAAGTGAGCATGAACGCACCCGGGAGCTAGGAATTGCATCTATGGACCTTCCACCACACTTGTACACGTATTCTAGGGCCACTTGCAAGTTTTCGCGTGATTCCGCTGCTCCGGCGGTCTTTATCCACCGAAACCCTAGTCCGTGGGACCCGTAGGTCTACCCCCATAGCATTCTCCGTACGAGGGTTCATCAATATACTTTTTTGTTGGTTTAGGTTTGTATAGGTCATATCTACATGTAAAACAAAGGTTGGGACCAAGATTCCACCGGTAGCCCTCCGTTTGATCCGTGGCGGGTGTTTCCTCCTACACGCCCATCACTTTTCTATGTGTTATCGCATGCAAGTGAGCATGAACGCACCCGGGAGCTAGGAATTGCATCTATGGACCTTCCACCACACTTGTACACGTATTCTAGGGCCACTTGCAAGTTTTCGCGTGATTCCGTTGCTCCGGCGGTCTTTATCCACCGAAACCCTAGTCCGTGGGACCCGTAGGTCTACCCCCGTAGCATTCTCCGTACGAGGGTTCATCAATGTACTTTTTTGTTGGCTTAGGTTTGTATAGGTCATATCTACATGTAAAACAAAGGTTGGGACCAAGATTCCACCGGTAGCCCTCCGTTTGATCCGTGGCGGGTGTTTCCTCCTACACGCCCATCACTTTTCTATGTGTTATCGCATGCAAGTGAGCATGAACGCACCCGGGAGCTAGGAATTGCATCTATGGACCTTCCACCACACTTGTACACGTATTCTAGGGCCACTTGCAAGTTTTCGCGTGATTCCGCTGCTCCGGCGGTCTTTATCCACCGAAACCCTAGTCCGTGGGACCCGTAGGTCTACCCCCGTAGCGTTCTCCGTACGAGGGTTCATCAATGTACTTTTTTGTTGGTTTAGGTTTGTATAGGTGATATCTACATGTAAAACAAAGGTTGGGACCAAGATTCCACCGGTAGCCCTCCGTTTGATCCGTGGCGGGTGTTTCCTCCTACACGCTCATCACTTTTCTATGTGTTATCGCATGCAAGTGAGCATGAACGCACCCGGGAGCTAGGAATTGCATCTACGGACCTTCCACCACACTTGTACACGTATTCTAGGGCCACTTGCAAGTTTTGGCGTGATTCCGCTTCTCCGGCGGCCTTTATCCACCGAAACCCTAGTCCGTGGGACCCGCAGGTCTACCCCCGTAGCATTCTCCGTACGAGGGTTCATCCATGTACTTTTTTGTTGGTTTAGGTTTGTATAGGTCATATCTACATGGAAAACAAAGTTTGGGACCAAGATTCCACCGGTAGCCCTCCGTTTGATCTGTGGCGGGAGTTTCCTCCTACACGTCCAGCACTTTTCTATGTGTTATCGCATGCAAGTGAGCATGAACGCACCCGGGAGCTAGGAATTGCATCTATGGACCTTCCACCACACTTGTACACTTATTGAAGGGCCACTTGCAAGTTTTCGCGTGATTCCGGTGCTCCCGCGGTCTTTATCCACCGAAACCCTAGTCCGTGGGACCCGTAGGTCTACCCCCGTAGCATTCTCTCTACGAGGGTTCATCAATGTACTTTTTTGTTGGTTTAGGTTTGTATAGGTCATATCTACATGTAAAACAAAGGTTGGGATCAAGATTCCACCGGTAACCCTCCGTTTGATCTGTGGCGGGTGTTTCCTCCTACACGCCCAACACTTTTCTATGTGTTATCGCATGCAAGTGAACATGAATGCACCCGGGAGCTAGGAATTGCATATATGGACCTTCCACCACACTTGTACACGTATTCTAGGGCCACTTGCAAGTTTTCACGTGATTCCGCTACTCCGGCGGTCTTTATCCACCGAAACCCTAGTCCGTGGGACCCGTAGGTCTACCCCCGTAGCATTCTCCGTACGAGGGTTCATCAATGTACTTTTTTGTTGGGTTAGGTTTGTATAGGTCATATCTACATGTAAAACAAAGTTTGGAACCAAGATTCCACCGGTAGCCCTCCGTTTGATCCGTGGCGGGAGTTTCCTCCTACACGTCCAGCACTTTTCTATGTGTTATCGCATGCAAGTGAGCATGAGCGCACCCGGGAGCTAGGAATTGCATCTATGGACCTTCCACCACACTTCTACACTTATTGAAGGGCCACTTGCAAGTTTTCGCGTGATTCCGGTGCTCCGGCGGTCTTTATCCACCGAAACCCTAGTCCGTGGGACCCGCAGGTCTACCCCCGTAGCATTCTCCGTACGCATCAATGTACTTTTTTGTTGGTTTAGGTTTGTATAGGTCATATCTACATGTAAAACAAAGGTTGGGACCAAGATTCCACCGGTAGCCCTCCGTTTGATCCGTGGCGGGTGTTTCCTCCTACACGCCCATCACTTTTCTATGTGTTATCGCATGCAAGTGAGCATGAACGCATCCGGGAGCTAGTAATTGCATCTATGGACCTTCCACCACACTTGTACACGTATTCTAGGGCCACTTGCAAGTTTTCGCGTGATTCCGCTGCTCCGGTGGTCTTTATCCACCGAAACCCTAGTCCGTGGGACCCGCAGGTCTACCCCCGTAGCATTATCCGTACGAGGGTTCATCAATGTACTTTTTTGTTGGTTTAGGTTTGTATAGGTCATATCTACATGTAAAACAAAGGTTGGGACCAAGATTCCACCGGTAGCCCTCCGTTTGATCCGTGGCGGGTGTTTCCTCCTACACGCCCATCACTTTTCTATGTGTTATCGCATGCAAGTGAGCATGAACGCACCCGGGAGCTAGGAATTGCATCTATGGACCTTCCACCACACTTGTACACGTATTCTAGGGCCACTTGCAAGTTTTCGCGTGATTCCGCTGCTCCGGCGGTCTTTATCCACCGAAACCCTAGTCCGTGGGACCCGTAGGTCTACCCCCGTAGCGTTCTCCGTACGAGGGTTCATCAATGTACTTTTTTGTTGGTTTAGGTTTGTATAGGTCATATCTACATGTAAAACAAAGGTTGGGACCAAGATTCCACCGGTAGCCCTCCGTTTGATCCGTGGCGGGTGTTTCCTCCTACACGCCCATCACTTTTCTATGTGTTATCGCATGCAAGTGAGCATGAACGCACCCAGGAGCTAGGAATTGCATCTATGGACCTTCCACCACACTTGTACACGTATTCTAGGGCCACTTGCAAGTTTTCGCGTGATTCCGGTGCTCCCGCGGTCTTTATCCACCGAAACCCTAGTCCGTGGGACCCGTAGGTCTACCCCCGTAGCATTCTCTGTACGAGGGTTCATCAATGTACTTTTTTGTTGGTTTAGGTTTGTATAGGTCATATCTACATGTAAAACAAAGGTTGGGATCAAGATTCCACCGGTAGCCCTCCGTTTGATCCGTGGCGGGTGTTTCCTCCTACACGCCCAGCACTTTTCATGTGTTATCGCATGCAAGTGAAAATGAATGCACCCGGGAGATAGGAATTGCATCTATGGACCTTCCACCACACTTGTACACGTATTCTAGGGCCACTTGCAAGTTTTCGCGTGAATCTCCTCGGCGTACGGCCCACAGGTGTGCTATGCTGCTAGCAATGGTGAGAGGAATCCCCTCGGCATAGGTCCTGCCAGGTGTGCTATGCTGCTAGCAACGCTGAGAGGAATCCCCTCGGCGTAGGTCCTGCCAGGTGTGCTATGCTGCTAGCAACGCTGAGAGGAATCCCCTCGGCGTAGGTCCTGCCAGGTGTGCTATGCTGCTAGCAACGCTGAGAGGAATCCCCTCGGCGTAGGTCCTGCCAGGTGTGCTATGCTGCTAGCAACGCTGAGAGGAATCCCCTCGGCGTAGGTCCTGCCAGGTGTGCTATGCTGCTAGCAACGCTGAGAGGAATCCCCTCGGCGTAGGTCCTGCCAGGTGTGCTATGCTGCTAGCAACGCTGAGAGGAACCCCTCGGCGTAGGTCCTGCCAAGTGTGCTATGCTGCTAGCAACGCTGAGAGGAATCCCCTCGGCGTAGGTCCTGCCAGGTGTGCTTTCCCGCTAGTTTGCTAATAGCAATGCCGAGGGGATTCCCCTCGGTGTAGGTGTCGCAATGCTGATCGGAATCCTCTCGGCTTTGGTTTGTGCCGTTAGTTTTCACTACACAGCGCTATGCCAACGGTAAGCCTCTCGGCACTGCCATACACCGTGAACTGTCCGTCCGCAACGCGGGAAGGAGACCCGTGCTCAGCTTGCGCCGATGGGACCCCTCGGCATTGCTACTTCTACGCTGAGGGTATAGCTACGCCGAGGGTCCCTCTCGGCATTGCTCGTCTGTGCCGAAGGTTTTGTTACGCCGACGGCATTTTTGCGGCCCACGGCACTGCGCGACCTATGCCGAGCGGCCCGACCATTTCCTCTCAGCGTTGAATTGCCCGCTCAGCATCTGCGTTCGTTCCCGTAGTGGTTGATCTTTCTTATGCTGCTCTTGCCCCTCTGATTCCCTCAAGGCTGGTTTTTATTCCAAGTTACATTTTCTCCCAAGTTGTAAATAGAGAGACGTAGCGTGAAAACCCATTCTGAGCCCGAAGCATGCTTGAAGGACGGTGGATTTAAGTATGAACAGATAATTGCATATTTTCCAACACAAGCACAAACATAACCTTTTGCACAAGCAAGGTTCGGTTTTTTGATCCATGGCGGTTGTCGGCGTCCTTGGGCTTCTCTGACCTCACTCATTTTCTTCTCTCTTGTGTCTCACACACAACCAGAACACACGCACACACCCAGCAGAGAAGAGAGCAGCTAGCTTTGCCGATGCAATCCTCTCTGAAACACAATAACTACATTGTTTTCTGGTGCCTCACGGCTGCTTTTCTCATTAACTGAATGTCATATTTATACAAAGGACTCTGAACCAACTAGCCACTAAATGACCGGCCACTAACTTCACTCATGCACTCACGCACTAGCTAAGCTGACCACTTCTTCCTCCTAGAATCACTCTAGGCAGGACACGACCTGGCCATCCAACTAACTCTAGGACCTTTTCTCAAGGAACTAACACACTTAATACTCATGCATACTAACACTTACTACTAGTGCAGACGTGACACGCAATGAAAGGATCTCTAGATTTACTCTCATTGAACAAGAGGATGACACTAAGAGTTGGGGCAATTTTCTGGTTTTATTTCTTGCACAAACTCACACACAAAAGTCATGCCAACCACAGGGGTTGGGGATACATATTTATAGGCTGCTAGCCTGCCAAGAATATGCTAAATGCTAGTCCAAGATGCTAGTCTAAGATGCTAGTCTAAGATGCTGCCTAAAAGCAGTCAAGGATGCTTGGTCCTTGCTGCTCCTAACTGCCAGTCCTTGCTACAAGGACCATGTGTGTTACAGCCCCACAAAGACCAACAGTACAGAGACTTATCCATCACGCAACACACTCACCGTGCACACCTGCATGTGTACAATAATGTCAAGTTTAAAGCTAACAGCAGTGACCCCAGCAAACCATATTTCCGTCCTTCGCCACTGAAAGTATGACATAACTTCTGTCCAGTAGAGAATAATATACTAGAGGGGTTCTTTGAAATGTACACAACCAACTGCACAGATCTCACAGCACAAATGAACGTCCTAGATAAGCCCGGGACACACCACGTATATGTAGAATGGGATTTTCGGCTTCTACTCCTACTAAGGATTTGTGTAATGTGGAGAAGGACAATGCGGTTAGCGTGGGTAAAGTCATTTCTCTGGAAGAACTACTTCACGTATCAATGCCTGATAAATGATACTGGTAGAAAAATTGATGTTCGGAAATCATGTTACCCAGGCTAAATCGAACAATCGGTGCACATTGGAATAAATTCGCACAAAACCGGTGGTTTTCTATAATTTCGTCGAATACCGGTTGTTTTGCGAATTTCCCACTGAAATGTGATGGTTTTTTTGGAATTTTCTTCCTGGAATGGAACACCCAAACACTTATCTCTCCATGTATCAGATTTTATTTATTTTGTTTTCGTAATGTTTTTCATAAAGCTAATTGCAACAATGGACTCGTGAAGTAGGAAGCCTAGATCTCTGGCAAGCGCCAGCAAGCCGCATCAGTATTTGCTTGCTGCTTATCTACATGTTATGGCTGTCATACCAGTTGTTTCCCTTCCATTACAAATTTGGTTTCTTGCATTTCCTCCACCTTGTGCATCGATCTCTGCATGGTTGATCTTTCTTATGCTGCTCTTGCCCCTCTGATTCCCTCAAGGCTGGTTTTCATTCCAAGTTACATTTTCTCCCAAGTTGTAAATAGAGAGACGTAGCGTGAAAACCCATTCTGAGCCCGAAGCATGCTTGAAGGACGGTGGATTTAAGTATGAACAGATAATTGCATATTTTCCAACACAAGCACAAACATAACCTTTTGCACAAGCAAGGTTCGGTTTTTTGATCCATGGCGGTTGTCGGCGTCCTTGGACTTCTTTGACTAGGAGTAATATATTCAGTTAAATGTTGCATGGTGTGACTACCAATGAAGTCCTTGACTTTTAGTCATGGTGTGAGGGTGAAACTAGAACTATTCTTGTTGATAATGAAAGAATCTACGCATGTTATATTTAGTCATGGTGTTATGGAGTAGATAATGCTAGCTGAAAGAATCTTTCATAGTCTAGTTTAATTCATTTGATGAGTGATTCAGTACATTAGTTGACACTCCTACATGATGATCGTTCTGACATAAGATTATTTGTTGCTTTGCTCAGAACTAGCCTGTTGTGAATGTGATGCCTGAACAATAATGTTTGCCGTCAGCTTGTTGTTGCATCTGATCTTGAGCCGTGCTGTTGTGTAGGTCATTGCACATCCTCCGCCGAGCCGTGCACTGGTGTTTGACGACTCCCCTGAGAAATCGGGCTAGGTCAAGACTCTCCTGCAGAAGGTCGACGAGGAGGACGCCATCGTCAGGCCGCTCTGCATCCACGCGCTTCTCGGCATGAGAAGATAAGGTCCGGAGTGAGATGATTGATGCTTATTTGCACTATATATAACCTGATGCACTATAGTTGTTGCATATGCAAAGTAAAATTGGACAATATATAGCTACTTAGTGCAAGCTACTGGTTGATTTGGTGGTTTTCTTCCTTGATTGTTGCCATGAACCAAGTTGGGACTATGGTTGCACAAGTTAAAATTTCTTTTTGTTAACCCCTAACTGCTTCTAAGATGGTTAATTAATTTAGCATGGCTGTACGACAACAAGTCTAGATATCTATCTATCTATGTATCTATCTATCTATCTATCTATCTATCTATCTATCTATCTACTAATTTAAGCTAAGGTAGGTACGTCCTCCTCAAATTCCCGTCCGCTTTTTTTTGGACGGTTTTACCCCTCCATCAGATAAGCAATTACCCGCTTATGCCACTGCAGGTAAAAAACGGTTCGAGAAACCTATTGCCCCTACGCGAGCCCGCCTCGGCCTGCCCTGCTGCGCCGCCGGCCGTGGGAGAAGGGGGTGGAGGAGTTGGAGCTAGGCACGAGGTCGCGCCGAGATCCGAGATCCACCTCGAGCAAGCCGTTTTTTTCCTTTTTTCCGGAATTCAACGAGTTGTTCTTGGTCGGAATCCATCTCGATATCCCACTCCAGCGAGCCGTTCTTGGCCGGAATCCGGCAGGTCAGGCCGGGAATCGATGCGCACATAGCTGCAGGGGGGGCTGGACTGCGGAACCACGCACGCGGGGAGACAGGCTGACAGAGCATTGCAGGGCCCGAGGAAGGGGAATAGGGGATTGGAGGGCGGCTCCTTCGCCGTCCCTCTTCGCCGCTGTGGTTCCATGGAGAAGCTCCTCGCCGAGCAAGAAGAAGGAGGGTTAGCTCGGGGCGGTGCCAGCCATCGGTATGCAGGGGAGGGTCGAGGCACAGTGTTCACTGTTCAGAGCGGTCGTCCCCCGCCGGCCATCAGGATGCAGCGGCCGTCACTCGCCGGCTGGGATGCAGGGATGGGGCAGGGCGTCACTGCCGCGTGGTATGGGGTGGCTCGGCGCGGCGCCAGCCATCGGGACGGTTCCTCGCTTTCCAGTGGCGAGGGGAGAACGGAAGGAGTCGTCGCAGCCCAAGATCGCCGGCCTGAGGTCTTCCCCTCTTTCCTACTTGCCCCTTTCTCCGACGACGGTCCTGAAGATGGTACCGATCTGGTGCATCCCACCTAGACAGATCACTCCTCCGTTCGGTAGAACATCTCCATCTCCATATATGCAATTTTGTGGTTAATTGGTGCTACACGGCTGACTGTCGGCAATGTGTTGTGTCGATTCATAGATTGACCCATAAACATGAGATTGTTGGAGTTCTGTGTCCTTCCCCCAGACTACAAGCTACAACACACAACACAATATGACACATCAGATGAACTGGGTCAACAAAAATTGCGCATGTCCAGTGGCGCAGGAGCCTAAAGGCGGGGAGAACGACAACTACAAGCACCTGACGGCGGAGCTGACAGATTTACAGCTTCACACCTACAGAATTCACCGTCGTCGATAGTCTACGCATAACCAGGACACATAGATATCGCATTGCAGGCAAGAACCAAAGATTCAAACTAAACTGATAAACTGAATTCTTGTGGAATATTCATACGCAGGTTTTGAGGAGCTATACGTCTTCAGCCTAGACGGGAAAAACGCATCCAGATGCATCTGCGATGCTGGAGTCATGGTGCCGGCGCCTGGAGCAACATGGCAAGTGACTCGGTGCCTTTGGCTTCACAACCTGAACTTGTAGATTGTAGGCCGGCGCAGGCAGCTTATGGAGGATATTGCTCATGGACAAGAAAATATGTGTGAAACAGGGACCTAAGTATGTTTCACGTTTAATTCAAAAAAAAGTAAGTATGTTTCACGTGATCAATGAATAGCCTCACTTTCAACGACTGATGTCGGTATCTAGATCATTCTTCCATCTCTAGCGTGCTGTTCATGTTAATTTGGTTCAGTGCGAAAAGTTATAATTTACTCCATGGATGTACTGGTCTTTTACTTATTCAGTTTTTTTGGCCCTTGAGTTTAGGATCATAATTGTTTTTCCGAGTCGATATCTGTATAAACTTTTCATTTTCTCACTAATATAAGAGCATTTTTGTTATCAGGAACTGAAATTTGGATGTAATTATACCGAGTTATATGTTACCTTGTAAGAAATACCAAATAAAATATGACGAACTATAATTTCTGTTTTGTTTCATCATTGTAACACAAGATAAAGAAACTATTTGTGTGTCCCGCCAAGTAGCGGGCATCCGCTTGAACATGATGGAGAAAGTATGATGTGTATATAGGGAAGATGAGGAGAGATCAGTAACGAGAATTGCCTCGAATGGTGCTGATCAGAGTATGTGAAGCAGGCTCCCACGACACCATATTGATACCCCATTGCCTCCACGAGATCGGTATATGAAAGAAGATCTTGCCCTTTTAAGGGTGGGGCGCCAACCACAAAAAATAACTTTCACTTTCACGGTAGCATGACCCGAATCACCCGATAAAAAAGATACCTTGAAGTCTTGACAGTTGTCGTAGTAACACACATGGACATATTTTCTATAACAATAAAATATAAATTATAGAAACAATTAAAGATTAAGACGAAAAGGGCGAACTGAGGCCAAGTTTGCATGACGATCGATTTTGAAGGAAAATTTGGGTCATGCCGATATTTTTCGATCAAAAGTTTATTCATCCCGATGCAACGCACGGGCATTTGTGCTAGTCATACATCATTTTCATTTTCTTTTGTGTGCCATTTAGCTCTCCAATATGAGGAGGAAAAGATGATTTTTTTTTTTACAGTTTGGAAACGCATTGTGCTTCCCAGTGTGGATTTCTGCAACTTAGTTTGAGTAGGAATTATAAGACTGGCATCATGATTACTGTACTGAAGACCCTCTAATCAAGTTCATTTGGAGTACGCTACTTAAATGTTGCATATGCTGGAGTATACTACTGTACTGTAATGGTCCACCTCCTAGATGATCTGGAGTAGTGCACTCCTAGTAGAATCAGAGTACCCTGCTTCGCAGTAACTAAAAGAAAATTCAGAGTTTCCACTGAATTTTAACACTTTCGTTCATCACAATACTGATTGTTGAAAAATAAGTGTATCTATCCCACCCACCGGTAGACTAATCTTGCATATGCCCCACTCTGGAAGTAATAACGGATTATTACCATTATGGAATCTCTGAATGATTCCTCCACATAAAATGTATCTTTGAAAGTATTGATCCAATATGGTGATCAACTGGTACTACTTGACTGCTTGGTATACAGCTGCGCGCGACAATTTGTGAAGTTGGACATATATATATAACCAGCGCCTGCTACAGTCTGCATATTGAACTAGGTATTCAAACATGTTTCAAACTGGAGTACCTGCTGCCTTATCTTGCACATGTTCTTTTTGACCATGGTTAGCTTCTTATCAGTGATTTTCAGGTACTCCATCCTTCTCTTGTGGACGACAGAAATTGGGATCCGGCATCATCATCATGTTTGAAGGTCAAAACTGAAACATTTAGGTGTATTAAGGGGAAAAAATTGCAAAATCAAATTTGAATGCGACATCTATTTGGAGATGGAGGGAGTATAGTTTTTTGTAAAGTCAAATTGCGTGAAGCTTGACAAAGCTTTTTTATTTAGAAAAAAAAATCACTAACATTGGCTGACTTTTGAGAAAAAGTTATCGTCCTTGTTTTGAAGAATGGAGGAGTATATATAGAGAGTAATTGTTAGGTTCTTTTCTAGCACTTGAGATTCATGATGAATCAAGATGCTCTTAGTTTCTAAACTTCCGCATCTAGCTGGTCGTCTGGCTTCCAGGGTAAGTTCCCGATGTATCTGTATACAACCTGGGGGCTCCTCTTTTTCTTTTTTTTTTTTGCGGGTAACCTGGGCTCCCTTGGCTGCAATGTGCTTTAATCTTAGTGCATGGAGTGGTAGTATAAACAAAAATTCTTCTGACCAAAATAAATAAATAAAATCTGCTGTTTATAATTCAACAAAGACAGTCTGGAGTATTATTACTCCCTCTGTCTTGAATTATTAGTCATAGATTTGTCTTGATCCGTATGTGTCGGGTTAGGTACATAGATACACATGAACCTAGATAAACCTGTGACATCCAATTTGGGATAGAGCAAGCACAACATTTTTTTTATATATATGAATTAGTAAAAACTACTACTCCCTCTGTCCCAAAATAGATGTCTACCCCCAAAATAGATGTCTTAGTAGACATCTATTTTGGGACAGAGGGAGTAGTACATATTCTTCAGTCCACTCGGAAAAGTAATGCCCAGTTTTCTCCGTAAAACCGTCATTTCGTGTTGAAATCAGACACTAGAAGAGAAAATGTTCAGTAATGCCCAGTAATGCCCAGTTTTCAGCAGATCCATTCTAACTAACCAACATTGATGTCATAGATAACGACACTAGAAGAGAAAATGTTTCAGATTCCAGAAAAGGAACCCTGCGTTCAACTCTAACCGGGCATATACATTGTGTGTACAGATGACATGCTATTTAGTTCATGTCAAAAAAAAAAGGACATGCTATTTTGTTTTAACTGTAATCAGCAGATAATTAATGATTTGTGCTGCTCAGCTGGAGACTGCAGTGTTCACATGGAATGACCTGCCTTACCCTTCCCTGAGTATATGTATATGGTTCTCAATCGCATATGTGTACAACCAGCCTACAATCCAACATAATAATGTAAACATCTCCAGTGCAGACAGTCAGACTACGACCAACTTGTCACATGACCATCACACCCTGTGTACTCCCTCCGTCTCAAAATAGATGTCAGGAATTTGTCTAAATTTGGAGACAAATCTGCAACATCTATTTTGAGACGGAGGGAATTTTTTTTTCTTCAAGAAAGAGAGTACCAATCAGCGACGTAATCCCATAGTACAGAGACAGGGTACATAAATACAGGTGAACCAAACTACTTGCATGTCAATTAGGCTAGCTGTTAGACATACAACCAATGGGAGGCTAACAAGTAACAACATCATGCTTCAATAAGGTGAGTTCCTGGGTTAAACTGTCGTCCTACATTACATATGCGCGTCCTTGGCAAGTTGTAGATGGTTCGAACTAAACCGGTTACTGACCTCTAACCACGTGAGTACGATTGTGTCTTCTTAAATCTGCACACACACACACACACAAACACACACGGTTTCTTGGTAAGGAAATACAAGATAGAACGAAAGCGGTGAAAACGTAAATGAGTTAAGGTTGTGGAGATATCGAGACTTACTTTTCTCTTTGCGCTTTAACCTCCCTCATCCTCCTTTGAACGAACGGCAGGAATCGAGGGAAGTAAGCAGTCAAAATGTAGTCAGCAATACCAAGCCTGAAGGGAAGTATACCATCCTGGAACAGCGAATAAGAAAACCATGATCTGAATGCAACCAAGCAAGACATGTGCACCAGGAACTGAACATACAGCACATAATTGACCTTACCTTACTTGCCATTTCAGGCATGCGCACCTCAAAGTTCCTTTTTGCGCTGAATTGGAGCTTGCCTTTGTTAGGCTCTTGTTTCCTCTTTTTCATCATTCTCTTGATGCTTTTCCTCATTCGCTGCTTTTTTTTCATTCTTTTCTTTACTGAATCATTCAATTTCTGGTTGCCAGCATCAGTCTCTTCGCCATTTTCAGAACTCTCCTCCACATCACAAACCTGAACCATGTATTCATTATCTTTCATGATTAGCTCCCAGTCTCCCGCATCTGGACAACCGTCGAAGAAACTGTACTCATCGATCTTTTTGGATTCACCACTGATCTGGTCAGATCCAGAAGATTTTGCTTCCACGTTTGTTATATATTCAGAGTAGATGTTGATCAACAAGCTTCTTCTTTTTTCAGCCTTTAACAATGAGCAGTCATCTTTTGCCGTTCTTATTTCATTCAATGGATCTTTTTCCAAATCATCCAGCAACTCAGACAAATCGATGGGTATCTCATGATCGGGGAAGCAATTTCTAACCATCTTCACAAGTAGTCCAACATTTGCCTTGGCCAATTCTTCATCATAATCTGTGACATCTAGTCCATACAGCTTGACTTCACTTCCTCTAACGAGAACATTATGCATGCTTATGGAACCACTGATACATTTCCGAGACTCAAACAGCATTGCAAATTGAGCAAACAAAGACTTGAGGATTAATTTGCATCTCTGTCGAGCAAAACAGCATGTTTTATTTGTTACAGACCCAATAATATTTTTTATTTTCAATAAGGGTTCTTTGACCACTATCTCTGCTAGCGATCTATTAAACCCCTCGAGATTCTCCACTGATGAAACATACGGGCCATTCTCAAGGAAAATTGAATAAGTTTTTCCACTGAAATCAACACTGTGAGATAAGCAACAACCCATCTGTCTATTTGAAAGATATGCGATAACTGGACAAAAGTTTAATTCTGCAGAAGTCTGCATGTGTAAAGTTTATCCAATTAGCAAAACATAACCATGAAATAATTTTTTAAACATCATAAAACTCTACCAACACATATGCATGCAAATAACATTGTTTAACAACCGAAAACTCTACCATACCGAAATGAGGTATTTTCCTTCAAATTGTAACTATTTACATGACCAAGCATGGATACAGAGATTATGAACATGACTTACCTCATTTTTTGTATGATGTTGACCTATGTCTGAGCTTTTGGGGGTCGTCTGGTCAATGATGAGCTTTAAGCAAAAAAAGGTGTTGATCTGCACACAATTCGCATATATTGATTATGTCTTTGCTATACTAGAAATGACAATGCAACACGGAGGTAACGTGGGTACCTCTGTGAGCACCAACCCACTGGAAGCATCATCTGCCTTGGGAAAACTGATTATCTGGTCAATAAGAAAGAAATTTTAATCGTAGGCCAAACATAAAAATTATATTGAATAACATGAAGTATTCACAACAGCCAACCAAAATAACTATTGCCTCCGCCTCAAAATAGATGTCATAAATTTGTCTAAATTTTGGATGTATCTACCGTCTCAAAATAGATGTCATAAATTTGTCTAAATTTTGGATACATGCAAATTTAGACAAATTTACAACATCTATTTCAAGACGGAGGGAGTACATCAACTGATGCACCTCAATATAACAAGTTCGGCAAGACAGCAGAATCAAACTTATACATCAGCACCAAAATCTGTTTAAATTATTTGAACGTTGAATAAATTCTTATTTATTGGAGAAGCAAATCTATTACCAAGAGAAAATATATCCACTCTTTCGATGATTTTGAATCAGTTAAAATCTAAAAATCTATTAGATGTTTGCACCTACCGGATAGTAGTTTTATTATGGAAGAGTTCACCAGTCCAGACCAGCCACTGAAGTAACAGTATTAACAAATCAGGTGTTGACATAATTTACTGAAATCAGCGCAATGTCAATATCAAAGTTATCTTGTCCGCTTATACATAGAATTGTACAAGATCATCTGTGTACGGTCTCATTTTAATCCAAACTGACAGTGCCTGTGCAGCCTTTCTAAACCCTACCAAATTTAAAAAATTATGGTGATTTGGAGAAGAAACAGTCATGCATGGAGTCACGGGTTATGGACTTCCCGTGTCCTCTAAAGCATTTATGGTCTGGTCTGGACAGATGGGCCAAAGGATCTGGAATCTGAGGGTGACCCAGACTAGTAACACACTAAAGGTGTGCATGGTCAAAGGGGGTATCCTTATGTGGGGTGTAGATATCCCCATTTTGGAGTCGTGCCAGCTGTTTGCGTAGAAGGATGAATTGGGATGGACTCAACCAAAGTTTGGGCCTCCTTCCAAATGCTGGCTTGTCAGACCCGAAATCAATAGGCAGATGCCCCTCCACAGTGCCCTTTCTCCCCCTCCCTAACCCATTGCAACCTCACGCCCCTCGTTTTTTGTTCTCTCGCATATTTCTTTTCTCTGGAGATCCACATTCGAGAGGATGGAATGCGGAAGTTGAGACAGAAGGTGATACCAAGGCCAAGCACTGCTCCTGCTAGTCGTGGTCCTTCTGGGGGTGGGTGCAAGCGTGACCTCAAGCGATGAGGACCAGCCCAAGACAGCTATCAGGACCAATGGTGGCGCATATCTTCTCTCAAGTTCAGTGATTTCCCCATCCAAAGGTCGGATCCTTCACATGCTAGCATTAGATCTACATGACAAAGGCTAGATCTAGCAATGGCTATTTCCTTCATGTGTGTGTTCTTGGCTATGGGGAATCAGGTGGCGTGGATGTTGCTTGATCTAGTCCTGTGTTGCCCCTCTCCTATCCCTCCTGCGTTCCCCATTGATCTAGCTATGGGGAATCATGTGTGTGTTCTTGGCTATGGGGAATCATGTGGTATTACAGATATATATTATATTTGTGCTTGCGTAGCTTTCCCATAGACCTGGCAATGCTTGGAGTGACTTGAAGTTAAATAGGTGCAGTTTAAGAAATTGGCAAGGCGCTGGTTGACTGAATCTTTACAAAATGACCGGAAACCTTGAGGAATAAACTTTTGGTGGCTCTGAATGGGGAAATTGATTCCGTAGAAGGAAATAGACTAACCCAAGGAAGTTCACTGTCAGTTTTGCATACAAACAACTATGTGGAACTGGTCCTGATAGATCATTCTGGCATCTTTTGACAGTGAAATGTGATTGTGGCTAATTGCCAGAAAAGGCAACATGGCAAGAGAAAGTGTGATGGGGAAACGACATGAAGGTTCTGCTCATAGGATGGAAGTAGTCGTCACCTATTCTCCGGGTGCATAGCTGCTTCGTGTTAAGTACATTAAGGGGCAGTTAGCCTCAGCACTGGTGCTGATACAAGACCTGGTTACTTCAGCCAACTTTTCTCGTAGTTTTTTCTCTATGAGCCGTAACATTCAGATAGCTGGGCTATCTGGAATCCCAGAAACAGAGCATGCTTTGAGCATAAACTTCTTTGCTCACCAGCTGAACTGGCGTGCTATGCATGCTCTCTTATTACATATAGTTGGGTTTTCATGGAGGAATGGAGGAAGACATGCTGAGGGAAGAAGCCGCTCGTCTACAGCAAGTGACGCTAACTAATCACATGAATGGTGCTAGCGCAAATCAAGTGAAGCCCAGTTTCTAATATCAGCTTAGTTATCTACCTAGTATCTGGTTAGCGCAATACGTTATTAACTAATACCTTGTTTTTACAAATATTTCATTATGTCATTCATCATCAAAGCAGCAACAACAACAGCACTTTTAGGTAGCTTGAGAGTCATCTTATCAAAACATAACAACAGATTCAGCTGGTAAAATTAAATGGATACCTTATAATTTCTAAAGTATATGGAGTCGCCCACTCTGGTGAAGACATAAAGATAATCATAATCTTTCAAACCATCGTCTTCGAAAGAACCAAACATCTAAAAAAACATAGCACATGTTAATTACATTCGCAGATATATGGTGAAGTTAAATAACTAAAGAATAAATTAAGCAGAGACACACTTACATTCAGAAGCATATCTTTTACACCTGACCAATGTTCATTATCACCAATGAAACCTCTCGAAAATGCAACCGCTGCTCTTTCCACATTTATATCATCCATGTTCTGTGAAAATGCTGCCAAAGGATTGTTGAATTAAGCAAATACTGACACTGGCAATATTTTTGAATCAATGTAACCGTTTTGCGAGATCTAAAAGGCAAGAGACTGTAACAGGCAAGTATGTACCTGCATTCACGGTAAACTTGAAAAACTCTCCTTTCTGGAGATTGTGCATCCACCATATCATTTCCATGTTCTCGTCACTCCACTAATTTCAAAAACAGACATTTTCATGTAAGATACATGAAAACAATACCCAGTTTTATAAAGAAGTGAAGTTTTATACCTCAAAAAAGAAGGCCCTCTCCGATTTGCTCCAATTAAGAAAAAAATTCATCTGATCCAATCCACATGCATACGAGTTCCCTTTAGTCGCATAAGTACTGATAGAAGTTATATTCCTGACCAATCCCTCGAATCTGCGCAAAAAGGCAAACGAGCAAGATAAATTATCATATTTCTCTTGTAATAATTGTCTTGTAACAAAAATCATGGTTCAAAAAAAGCGGAACTAAGCGTTCTCTTAAGAGCGCTTAAGCGCTGAGCGGTGGCAAAATGCTTCGCTTAGGCCCTAAGCGACTAGTTAAGCGATGACAGGGCCTAGAAGCGCAATAATAAGGGTGTAAGAGACTCGTGCTAATGGTCAATTTCGTGCTAAAGAGCTGGCGCAATAACGCCCATTATTGAATCATACTCTGCTAACCAAATCTGGGTCATTTATCCTTTCTAATCTGAGTCATCCATCTATATTCTCCTCATCTCTATATCTCACTTCTTCACTTAATGGCTATCCTACAGGAGCAACCCCTACCCATCCTCTATCGCCTCTCCTTTCCTGGAGCAAGCACCATGACTCAGCTAATTCTCCTCTACTCCCAGATGTGCGTGTATAGTATAGTGCGGTGTTTCATCATCTAATACATACCTTGGAGGGATGTTGGGCGTGTGAGCCACCGAGATTACTCCATTATTCTGGTGCGGAGCGCTAGGTGGAGTTGGGTCTCCAGAAATTCCATGTCCTGGGTTGGCAGCAACGGCCGCTCCCGAACCATTGGTGTCATCACTCCCTGCCAACAGCTCCCGGCTATCCTCCTCCTCGACTGCGTCAGACAAACTCTCCGTGCCACCATGGCCCCCCATGGACGGCGGAGGCCCGAGGGAGGGTGGGGCGGCGGCGGCAGTTGGCTTGCGCCTCCTCCTTTCTGTCGGCGCGCCCCCATCGCTGCGGGCCATGTGAACGGACGGCCGAGGCGCGACGGAGGGTGGAGCGGCGGCGGCGGGGGTTCGCTTGCGCCTTTTCCTTGCTGGCGGCGCGGGGGTCCCCTTGCGCCTCTTCCGGGCGTCGCCGTCTGGGGGATCCATGGTGGGCGGCGGGGCGGGGGGTGGCAGCAACTGGGAGTGGACTAGGAAAAGACCGACGGTCGGGTCGTGGGCCATATGAAAACCCTATGCTGCGCTCCTTGCGGCGTGCTTTTTTTTTAGCAACCACATACTTTATATTATTCCAAAAGTCAAGTTACATGGAGCAACATATATAAACACTTAAAAACAAACTGATTATTCTAAAAACTATGCAGATAAAATTCTAAGAGACTGAGAAATACAAAATGATCTCTAGGGTTTTCCTCAACCGCCGAAGCCAGCGGCCGCCGCCCTAACTCTAGCACCGCCGAGATGCAAGCCGGAATAGACACCAACCTCCAACGTTGCAAGATCCAAAAAAAGCAACATCGCTAACGAGGCTTTGCGAGTCGATGCACGTAGCGAGGCACATATAGTTGTGGCACGTCGACCGGGGGACATCCCCATGCTGCCTTGAACCAAGATCCACTGCCTCTCATAGATAAAGTCGGAGAAGAACGATAGAACCACCACCTCCGGACCAACATCCTCGCTTTAGAGAAACCACCTCACCCCGGCCACCAACGTCGTCATGGGTAGCAACGAACGCGAGCGACATACCAAGAAACTGATCTCATCATATCTGAAGAACTAAAAGAAGACCAATATGTCGGTCTGAAGAAACGACCAGCACACCTTGCCATTAACTCCAAGGCGCCGCTCTGAAGGAACAACCAGCACAGCTTGCTATCAACTTTGAGGCCTCGCTGTGAAGACCGTTGCTGGCATGGTTTTAAAGGCGTCCAGGCGCTGGGGGGCGTCTCAGCGCTTAGGCACCCAAGGCATGTTGCAAGGCGACGCCTTTGTCAGGTTTGAGCAAATAAGGCAGAACAAATTCACTAGCCATGAACATATATACATACCTTGAATTTCTTGTTCTTGAGCCCACAAAACCCCCATTTCTTGTTTCCACAACAGAAATCTGCACAGGATGAACATATATGCTTAGAAAACTGACCACCGTTGGTAAAAAAACCGAGAAATAAATGGATGGACAAGTGCAAATGTGCAATGATAAACAAGAGTGCATTACATATTACATAACCAAATGTCCAACTACTCAAATAGGTTCGACAACCACAACCACAAGGTCCACAACATAAATTAGGTTCACAAATCACAACAAACAACATAAATAATTAGCCAACTAGGTTCATTGGGCAAGGCTGGCCACTCTCAATCAAACATATCCATCATCAAACTCATCAATGGTTGTATTTGTGTCATTTCCACTCTCTTGGTCAGCATTAGTGGGATCTTCATCATCATCGGTCACCTCAAGATCATCTTCAAGAAATTCAGAATCATGATCCTCTCCAATGGGAAAACTTGAGTGTTGTTCATGGTTATCCTCTTGGTCACTTTCATCAAGAATGGTTGGAGTTGGCCTTTTGCGCTGCCTTTGGTATTGGAGATTGACAGTTGAGGGGCCCCTTTCCCTATCCACGGTTCTAGAAGCTCTAGGAAAATTGCGACTTTGCAGCGATGAACTTGCACCAACAGCCTCATCAACAAGCCCCCAATCAATGTCATCGGGACACCCTCGAGCACCTTGGAGTGGAGGCAATGTTGGGTCAACCCACTCATTGCCCCAATTAAAATCCTCAATGATTAGAGGATCATAGCTTTGTCCCCTATCTTCTCATGCATCTTTTGAAACCTATCCATGTTCTTCTGGTTGTATAAAACAAAGATATTGTCATTCAAGATTCGGTGTTGTAACCGATTCCCTTTTCTTGGTATGGATCTACAAATAGCAAATAGAATGAATAAATAACTTGTTGAAATTACTTGCCATTGCTCACTTGCTATTGCTGAAATAAAGACAAAGAAGTTATCATGCTCACAAATTCAAATGTGCTCCAATTCCTCTCACAACCGGATGATGAAGCACAAAGACTAACAATACGCTTTGCAAACCTTTGTAGCTCAATTGCACGACCACCATATGAACGCCACCAATCAACTAAAAATGTGAAAACACATATGCATTAGGAGTTTCTTGTAGAAATTAACATGCTGAAATTAACTTTCTTGCTGAAATTAAATTGAGTTCACTTACGAGGGTTTCTTTTGACCATGTTGTCGATTGCCATCACATTAGCAAAGGCTCCTCGCTTGTCCTCATAGAGAATGGCTTGTGCATCAATCTTGTTGTGAATATCGACATCAAGTACCATTCGTGCAAGGACATCATTAAAACAACTTCTTAGCTCTCCAACTAGGGCATCATCACCGCTCTCGACAATAGAGAAGTATTTTCTAGGGTTCAAAAACAAAGCAGCCCCATACAATGGATGATCCATTTGATTATCCCAACGTTTTTCAACAATTCCCATGATCTTCTTGAGCAAAACTTGCTTATTTTGTTGAGGAAAACTTTGAGTGATCTTCTCCTTTGCATACCTCATTAGTGTTGTAATTACTGGCATGGCAGGAATCTCATCACCATCCGCTATCCTAAGGACTCGAAGTAGTGGCCCAACAGCTCTAAGGTAGTCCTCAACTGAATGCCACCATTCCACGGAAAGCACAATGTCTTGCACATTCAAACCAGCTGCAGTTTTGGCCAATTTTTTCTAACCCATCCTTGACATGTAAATAGGCTCCTCAATTCTTGCTTGTGCTTGACCAAACTCTTAAGAGCAAGATACGATGTGGCAAAGCGAGTGGCTGCTGGTCTCACAAGATCCAACCCATGTTGGAGATATGCCCAAGAGGCAATAATAAAGTGGTTATTATCATATCTTCACACTTATGATAAATGTTTACATACCATGCTATAATTGTATTAACCGGAAACATTAATACTTGTGTGATTTGTAAACTAAAATAAGAGTCCCTAGTAAAGCCTCTTGTTAAACTATCTTGTTGGTTAATATATGATCATGGTTTCCTGATCATGAACATAGAGATGTTATTAACAACAAGATCATATCATTAGGAGAATGATGTGATGGACATACTCCTATAGATAAGCGTAGCATAAAGATCAAGTCATTTAAATAGTTCAATTGCTATATGCTTTCTGATACATAGTAACCTAATTCCTTCGACCATGAGATCATGCATATCACCTTTACCGGATGGATGCTTTGATGACATCAAACACCACACCGTAACTGGGTGGCTATAAAGGTGGCATTGAGTGTTCGGAAAGTATTGGTTGAAACACATGGATCAAGAGTGGGATTTGTCCATCCATATGACGGATAGATATACTCTGGGCCCTCTCGGTGGAATGTCATCCAATTAGCTTGCAAGCATGTGACTAGGTCACAAGGGATCACATATCACGGGAACGAGAAAAGAGTACTTATCGGTAACGAGGTTGAACTAGGTATGCAGAGATACCGACGATCATAACCTCGGATAAGTAAACTATCGTGAGACAAAGGGAAATTGGTATCATATGTAAGTGGTTCATTCGATCGCAAAGTAATCGTAGAAATTGTGGGAGCCATATGAATTTCCAGATTCCTCTATTGGTTATTGTTCGGAGAAGTGTCTCGATCATGTCCGCATAATTCACGAACCGTAGGGAGACACACTTAAGGATTCGACGTTGTTTTGAGTAGTTATGGTATTATGAGAAAGAGACCGAATGTTGTTCAGAGTCTCGGATGGGATCCGGGATATCACGAGGTGATCCGGAATGGTCCGGAGAATAAGATTCATATAAGGAAAGTCCCGTTTCGGAGTTCGGGAATGATTCCGGTGTTTTCATCGGGAATGTTCTAGAAGGTTCCGGATTGTCCGACACTCCGGGGGGGAGGGTACATGAATGTGTCATTGAATGATTGCATCATGTACTAAGTGTTCTTGCTGTTCCAAAACTGAAAAGTCAAATTGCCAGTTTGAAAGTCAAACGGCTAAAACAGGAAACTGTGGAAAACAGGAAACTGTGGGAAACAGGAAACTGTGGGAAACAAGCAAGAGGAGGTTGAAACCAACTTGGAGGAGGAGTTCCTCTCCTCCAAGCCGGCGACCAGTCCTAGGACGAGTTGGGGAGGGACTACCCTCCCTCCCTGGAGCGCCAAGCCCCTCCACCTATAAAAGGAGGGGCAGGGCCTCCTCCTTGAGACACACAAGTTTCTACCTCTAATCTCCGGTTTAGAGCCGTTTTGGTTTAGAGCTTCTAATTGCTTTAGCCTGCGGTTTAGAGCCTTCTAATTGGTGTGTCTAATCTCTAGACCACTAATAGCCCTCTCTCATACTCCACCATACTCGCTCCGGCTTAAGGCGAAGCCCTGCGGGATTTCCCCTCTACTTCCGGTACCACGCCGTTGTGCTGCCGGAATCGCGAGGAGAGTGCTACAACCTCCGCTGCCTGCTGGAACAAGGGAGAGGAAGGTCTTCGTCGAGTACCGAACGTGTGACCGACTGCGGGAGCGCTGCCGGAACGCAGCGCCGGAAGGATCGTCTACACGATCTTGAGATCGGAAAGAGTACGACTACATCACCCACGAGAATCCGCTCTCGTTAAACACTTTGGAATCTTCGAGGGTAAGTTATTCCATCGACTCGTTGCTACAATCTAGTAGATAGATCTTGGCTTGTTTGTTTGTATGCGATAGAAAATTTTTGTTTTCCATGCTACGAACCCCTACAGTGGTATTAGAGCCGTGTCTATATGTAGATCTGTTGCACGAGTAGAACACAATGGTCATTGTGGGCGTTGATGCTTTTATTGTCGATTGCTTTTTGTGTACTTTGCATCTTGCGGTATGTTGGGATGAAGCGGCCCGGGCTAACCTTACATGACATCGTTCATGAGACTTGCTCCACGCTTAACATGCAACTTGTATTGCATAAGTGGCTTTGCGGGTGCCTGTTTCTCCTAGCATAGTTAAGATCCAATTTACAACAGGTAATCAACAATGCTAGTATCAATGTTGTGGTTCTTGTTCGTAAGTTAGAACGACATTTATTGAAAGCCCCAAACCACGTAAAATATGCAAAGAAAGTAGAGGCGTCTAACTTTGTTTTGCAGGGGTGTGCAGTGATGTGATATGGCCATGATTGTGATTATATTTGATGTATGCAATGTTCCTTATTGTAAGTTGGCAACCGGCAGGAGCCATATGGTTGTCTTTAATTTATGTTAAGACCCGCGTGTCTATTCAAAGTAGTTGTAATAGTTGAAGCCGGTGGATGACAACCATGGTGAAGCGTCATTGACCTTGATGCAATGCCGGTGATGATGGAGATCATGTTCGTGCTTGAAGATGGAGATAGGAAGCACAAAGAAGAAAGGCCATATCATATCACATATTATGAATTGCATGTGATGTTAATCCTTTATGCATCTTGTATTGCTTAGTAGATGACGGTAGCATTATAAGATGATCCCTCATGCACATGAATTTCAAGTCATAAAGTGTTCACCCTTAGTTAGCACCGTTGCTAAAGCTTGTTGTTTCGAAGCACCACGTGATGATCGGGTGTGTTAGATTCTACAAGTGTATACAACGTGAGCAAGCCAGATTTGCTCATGCGGAAACTAAGGTTTGATCTTGACGAGCCTAGCATGTACAGACATGGCCTCAGGAACACGGATTACCGAAAGGTAGAGCATGAGTCATATAGTAGATATGATGAACATGTTGATTGTTCGCCATTGAATCTATATCAACTCTCGTGATGATCGGTTTTGATGTGGTGGATTTGGTTCGTGTGATCACTAAAACAATGTGAGGGATATTGTTTTGAGTGGGAGTTCACCTAGATTAATTTAATTATTAATTAGAACTCAATTTATCATAAACTAAATCAAAGTGAATTTGCATAGTTGTTATAGTCATTGGCATCCGTTTACCACCTTGCGCTTAGTTATAATTGAGATAATAGAACTATAGAATTCTGGTTAGTTACTTTACGAACTGGTATCGTATTGTTTTGAAGTGTTAATCTAAAGTTTAAAAGTCCTATTGCAAACTTTCAGTAAGTTCCGATTACTCCATGAAGTTTAATAATTAGTATTAAATCAAGAGTAACAATTCCAAGTGTTAGTATATAAGTATCATGTTTGTCTCCATGATTCTTGATATTCTAAGGATTCTCTTAATATCAAGGTTATCTAGGATCTGAAAGAGTTGTTTCGGAAACCATGATGTGTGGAAGATATTGTGATATCTGAAATGAAGTTTTGGTTGCAACATGATAGAGTATAATATGGCTGAAGTCATGTTCTCATATTTGATGAGAATTTGCAAATGGTTGAAGACACTAGTTGTCCTAAACCTCCAAAAGTTTTTTTGGGAGAGCAACATTATACTCACGATTCACCGTTACAAGCTAATAGTAGCTTGATCATGGATAATTCCATGATAAGGGTGAATATTTGATGTAGGTAAAATATTTACTACACCAAGAGATTACTAAAGAAAGGAATTTGAAAGAACACCAAACATTTGATGATGGTGATCTACTTCAAAGTGCAAGTCCAAAGACATTGGTATTTAACTATACACGCTTTGGACTATGTGTCATATGAATGACTCCACTAATTGATGTTGATAGATTCTTTCAAACAGAAAAGGAAATACTGAAAGAGAATCTCATAAGTATATGGCAGAAAAGAAAAGACTAGAATTGTTCAGTTTAAGTATATAGATGATATACATGTTATGGCTATATTCTTTGCTTATTAAACAATGTGGTTCTTAAGTATTTGATACTGAATTTGTTGGTGTGAATCGTCATACGAAACAACACAATTCATGAACTACAATGGCCTAACTAACTAGCAAAAGAATATGTGATGATGTTCATCGAGAACAAAATAAAGGGTTATTGTGTTGCTCGTTAAACATCAAAGCTTGCCTTCAAGATTTGTTTTATCAGGTATTATGAGAACAAAAGGGTTGTTCAAATAATTGCCGTAATCTATAAAAGATGGATGATTTGCAAATCTCGTTGGAGATATCACATCCATAAAACTAGTGCTAAAGATGTCGAAAGACAAATTGATTGAAAGATCACTTAGGAAGTGACATCGCCGTTTAAATTATATTGGAAAGAAAACATGAAGAAAGTCCATATGGATGGAATTTTGGAGTCTATTTGATTTTGATCAAATGACGCTTGTGAAACTTTCCTAGAGATAATTAAAACTTCGTTCATAGGCCAAAAGGGAACGATGGACTAGCTTATTGGAACTTGTACATATTGTTGTATGAAGTCAATTATGTATAGTCAAGAGCGATGGATTTCAACTTCATGTGCTTTCTCCGAAAATTTGAGTGAATATATGAATATTTACTTAATAAGGATGAAGTGTGAAACATTTGAAAAGTTCAAGGACTTTCAAGATGAAGTGCAAAATCATTGTAACAAGAATATAAATAGTTTATGATAAGATCATAAAGGAAGATATTTGAGTTACAAGTTTAGCATAATACCTAAGATTTAAGGAATCGTTCCGTGGATTTGCATTTTCCCGAAACACCATAAGAGTATGGAGCGTTCGAGATATGAAATTAAACCTTGTTTGACATGGTAAGATCAAAGGTGTAATTCATAAAACTGCCATTATATTTTAAAGATTAAATGCTTTAGAGATTACCCTTTTTCCACTGAAAAGAGCTCCATCATAATCCGTTGAAATGACACCATATAAGGTTATGGTTTGGGATAAAACCCAAGTTTTCCTTTCTTAAACATTGGTATGCTATGCATAAGAAAGATGTGTGCAACCAAAGTCGGATGAACCTGTCTTTGTATAAACTGTTAAGTATTCCTCCATAAACATCGGAGACAAAAGTGTTTGTTGCTTAGAACGTCAAGTTTCTTTGAGAAGGAATTTTTCGTGAAAAGTTAAGTGGGAGGACAATAGAACTTTGATAAGGTTAAAAGAACCTTAGCTATAAGTGCAGAATTGCGCAGCGCCGAAAAGTGTTTCGGAGGCAGCAACAATGCTCATGGCTCACGTGCTTCAAAGGTTGTGGTCACGGAGATCTAAGTTCCTATTGAAACAAGTAGGTCAAGTAAACAATCAAATACCAAGATTTGAGGGTTGAATCATTATTTGAGAATAATGAACGGACTACATGCAAAGAAGCGATGATGGGCCCTGACTCCGTCAAATGGCTTGAAGCCATAAAATCCATGATAGTTCCATTCATGAGAAATCAAGTTTTGAACTTGAAGGACCCTCGAGAAAGGTGTAAGACCTTACAGTTGTGTTTGGATCTATAAATAAATAGACATGGATGTTGCACATCTATGAAATAGTCGACATGTTGGGAAAAAGTTCACAACAATGTTCAAAGGTTGACTATGACAAGATCTGATCTTTCATAGCGATATTTAGTCTAGACGGATTAATGTAGCAACCACTACATATAATTTGTTATATGGTAGTTGAATAAACAAAGCAAGTTCTTCTAATAGAATCGTTACCTAGGACGTGTGCATGACACGGTCCATAGGGTTTTGTTAATTCAAAGGATGCTAAAAGCATATGCAAACTTCAATGGTTGAAGTGAGCATCGCGGAGTTGGAATCTTCACTATGATGAAACTGTTAAAAGAGTTTAATTTCATCAGAGACAATTAAGATGCTTGCGTTTGCAAGAAATTAAGTGGGAGCGCTAAGACATATTTCTAATACATTATGTGGAGGACATATTGTTGATTAGAAAAGATGTATCTTTTATTGACACATATTAAGAATTTCATCTCGATGAAAGACTTAGGCAAAACCCAAATATTTGGCATTAATAGACGCTAATATGGTTGTGCCAGAAGTGCATAGACAAGATATTGAATGAGTTCAATATAGAAACTACAAGAGAGGTTCTTGTCGCACAGAAAGGATTGAATGAGTTCAATGTTGATGATATATATTCAAGTGTATTGACATTTGGTAAAGTGAAACAAATAATCAAGTATAGATTAATACTTGATGTATGAAATCACAAATAGTATTTATATCAATCATACTGTGATATGTACAAATCCAGATATGTCCTATGCTCTAAATGTTGTGAGCATATACCAGAATGATTCGTAAGATGATCATTGGACAATAGTAAGGATATTCTTATGATCTTTTGGAAGAACTAAGAGTATATTATTCGTAGAAGTGACAAATAGATGGTTAGTTCATTGTAAAAGTACTACATTGATACTAGCTTTGTCACAAAGTACAAATTAAGTTTATCTCAATCTAAACTAAGGGTGGCACAATATAATGGAAAGTGAGTTCCATAATGTATTTGGATGAGTTCCAAAGTTAAGACATTGTGACAGATACTACAACAAAAGGCTAAGTATATGACTGCTGTTTTAGCAGCAAAAGAGGGCATTTGTGTCAAGTAGTTTGTTATCAAACTAGGTGTCGTTCACAGTGGGATAATACTATGAAGATATATTGTGCGACAATATTATCAACATGTTTTAACCCCAAGGAACTAAAGGTCACACCGAAAGACCAAATTTATACAAAGCCATCTCATTAGAGAATGAGTGATGCGTAAAGACGCAGTGACATGCAATTACACACGGACCTGGAAGTATCAGATCCGGAGATCAGTTGACCACTAGCAATCATGTACATACAACACCGGAAAGCCATAGGTGTTGAATACACAAAGGTTTGAAACTAGATTATTGACTCTAGTGCAAGTGGGAGACTGTTGGAGATATGCCCAAGAGGCAATAATAAAGTGATTATTATCATATCTTCACACTTATGATAAATGTTTACATACCATGCTATAATTGTATTAACCGGAAAAATTACTACTTGTGTGATTTGTAAACTAAAATAAGAGTCCCTAGTAAAGCCTCTTGTTAAACTACCTTGTTGGTTAATATATGATCATGGTTTCCTGATCATGAACATAGAGATGTTATTAACAACAAGATCATATCATTAGGAGAATGATGTGATGGACATACTCCTATAGATAAGCGTAGCATAAAGATCAAGTCATTTAAATAGTTCAATTGCTATATGCTTTCTGATACATAGTAACCTAATTCCTTCGACCATGAGATCATGCATATCACCTTTACCGGATGGATGCTTTGATGACATCAAACACCACACCGTAACTGGGTGGCTATAAAGGTGGCATTGAGTGTTCGGAAAGTATTGGTTGAAACACATGGATCAAGAGTGGGATTTGTCCATCCATATGACGGATAGATATACTCTGGGCCCTCTCGGTGGAATGTCATCCAATTAGCTTGCAAGCATGTGACTAGGTCACAAGGGATCACATATCACGGGAACGAGAAAAGAGTACTTATCGGTAACGAGGTTGAACTAGGTATGCAGAGATACCGACGATCATAACCTCGGATAAGTAAACTATCGTGAGACAAAGGGAAATTGGTATCATATGTAAGTGGTTCATTCGATCGCAAAGTAATCATAGAAATTGTGGGAGCCATATGAATTTCCAGATTCCTCTATTGGTTATTGTTCGGAGAAGTGTCTCGATCATGTCCGCATAATTCACGAACCGTAGGGAGACACACTTAAGGATTTGACGTTGTTTTGAGTAGTTATGGTATTATGAGAAAGAGACCGAATGTTGTTCAGAGTCTCGGATGGGATCCGGGATATCACGAGGTGATCCGGAATGGTCCGGAGAATAAGATTCATATAAGGAAAGTCCCGTTTCGGAGTTCGGGAATGATTCCGGTGTTTTCATCGGGAATGTTCTAGAAGGTTCCGGATTGTCCGGCACTCCGGGGGGGGAGGGTACATGAATGTGTCATTGAATGATTGCATCATGTACTAAGTGTTCTTGCTGTTCCAAAACTGAAAAGTCAAATTGCCAGTTTGAAAGTCAAACGGCTAAAACAGGAAACTGTGGAAAACAGGAAACTGTGGGAAACAGGAAACTGTGGGAAACAAGCAAGAGGAGGTTGAAACCAACTTGGAGGAGGAGTTCCTCTCCTCCAAGCCGGCGGCCAGTCCTAGGACGAGTTGGGGAGGGACTCCCCTCCCTCCCTGGCGTGCCAAGCCCCTCCACCTATAAAAGGAGGGGCAGGGCCTCCTCCTTGAGACACACAAGTTTCTACCTCTAATCTCCGGTTTAGAGCCGTTTTGGTTTAGAGCTTCTAATTGATTTAGCCTGCGGTTTAGAGCCTTCTAATTGGTGTGTCTAATCTCTAGACCACTAATAGCCCTCTCTCATACTCCACCATACTCGCTCCGGCTTAAGGCGAAGCCCTGCGGGATTTCCCCTCTACTTCCGGTACCACGCCGTTGTGCTGCCGGAATCGCGAGGAGAGTGCTACAACCTCCGCTGCCTGCTGGAACAAGGGAGAGGAAGGTCTTCGTCGAGTACCGAACGTGTGACCGACTGCGGGAGCGCTGCCGGAACGCAGCGCCGGAAGGATCGTCTACACGATCTTGAGATCGGGAAGAGTACGACTACATCACCCACGAGAATCCGCTCTCGTTAAACACTTTGGAATCTTCGAGGGTAAGTTATTCCATCGACTCGTTGCTACAATCTAGTAGATAGATCTTGGCTTGTTTGTTTGTATGCGATAGAAATTTTTTGTTTTCCATGCTACGAACCCCTAGAGCCCACCCGTTGCCTTTCTCATTAGACTAAGAATTCCGCCATGCCTATAGATGAAATTAGTGACTCGTTTACCCCGTGCAATAGGCCTCTTAAATTCCTTTAGCTTCCCTACATCCTCCAACATTAGGTCCAAGCAATGGCATGCACATGGACTCCAATATAGTGTAGGGATCCTCTCCATTAGAATCTTGCCCGCAACCTTGTAGTTAGCACCATTCTCCGTGACAACTTGGACAACATTCTCTTTGCCCACATCTTCAATTCTCTTCTCTAGCAAATCTGCTGTCATCCGAGCATCTTGGCATTCACTTGATGCATCAACCGACTCCAAGAAGAAAGTTCCCTCCGGGTTGTTTACAAGGAAGTTGATTAAATGGTGACCCCTTCTATCCGACCAGACATCTGACATTAGTGTGCAGCCATATTGCTTCCATGTTGCCTCGTGCTTCGCCCTCAACAGTTTTGTTTCCTTCACGCAATCCTTAAGCAATGGCTCACGCAGCTCATGAGGAGATGGAGGCTTGTAACCCGGGCCATATTGGCAAGATGCTTCTATAGCAATCTGAAATTGCCTAGATCTTGCAACATTGAAAGGTATGTCGCACTCATAAAAGAACAGCGCCCACTGCATACTCACATAATGCCTCTCTTCCACTATCTTTGTGCTCGACTCCATGGTGCTTTGAGAGCCCCGGAGCGTCTTTCGTTAACCACAACCTCCGGCTTTTTCCTAAGCATTGAGACAACTGACTTGGCTGTAACATGCTCTTTTATTTTAATAGCAAATGCTCTCTTATTCCTTTTGGTTGTTGTCCCTGAACTAGGTCTTGTAGTGGAGTATTGAACTCTTGACGTCCCTGCTGCATCCACCTCCACAACCTCATCAAGATCAATTGCCTGGTTTCTCCTGTTCTTCTCCTCCTGGACAGCCTATTGCATCTCCAACGGTGCCAGCGAGATGTTCTTTGTGCCTCTTGATACCTCCTTGAGTCACCTTGCCACATATATTGCACTTAACAATATTGTTGTTGCCAGGTGTCACCATATAGCCATAGTTCCAACCCGGATCAGTTGTCCTCCGTGGCTTGAGTAATGGATCCTTCATTGGATCATAACTGGCATCATCCCCATCATCCATTGTGGCACTGCAAAGCAAACCATGTATTTAATTAAGAAACAACCACTGCTAGGATAAAGTAAACAAAAGGCACAACTGCACAAGCATCTGAGTAATGTAACAAGAGGCACAAGCATCCGAGAGGCAGTGAGGCACAACAATCAGCATAGGCAGTACCAGTACAGCAGTTCAGCACAACACAAGCAGCATAGGCAGTACCAGTACAAGCAGCAGATATAGCAGTTCACTAGTTCAGCACCAGCACAAAGCAGCAGATAGCAGTTCAGCACCAATACAAGCAGCACACAACACATAGCAGATAGCACTAGCAGTTCAGACTTCAGAGAAACAGAGCAAGCCGCCAGAGAGAAAAGAGAGCAAGAGGAAGGAGGAGGAGCAGTACCTTGATACCCTCCTGGGAAAGGGCTGCGCTAGGGGGTGGAGATGCCTCGTAGGTTGGCCAGAGAGGAGGGCGCCGGCGGACGAGGGAGTATACCGGCGGAGGAGGAGGAGATCTGGGCGGAACAGGAGCTGGGCGCCAGAGGAGAGGAAGCTCCTCTCTCTCTCTCTCTCTCTCTCTCTCTCTCTCTCTCTCTCTCTCTCTCTCAATCGACATGATTTAGGTCACGGTAAGTTTCCCTCCCTTTCTTCTCTCTTTTCCCTATCAATTGCTCCCAGTTTCCCTCTCAATCACCCCCAATTTCTCTTTTTCCCGCCGCCAGCTCTGTTTTCCCGCTCGCCCTCTCAATCGCCCCCAATGGCGTCCAAAGTGACCACAGCGTCGCCTTTACCTGAATAGGTGATGACTTGGACACCTTGAGACAATTTCTGGACGCTTTCGTCAGGAATCGAAAGGCGACATCGACGCCCTGCCATCTCTCAGCGCTCAGACGCCTAAGCGTCGCCTAGGCGACGCCTATAGGACGCCTTTAAAACCATGGTTGCGGGTATGGAAATAGAGTTTAGCCAGATTTATTGCCTAGACGTCGCTCCCACCATCCCAAAAACGCCCCACAGCAGACATACCCTAACCCTAACTACTAGGCGGAGAAACGAGGTTCCCACTTCCTCCTACCGCTGGAGCGGCAAACAGAGGGAGAGGGAACCAGGCTCTCGACAGCTAAGATCTGGAGGAGCCGTCGCCTGTTTACGTGACGGAGGAGAGGCGAGAGCGTTTCGGTTTGGATAGTGGTTCTAGCCACGAAGTTGTAGCAAAGGCGCACACACGGGGCCGCGGCCCGTTAGCATGGATTGAACATAATGTTTCGGTTTCCTTTCGATTTAGTTTTCTTGGGTTAGTTTTCCGGTTTTCACACTTTTCTCGTTTCATTCGACCTTTTTTTGGTTTCTTTTTATTTTCTGTTTTTTTCAAATCCGAATATTTCTCAAACTCTAACTCTAGTAGTAACATTTTTCAAACTCTAAACATTTTTTAAATGCAAACAAATTCCAATTATGAACATTTTTTAAATCTATTTTTTTTCAAATCTCAGCAATTTTCCATTTTGAACTGTTTCAAAATTTTCTTATCAATTTAGAATTTTTTCAAAACATTTCTGAATCATAAAAAATAGAAATAGGCGTATACCTGTTCTATTGGGTGAAGGAAGGCCCAACGTGGTCCCTTTAGGCGAAACGCAATCCAACCCTCGGTTATTTTTATCCTCTACTAGAAGTTAGGGGATGCGAAGGAATTTAGTGTTCACCTAATACTCTGCAATCGACTCAAATACATTTCTCAAAAAATACTCTATCGTGGAGTAGTAGAGTTTTTAATCCTAACAAAAACAAGAGAATTTGTAGAGTTTTTAATCCTGGCCAAACCCGACATAGTAAACAAGAGAGATTTCCCTTCCGATCCCCACGAATACAGAGAGAAGTAAACAAGGCCTAATAGAAACTCCAAAAATGTCAATAACACTATGTTAGGTTTTGTTTTTGCAATGAGTTTCTTAATTCCATTCGGGCCTGCAATTAGAAGACTGTTTTGCAGTCATGACCAGTTTCTTCTCATTGACAATGCATGAACTGGACCCTTCCGAATTATCGATTTCTACACAACCCACTTAGCAAGTTAATATTGATGGAAACAAACATAAGTCAAAAGGAAAGGCCAGATGAAAATAAGATCTCATTAATTACCACTCCTCTTATATGGCATTAATCAACAATACCGATCTGTTCGGACACTTCTGAAACACTCGAGCACTACTTCTGCACTTACAATTTTTACAAAGCTAAGGCAGCAACCATCGGTGTCGTGCAATCCAACCGAAAGACCAGCCCGTGAATCCGTCTCCACCTCCGCTTACCCACCACTCACCGGCGCATCGGTCATCTGAAATATCGTCAGCATCCACCGCCCTCACACTGTATGTGTGGTGCAACAACTCAGCGTCTTCTCCAGCAATGCAGACCTAGTCAGACGTATAAAAGTTGATAGTCGTCTGCCGCAGAACTTCGGAAGTCCGGTCAAGGCTATGAGATGCCACCTGTCACATACAGAAAGAGCATGTTATCCCATCGGCGACACAGATCCATGATAATGGACAAATATAGAGGAAAGTGGGCGAGGCGTTACCAGATATGTGAGGGCCGCATATCTTTCTTGGCTAAGATACAAAGGCTTTCCTCTGTGCATTTCATGATCCTGCATCCAAAAGGGCCATGCATAAGCAAAGGGCTACAAGGTAACTTCTATAAAACATAAACATGCACATTAGTAAGTTGCACCCAATACCTCCTCTCCGAAGGCGTCAAGGTACAGAGATGGCCAAAATGCAAGACGAGCTGATCGTTGCAGCAGGATCGTTGTTTTCTGCAAAGAGCAACTATCAGAACTGACCAAGATCTTGATATCACAAGAACAAGAGCAGAAAATTGTAGACAAAAAACTTCATCGGATGAAGAGGGATGATCTGACACATACCCTCACCAAAAGAAATATACCAACACCAGCACCACACTGGGACGCATGATTTAGGCATTTACCAGTCCTAACAAGGAGAAAAGGAACAGGTTTAATATTTCCTAAAGTACAATAGAACAAACACTGATGAATGGGGAGTACAAAAACTGAACCTGCAGCATGGTTTCCAACTAGGTGAACAAAGCTTGCCGCAAAGCAGACATAACGCCGGTTCATCAGGCACAGAACCACAATCAGGACATTGCATCTTGACATATCTAGTGGATAGAAAAGTAAGTCGTTAAGTTTCAAACCAAAGTCTAGCTCCAAAAGCCGCACACACACAGAGTACAAAAAGAGGAGTTCCATCTTAGAAGATTCAAACCTTTCTAGGAGAACTTGGTACACAGCTGGTAACTGCATCAGCCTAAATGGTACTGCAGGGGTAGAAAAGAGAGTGCCTCTATATTTGCGAGATCTGTAGTCTTCAGAGAAATGTTGAGACCATCTTAATGCAAGCATATGTACAGACTCATCTTTGAGTATCAGGTCCAGTGACTGAATTTGAAACAGGCTTTCCAGTTCTTGTACTCCATACAAATCCATTGCCAGTGAAGAACTGCCTTCTGCTATGCTACTATCTGAGTAAAGATGTGACCCTTCCCAAATATTGGAACTGTCGTATAAGGGTGCTGAGGAAGACGACTTCAGCAGCTCCCAAAGCAACGCGCACCTCCGAAGATAAGGGTGTGTTAATCTCCGCACCATATCTTTTGGATTACAAGAGGGATCGATGTACTTGGATACAAAATATTCTCTAGCAATATCATATCCTGACATCTCCTGGCAAACATCGTTAAGAAGGCAATCTCGAAAGCTTGATCTGTCAAAAGTTTCTTCTCCATAGCACGTTACCAGCGCCTGAAGGACAATGCGATGTTACAGAGAAATACACCTTAACAGACATATGTATGTTGTGGGAGAGTGAAAAAACAGCATACCTGAATGACACAAACAATATAGAACAGATGCACAAGAGGGATGAAGAATTCTGAGGATGTTAGAACTTGAACAGGCAGACAGAAAAGTGCTGACATCAATGATGAAAACGGATCTTGAGCAAGGACTGGATCAGCACATTGCTTCCAAAATTGAATATCTGGAAATATTTCACCCTCACTTTCCCGATCAACCACAGGTAGCAAAGTTCCTGATGGGAAACAGAAATGTGAGCAAGAGGATACCATGCACGATATAGTGATTTGAGTTTCCGGTAAACAAGATTCAGTGACACACAGTGAAGTGTATTACTGTATTATTATAGAAGTTACCCATTTCATCTTCCTTATAACCATATCATTTTACCGTGATACTAATTCAAAGAGGAAGTAGGAGAAATGGAGGATACTAAGAAGCAACAGTGGAAAATATGTAGATGTAGGAAAATATTACACAAAAGGGAGAAGGGGGGGAGGTCAAGATGCCCTATATAATACCTTTCCTCTTCGTAGCATCTAGAAGATCTTTATCACCAGAAATACCAGAGCAAATAGACCCGGCTAACAGTTGGATACCTTCATATCTCAGAAGAACCTCACGGCGATTCAGAACACGTGCCGAGTGAGAAACACGAAACAATAGAGACAATATGAATCCACTCGATGAATTCAATTCGCTGCGCAGAGATTCTAAGCAAGATGTTGATTGAGCAGAATAGTTTGACATTCTACCACGAGAAGCGATCTCTGTAGAAACGACAGAGTACCGAAGTGTTTCCCAGAGAAACAGGGAAGGGCTTAGCCTTTCAGATTGTGAAAAGCTGCTTTTGCTGCGAGGATAGTAAAGCATAGTCAGTCTTCGAAGGGAAGGATCTAAAGCTGGCTCCATAGTGTCATTAATATTCCCAGGAAAAGCTTTTAAATATGTGCTTTGTCCAACAATTTTTCTAGCACTCTCAAGGAGTGCCAATGCACGAGGGAACTGTAAGTTATTTATAGTCACATCTGATGTAGTTGCAGCAGCTTCGGGTGGCATGATTTGAACAACTGGCATCACCTTCCTTGTTATACTAGAGAAATCCGGTGATGCTGGAAGAATGGAATTTGCAAATCTGCGACACACTGGACACAGCAACTCTCCCTATAAAAAGCAAGGAGTAAATACAGAATTAACAGAAGAAAAAGACAAAACTGTCTAATGCATAAATTGAACATACCCGATCAGGGTCGACAATATGGCCTCCTTCAAAACCAAGTCTCCTGATATATCTGTACAGAAACATCAAAGTAAGCTGCAATCAGGTTGTAGGTTCAATAAACAGAAGCATGAGAAAGCCATCATATAGCATAAGACACTGATTAATGCAGGCTCCTGAAACTACACGGTATATAATTTCAAACAATGAGCAGGCATTATAGCAAAGGGGGTGAACAGCTAATTAAACATATATCATTATAGATTGACAAATCATGCACATGCACTGATACTAGCAACACCTACAAGACATGTGCTGACATATGCAATCAAGAGTAGAGGATTATATATACTGTACAAATATAAGTACGGACATATCCAAGCAAATGGAATATGAAGCAGGATGGGATTCCAGCATCGAGGGGATGTAGAAGGTAATTATTTGGTGAAATTATGAGTACTTCTGCGCCAAGGAGGATAAATAATCTTTATAAAAATAAGAGGGCAGTTAGTGCATGAAGGCTTGTAGGTGCAAAGGTTCCAACTTATTTTATCATCCATTGGGTTAATGTTTATTAGGCGAGTCTGAATCGATTGCATCAAACATAACTTGTGCATATTATATTTGTACAGACGACTGCGAGACTTCAAATCAAACAGAAAACCACTCGATATTGCATTTCTTATTTGAACTGTATAAGAATGAATTCAAGGGATTTGAGTGGTAAACATGCAACATACCTTTGTTTCAAGGAAAACAAATACCGGTCATGACATTCTTGATGTACAGCATGTCCACAAGAAGAGATGTGGATGCCATCACAATCGGCAGGACCAAATCTGTTTCTTATTGTTACTGGGGCAGAAGATCTAGAGGCCACATCAGAGAGAGAAGACAGACGGTATTTTGTTGAAAGACAAGTAACATATGTTCCCAGCACAGAACTTCTCGGACTTGTGCTTGTCTTGGAGCCAGCTACAAGATTCGAAGTAGGCAAAGCCTGATCCCCATCTTGAATGCCAACCAGATCATTTACAATTGACTTGTATACATCAGCCTCAATTGTCTCGAGAGAGATATTGTCATCTGCATTGCCAATACAGTGTCCACTTGGAAAACATGATATATATCTAATCAGTGGATGTTGCTCATTTGAGAAATCAAGTAATGCGTCAACTTCCATGTTGTCTAAATCAGTGGATACAACTTCTACGGTTGTATCCCTGACAAGTTCCTCTGAACTAGAAGACCCAGCACCAGAGGAATCGGTTGAATTTTCCCGTCTGATGGACCCAGATGTCTTGTTTGCTTCACTCAAATTATCCCAGGACGGATTACCCATCTCAACAAAAGTTGCAAGCCTAGATTTCTGGATTATAAACAAATAAGAATCAAAATCTGAGATAATACTAAAATTTGTAGCTAGTCCTGTTACCATGCTTAAACAAGGGGCGGAGAAAGGTACTTTATGTTTTCAAATACACCAGAAAAGGGAATCGCCAATTCATGTAACTATATAGCATCATTGGATAAAGCAAGCCACTGTCAAGTCAAGGATAATCACCTGAAGAAGAATCAAATAGCAGAGTGGACTTTTGGAATCCGAATCCCGGCATAAAGAGCAAACTGGCCGTGACTCCTCAGAGGTAATGGCAGTTGAACTGGATGCATCTGGCTCAAATGTTGGAACAGCATGAGCTTCATTACCTGATGACTTCATACTTTCAGCAAATTTTGACTGCTCTGCTCTCATTTTTGCCTATGACACACAGATTCAGGTAAGAAACTAACACTTAGTGGTCAAAAAAAAAAGAAACTAACACTTTAGTCTATAGTGAGAAAATGAGAAAAGGTCAAAATCAAAAAGCAACGTAAGATGGGCAAACTGTCGAATTAACAAAGTGTAAATTTAACAACTAATCAGGAAAACTATACACCTAGCTTTCCTAACCTACAGAAAACATATACTTCAACCAGGTTTTGTAAGTGCATCCAACAAACACCAGATTTGGCTAAAGCTGAAACATGCTCAGAAAATATAATTAGGCTAGTGAGCTTGCTTAATTAAGCTCCTACCATGATTGCAGCTTGGCGTTGGCGCGCTTTTGCCTTCCTTTCCATCGAGTCTGAAGATCCTAAGTTTGGTTTGGTGCTAGCATGATCCGGAATAGATGGAAGTACGTGTGGTGCCATTTGTCTTAATGCAGTTGTGCACTGCTTACTTAACTTGGCAAATCTCTTCAACAAATTCTCTACTAGAGATGGAATGTTGCAGTACTTGGATCCAGAAAAAGTGCTGTCATTCTCTTCCTTGTACTTGCGCATTAGTGAAACAAGCAAGGTTAGCAAGCTCTCATTCTTTCCTTTGTCAGACTGCGGAGAGACTAGTTCAGTAGAGTAGATCAATATGGGAAAAGCCTCATCTGCGTACGATGATAGAACAACCCATGATTCAGCATCATGCTGCACTATGTCCATCCCATGTTGGTCCGCATACATTTGACTCTCTGATTCACATATGTCAAGTGCCAACGAAAGCAGGTGCAATCCCATCACAAGAACATTGTCAGGGACGCGTGATGCCGATGATGCATCGGTGTAAACAGCATAAAAGAGAACAGCACGAATAATTTGAAGGGAGGCTTTGGAGGTAGCTATGTTTGAAATACTGCGCAGAGGGCCAAAGACAGGAGTCCACTGAGGTAGTTGAGCGTTAAGAGCAGAAACTTTGCAAAAACGGTGATATCTCTCTTCAGCAATCTGTATTTCCCTGGAATTCCAGCGTGGGTGATATAAGTCCAATTCCTTCCAGAATGCTTTGCGAAGCACATACTTTCCCTGTGATAACTTCCGTTGTTAATCATACAGTCAAATATAAAAAGAAATTCACGTAAGCAAGTATAATAATTTCAATGATCAAAACCTGTTTCATTCCAGATGGATTAGAATAAAGTGCGAGTGAATCTAGAACATTTTGAAGTTGTTCACTTGACGAAAGGTCACGGGGAAGAGACTTGACAATTTGGCTATGGGTGGCATCTCCAACAGCTAACTTATAGATCAATTCTCTCTTCAAGTTGTCTGCTGTGGAACGCCCACAAAATCTGCGTTCTTTGACTAGTTGTACAAGAAAATTCAGCATTTCTTGCATCAGAACTGCCTCATGCCTGAAAACACACAAGAAAATTCTTCAACATTTAAGAAAAAAGTTTAGCCAAACTAATCTGGATACGAGAACACACTGACAAGAAATGCACAGAAGCAAAAAACATGGCATTCCCTTAAGGCTGCTGTATCATCATATATGATAAACAAATAAAAAAGTTGACCTGAACACCACTCAAGTGCACAACTAAAATAAGACATAGCAGAAACGAGTTTCCATATGTCACACCATGTACTAAAAGGCTGAGTACTTTCCACCGCCACAGAAACACAACCAAATGGCAATGGATAAGAGTATAACTGACTGGTAATGACATAGAAAATATACTGATAGAGATAAAACTGAGCACCCTCCACAAGGTCAAAAGATAAATACTCCCTCTGTCATAAAAAGGATGTCGCAGATTTGTCTAGATTTGCTTGTATCTAGACATGTTTTAGTGTTTAGATAAATGCGAATCTAGACAAATCTGCAACATCCTTTTTGGGACGGAGGGAGTACCAAGTAATATGTTACTACAGAAGAAGTATGTTGATGAAGGCAGGGTGGAGGTCATTTTAGGTTCTTTAGTCATTGATGAATACCTTAGTTTAGCGAGTAGTGACACAAGCAAGAAAGCGGTTGACTGGACTATCAACACAAAAGTACAAAATTTTAAGAAGCAACATGTTAACAGAAACAAAAGTTGATATGGCATAATAGAACTTGGAGCTTACTCATTTTGCTCCGCGAGATCCAAAGACGTATAATTTGCTAAACCAAATCTCTCTTGAATGGTCCTTACAAAGAACTCTGGAGAAGATAATGCAGCACAGCATTGAAGCAGAAACAGATCCGACTCCAAGCCCTGTTCAAGCCTGGAAAGAGGTGACAATATAACTTCAGGACAGTTAGTTGAATAGCAATTCATTTGGGGTCACCAAGAAATTACCATTGCACCGAGCGGTACCACTCAGCACTCAGTATAGCTGCGTCTCCATTCTTACGCCACATTCCAGCACGCACTTGTGCGCAAAATACCCTCACTCTTAAAGGATGCTCCATCACAACTGAAGCGAACCCATAAGGCTCACAACCTCTAAGTACCTGAGAGAAGAACTCATTGGACTGCACAGCTGAACATGTCTCTGGTTTGGCATCCTCTCCAAAACATTTCTTCATTGCTTTCCGCAATAGCAAAGAAAGCAAACGGTGTAATGGGATATGAAAAGATGTTTCTTGTGAACTGACATCGAAGACAATACGAGGCCAGCCTGTCATGTTGAGTATACCTACTTCATTAATTCTTGAATCTGGGTGAGCATATAAAAGGCTGCCATCGGTCAGAGTAATAGAAACGGCATTTTCAGAGTGCAATTGTATATCTGGTGCGTTGCTACTTTCTTGAATCTTTCCCTTGCCGGCGACGTTACCAGTCACTCCTCCTTGATCTATCAGCATAGAGTCCTCGGACTCTTGGACAGGAGAACCAAATACATGATAATCATCGTCTGACGGGGATCCTTCATTCACCTTCACACCCACCTCACCAATCTGTTTATTGGATCCACCCTTGTTAAAAGTCAAAGTATCCTCAAGCAAAGCCAGAAAATTCCGAGCATCGCTGCTGCTAGAATCGAGGGACGACAACTTTTTCCTCAGAGGACCAGGTTCCAGCCAGCTATCGATAGCTTTCAAGCACTGACTAATTAAACAGGCAGCAGGTGATGGCAATTCACTGCTCGAAGAACTCTCTCTAGTACTTGCATTGCATCCCGACTTACCCTGGGAGACCCTTCCAACTTTTGCATGGCGTTGGCTCTCAGCACTTTCCATGCCTTTTATCGCAGTGGAGCACACAGTTACATCAGTCGACTCTTGTTGCTCAGGAGAAGAAAATGCTCCTTTCATCAAAAGATTCTGAATGATCCCAAGATACTGTCCTAGCATGAAAGGTGCAGATAGATTCTCATTCTCATCTTCAGCATGAATACTCGTCACTCTCTTCTGAGGATCCATTCCTTGCACAAGTGACAACAGCTTAATCCATGACCTTAATAGGTCAGGCCTCTCGTAAGCAACATACTTGGAAACCTCCTCATGACTCAGGACATAGCGTGTATCTTCCAATAATCTAATTGAAGAATCATACAGATTTGCCCATTTGCTTGTCTGCAAATAACAAGGTGAAAATATTCATGTGAATCACATTACAATGTACTACAAATCACAATATATTGTGTTCCTCAATTGCAGAATACCCAAGTGAGACCATATATCTGAAATCTGCTAAATAAGCTGCATATAAGTCAGTATTATCTATCGAATCTTTCTGGTACAGGTTAGCAGATGTGAACACATATTTATCAGAAACCAACAAAACATTGTCCTAAAGTGTCTACTGTTCATCCAAGTAATAATCCAAGTACGTGGACATGATAATTGTCTCTTTTCTTGTGCATAGCTGAAGAGATACTACACATGCTAATGTTCGATGATAAGCCTACATTCAGGGCGTATGTCCTGTTACTGACTCATCATTGTTATACCATTGATGATAAACAAGAGAAAAAATGTTGAACGCGGATTCTACCAGCAGCTTTGACACAAAAAAAATAGCAATTATGCCCGAAAAGCAACAATATCACAGCAGTGCGCAGTGAGTGGGTAAAGCATAATAAGCATATTTAAGTTCTTCAAGCCACAGAAAAAAAGAGAAGCTATGAATACCTGTAAACGACCATCCTCACCAATGCAAGAAAGAAACAGAACTGTCAAACTTTCAAGAAGAACACCCAGCAAATTGTGCTCGCGCACAAGCCTTGTAGTCAGTGGAGGCACGGTAAATATTTGGACAGAGAAGGTTGGTATCAGTGGATAGTCCTCCAGCAGAGAATCATTGCTCCCTTTAATAACTTCAGAAATCGTAACAGGGTAGTAGCGTATGAAGGCTTTGGCAAACTCAAACTTCAAAGCTGGTTCAGTGATGAGCTTCAACAGCAACTCATGCAATTTTTTCACAACTTTCTTGTCCAGCAACCTTTCTGTCCTCGTCAGTGCATCTAAGAGATCCGGGCACTCGCGGATCCTCTGGGACACAAAACTCAGAAGGCTCTCACTGCACGTGCAGAAGCGAAGCAGCATGTCAGCAATAGAATTCGTCAACTCTTCGGCAACGCTCCTGCATGAGGTCTTCACACGAGGCGGGTCTTCCACCAGGCATATCCTCTCCTTCCAGAACAGCAACAGCTCGTCCAACACGGGCCCTACAGAGCCCGCGAGCTCCTCGGGGAGAGGCTTGATCTGTTCAGCCCCCTTGTGCCTGGAGCAGAACCCTTCGCGCTTCCACGCGGTGGCGTCCCCGCAGTCGCAGCACCCGCCTCCCGTGTACATGATGGAGTAGTCGTGGTCCTCGTGGTTCCCGTTCTGGAAGCACGGGACGCAGATGGCGCACGTGGAGTCGTTCTCGCAGGTCCGGCAGCGGTACGCGAGGTCGTTCTGGCCCCAGACGGAGCCGCAGACGGCGCGCTCCTCCGCGCAGCCGGCCTCCATGTCGTCGAGCACCGTGTCCGGCTCGCTGTCAAACATCATCCACTGCAGCCACGAGAGGCTCTCGCCGTACGCGCCGTCCCCGCCGTCGCTGCTGCTGTCGTCGTCCTTCTTCGAGGGCTTGCGGGCCTCCGCTAGATCGGTGCCTACCGACAGGATGGCGGCGGTGATCTCGTGGAGCTTCTCCCTGTGCTCCTCCAGGTACATGAGCAGGCCTTCCTGGTGCTCCTGCAGCTGCTCCTCTGGGACTCCGCAGGCGATCAGCTTCTGCAGGGAGGAGATGGAGAACACAACACGGCAGTGTGTTAGCAAACTTGAAAGATTTTTGCAAATGCTAGCAGCACGCTACTGATTACTGAACCGTAAAGACTGTTTCATCATCATCATCATCAAGTAAATTTCCATCCACTGCATCGAGAAACATGACCGACTCTTCACAACACAGTGGGCAACACATTAGCGAAGAAGCTGCTAGAAGATTGTGTAAGAGTATCCTACTGAATAATTGGCAAGTAAAACGGCAATCAAGTGAAAGCTGGTTGAGAGAAACGCTCTTGGCGCAGAATCCTCCTAGCAGCATCGCAAACGATTGGTTCGAGTTTTACACACCGGGTTGCAGTGAAAACGTAAATCGGTTTCCACAAGGGGGGAACTGGGAACCGCGAGCTCTATAGAAGAATCTAGTAGGAGCAAACCCTGCTTGGTGCGTGCGAAATCCTGCCCGCTCGCGGAACAGGCAGGACCGGCCAGGCAACCGCGGCGGAGAATGGGACAGAGTCGCAGGCAACCGCCGCCACGGGGCGGTAGGTTAGATCAGACGAGAGCAGGGGAGGAGGGGAAGACGCGCAACCTGCTGGACGCGCTCCATGGGCGTCAACTCTGGGTGGCGCTGGGCGTCGGAGCCCCCGGCCGCGGCCGCGTCGTCGTCGATCCCGGCCATGGCCCGCAGCCAGGTCCAGTGGCCCGACCGGCCGGCCCCACGCCCCAGCCTCGCCGAATCGAGCCGCCCCTCCTCCTCACGAATCCTCCTCCACGGCGCGGAGACCGATCGGTGGGGCGCCGAATTCCTCCGGCGCGGGCCGAGGAGCGAGGAGAAATCTGGCGAACCCTAGCGCGTGGGGTTGGAGGGGATTTGGATGATGAATCGGGGGCGGATGCAAGGGCAGGGAGATGGTATGGATGATGAAGTGGCTGGAGTCGAGACGATTCGTCCTCCCTTCCCTCCGCGGCCTCGTGGGGGCTGCGGCTGCGGAGTAAGTAAATCTTTTTTTCTTTTTTATATTTTTTCTTTCGAGGACAAATAAACAGCGTGATTGGGACGGCAGCTTTGCCTGCCGTGCCGTGCCGTGCGTGCTTATCCCTCCGGAAAAAGTCTATTTTCAACATGAATTTCTTACAGTATCCCACCCGTTGGGCCGAATTCAGACCGTCGGTCCAAACTCGTTGGCTTGGATACACCGAGTTTTTTGCCTGTTTCTAGGTCCGAGTTTTCGGGTTCGGCGAAATTTAATTAAACTCGACGAAATTTGCGCGAATATAAGCAGATTTCATTAACTAGGGCAAGGACGCACATATTACATCGAATTTAACTAGGAAAAGATTGTCGTCGCCGTGGCGGGGGTGGTTGCCGGCCTCGATGTGTTCCATGACGGCGGCGAGATTTCGCCCTAGAACACTCCACCAGCGACGGCGAAAAGCCACATTGTGACGCGGCGGCGCCGATCCCGACAGTCCCTCGTGTCCGGCGAGATCCTGGAGGCACCCGTCGGCAAAGAACTGCCTCCAGAAGACCAGGTTTTCAGGATCCTCGGCGTGATCCAGGACTTGCATGGCAGCGATTATCGCCTCGATCTCTCCGATGATGTCCTTGTCGGCTGGCACCGGCGGAATAGGAATCCCGCCGGCACTGAGTTGCTAGGCGAAGGGGAGACGACAGTCCGACGGCGTCGTATAGCCCGCCTCGTGGAGCAGTCGGGCTTCCCACGTCTGCAGCGTGCGTCGGCCGTTCGCCGCCATTGCTAAGTGGGGAAGGATATTTGTGAGTTCGCCGGAGTTTTGGGCTGGGGAGCTGTGAGAGAGTGTGAGAAACTCCGGCGAGGAGTACGGCTTTTACATGCCGAGATGGGCGGCGAAGGCGGGAGCGATGTAACGGCGAGGGCGGGAAAAAGGGAAACGGCGGGAAGTTTAGTGACCGTCGGGCCGTCCCGTGAGCCGAGGCGGCGGCGGTGGTGCGGCAATTCGGTGACATGTGGCCGAAGCGATGTCGATAACGATGACTCGGCTTCCGTCGCTGACTCGGTGGGTCCACACACCGATTCGTTCTTTTTCCGTCAAGTTTGCTTCGTCCGGCATTCCCAAGGCGTACCCGGGATCCTAGGTATGACCTAGGTAGTTCGGACCAAAGTTGGCCCAAATCCTGTCACATCCCAAGATTTTTCAAATCTTGTAATGTGAAAAATAAATGAATAAAATAAAACTTTGTTTGATTTTTAGGGCCACAAGAAACTTTTTGAATTCAATTGGAACTTCAAACCAATTTTGATCAAATAAAATTCTAAAGGGATTTAAAAAGATAAACATTTAATAAAGGAAAATAAAATATTTTGGTATTACTATTTTGGATCTTTTAATAAAAGATTTTGTTTTCAAATGAAAAGGTGGATTTATAAATAAAGATTATTTTATAAAGCCAAATTAAAACATTGGCCAAGCTTTTAATTAAAACATTTTGTTTTGAATAAAAATAGCAAGGGTATATTTAAATAAAACAATAAGGATTTAATATCCAATTTTATTTAAGTAAAGGCTTTTCCCATTTTAATTAAACACTAAAACTTATTTATTTACTTTAAATAAGTTTTCCAAATATTTTATATTCTCAAATAAAACCTACTGAAGTGTTTGGTTTTATTTTAGTTTTCAAAATAAAGATTTCAATAAAACAAATCCTATTTGAATTAAATGAATAAGGTTTATTCATTTAATTGGTATTGGACCCTAAAATAAAATGTTATTTTATTTTAAACAAGTATTTCAAGTATCTTATATTTTCAAATAAAACCTACTGATTTGGTTTTGAAAGTGTTTGGATTTCAAATGAGGATTTTATTAAATAAATCAAACCCTATTTGATTAAATAACTAAAGGGCTATTTTATTTAATTATTAAATAGATCCTAAAAATGAATAAAAATATTAATATTAATTCATTTTGAGATTTGGTTTATGTTGATAAACAGAACCAAAAACTTATTTAAGTGTGGTGATTATTGGAATTGGTTGAATGTTTGAAAAATTGATTGAGAATTCAAAACAGAAATTGATTTGGAAAATAGAAAAAGGTATCAAACAGAAAAAAAATGGAAATTGGCCGACCCAGCCCAGCTAAAGCCCACCCCAGACCAGCAGCCCATTTTCCCCACCCCTATGACGAAACGTTTTCGCACTCAAACTCACACCCGCGAGGACACTGACGACTGGACCCCGTTCCCTTTCCCTTTCTCACTGGCCAGAGGACCCCACCGCCACGTCCCTCTTCTTCCCCACTCCCACGACTTGTTCTTCCTCCCTCGCCGGCCGTTGCAGGCTTTGATTCGCGGCTTGAATTCGCCTTAACACGGCCACCTTAACTCGCAGCGACCAGGCACATTTAAACGCCAGTGACTCCTCTCCGTTTCCCCTCTGTTTCCTCCCCCAAGCATGCCCCCAGGCCGCCCCAATTTCTCCCCGAGCAGCTCTGTCGCCGACGAGCTTCCACCGTCGAATCCGGCCGAGCCACACCACCTCCTGCCTCCCCGAGCACACGAGCACGCTCACCACATCCTGGCGCATCTTGCCGTGCCATTCATTCATCCGCGGGTACCCTACAACCTCGGCTTCGACGACACCAAGCGTGCGCCACCGTCTACCATTACATCGCCAAGCATCCCAGGTGAACTCCGACCGCCCTAAGTGTAGGGGTTCGTAGCATGGAAAACAAAAATTTTCTATCGCATACAAACAAACAAGCCAAGATCTATCTACTAGATTGTAGCAACGAGTCGATGGAATAACTTACACTCGAAGATTCCAAAGCGGTTAACGAGAGCAGATTCTCGTGGGTGATGTAGTCGTACTCTTTCCGATCTCAAGATCGCGTAGACGATCCTTCCGGCGCCACGTTCTGGAAGCGCTCCCGCAGTCGGTCACACGTTCGGTACTCGACAAAGACCTTCCTCTCCCTTGTTCCAGCAGGCAGCGGAGGTTGTAGCACTCTCCTCGCGATTCCGGCAGCACAACGGCGTGGTACCGGAAGTAGAGGGGAGATCCCGCAGGGCTTCGCCTTAAGCCCGAGCGAGTATGGTGGAGTATGAGAGAGAGAGCTATTAGTGATCTAGAGATTAGACACACCAATTAGAAGGCTCTAAACCGCAGGCTAAAGCAATTAGAAGCTCTAAACCAAAACGGCTCTAAACCGGAGATTTAGACGTAGGAACTTGTGTGTCTAGGAGGGGAGCCCTGCCCCTCCTTTTATGGGTGGAGGGTCTTGGCGCGCCAGGGGAGGGAGGGAGTCCCTCCCCAACTCGGCCTAGGGCTGGGCGCCGGCCTGGAGGAGTCCAACTCCTCCTCCAGGTTGGTTCCAACTCCTCTTGCTTGTTTCCCACAGTTTCCTGTTTCCCACAGTTTCCTGTTTTAGCCGTTTGACTTTCAAACTGACAATTTGACTTTCATGTTTTTGGAACAGCAAGAACACTTAGTACATGATGCAATCATTCCAATATGTAATGACACATTCATGTACCCCTTCCCCCCCGGAGTGCCGGACAATCCGGAACCTTCTAGAACATTCCCGATGAAAACACCGGAATCATTCCCGAACTCCGAAACAGGACTTTCCTTATATGAATCTTATTCTCCGGACCATTCCGGATCACCTCGTGATATCCCGGATCCCATCCGAGACTCCGAACAATATTTGGTCTCTTTCTCATAATACCATAACTACTCAAAACAACGTCGAATCCTTAAGTGTGTCTCCCTACGGTTCGTGAATTATGCGGACATGATCGAGACACTTCTCCGAACAATAACCAATAGAGGAATCTGGAAATTCATATGGCTCCCACATATTTCTGTGATTACTTTGCGATCGAATGAACCACTTACATACGATACCAATTTCCCTTTGTCTCACGATAGTTTACTTATCCGAGGTTATGATCGTCGGTATCTCTGCATACCTAGTTCAACCTCGTTACCGATAAGTACTCTTTTCTCGTTCCCGTGATATGTGATCCCTTGTGACCAAGTCACATGCTTGCAAGCTAATTGGATGACCTTACACCGAGAGGGCCCAGAGTATATCTATCCGTCATATGGATGGACAAATCCCACTCTTGATCCATGTGTCTCAACCAATACTTTCCGAACACTCAATGCCACCTTTATAGCCACCCAGTTACGGTGTGGTGTTTGATGTCATCAAAGCATCCATCCGGTAAAGGTGATATGCATGATCTCATGGTCGAAGGAATTAGGTTACTATGTATCAGAAAGCATATAGCAATTGAACTAATGAAATGACTTGATCTTTATGCTACGCTTATCTATAGGAGTATGTCCATCACATCATTCTCCTAATGATATGACCCTGTTGTTAATAACATCTCTATGTTCATGATCAGGAAACCATGATCATATATTAACCAACAAGCTAGTTTAACAAGAGGCTTTACTAGGGACTCTTATTTTAGTTTACAAATCACACAAGTATTAATGTTTCCCTTTAATACAATTATTGTAGGGGTTCGTAGCATGGAAAACAAAAAATTTCTATCGCATACAAACAAACAAGCCAAGATCTATCTACTAGATTGTAGCAACGAGTCGATGGAATAACTTACCCTCGAAGATTCCAAAGCGTTTAACGAGAGCAGATTCTCGTGGGTGATGTAGTCGTACTCTTTCCGATCTCAAGATCGTGTAGACGATCCTTCCAGCGCCACGTTCCGGCAGCGCTCCCGCAGTCGGTCACACGTTCGGTACTCGACGAAGACCTTCCTCTCCCTTGTTCCAGCAGGCAACGGAGGTTGTAGCACTCTCCTCGCGATTCCGGCAGCACAACGGCGTGGTACCGGAAGTAGAGGGGAAATCCCGCAGGGCTTCGCCTTAAGCCGGTGCGATTATGGTGGAGCTTTATGAGAGAGGCTATTAGTGGTCTAGTAATTAGACACACCAATTAGAAGGCTCTAAACCAATTAGAAGGCTCTAAACCGCTGGCTAAAGCAATTAGAAGCTCTAAACCAAAACGGCTCTAAACCGGAGATTTAGAGGTAGAAAGTTGTGTCTCTAGGAGGAGAGCCCTGCCCCTCCTTTTATGGGTGGAGGGGCCTTGGCGCGCCAGGGGAGGGAGGGAGTCCCTCCCCAACTCGGCCTAGGGCTGGGCGCCGGCCTGGAGGAGTCCAACTCCTCCTCCAGGTTGGTTCCAACTCCTCTTGCTTGTTTCCCACAGTTTCCTGTTTCCCACAGTTTCCTGTTTTAGCCGTTTGACTTTCAAACTGGCAATTTGACTTTCATGTTTTTGGAACAGCAAGAACACTTAGTACATGATGCAATCATTCCAATATGTAATGACACATTCATGTACCCCTCCCCCCCGGAGTGCCGGACAATCCGGAACCTTCTAGAACATTCCCGATGAAAACACCGGAATCATTCCCGAACTCCGAAACGGGACTTTCCTTATATGAATCTTATTCTCCGGACCATTCCGGATCACCTCGTGATATCCCGGATCCCATCCGAGACTCCGAACAACATTCGGTCTCTTTCTCATAATACCATAACTACTCAAACAACGTCGAATCCTTAAGTGTGTCTCCCTACGGTTCGTGAATTATGCGGACATGATCGAGACACTTCTCCGAACAATAACCAATAGAGGAATCTGGAAATTCATATGGCTCCTACATATTTCTACGATTACTTTGCGATCGAATGAACCACTTACATACGATACCAATTTCCCTTTGTCTCACGATACTTTACTTATCCGAGGTTATGATCGTCGGTATCTCTGCATACCTAGTTCAACCTCGTTACCGATAAGTAATCTTTTCTCGTTCCCGTGATATGTGATCCCTTGTGACCCAGTCACATGCTTGCAAGCTAATTGGATGACATTCCACCGAGAGGGCCCAGAGTATATCTATCCGTCATGTGGATGGACAAATCCCACTCTTGATCCATGTGTTTCAACCAATACTTTCCGAACACTTAATGCCACCTTTATAGCCACCCAGTTACGGTGTGGTGTTTGATGTCATCAAAGCATCCATCCGGTAAAGGTGATATGCATGATCTCATGGTCGAAAGAATTAGGTTACTATGTATCAGAAAGCATATAGCAATTGAACTATTGAAATGACTTGATCTTTATGCTACGCTTATCTATAGGAGTATGTCCATCACATCATTCTCCTAATGATATGACCCTGTTGTTAATGACATCTCTATGTTCATGATCAGGAAACCATGATCATATATTAACCAACAAGCTAGTTTAACAAGAGGCTTTACTAGGGACTCTTATTTTAGTTTACAAATCACACAAGTATTAATGTTTCCCTTTAATACAATTATAGCATGGTATGTAAACATTTATCATAAGTGTGAAGATATGATAATAACCACTTTATTATTGCCTCTTGGGCATATCTCCAACAGTCTCCCACTTGCACTAGAGTCAATAATCTAGTTTCAAACCTTTGTGTATATAACACCTATGGCTTTCCGGTGTTGTATGTACACGATTGCTAGTGGTCAACTGATCTTCGGATCTGACACTTCCAGGTCCGTGTGTAATTGCATGTCTTTGCGTCTCTACGCATCACTCATTCTCTAATGAGATGGCTTTGTATAAATTTGGTCTTTCGGTGTGACCTTCAGTTCTTTGGGGTTAAAACATGTTGATAATATTGTCGTACAATATATCTTCATAGTATTATACCGCTATGAACTACACCTAGTTTGATAACAAACTACTTGACCCAAATGCCCTCTTTAGCTGCTATAATAGCAGTCATATACTTAGCCTTTTGTTGTAGTATCTGTCACAATGTCTTAACTTTGGAACTCAACCAAATCCATTATGGAACTTACTTTCCATTATATTGTGCCACCCTTAATTTAGATTGAGATAAACTTAATTTGCACTTTGTGACAAAACTAGTATCAATGTAGTACTTCTACAATGAACTAACCATCTTATTTGTCACTTCTACAAACAATATATTCTTAGTTCTTCCAAAAGATCATAAGAATATCCTTACTATTGTCCAATGATCATCTTATGAATCATTCTGGTATATGCTCATAACATTTAGAGCATAGGACATATCTGGATTTGTACACATCACAGCATGATTGATATAAATACTCTTTGTGATCAAGTATCAATCTATACTTGAATTTTGTTTCACTTGCCAAATGTCAATACACTTGAATATATCATCAACATTGAACTTTTCAATCCTTTCTGTGCGACAAGAACCTCTCTTATAGTTTCTATATTGAACTCATTCAATATCTTGTCTATGTACTTCTGGCACAACCATATTAGCGTCTATTGATGCCAAATATTTGGGTTTTGCCTAAGTCTTTCACCGGGATGAAATTCTTAATATGTGTTAATAAAAGATACATTATTTCCAATCAACAATATGTCTTCCACATAATGTATTAGAAACATGTCTTAGCGCTCCCACTTAATTTCTTGCAAACGCAAGCATCTTCATTGCCTCTGATGAATTAAAACTCTTTTAACAATTTCATCATAGTGAAGATTCCAACTCCGCGATGCTCACTTCAACCATTGAAGTTTGCATATGCTTTTAGCATCCTTTGAATTAACAAAACCCTATGGACCGTGTTATGCACATGTCCTAGGTAACGATTCTATTAGAAGAACTTATTTTGTTTATTCTACTACCATATAACAAAATTATATGTAGTGGTTGCTACATTAATCCGTCTAGACTAAATATCACTATGAAAGATCAAATCTTATCATAGTCAACATTTGAACATTGTTGTGAACTCTTTCCCAACATGTCGACTATTTCATAGATGTAATACATCCATGTCTATTTCTTTATAGATCCAAACACAACTGTAAGGTCTTACACCTTTCTTGAGGGTCCTTCAAGTTCAAAACTTGATTTTTCGTGTATGGAACTATCACGGATTTTATGGCTTTCAAGCCATTAGACGGAGTCAGGGCCCATCATCGCTTCTTTGCATGTAGTCGGTTCATTATTCTCAAATAATGATTCAACCCTCAAATCTTGGTATTTGATTGTTTACCCGACCTACTTGTTTCAATAGGAACTTAGATCTCCGTGATCACAACCTTTGAGGCACGTGAGCCATGAGCATTGTTGCTGCCTCCGGAACACTTTTCGGCGTTGCGCAACTCTGCACATATAGCTAAGGTTCTTTCAACCTTATCAAAGTTCTATTGTCCTCCCACTTAACTTTTCACGAAAAATTCCTTCTTAAAGAAACTTGACGTTCTAAGCGACAAACACTTTTGTCTCCGGTGTTATGGAGAAATACTTAACAAAGACAGATTCATCCGACTTTGGTTGCAAGCATACCAATGTTTAAGAAAGGACTACTTGGGTTTTATCCCAAACCATAACCTTATATGGTGTCATTTCAACGGATTATGATGAAGCTCTTTTCAGTGGAAAAACGGTAATCTCTAAAGCTTTTAATCTTTAAAATATAATGGCAGTTTTATGAATTATACCTTTTGATCTTACCATGTCAAACAAGGTTTAATTACATATCTCGAACGCTCCATACCCTTATGGTGTTTCGGGAAATGCAAATCCACGGAACGATTCCTTAAATCTTAGGTATTATGCTAAACTCTGTAACTCAAATATCTTCCTTTATGATCTTTATCATAAACTGTTTATATTCTTGTTACAATGATTTTGCACTTCATCTTGAAAGTCTTTGAACTTTTCAAATGTTTCTTACTTTATCATTATTAAGTAAATATTCATATATTCACTCAAATTTTCGGAGAAAGCATATGAAGTTGAAATCCATCGCTCTTGACTACACATAATGGACTTCGTACAACAATATGTACAAATTCCAATAAGCTAGTCTTTCGTTCCCTTTTGGCCTATGAACGAAGTTTTAATTATCTCTAGGAAAGTTTCACAAGCGTCATTTGATCAAAAACAAAAGACTCCAAAATTCCATACATATGGAGTTTCTTCATGTTTTCTTTCCAATATAATTTAAACGGCGATGTCACTTCCTAAGTGATCTTTTCAATCAATTTGTCTTTCGACATCTTTAGCATTAGCTTTATGGATGTGATTTTTCAACGAGATTTGTGAATCATCCATCTTTTATGGATTATGGCAATTATTTGAACAACCCTTTTGTTCTCATAACACCTGATAAAACAAATCTTGAAGGCAAGCTTTGATGTTTAACGAGCAACACAATAACCCTTTATTTGTTCTCGATGAACATCATCACATATTCTTTTGCTAATTACTTAGGCCACTGTAGTTCATGAATTCTGTTGTTTTGTATGACGATTCATACCAACAAATTCAGTATCAAATACTTAAGAACCACATTGTTTAATAAGCAAAGAATATAGCCATAACATGTATATCATCTATATATTTAAATTGAACAATTCTAATCTTTTCTTTTCTGCCATATATTTATGAGATTCTCTTCAGTATTTCCTTTTCTGTTTGAAAGAATCTATCAATATCAATAGTGGAGTCATACATATGACACATAGTCCAAAGCGTGTATAGTTAAATACCAATGTCTTTGGACTTGCACCTTGAAGTAGATCACCATCATCAAATGTTTGGTGTTCTTTCAAATTCCTTTATTTAGTAATCTCTTGGTGTAGTAAACATTTTACCTACATCAAATATTCATCCTTATCATGGAATCGTCCATGATCAAACTACCTTTAGCTTATAACGATGAATTACGAGTATAATGTTGCTATCCAAAACCTTTTGGAGGATTAGGACAACAAGTGTCTACAACCTTTCGCAAATTCTCATCAAATATGAGAACATGACTTTAGCCATATTATACTCTATCATGTTGCAACCAAAACTTCGTTTCAGATATCACAATATCTTCCACACATCATGGTTTCTGAAACAACTCTTTCAGATCCTAGATAACCTTGATATTAAGACAATCCTTTGAATATCAAGAATCATGGAGACAAACATGATACTTATATACTAACATTGGAATTGTTACTCTTGATTTTAATACCAATTATTAAACTTCATGGAGTAACCGGAACTTACTGAAAGTTTGCAATAGGACTTTTAAACTTTAGATTAACACTTCAAAAACAATACGATACCAGTTCGTAAAGTAACTAACCAGAATTCTATAGTTCTATCATCTCAATTATAACTAAGCGCAAGGTGGTAAACGGATGCCAATGACTACAACAACTATGCAAATTCACTTTGATTTAGTTTATGATAAATTGAGTTCTAATTGATAATTAAATTAATCTAGGTGAACTCCCACTCAAAACAATACCCTTCACATTGTTTTAGTGATCACACGAACCAAATCCACCACATCAAAACCGATCATCACGAGAGTTGACATAGCTTCAATGGCGAACAATCAACATGTTCATCATATCTACTATATGACTCATGCTCTACCTTTCGGTAATCCGTGTTCCTGAGGCCATGTCTGTACATGCTAGGCTCGTCAAGATCAAACCTTAGCTTCTGCATGAGCAAATCTGGCTTGCCCACGTTGTATACACTTGCGGAATCTAACACACCCGATCATCACGTGGTGCTTCGAAACAACAAGCTTTAGCAACGGTGCCAACTAAGGGTGAACACTTTATGACTTGAAATTCATGTGCATGAGGGATCATCTTATAATGCTACCGTCGTCTACTAAGCAATACAAGATGCATAAAGGATTAACATCACATGCAATTCAATATATATGTGATATGATATGGCCTTTCTTCTTTGTGCCTCCGATCTCCATCTTCAAGCACGAACATGATCTCCATCATCACCGGCATTGCATCAAGGTCAATGACGCTTCTCCATGGTTGTCGTCCACCGGCTTCAACTATTACAACTACTTTGAATAGACACGCGGGTCTTAACATAAATTAAAGACAACCATATGGCTCCTGCCGGTTGCCGACTTACAATAAGGAACATTGCATACATCAAATATAATCACAATCATGGCCATATCACATCACTGCACACCCCTGCAAAACAAAGTTAGACGCCTCTACTTTCTTTGCATATTTTACGTGGTTTGGGGCTTTCAATAAGTGTCGTTCTAACTTACGAACAAGAACCACAACATTGATACTAGCATTGTTGATCACCCGTTGTAAATTGGATCTTAACTATGCTAGGAGAAACATGCACCCGCAAAGCCACTTATGCAATACAAGTTGCATGTCAAGCGTGGAGCAAGTCTCATGAACGATGTCATGTAAGGTTAGCCCGGGCCGCTTCATCCCAACATACCGCAAGATGCAAAGTACACAAGAAGCAATCGACAATAAAAGCATCAACGCCCACAGTGACCATTGTGTTCTACTCGTGCAACAGATCTACATATAAACCTGGCTCTGATACCACTGTAGGGGTTCGTAGCATGGAAAACAAAAATTTTCTATCGCATACAAACAAACAAGCCAAGATCTATCTACTAGATTGTAGCAACGAGTCGATGGAATAACTTACCCTCGAAGATTCCAAAGCGTTTAACGAGAGCAGATTCTCGTGGGTGATGTAGTCGTACTCTTTCCGATCTCAAGATCGTGTAGACGATCCTTCCAGCGCCACGTTCCGGCAGCGCTCCCGCAGTCGGTCACACGTTCGGTACTCGACGAAGACCTTCCTCTCCCTTGTTCCAGCAGGCAGCGGAGGTTGTAGCACTCTCCTCGCGATTCCGGCAGCACAACGGCGTGGTACCGGAAGTAGAGGGGAAATCCCGCAGGGCTTCGCCTTAAGCCGGTGCGAGTATGGTGGAGCTTTATGAGAGAGGCTATTAGTGGTCTAGTAATTAGACACACCAATTAGAAGGCTCTAAAACAATTAGAAGGCTCTAAACCGCTGGCTAAAGCAATTAGAAGCTCTAAACCAAAACGGCTCTAAACCGGAGATTTAGAGGTAGAAAGTTGTGTCTCTAGGAGGAGAGCCCTGCCCCTCCTTTTATGGGTGGAGGGGCCTTGGCGCGCCAGGGGAGGGAGGGAGTCCCTCCCCAACTCGGCCTAGGGCTGGGCGCCGGCCTGGAGGAGTCTAACTCCTCCTCCAGGTTGGTTCCAACTCCTCTTGCTTGTTTCCCACAGTTTCCTGTTTTAGCCGTTTGACTTTCAAACTGGCAATTTTTCTTTCATGTTTTTGGAACAGCAAGAACACTTAGTACATGATGCAATCATTCCAATATGTAATGACACATCCATGTACCCCTCCCTCCCGGAGTGCCGGACAATCCGGAACCTTCTAGAACATTCCCGATGAAAACACCGGAATCATTCCCGAACTCCGAAACGGGACTTTCCTTATATGAATCTTATTCTCCGGACCATTCCGGATCACCTCGTGATATCCCGGATCCCATCCGAGACTCCGAACAACATTCGGTCTCTTTCTCATAATACCATAACTACTCAAACAACGTCGAATCCTTAAGTGTGTCTCCCTACGGTTCGTGAATTATGCGGACATGATCGAGACACTTCTCCGAACAATAACCAATAGAGGAATCTGGAAATTCATATGGCTCCCACATATTTCTACGATTACTTTGCGATCGAATGAACCACTTACATACGATACCAATTTCCCTTTGTCTCACGATACTTTACTTATCCGAGGTTATGATCGTCGGTATCTCTGCATACCTAGTTCAACCTCGTTACCGATAAGTACTATTTTCTCGTTCCCGTGATATGTGATCCCTTGTGACCCAGTCACATGCTTGCAAGCTAATTGGATGACATTCCACCGAGAGGGCCCAGAGTATATCTATCCGTCATGTGGATGGACAAATCCCACTCTTGATCCATGTGTTTCAACCAATACTTTCCGAACACTTAATGCCACCTTTATAGCCACCCAGTTACGGTGTGGTGTTTGATGTCATCAAAGCATCCATCCGGTAAAGGTGATATGCATGATCTCATGGTCGAAGGAATTAGGTTACTATGTATCAGAAAGCATATAGCAATTGAACTATTGAAATGACTTGATCTTTATGCTACGCTTATCTATAGGAGTATGTCCATCACATCATTCTCCTAATGATATGACCCTGTTGTTAATGACATCTCTATGTTCATGATCAGGAAACCATGATCATATATTAACCAACAAGCTAGTTTAACAAGAGGCTTTACTAGGGACTCTTATTTTAGTTTATAAATCACACAAGTATTAATGTTTCCCTTTAATACAATTATAGCATGGTATGTAAACATTTATCATAAGTGTGAAGATATGATAATAACCACTTTATTATTGCCTCTTGGGCCTATCTCCAACAATTATAGCATGGTATGTAAACATTTATCATAAGTGTGAAGATATGATAATAACCACTTTATTATTGCCTCTTGGGCATATCTCCAATAGTCTCCCACTTGCACTAGAGTCAATAATCTAGTTTCAAACCTTTGTGTATATAACACCTATGGTTTTCCGGTGTTGTATGTACACGATTGCTAGTGGTCAACTGATCTTCGGATCTGACACTTCCAGGTCCGTGTGTAATTGCATGTCTTTGCGTCTCTACGCATCACTCATTCTCTAATGAGATGGCTTTGTATAAATTTGGTCTTTCGGTGTGACCTTCAGTTCTTTGGGGTTAAAACATGTTGATAATATTGTCGTACAATATATCTTCATAGTATTATACCGCTATGAACTACACCTAGTTTGATAACAAACTACTTGACCCAAATGCCCTCTTTAGCTGCTATAATAGCAGTCATATACTTAGCCTTTTGTTGTAGTATCTGTCACAATGTCTTAACTTTGGAACTCATCGAAATCCATTATGGAACTTACTTTCCATTATATTGTGACACCCTTAGTTTAGATTGAGATAAACTTAATTTGTACTTTGTGACAAAACTAGTATCAATGTAGTACTTTTACAATGAACTAACCATCTATTTGTCACTTCTACAAACAATATATTCTTAGTTCTTCCAAAAGATCATAAGAATATCCTTACTATTGTCCAATGATCATCTTATGAATCATTCTGGTATATGCTCATAACATTTAGAGCATAGGACATATCTGGATTTGTACACATCACAACATGATTGATATAAATACTCTTTGTGATCAAGTATCAATCTATACTTGAATTTTGATTCACTTGCCAAATGTCAATACACTTGAATATATCATCAATATTGAACTCATTCAATCCTTTCTGTGCGACAAGAACCTCTCTTGTAGTTTCTATATTGAACTCATTCAATATCTTGTCTATGTACTTCTGGCACAATCATATTAGCATCAATTGATGCCAAATATTTGGGTTTTGCCTAAGTCTTTCATCGGGATGAAATTCTTAATATGTGTTAATAAAAGATACATTATTTCCAATCAACAATATGTCTTCCACATAATGTATTAGAAACATGTCTTAGCGCTCCCACTTAATTTCTTGCAAATGCAAGCATCTTCATCGTCTCTAATGAACTTTTAAACTCCTTTAACAGTTTCATCACAGTGAAGATTCCAACTCTGCGATGCTCACTTTAACCATTGAAGTTCGCATATGCTTTTAGCATCCTTTGAATTAACAAAACCCTATGGACCGTGTTATGCACATGTCCTAGGTAACGATTCTATTAGAAGAACTTGTTTTGTTTATTCAACTACCATATAACAAAATTATATGTAGTGGTTGCTACATTAATCCGTCTAGACTAAATATCACTATGAAAGATCAAATCTTGTCATAGTCAACCTTTGAACATTGTTGTGAACTCTTTCCCAACATGTCGACTATTTCATAGATGTGCAACATCCATGTCTATTTATTTATAGATCCAAACACAACTGTAAGGTCTTACACCTTTCTCGAGGGTCCTTCAAGTTCAAAACTTGATTTCTCGTGTATGGAACTATCACGGATTTTATGGCTTCAAGCCATTTGACGGAGTCAGGGCCCATCATCACTTCTTTGCATGTAGTCCGTTCATTATTCTCAAATAATGATTCAACCCTCAAATCTTGGTATTTGATTGTTTACTCGACCTACTTGTTTCAATAGGAACTTAGATCTCCGTGACCACAACCTTTGAAGAACGTGAGCCATGAGCATTGTTGCTGCCTCCGAAACACTTTTCGGCGCTGCGCAACTCTGCACATATAGCTAAGGTTCTTTTAACCTTATCAAAGTTCTATTGTCCTCCCACTTAACTTTTCACGAAAAATTCCTTCTCAAAGAAACTTGACGTTCTAAGCAACAAACACTTTTGTCTCCGGTGTTTATGGAGGAATACTTAACAGTTTATACAAAGACAGGTTCATCCGACTTTGGTTGCACACATCTTTCTTATGCATAGCATACCAATGTTTAAGAAAGGACAACTTGGGTTTTATCCCAAACCATAACCTTATATGGTGTCATTTCAACGGATTATGATGAAGCTCTTTTCAGTGGAAAAACGGTAATCTCTAAAGCTTTTAATCTTTAAAATATAATGGCAGTTTTATGAATTACACCTTCGATCTTACCATGTCAAACAAGGTTTAATTACATATCTCGAACGCTCCATACTTTTATGGTGTTTCGGGAAAATGCAAATCCACGGAACGATTCCTTTAAATCTTAGGTATTATGCTAAACTTGTAACTCAAATATCTTCCTTTATGATCTTATCATAAACTATTTATATTCTTGTTACAATGATTTTGCACTTCATCTTGAAAGTCCTTGAACTTTTCAAATGTTTCACACTTCATCCTTATTAAGTAAATATTCATATATTCACTCAAATTTTCGGAGAAAGCACATGAAGTTTAAATCCATCGCTCTTGACTATACATAATGGACTTCATACAACAATATGTACAAGTTCCAATAAGCTAGTCTATCGTTCCCTTTTGGCCTATGAACGAAGTTTTAATTATCTCTAGGAAAGTTTCACAAGCGTCATTTGATCAAAATGAAATAGACTCCAAAATTCCATCCATATGGATTTTCTTCATGTTTTCTTTCCAATATAATTTAAACGGTGATGTCACTTCCTAAGTGATCTTTCAATCAATTTGTCTTTCGACATCTTTAGCACTAGTTTTATGGATGTGATATCTCCAACGAGATTTGCAAATCATCCTTCTTTTATAGATTACGGCAATTATTTGAACAACCCTTTTGTTCTCATAATAACTGATAAAACAAATCTTGAAGGCAAGCTTTGATGTTTAACGAGCAACACAATAACCCTTTATTTTGTTCTCGATGAACATCATCACATATTCTTTTGCTAGTTACTTAGGCCATTGTAGTTCATGAATTGTGTTGTTTCGTATGACGATTCACACCAATAAATTCAGTATCAAATACTTAAGAACCACATTGTTTAATAAGCAAAGAATATAGCCATAACATGTATATCATCTATATACTTAAACTGAACAATTCTAGTCTTTTATTTTCTGCCATATACTTATGAGATTCTCTTTCAGTATTTCCTTTTCTGTTTGAAAGAATCTATCAACATCAATTAGTGGAGTCATTCATATGACACATAGTCCAAAGCGTGTATAGTTAAATACCAATGTCTTTGGACTTGCACCTTGAAGTAGATCACCATCATCAAATGTTTGGTGTTCTTTCAAATTCCTTTATTTAGAAATCTCTTGGTGTAGTAAACATTTTACCTACATCAAATATTCATCCTTATCATGGAATCGTCCATGATCAAACTACCTTTAGCTTATAACGATGAATTACGAGTATAATGTTGCTATCCAAAACCTTTTGGAGGATTAGGACAACAAGTGTCTACAACCCTTTGCAAATTCTCATCAAAATATGAGAACATGAACTTTGCCATATTATACTCTATCATGTTGTAACCAAAACTTCGTTTCAGATATCACAATATCTTCCACACATCATGGTTTCTGAAACAACTCTTTCAGATCCTTAGATAACCTTGATATTAGGAGAATCCTTTGAATATCAAGAATCATGGAGACAAACATGATACTTATATACTAACATTGGAATTGTTACTCTTGATTTTAATACCAATTATTAAACTTCATGGAGTAACCGGAACTTACTGAAAGTTTGCAATAGGACTTTTAAACTTTTAGATTAACACTTCAAAAACAATACGATACCAGTTCGTAAAGTAACTAACCAGAATTCTATAGTTCTATCATCTCAATTATAACTAAGCGCAAGGTGGTAAACGGATGCCAATGACTACAACAACTATGCAAATTCACTTTGATTTAGTTTATGATAAATTGAGTTCTAATTAATAATTAAATTAATCTAGGTGAACTCCCACTCAAAACAATATCCCTCACATTGTTTTAGTGATCATACGAACCAAATCCACCACATCAAAACCGATCATCACGAGAGTTGATATAGCTTCAATGGCGAACAATCAACATGTTCATCATATCTACTATATGACTCATGCTCTACCTTTCGGTAATCCGTGTTCCTGAGGCCATGTCTGTACATGCTAGGCTCGTCAAGATCAAACCTTAGTTTCCGCATGAGCAAATCTGGCTTGCTCACGTTGTATACACTTTTAGAATCTAACACACCCGATCATCACGTGGTGCTTCGAAACAACAAGCTTTAGCAACGGTGCTAACTAAGGGTGAACACTTTATGACTTGAAATTCATGTGCATGAGGGATCATCTTATAATGCTATCGTCGTCTACTAAGCAATACAAGATGCATAAAGGATTAACATCACATGCAATTCAATAATATGTGATATGATATGGCCTTTCTTCTTTGTGCTTCCGATCTCCATCTTCAAGCACGAACATGATCTCCATCATCACCGGCATTGCATCAAGGTCAATGACGCTGCTCCATGGTTGTCGTCCACCGGCTTCAACTATTACAACTACTTTGAATAGACACGCGAGTCTTAACATAAATTAAAGACAACCATATGGCTCCTGCCGGTTGCCAACTTACAATAAGGAACATTGCATACATCAAATATAATCACAATCATGGCCATATCACATCACTGCACACCCCTACAAAACAAAGTTAGACGCCTCTACTTTCTTTGCATGTTTTATGTGGTTTGGGGCTTTCAATAAGTGTCGTTCTAACTTACGAACAAGAACCACAGCATTGATACTAGCATTGTTGATCACCCGTTGTAAATTGGATCTTAACTATGCTAGGAGAAACAGGCACCCGCAAAGCCACTTATGCAATACAAGTTGCATGTCAAGCGTGGAGCAAGTCTCATGAACGATGTCATGTAAGGTTAGCCCGGGCCGCTTCATCCCAACATACCGCAAGATGCAAAGTACACAAGAAGCAATCGACAATAAAAGCATCAACGCCCACAATGACCATTGTGTTCTACTCGTGCAACAGATCTACATATAGACACGGCTCTGATACCACTGTAGGGGTTCGTAGCATGGAAAACAAAAATTTTCTATCGCATACAAACAAACAAGCCAAGATCTATCTACTAGATTGTAGCAACGAGTCGATGGAATAACTTACCCTCGAAGATTCCAAAGCGGTTAACGAGAGCAGATTCTCGTGGGTGATGTAGTCGTACTCTTTCCGATCTCAAGATCGCGTAGATGATCCTTCCGGCGCCACGTTCTGGCAATGCTCCCGCAGTCGGTCACACGTTCGGTACTCGACGAAGACCTTCCTCTCCCTTGTTCCAGCAGGCAGCGGAGGTTGTAGCACTCTCCTCGCGATTCCGGCAGCACAACGGCGTGGTACCGGAAGTAGAGGGGAGATCCCGCAGGGCTTCGCCTTAAGCCCGAGCGAGTATGGTGGAGTATGAGAGAGAGAGCTATTAGTGGTCTAGAGATTAGACACACCAATTAGAAGGCTCTAAACCGCAGGCTAAAGCAATTAGAAGCTCTAAACCAAAACGGCTCTAAACCGGAGATTTAGAGGTAGGAACTTGTGTGTCTAGGAGGGGAGCCCTGCCCCTCCTTTTATGGGTGGAGGGTCTTGGCGCGCCAGGGGAGGGAGGGAGTCCCTCCCCAACTCGGCCTAGGGCTGGGCGCCGGCCTGGAGGAGTCCAACTCCTCCTCCAGGTTGGTTCCAACTCCTCTTGCTTGTTTCCCACAGTTTCCTGTTTTAGCCGTTTGACTTTCAAACTGACAATTTGACTTTCATGTTTTTGGAACAGCAAGAACACTTAGTACATGATGCAATCATTCCAATATGTAATGACACATTCATGTACCCCTTCCCCCCCGGAGTGCCGGACAATCCGGAACCTTCTAGAACATTCCCGATGAAAACACCGGAATCATTCCCGAACTCCGAAACGGGACTTTCCTTATATGAATCTTATTATCCGGACCATTCCGGATCACCTCGTGATATCCCGGATCCCATCCGAGACTCCGAACAACATTCGGTCTCTTTCTCATAATACCATAACTACTCAAAACAACGTCGAATCCTTAAGTGTGTCTCCCTACGGTTCGTGAATTATGCGGACATGATCGAGACACTTCTCCGAACAATAACCAATAGAGGAATCTGGAAATTCATATGGCTCCCACATATTTCTATGATTACTTTGCGATCGAATGAACCACTTACATACGATACCAATTTCCCTTTGTCTCACGATAGTTTACTTATCCGAGGTTATGATCGTCGGTATCTCTGCATACCTAGTTCAACCTCATTACCGATAAGTACTCTTTTCTCGTTCCCGTGATATGTGATCCCTTGTGACCAAGTCACATGCTTGCAAGCTAATTGGATGACATTACACCGAGAGGGCCCATAGTATATCTATCCGTCATATGGATGGACAAATCCCACTCTTGATCCATGTGTCTCAACCAATACTTTCCGAACACTCAATGCCACCTTTATAGCCACCCAGTTACGGTGTGGTGTTTGATGTCATCAAAGCATCCATCCGGTAAAGGTGATATGCATGATCTCATGGTCGAAGGAATTAGGTTACTATGTATCAGAAAGCATATAGCAATTGAACTAATGAAATGACTTGATCTTTATGCTACGCTTATCTATAGGAGTATGTCCATCACATCATTCTCCTAATGATATGACCCTGTTGTTAATAACATCTCTATGTTCATGATCAGGAAACCATGATCATATATTAACCAACAAGCTAGTTTAACAAGAGGCTTTACTAGGGACTCTTATTTTAGTTTACAAATCACACAAGTATTAATGTTTCCCTTTAATACAATTATAGCATGGTATGTAAACATTTATCATAAGTGTGAAGATATGATAATAACCACTTTATTATTGCCTCTTGGGCATATCTCCAACACTAAGTTCTCTCAAGGATGCACAGATCTTCCCCAGGCATTCCGCGTCTAACCATGTTTCTGGTTTGCCTTCGCGCGACCCGTAGCGTCGTCCTCGACCTCGACCGCGTGCGTCCGTCGCCAGAACCAACTCCGGCGAGGAATCCTGCCCGTCCCCGTGCGCCCCTCCACCAACCAAGAGCACGTTGAGCATTAGAAAGCTCCGGCGAACTCGGTGAGCCCTTCCCCTCTCTCCCTAGCTTCCTGTATAGCCGGCAAGGTCATTGCCAGAGCCGCGCCGCCGCGCAGCCGCCGTCAGCGCCGCCAGTTCCGGGCAAGCGCCTGGTAGCCGTAGGATCTTAATCGCGTGGCCACGATAGATTGACTGAGCGAAGAGGTACGCTTTCCCCTGTGCCGCACGATCCACTTTAGATCTAACGGTTGCTGTCAGTCGATCCGCGCGAACCGTTTTCAGCGAATTAGAACGTGCCGCGTGTCATCTGTTCAGTTTAAAACAGATTTGAAATCTGATTGAGATTTAATTTTCAAACCCTTATAACTTTGGATCCACACATCCAAAAATTATAAATTTTATGTCGTTGGATTCAGGAGAACAAGACCTAGCCAACCATGCCCTTGGTTTAGCAAATAGTATCTGTTAGTTTGCTTATTTTTGCAGATCCTTTTGTGTGCTTGTTTAGAGTATAAAAAATGTTAAAAAAATGATTTTAAGGTTAAAACCTTTGCAAATTGGTTTGTTGTAAACTTACTGACCCTAGGAACCAACCCATGGTTTTGGAAATGAATTTGGAAAAGATTAGAATGGATTAATTGGTTTAGTCCATTTCTAGCTAAATAAAACTATTGATTTGTTTATGAAAATGATTTTGAGTAGAGAACTTTGGAGAAAATGTTTTGGACCAAACCTACTGACCATAAACCCCAAGTTTTGAGAAACAAGAACTTATTAGGTGAAACCACTTAAGGTTGTGGCTTTGAGAAAAATATTTTTACACCACATAAAATGATACTTTGTTTTGAAAATGGTTTTTGAAGTAAAACCTTTTGCAAATGACTTTGCCATTTTGGTAAATGACCAATTTGGACCTTACAAAGTTTAGAAGCCTAGTGTATACCATCCTTACAAATAGAACCATCCTTTGCATGCTTACATGCATGACTTAGATCCCATTGTTTTGTGTGTGTTAAATTGTTTGATTGATTTATTAGTTTGGAATGCTAGTTGATTTTGTGTCTACTTGATTGACTTGTAGTGAAGTTAGAAAGTGTGAGACTAGCAAGATCAAGGAGTGAACAACCATTCCCTTCCAAAAAGGCAAGTGATGCTTCATACTTTCTATCCCATTACTTTCACTATGCATTAGTGATTTTCTCTAAGTAAAACTTGCATGAATTTTGCTAAGAATAAACCTTGCTATAGGAAAACCTAGTAGATGAAACCTTAGTAGAAATCTTCCTAAGTTAAGATTCCTATTACTATCAAGCTTAGCCTAGCTAATAGAAAACATGGGTGGAATATATATTCACACTATGGAAAAATATTCTAAGTCTGAGGACTTGTGATTTTGTCTAATAAAACAACTAAGTTAATGAATCACCTGGGTGGAATGGGACTTGCTTGGTGGTTTTTGGTTGAGTGGTTCACAAGGCCCATGTTTATGGTTTACCTTGTGTATCTCACTTGTGGTATGCCACCCAGGAACAAAGGGATTTGAGATGTCAAATGTTGAGAAGCTTCAAGTGCAACCACTTGGCAATATGGGCTTTGCCATGATCATATAGGTTGCAAGAACTTAGCCATATGGACAGTGGGTGGTAGTGTTTGATAGGTTGGAGCGCGTCCATTTTGGTCTAAGGGAAAGCTTCTGAAAGATCTTGTCTTGGGAAACCAAGTCTTGTGGGGAAAGTGCACCACCTCTGCAGAGTGAAAAACCTAAGTACTTAGCCATGTCCCTGGTAAAGGACAATTTGAGCATCAAGACATGGAAGCAATCAAGAATCTCATCATTCAAATTTCTAAGTTAAAATTTGTGGATTGAACAAGAGTTGTTTGAAATATTCAATCTTTGATTGAGAGATGCCTTGTAAAGGATCTTCAATCTTGGATTGAGAAAAATGATTTTATCAAAGCAAAAACTTAGTATTTTCATATGTTAAGGAAAAATCTATTTTGAGCAATGCAAGCCTCAACTCCACTTAGCCAAATGCATATAGATGATAGACTTGTTGGAGATATGCCCAAGAGGCAATAATAAAGTGGTTATTATCATATCTTCACACTTATGATAAATGTTTACATACCATGCTATAATTGTATTAACCGGAAACATTAATACTTGTGTGATTTGTAAACTAAAATAAGAGTCCCTAGTAAAGCCTCTTGTTAAACTAGCTTGTTGGTTAATATATGATCATGGTTTCCTGATCATGAACATAGAGATGTTATTAACAACAGGATCATATCGTTAGGAGAATGATATGGTGGACATACTCCTATAGATAAGCGTAACATAAAGATCAAGTCATTTCAATAGTTCAATTGTTATATGCTTTCTGATACATAGTAACCTAATTCCTTAGACCATGAGATCATGCATATCACCTTTACCGGATGGATGCTTTGATGACATCAAACACCACACCGTAACTGGGTGGCTATAAAGATGGCATTGAGTGTTCGGAAAGTATTGGTTGAAACACATGGATCAAGAGTGGGATTTGTCCATCCACATGACGGATAGATATACTCTGGGCCCTCTCGGTGGAATGTCATCCAATTGGCTTGCAAGCATGTGACTTGGTCACAAGGGATCACATATCACGGGAACGAGAAAAGAGTACTTATCGGTAACGAGGTTGAACTAAGTATGCAGAGATACCGACGATCATAACCTCGGATAAGTAAAGTATCGTGAGACAAAGGGAAATTGGTATCGTATGTAAGTGGTTCATTCGATCGCAAAGTAATCGTAGAAATATGTGGGAGCCATATGAATTTCCAGATTCCTCTATTGGTTATTGTTCGGAGAAGTGTCTCGATCATGTCCGCATAATTCACGAACCGTAGGGAGACACACTTAAGGATTCGACGTTGTTTGAGTAGTTATGGTATTATGAGAAAGAGACCGAATGTTGTTCGGAGTCTTGGATGGGATCCGGGATATCACGAGGTGATCCGGAATGGTCCGGAGAATAAGATTCATATAAGGAAAGTCCCGTTTCGGAGTTCGGGAATAATTCCGGTGTTTTCATCGAGAATGTTCTAGAAGGTTCCGGATTGTCCGGCACTCCGGGGGGGAAGGGGTACATGAATGTGTCATTACATATTGGAATGATTGCATCATGTACTAAGTGTTCTTGCTGTCCCAAATAAAGGATTAAATTGAATCCTAAAACAGAAAAGTCAAATGTCCAGTTTGAAAGTCAAACGGCTAAAACAAGAAACTGTGGGAAACAAGCAAGAGGAGTTGGAAACCAACTTGGAGGAGGAGTTCCTCTCCTCCAAGCTGGCGCGCCAGCCCCTCCCATCTATATAAGGAGGGGCAGGGCTCCCCTCCTAGAACACACAAGTTCCTATCTTCTACCTCCGGTTTAGAGCCGTTTTGGTTTAGAGCTTCTAATTGCTTTAGCCAGCGGTTTAGAGCCTTCTAATTGGTTTAGAGCCTTCTAATTGGTTTAGAGCCTTCTAATTGGTGTGTCTAATTACTAGACCACTAATAGCCTCTCTCATAAGCTCCACCATACTCGCACCGGCTTAAGGCGAAGCCCTGCGGGATCTCCCCTCTACTTCCGGTACCACGCCGTTGTGCTGCCGGAATCGCGAGGAGAGTACTACAACCTCCGCTGCCTGCTGGAACAAGGGAGAGGAAGGTCTTCGTCGAGTACCGAACGTGTGACCGACTGCGGGAGCGCTGCCGGAACGTGGCGCCGGAAGGATCGTCTACGCGATCTTGAGATCGGAAGTGTACGACTACATCACCCACGAGAATCTGCTCTCGTTAACCGCTTTGGAATCTTCGAGGGTAAGTTATTCCAAACGACTCGTTGCTACAATCTAGTAGATAGATCTTGGCTTGTTTGTTTGTATGCGATAGAAAATTTTTGTTTTCCATGCTACGAACCCCTACAGTGGTATCAGAGCCGTGTCTATATGTAGATCTGTTGCACGAGTAGAACACAATGGTCATTGTGGGCGTTGATGCTTTTATTGTCGATTGCTTCTTGTGTACTTTGCATCTTGCGGTATGTTGGGATGAAGCGGCCCGGGCTAACCTTACATGACATCGTTCATGAGACTTGCTCCACGCTTGACATGCATCTTGTATTGCATAAGTGGCTTTGCGGGTGCCTGTTTCTCCTAGCATAGTTAAGATCCAATTTACAACGGGTGATTGACAATACTAGTATCAATGTTGTGGTTCTTGTTCGTAAGTTAGAACGACACTTATTGAAAGCCCCAAACCACGTAAAATATGCAAAGAAAGTAGAGGCGTCTAACTTTGTTTTGCAGGGGTGTGCTGTGATGTGATATGGCCATGATTGTGATTATATATGATGTATGCAATGTTCCTTATTGTAAGTTGGCAACCAGCAGGAGCCATATGGTTGTCTTTAATTTATGTTAAGACCCGCGTGTCTATTCAAAGTAGTTGTAATAGTTGAAGCCGGTGGACGACAACCATGGAGAGGCGTCATTGACCTTGATGCAATGCCGGTGATGATGGAGATCATGTTCGTGCTGGAAGATAGAGATCGGAAGCACAAAGAAGAAAGGCCATATCATATCACATATTATGAATTGCATGTGATGTTAATCCTTTATGCATCTTGTATTGCTTAGTAGACGACGGTAGCATTATAAGATGATCCCTCATGCACATGAATTTCAAGTCTTAAAGTGTTCACCCTTAGTTAGCACCGTTGCTAAAGCTTGTTGTTTCGAAGCACCACGTGATGATCGGGTGTGTTAGATTCTGCAAGTGTATACAACGTGAGCAAGCCAGATTTGCTCATGCGGAAACTAAGGTTTGATCTTGACGAGCCTAGCATGTACAGACATGGCCTCAGGAACACGGATTACCGAAAGGTAGAGCATGAGTCATATAGTAGATATGATGAACATGTTGATTGTTCGCCATTGAAGCTATATCAACTCTCGTGATGATCGGTTTTGATGTGGTGGATTTGGTTCGTGTGATCACTAAAACAATGTGAGGGATATTGTTTTGAGTGGGAGTTCACCTAGATTAATTTAATTATTAATTAGAACTCAATTTATCATAAACTAAATCAAAGTGAATTTGCATAGTTGTTGTAGTCATTGGCATCCGTTTACCACCTTGCGCTTAGTTATAATTGAGATGATAGAGCTATAGAATTCTGGTTAGTTACTTTACGAACTGGTATCGTATTGTTTTGAAGTGTTAATCTAAAGTTTAAAAGTCCTATTGCAAACTTTCAGTAAGTTCCGGTTACTCCATGAAGTTTAATAATTGGTATTGAAACAAGAGTAACAATTCCAATGTTAGTATATAAGTATCATGTTTGTCTCCACGATTCTTGATATTCAAATGATTCTCTTAATATCAAGGTTATCTAGGATCTGAAAGAGTTGTTTCAGAAACCATGATGTGTGGAAGATATTGTGATATCTGAAACAAAGTTTTGGTTGCAACATGATAGAGTATAATATGGCAAAAGTCATGTTCTCATATTTGATGAGAATTTGCAAAAGGTTGGAGACACTAGTTGTCCTAATCCTCCAAAAGGTTTTGGATAGCAACATTATACTCGTAATTCATCGTTATAAGCTAAAGGTAGTTTGATCATGGACGATTCCATGATAAGGATGAATATTTGATGTAGGTAAAATGTTTACTACACCAAGAGATTACTAAATAAAGGAATTTGAAAGAACACCAAACATTTGATGATGGTGATCTACTTCAAGGTGCAAGTCCAAAGACATTGGTATTTAACTATACACGCTTTGGACTATGTGTCATATGTATGACTCCACTATTGATATTGATAGATTCTTTCAAACAGAAAAGGAAATACTGAAAGAGAATCTCATAAATATATGGCAGAAAAGAAAAGATTAGAATTGTTCAATTTAAGTATATAGATGATATACATGTTATGGCTATATTCTTTGCTTATTAAACAATGTGGTTCTTAAGTATTTGATACTGAATTTGTTGGTATGAATCGTCATACAAAACAACAGAATTCATGAACTACAGTGGCCTAAGTAACTAGCAAAAGAATATGTGATGATGTTCATCGAGAACAAAATAAAGGGTTATTGTGTTGCTCGTTAAACATCAAAGCTTGCCTTCAAGATTTGTTTTATCAGGTGTTATGAGAACAAAAGGGTTGTTCAAATAATTGCCGTAATCCATAAAAGATGGATGATTCACAAATCTCGTTGGAAAAATCACATCCATAAAGCTAATGCTAAAGATGTCGAAAGACAAATTGATTGAAAAGATCACTTAGGAAGTGACATCGCCGTTTAAATTATATTGGAAAGAAAACATGAAGAAACTCCATATGTATGGAATTTTGGAGTCTTTTGATTTTGATCAAATGACGCTTGTGAAACTTTCCTAGAGATAATTAAAACTTCGTTCATAGGCCAAAAGGGAACGAAAGACTAGCTTATTGGAATTTGTACATATTGTTGTACGAAGTCCATTATGTGTAGTCAAGAGCGATGGATTTCAACTTCATATGCTTTCTCCGAAAATTTGAGTGAATATATGAATATTTACTTAATAAGGATGAAGTATGAAACATTTGAAAAGTTCAAGGACTTTCAAGATGAAGTGCAAAATCATTGTAACAAGAATATAAACAGTTTATGATAAAGATCATAAAGGAAGATATTTGAGTTACAGAGTTTAGCATAATACCTAAGATTTAAGGAATCGTTCCGTGGATTTGCATTTCCCGAAACACCATAAGAGTATGGAGCATTCGAGATATGTAATTAAACCTTGTTTGACATGGTGAGATCAAAGGTGTAATTCATAAAATTGCCATTGTATTTTAAAGATTAAAAGCTTTAGAGATTACCGTTTTTCCACTGAAAAGAGCTTCATCATAATCCGTTGAAATGACACCATATAAGGTTATGGTTTGGGATTAAACCCAAGTAGTCCTTTCTTAAACATTGGTATGCTATACATAAGAAAGATGTTTTGCAACCAAAGTCGGATGAATCTGTCTTTGTTAAGTATTTCTCCATAACACCGGAGACAAAAGTGTTTGTCGCTTAGAACGTCAAGTTTCTTTAAGAAGGAATTTTTCGTGAAAAGTTAAGTGGGAGGAAAATAGAACTTTGATAAGGTTGAAAGAACCTTAGCTATATGTGCAGAGTTGCGCAACGCCGAAAAGTGTTCCGGAGGCAGCAACAATGCTCATGGCTCACGTGCCTCAAAGGTTGTGATCACAGAGATCTAAGTTCCTATTGAAACAAGTAGATCGGGTAAACAATCAAATACCAAGATTTGAGGGTTGAAACATTATTTGAGAATAATGAACCGACTACATGCAAAGAAGCGATGATGGGCCCTGACTCCGTCTAATGGCTTGAAAGCCATAAAATCCGTGATAGTTCCATACACGAAAAATCAAGTTTTGAACTTGAAGGACCCTCAAGAAAGGTGTAAGACCTTACAGTTGTGTTTGGATCTATAAAGAAATAGACATGGATGTTTTACATCTATGAAATAGTCGACATGTTGGGAAAGAGTTCACAACAATGTTCAAATGTTGACTATGATAAGATTTGATCTTTCATAGTGATATTTAGTCTAGACGGATTAAATGTAGCAAACCACTACATATAATTTTGTTATATGGTAGTAGAATAAACAAAACAAGTTCTTCTAATAGAATCGTTACCTAGGACATGTGCATAACACGGTCCATAGGGTTTTGTTAATTCAAAGGATGCTAAAAAGCATATGCGAACTTCAATGGTTAAAGTAAGCATAGCGGAGTTGGAATCTTCACTGTGATGAAACTGTTAAAAGAGTTTAATTTCATCAGAGACAATGAAGATGCTTGCATTTGCAAGAAATTAAGTGGGAGCGCTAAGACATGTTTCTAATACATTATGTGGAAGACATATTGTTGATTGGAAATAATGTATCTTTTATTAACACATATTAAGAATTTTATCCTGATGAAAGACTTAGGCAAAACCCAAATATTTGGCATCAATAGACGCTAATATGGTTGTGCCAGAAGTACATAGACAAGATATTGAATGAGTTCAATATAGAAACTATAAGAGAGGTTCTTGTCGCACAGAAAGGATTGAACAAGTTCAATGTTGATGATATATTCAAGTGTATTGACATTTGGCAAGTGAAACAAATTCAAGTATAGATTGATACTTGATCACAAAGAGTATTTATATCAATCATGCTGTGATGTATACAAATCCAGATATGTCCTATGCTCTAAATGTTGTGAGCATATACCAGAATGATTCGTAAGATGATCATTGGACAATAGTAAGGATATTCTTATGATCTTTTGGAAGAACTAAGAGTATATTATTTGTAGAAGTGACAAATAGATAGTTAGTTCATTGTAAAAGTACTACATTGATACTAGCTTTGTCACAAAGTACAAATTAAGTTTATCTCAATCTAAACTAAGGGTGGCACAATATAATGGAAAGTGAGTTCCATAATGGATTTGGATGAGTTCCAAAGTTAAGACATTGTGACAGATACTACAACAAAAGGCTAAGTATATGACTGCTATTTTAGCTGCAAAAGAGGGCATTTGTGTCAAGTAGTTTGTTATCAAACTAGGTGTAGTTCAAAGAGGGATAATACTATGAAGATATATTGTGCGACAATATTATCAACATGTTTTAACCCCAAAGAACTAAAGGTCACACCGAAAGACCAAATTTATACAAAGCCATCTCATTAGAGAATGAGTGATGCGTAGAGACGCAAACACATGCAATTACACACGGACCTGGAAGTGTCAGATCCGGAGATCAGTTGACCACTAGCAATCGTGTACATACAACACCGGAAAGCCATAGGTGTTGAATACACAAAGGTTTGAAACTAGATTATTGACTCTAGTGCAAGTGGGAGACTGTTGGAGATATGCCCAAGAGGCAATAATAAAGTGGTTATTATCATATCTTCACACTTATGATAAATGTTTACATACCATGCTATAATTGTATTAACCGGAAACATTAATACTTGTGTGATTTGTAAACTAAAATAAGAGTCCCTAGTAAAGCCTCTTGTTAAACTAGCTTGTTGGTTAATATATGATCATGGTTTCCTGATCATGAACATAGAGATGTTATTAACAACAGGATCATATCGTTAGGAGAATGATATGGTGGACATACTCCTATAGATAAGCGTAACATAAAGATCAAGTCATTTCAATAGTTCAATTGTTATATGCTTTCTGATACATAGTAACCTAATTCCTTAGACCATGAGATCATGCATATCACCTTTACCGGATGGATGCTTTGATGACATCAAACACCACACCGTAACTGGGTGGCTATAAAGATGGCATTGAGTGTTCGGAAAGTATTGGTTGAAACACATGGATCAAGAGTGGGATTTGTCCATCCACATGACGGATAAATGTACTCTGGGCCCTCTCGGTGGAATGTCATCCAATTGGCTTGCAAGCATGTGACTTGGTCACAAGGGATCACATATCACGGGAACGAGAAAAGAGTACTTATCGGTAACGAGGTTGAACTAAGTATGCAGAGATACCGACGATCATAACCTCGGATAAGTAAAGTATCGTGAGACAAAGGGAAATTGGTATCGTATGTAAGTGGTTCATTCGATCGCAAAGTAATCGTAGAAATATGTGGGAGCCATATGAATTTCCAGATTCCTCTATTGGTTATTGTTCGGAGAAGTGTCTCGATCATGTCCGCATAATTCACGAACCGTAGGGAGACACACTTAAGGATTCGACGTTGTTTGAGTAGTTATGGTATTATGAGAAAGAGACCGAATGTTGTTCGGAGTCTTGGATGGGATCCGGGATATCACGAGGTGATCCGGAATGGTCCGGAGAATAAGATTCATATAAGGAAAGTCCCGTTTCGGAGTTCGGGAATAATTCCGGTGTTTTCATCGGGAATGTTCTAGAAGGTTCCGGATTGTCCGGCACTCCGGGGGGGAAGGGGTACATGAATGTGTCATTACATATTGGAATGATTGCATCATGTACTAAGTGTTCTTGCTGTCCCAAATAAAGGATTAAATTGAATCCTAAAACAGAAAAGTCAAATGTCCAGTTTGAAAGTCAAACGGCTAAAACAAGAAACTGTGGGAAACAAGCAAGAGGAGTTGGAAACCAACTTGGAGGAGGAGTTCCTCTCCTCCAAGCTGGCGCGCCAGCCCCTCCCATCTATATAAGGAGGGGCAGGGCTCCCCTCCTAGAACACACAAGTTCCTATCTTCTACCTCCGGTTTAGAGCCGTTTTGGTTTAGAGCTTCTAATTGCTTTAGCCAGCGGTTTAGAGCCTTCTAATTGGTTTAGAGCCTTCTAATTGGTTTAGAGCCTTCTAATTGGTGTGTCTAATTACTAGACCACTAATAGCCTCTCTCATAAGCTCCACCATACTCGCACCGGCTTAAGGCGAAGCCCTGCGGGATCTCCCCTCTACTTCCGGTACCACGCCGTTGTGCTGCCGGAATCGCGAGGAGAGTACTACAACCTCCGCTGCCTGCTGGAACAAGGGAGAGGAAGGTCTTCGTCGAGTACCGAACGTGTGACCGACTGCGGGAGCGCTGCCGGAACGTGGCGCCGGAAGGATCGTCTACGCGATCTTGAGATCGGAAGTGTACGACTACATCACCCACGAGAATCTGCTCTCGTTAACCGCTTTGGAATCTTCGAGGGTAAGTTATTCCAAACAACTCGTTGCTACAATCTAGTAGATAGATCTTGGCTTGTTTGTTTGTATGCGATAGAAAATTTTTGTTTTCCATGCTACGAACCCCTACAAGACTCCACTATACTGATATAGTATCACTTGCCAATACAATTCAAATGTATTGACCCTTTGTGGCTGTAACTTGTATGTTGCAGGTTTGATTATTTTTAGTGAAGATTGATTGATTAGGATTACAAAGTCTACAACCAACATCTGCCTGTGGCACTTTGAAGATGAAGGACCCCATGACTATAGATATTCCGCTGCAATGCATTGTAATAGCTAAATGAGCTATATAAGATGTAATGAAATTATGTTATTCCTGGTTATAAAGTTATAATACGACCTTTGTTTCTTGATATTACATCTTAACTGTGGATGCTAGCTATTGATCCAGGGACTAGCATTGTAAACACAGGGGGCTCTATCTTATTAAAGAATGGGACCTCAGACGAAAACAGGTTCATGGGTATGCGACTGGGCGAAATTTCGGCATCTAGACCTAAATTCAGCGTCCGGATAGGTTTTCTGGGTAGGCGAGTGGAGATGCCCTAGTGATTCCGCGTTTTGAATCCTCAAGTCGGAATTATGGTCATTCCTACCTTAAACTATTCAATCCCGGTCTCAATTAAACCCGATGTGTTGCGCGCGCCTCCTTGCTCGCGTGCGTGCTCCTGGAGCGCCGGGTGCTGGCTGTCGTCCCCGTGATCCAGCAGGTCGCCGAGTTCAACAGCGTCAAAGACCAAGACGTTGAGCTCGAACGCCACCGGTGTGCCTTCGCTGCCCGTTCTGGTGATGGACGCGCCAACTTTGGCATGCCTTCGATGGGGACGGGGCGACACCCGCCAGGGCGACCGGTGGCACGGAGAGTTGCAGGTGGTGCGGGTGGTGCGCGCGTAGGAGAACACCGCCGTCGGGATGTGTGTTCAGGTTAAGGCATGGGGACGCATTGCTAGACAGGCTCGCCGTGTGTGTGTGTGCAGGTGCGCGAACTGCGTTTGTGTATGCTTCAGGCTGGTCATAGTGGGTGGGGAGTAACTTAGAGTTGTAATATATATATATGTTACTAGTCTAAGTTACTATCTCCATAGTGGAAAATAACATATGTGTGGTATCATGCAAAGGCTTATTTATTGCAATATAGACTCATTTTGTCTTGAAATGTGTGATGTTATGGTAACATAGCTAGTTACCACAAGTCTCTCTCTCATCATTTAATTGCATGTCATATCATCTAAATGTCTAGTTGGCAATACATGTAGGACTATGTTACTACTCAAGTTATTCCCACTATGACTAGTCTCAGAGGAGTAAGCAATATGCACGCCACGTGCTCGACACAGTGCCAAGGAGATAGAGAAGCTTGTGAGAGAGTTAGGGACCACCCAATTGAAATACATAATTATCTTGGTGCTTTTTTTTTGTAAAGATTGCCTATGTGACATTAGTCAACCCGGCCAGACAGGTTCAGGGTTTAATTTAGACGGGGATTGAATAGTTTAGGGTATGAACGACCGGGATTTCGACTTCGGGGTTCAATCCGCTGAACCCTATGAATTTAGGGTTGAAATTGGACATTTTCCCTATCCCACTCGACCTGGTGCTGCTGCCGCTGCGGTAATGGCGGAGAGGTTTGCCCTCTCGCTCTGGAATGGACCCGGGAGTACGGTACGCGCGTTGGGGGGCCGGGGCTGCGAGATGCGCAGTGGTGGAGGGATGGCAGCGAGAAAACACGAGATGCGATCCAGCCTTTTGCCCTCATTCCGTCAGATTCAGATGGGTGCCACTTAACACGTGCGCGGTGCGCCTCCCGTGGGCCCGCTCTCTCAAGTCACGGGGACGACAAATGAACCGGTTAATTCTCTTATGCTTTTCTAAATAAAATGAGACATAATTGGCAAGAAAAATGAAAACTATAATAAAGGTAAAAACATTCTCGGAGATTTAGGATTCACGACCAAATATGATTGTGACATATGGTTTTTGTTAAATTAATGAAAGAGTGGGAGAGTTTCCCTCATCAAATTTGTGCTTATTACAAAAAAGGTAGAACACAATATTTACACAATTACAGGGACTTAAAAAGAGGAGAAAGTGCAATTGAGCTTGTAGCCACTCTTTTTGAAGTTATCTAGATATTTGTTGCTGATGTGGCAATGGCAAAGGAGGTCGCTCCCTCGCTGCATAACAGGCCCCACGATTCCGAGGCGGGGGCGTGGACCTAGGACATCTTTTTTTACTATGACCTAGGACATCTTGGTGTAGTGGTGTAGGGGTAAGGCAAGGATCAGGAGACGCGAGATGCAATTCTGTTTTTTTTTTCTTCTTCTGATTTTGATACGCATGACTTTAACACATGCGGCTCGAGGTTCACCCAATGTCGCGGCTGACACGTGGGCCTATCTTGTCAGTTACCCAGGGCAAGAGGATGCGTCCTCGATGTTTTCTTTTGAACATATATAGCGCTTCACTCTTTAATGTATGCATTTTTTTCTTTTAGACCATATTATGACACCCAATCTTGGCTATTATATGGGAAACTAATAAGGTAACAATACCAAAAATTAGTGAGTAATCATAATATAGTTAATAATTGTTTGTAAGAGATACATACCCCTCCGTCCTAAAATAGATGTCTTAGATTTGCCAAAATTTGGATAAATTTAGTCACTATTTAGTATATAGACTCATCCAAATTTTGACAAACCTATCAACATCTATTTTAAGACGAAGGGAGTACAATATATGCATATATATTTAGATGATAGAATTAGCTAATGTGTCGTTTAATTTGAGTCGCTGACTCTATCACTATATTCTAATTCGTTGTGTTGTTGTGGAGACGGAGCTGTGTTGTAGCATGTCCATGCGGCGATGATGACCGGCCATTGGCGGTCTTTGATGAGTTCTCGGTCGGCGCAAGTACATCATAATTCCTTTGTGACGCTCGTCGTTTGAGTCAGAGTTGTTTGTCCTTGGCGCGTGTGGCCAATTGTTGGCATAGGCTAGCATGGGCTCCGACGTTGTTTTGAGGTTCTGTTTCGGAAGTCGTCGGTGAAGTCGCAGTCACTGGCTCCTGGAGGGGTGATGATGTTGTGTGGCAATCTCGATGTCGGTCTCCTTGTGCGTCCGTGTTTCGTGGGTAGCCAGGTTGGTTGTGATGGTGTGCCCAATGTGGTTGTGTCTTATGGTGACATTTGGTGCATTTGTGTCTTATGGTGAAATTAGTGAGTAATCATAATATAGTTAATATTGTATATAAGTGATGCATACAATATATGCATATATATTTAGATGATAGAATTAGTTGATGTGTCATTTAATTTGAGTCGCTGACCCTATCACTATAGTCGACGGTAGTTTGAATTCACGCCACTTCTTTTTTCGAGGATACGTCTTGGAAGACGTATCTTTTTCATAGAAGGGGGGCCAAGCGGCCAAAGCTTACAACACGTCACGGCACAGACGTCCAAGACGCAGACCACACCGCCTCGAGGGCAGCACTCACACACTAGCTAACTACTCGCGACATCTCCACCTATCTACCTGGCTCAGGCAATCTCGGAAGAGTCCCGCGTCTATCCACAGACATGCTTCATCAGAAATCTTTTGAATGACCACAACGGACGAGGGGGGGCTCCGTCGAAAACGACTCCGTTCCGGTGGCGCCAAAGCGTCCAGCAGACCAGGGGGATTCCTGTCCAGAGATCTCGCTCACGGCCTCTCCCTCCACGTTTCCCCTGGAGCCAGGCAACCAGCTTGGAATCAGGATCCGACAACCATTGCCTCTTGCCCCACCAACCAAGGCAAGCATTCCAGACCTCATGTGCTAGGACACACCCCATGAGCAGGTGGTCGATGGATTCTCCACACTGGTCACAGAAAGGGCAGGTCGCCGTTTGCTGCAGCCCATGCCGGCTTAGCCTGTCTGCGGTCCAACACCTGTTTCTCACAGCCAACCAAAGGGAAACTTTGCAGCTGGCGGGGGCTCGAGAACGCCAGATCTGCAGAGCCCCAGCCATCGAGGTCCGGCCGACAAAAAGAGCCCTATAGCAAGACTTCGCAAAGTAGCATCCCGACGGATCCCAGGTCCATCTGAGGACATCCTGTGTCCCCACTGACAGTGTGACCTCCTCCAGGCGATCGGCGACTTCCAGCAGCTCGCGGATGGCAGCCGCACTGAGGTCGGGCGAGACATCATGGAGCCAGGCCCCTGCAAGGCCCTCGCGGACCCTGCGGGTTGCGATCGCGCTCGCCGGCACCATCGCGAAAAGGTGCGGTGCCGCGTCCTTGAGCCTTCCACATGGTAACCACTTGTCTGTCCAGAAGAAGGTGTCTACGCCATCTCCGAGTACCGAGGTTGTGGCAAGCACTGGTACCCGGATGTTAAGACCATGCCAGGGTCTATCCAACTCCACCCGCTTTAGCCATAGCCATCTTGCCCTTAGAGCAACGTTCATAAGGCGCAGGTTGGGGATGCCGAGTCCTCCGAGCTCTTTGGGCATACACACTCTGTCCCAAGCCACAAGGCAGTGGCCACCATGAACATCCTTTCTCCCCTTCTAGAGGAAACCACGAATGATATTTTCGATCGCGATGATGGTCTCGATCGGGATGTCCAGAGACATCATGGTGAAGACTGGGATGGACGAGAGCGTGGTCTTGACGAGCTCGAGCCTCCCTCCTCTGTTGAGCATCGAGGCTTTCCATGATGGCAGCTTAGCGGCCACCCGATCCACGATTGACTGGAGCTGTGCCACGGACGGTTTCCGCAAGGATAGCGGCAGCCCTAGATAGCAAAGAGGGAAGGGCGTGACAGGGCATCCCAACTCTCGGGAGGCCAGGTCACCTTCCACGACCGAGCATCTGATCAAGTTGACTGAGCATTTATTGAAGTTTGTTCGCAAACCCGAAGCAGCTCCAAAGTCCTCGATGACCCCTGAGATCACCCAGAAGTCCAAGACTAACGGTCTGAGAAAGGTGACCACGTCGTCCGCGTAAATCGAAGTGCGGTGCTGGAGGCCAGAAGCCGCGAGCCTAGTGAGGAGGCCCAGGCCTTCTGCCTTGACGACCATCAGGTGGAAAACTTCCATGATCAGAATAAAGAGCTGAGGGGAGATGGGGTATCCTTGCCGAAGGCCCCTCCGGTGCGTCACCTTAGAACCTGGACATCCGTTCATCAGGATGCGCGTGGTGGCCGTAGACAAGAGAGCACAAATGCACGAGAGCAGGCGCTCTCCGAAGCCCACCTTTCTCAGGACTTCAATAAGGAAAGCCCAGTCCACAGTGTCGAAAGCCTTGGTGATGTCCAGCTTAAGGAGGACCGACGGGGTTTTGCTGGTATTTAATTTTCGGGCCGACCCTGCACCATCATGAAGTTATCATGTAGGCACCTTCCACGCACGAATGCACTCTGGTGAACCCCCACCATCCGAGGGAGGACGGGTGCCACCCTGTTAGAAATCACCTTGGCCACCCACTCGGCGACTCCATGGATAAGACTGATCGGTCTGTAGTCACGGAGCTCCTCCGCACCTGGTTTCTTGGGCAAGAGCGTGATAAGGGCACCGTTTAAAGCCCCAAATCCCCGGCAATCCCGTCGAGAGAGCGAGTTGAAGGCCTCCATGACGTCTTTTTGATAATGCTCCAGCAGGTCACAAAGAAGCGGACAGAGAATCCGTCCGGCCCTGGGCACTTATCTAGCGGCATGCCTCTGATAGCCGCCAGAACCTCCTGCTCTGTGAACTCCCCATCGATGTGCTAGAGATCCCTAGACTGCAGGCCCAGGAAGTCAAGGTCGAGCATGAAGGGGCGATCCTCTGCCATCCCCAAAAGGTCGGTGAAGAAGCTATCCACGGCCTCCGCCTTCTCATCGTGAGTAGAGATCCGTGCGTCGTCCACGAGAAGGTGACCAATGAAATTCTTCCGCCTACGATGGCTCGCATGCGTGTGAAAGAAACGCGTGCAAGCATCTCCCTCCCGAAGCCACAGGATCCTCGACCTTTGCCGTGCCAGGGTCCTCTCGAGAGAGGCGAGTCCCAAAAGCTTCTTCTTCAGTAGACGACGAAGTCCACGCTCCTCTGGAGAGAGCTGCCTGCTTTCCATAGCCACATCGAAACGAAGGATTAGCTCCGTAGCAAGGAGGATCTGCGATTTGATGCTGCCGATGTATCTCGAGCTCCAACTTGACAGCTTCCTGGCCACCGCTCTAAGCTTAGCATCGAGCCTCTTGAAGGGTTTGGGTTCCCAGGGCAGCGAGCTCCACGCCTCTTGGACGACTTCCAAAAAGCCATCCACCTTAGGCCAGAAGGATTGGAACTGGAATCTACGCCCGCGCTGCAAGTCCGGAGACAGGCAGAGCAGTAAAGGGCAATGGTCAGAAGGATCCGAAGACAGCGCTGACAGGAAGACGTCCGGGTAGCGAGATTCCCAATCAACTGAGGTGAAGACCCTGTCAAGCCTCTCCGGGTAGCAAGATTCACGCCACTTCTGGTACGTAACTTTAGGGTGTTGGGTTTGCTTATGGTCCTCACTCAAATATACAATCCTTTTTTTTCTTCTTGTGCTTCCCTAACTCGTAGTTGTTTATGCTAACAAACCACACCGCCAAAGAACACACGCTGCACGTGTACTCAGATATGTGCAAGAAAACCTATATGCAATAATGGGAATTTTACACACAGATTATTTCCATGGCAACATTTTATTCACCACATGCAAGTGGTATGTGACGGCTTATTGGTGAAATACATCACTAGTAATAGCCAAGATTGGTAGGGAAGTTGCAGTTGGGTCCCATGTTGCACTTGGAAGGCAGGCTCTGTGCCACATGAACTTGCTTCATGATCTCACTCTGCTGGAACCCCAAGAAGCCACCGAGCTCGCCCTGGACCGCTCTCCAGATGGCCTTGCAGCGGCAGTGGGGCGCGATCTGGTTGAGCTCCATGCAGCATTGGCCCCGGACCTCGCTCTCGCAGCCGCCCTTCCACCATTTCCATGGCCAGGTGATCGGGATGTCCTTCAGCGTCAGGCACCGCTCCACCACGTAGTCCCTGCAGGAGTTCAGCCTCGCCTTCTCCGGCATGCAACCGTCCCATCCGCCCACCCCCGTGTCAGCGTACTGTTGCGCAGAGGCGGCGCTCGCTGCCGCCGCCAGGAGAGCTAGCAGGAGGAAGAAGGCCTTCATGTTTGTTGCTGTCAATGCTGTGCTTGGTGGTGGCGGCAAGGATGGATGGATAGGAGATGTGGGGCGCCGTGGCCTTTATTTATCGATCAGGGGCGACATGATTTCTGTGTGCCATATGTCTAGGCTTTGGCTAATGCTTACAAATTTAGTTGGATAGAGATCAAAGTTAGTTTGCAAGTGCACGAAAATGGTGCGAGTTGATGAGAAGGGTGACGGCATTTCGTGTACTATAAATTCTGGAATTTTCTCGAGATAGACCAAAATGGTTTTGTAGGAAAGCTTTAACTTTACACTAACTCCTCCTCAGGCTTTATCTGCTGATCAGGAGCACGAGTTGTGACACTGCCTTTGCTCCGTGTAATGCTTACAAGTTCTTATTTGGATACTAACCAAAAGCTAGACTGCAAGTGAACAAAAATGGTGCTGAGTCGATGACGTCGTTTCGTGTACTAACTCCACCCTTTTTCTTGATTGAGATGAGATAGAGCACAATTAGTCTTGTACGACTCATACGCTTTTGTCAAACCGGACTTGTAGTGTTGTGCAAGCTGTTGAACAAAGACCCAAAACCAATTTGTTAAAGATTGTGTTTTACGTGCAAAGTATTTAGGGCGTGTTTGGTAGCCCGGGGGAACTCAGATATTCTCTCTTCATCCCACCTTTCGCTGTTTGTTAGATCGGGTCGGCTCCGGTCGGCAGTGCCCACCCGATACGGAAAATGCCCCTCAGCCCTGCCCAGTTGAGAAGCTCAGATCGAGCTTCGCTACTGGGCAGTGCTGAGTCCATCCCGCACGCGCGCTCCGGCCCGCAGGGGTCACGGTCCCGCACCCCCTCGAGTGAGTCATTCTCCCCCACCTCTCTCCCTGGCGCTCCCGTCCTTCCTCTTCTGCAACCGCCGCCGCCTAGTACTCTCTGCCGCCTAGTCCTCTCCTCGTCTCCACGCATTCCTACTACCCAGCGTCGCCGCCGACGAGGTCTTGAAGCAACGGCAGGGCGCGCTGCCTCTCCTTGCCTCACTGCGCATGGAGCAGCAGCATGGCACACTGCCTCTCCAGGCCTCACCGTGCGTGGAGCGCGGCAGCTCCTCATCGGCCACGGAGCAGCGAGTGGCGGCGACGAGTTCCAGTGCACGGCGACGCCGTCTGGGGGCGGCCCCGTCTAGCTCCAGCGCCTCGGCCCCTTCCCTGTCGAGCTCCCTGCAGAGGCACGGACGCAGCCTCCTGGCGGCGGCGGGTCGGAGTTCGACCTCCTGGCGGCGGGAATGGAGAGGCGCGGCATCGTGGCGGCGGGGAAGCATCTCGCCGGCAGTGGTGGCGGCTCCTCTCGCCGGCAACGGCGCCGGCGACCTCCTAGGGACCCGATTGCTTTTTTTGTTTTTGGCCAGGGACCCGATTGTTGTTTAATGATTTTCTGGCCTAACTCATGTGATACGAGACAACAAACACAATCTCAACAGAGCAGATCCCACCTCACACGATCTACCAAACAGTATAGACTCCACATAGCTACACTGAGCATGTATGAGATGAGATAGAGCACCCGGACTACCAAACACACCCTTAGCAGCAGTAGTAGTACATGACAAGCAATACGTTTAATTAGACTTTAGACTAGACACGTTTTTTTTGTATCATATGTATGTCTATTGTCATTATTGTCATGTATATTTAAGAATCATATGGTGTAGACACATTTCCAAGGCGGGAGCCATCGATCAAACATTACCCGCTACGAGGGGAGAGAGCCGCATCAATACTTTTATCATTTGGTCTTCGAAGAACTCGAAGATGCAACGCGGGAGCTTCCCGCCCTCTGACGAGGTTTCGTCAAAAGAACTCGAAGATGACAACACATTAAAAAAAGAGATGAAGGAGATTAGTAGTAGGAGAAGAAGGTACGCCGTTAGTTAGTTAATTTATATATGCATCTGCCGTGCATCATCACATACGCGTGAAGTAGTAGTAGTATACTACATTAACATAAACTGCTGTTGGAGTTCGGGCCTGTTGAACCACCGAACGAACCGATTCCCTGGATCAGCGCGAGTTCAGACCGACCGATGAACTAATCCACAATGAGATCCCAACCTTCGAATTGTGTGTGCAAACTACTACAGCAGAACTTATTTAAAATGAAAACACAAAATAAAAAATAATTGAACACAAAAAAGAAAAAAAAAACCTAAACCCTATCTCTTGCCGCGGCAGCCGATCTCAAAACGCTGCCGCGGCAAAATAACTTTAGTCCAAGTTTGTATTATCAACCGAGACTAAAGGTCCTCCAGTACACTTCGCGAAGCCACGTGAGGACCCTTTGTTCCGGTTTGCACCGAAACAAGGCGGGAGCCATCAATCAAAAATTACCTGCTACGAGGGGAGAGAGGCATGTCAAAACTTTTACGATATGGTTTTCGAAAAACTCGAAGATGCAACGCGGGAGCTTCCCGTCCTTCGACGAGGTTTCGTCAAAAGAACTCGAAGATGATAACGTATAAAAAAAAGAGATGAAAGAGATTAGTAGCAGGAGAAGAAAGGTACGCCGTTAGTTAGTTAATTTATATGCATCTGCCGTGCGTCATCACATACGCGTGTAGTAGTAGTATTAACATGAACTTCTGCTGGAGTTCCTGTTGAACCACCGATCGAACCTGTTCCTGGATCAGCTCGACCTACCGATGAACTAATCCAGCATAAGATCCTGTTTCCATTAGTACAAGGGTAAGACGAACCTTTGAATTGTGTGCAAACCACAAGTCCATCAGCCAAAGTACCCCGCAACCATCATCCAAGTACACAGTAACCGGGGACCACAACAGGATTTTTTTATCGGAACCGTTGCCTACCCACATGAGATTCACCATTGATTCATGCCTAAGATTCGTACCCCGGATAAAACCATAATGAATCTAAAAATTCCTGGGATGAAACCATAATAAATCTAAAATTTTGATTGTTGTACGAACTTACAGCATGAATCAACGGTGGATCTCGTGCCAATAGGTACCGGTTCCTGTAAAAATGCATTCGCCCCGGGAACCGTGATTCCGTCGACGGCTACATGCTCATGTCACGAGTATTTGCCGAAGCTTTAGCAAAGATTTTAATTTCATGTAGAAATTGTTGGATTATTAGGCATAATTTTCACGATTAATTTCAGAATATAAATCATGACAAAACCAACTACTAGCTCATGTAACTCGAACATACTAGATGTACTAAACAACAGGATGATCGCAAACAAAGAGTAGCTTAACATGTACTCGCAGAACATGATGAATAACCAAACAGAAGCACGTAGCACGTACCGTTCGGTTGTCGTAGTAAAAACTTTGGGGAAGACTGATCGAAACAGATGGCGACGAAGACGGCGGTAGGCAGCACCGCCTGACTTGGATGGAAGACGACCCGTGATGGAGAACTCGAGCAGTCGCGCGGAGCGCTTCCCAAAAACCTTATTCGCCCTCTCCCGTACAGGATCACAAGGGCGAGCGATACCAGAGACCTGCTCTCCCGTCCACCGGTGCAGGCCGGCAAGCGGATGAAGTAGACTACGGTGACGACGCAAGTAAAGAGGATGGCAAAACCCTAGATTGGTTTTTGATCGTATTGTGGCGGTAGCCGCGTGGGACTTTATATAGAGCAGCTCAGGAAACCCTAACGGAGGCGAACGTGGGCCGAGTCCATGTTACGCACGTTTGGGTCGGTTATAGTAGCCTAACTGTTTGACACGTCTGTCAAAACCTCACAGTTTTCCTGAGCAGCAAAATAAAGCTCGGCTCGGCGAGATTCCCGCAACCCGCAACCCACGGCGCGCGCACGCGTCGTGACGAGATGGGCGTGCATGCGTGCGGCGGCGGCGGCGTCAGAGGAGGAGCACGCGCGTGTATCTCTCTTATTGCTACTCACTTACAAAGTGGTGCAACACTCCACCTTATAAGGTGGTGCAACTCTCCTCTAACTTTCCATGTGAGACTAAACTTGAGCTTCCACTCCACTTCCATGTGAGCTGCCACAAACATGGGCCCAAAAACACATGTGGCTGCCACAAATTTGGGCTTTGAGATTTAGAGAAAATCTGAAATACACATGGGCCTAAATGAATTGGCCCATTATTTCTAACAATCCCCCACCAGATCTCAAATGCCTATTTGAAGATTTGTCAATCCTCGCTACTTGTTTATATACCAGTGTTTCAGCAGAGACTGTTAAGTTGAACTTCCGCCTAGAATCTTGAACTATGTCTATCAACAACTTGAACAATGGACGAACCTTGAATTGCAAGTTTGGTGCCAATAGATTTCTCTCAAAATCATAACTAGTACCTGGCTGCCAGTAGCCTACCCCGCGGGTTGAAGCATATGCGTCATACTCCCTGGTCTCTTCATGAGTTTACTAGAGATCACACAAGTCTCATAGACCGCGACGTTACAGTCAAGCTCATATAGGTGTGTTCTTTCAAGAATGCCCTGTAGGACGCCATCTTTGCTAATCAAAGCCAACAAAAACACATTAAGGCATGTTGCCAACCTGCCTTACAGATTATGAGAGCTGTGCATCTTCACATAGAGAAGGTTATAAAGTACTCTCCTCTGCCAAACCACTAGCTTGTTCTTCCCAGGTCCTAATTCACGGGATCTCCGATCACATAGGTTGGGTTACCACTAAGGTGTGACATCCATGGGTCTCAACCCTCCCTCGATGCACTTTCTATCACATTTCGTGATAGTCCCTTTGTAAAGGGATTTGCCAGGTTTTTGTCTGTTTGAATATACGTAATAGTTATTACTCCAGAGTTTCTCAATTTCCTGACAGATTTCAAACGTCTCTTCACGTGTCTTGATGACTTTGCGTTATCCTTAGAATTGTTCACTTTGACAATAACAGTTTGGTTGTCACAATTCAAAAGGATTGCCGTCATAGGTTTCTCAACCACAGACAAGTTCATCAAGAGCTCACGCAGCCATTCTGACTCAACAGTGGATGTGTCTAAAGCAGTAAGTTCTGCTTTCATAGTTGACCTCGTCAATATGGTTTGTCTACGAGACCTCCATGACACTGCACCACCTCCAAGGGTAAACACATATCCGCTCGTTGCGTAGAGTTCATCAACGTCAGAGATCCAATTCGAATCACTATATCCTTCAAGTACAACATGGTTTCCTAAATAGTGACTCCCATAGCTCATTGTACCACATAGATAGCGCATGACCCTTTCAAGTGCATGCCAATGATCAATACCCGGGTTAGACATGAACCTACTCAACTTGCTCACAGCAAAAGAGATATCGGGTCTTGTAGCGCTTGCTAAGTACATGAGATAACCAACAACTTGTGAATATTTTAGCTGATCTGTTGGTTCCTCCTTATTCTTTTGTAATGTCAAACTGGGATCATAAGGTGTTGGAGAAGTCTTGCCATCATTAAAGCAAAATCAGCTCAAGACCTTTTCAACATAATGAGATTGCATTAAAGTAATCCCATTCTCGTTCTTAATAAGCTTGATGTTCAGAATGACATCAGCCTCTCCCAGATCTTTCATATCAAAACTCTTTGACATGAAAGACTTGACTTCATTTATAACTTTCATGTTTGTACCAAAGATCAGAATGTCATCCACGTACAAACATAATATAACGCTATCGCCCCCACCATGGCGATAGTAAACACACCTATCAGCCTCATTAATGACAAAGCCAGCAGAAAGTAGAGTTCTGTCAAACTTCTCATGCCATTGCTTAGGTGCTTGTTTCAGGCCATATAAAGATTTTAATAACTTACACACCTTTGTGTCTTCACCTTTTACCACAAACCCATCCGGCTGATCCATATAGATCTCCTCTTTCAACTCTCCATTAAGGAAAGTTTTCTTCACGTCCATTTGATGAACGAGAAGACCATAAGAGGCAGCCAGGGACAATATTACTCGAATGGTGGTCAGTCTAGCGACAGGTGAATAGGTGTCAAAGTAATCTTCGCCTTCTTTCTGTGTGTAGCCCTTAGCTACAAGACGCGCCTTGTACTTCTCAATAGTACCATCAGGCCTTAGCTTCTTCTTGAACACCCACTTACATCCCACAGGTTTACAACCATAGGGTCGTTCTGGTAATTCCCAAGTTCCATTAGAAAGAATCGAGTCCATCTCATTTTGGACAGCTTCTTTCCAATCATCTGCATCAGGAGATGCATATGCCTCAGTAATGGATCTGGGAGTATCATCCACAAGGTACACGATGAAGTCATTACCAAAGGATTTTGCAACCCTCTGTCTCTTACTCCTCGTGAGAGGTTCATCGTCATCCTTCTCAAGAAATTCCTCATGTGGTTGTTCAGAATTCTCAATAGATGCACTAGATCCAGGAAGTATTTCAGAAGAAATCCTACCAATGCTATGCATATCTTTCATAGGAAAAATATTCTCAAAGAATGTTGCATCACGAGATTCCATTATAGTATCAACATGCATATGAGGTACCTCAGATTTAACCACTAGAAATCTATAGCCTACACTCCGTGGAGCATATTCTAGAAAGATACAATCCACTGTCTTGGGTCCGAGCTTGCGTTTCTTAGGGATCGGTATGTTGACCTTCGGCAAACACCCCCAAGTGCGCAGATACGAAAGTGATGGTTTTCTCCCAACCCACTCCTCATAAGGGGTCTTTTCTTTATTCTTGTTAGGAACTCTATTCAGGACATGACATGAAGTCAACAAAGCCTCCCCCCACCATGCCTTTGATAAACCAGCAGTGGCTAACATGGAATTCACCAAGTCAGTCAGCGTGCGGTTTTTCCTCTCGGCAACCCGTTTGATTGGGGCGAGTAGGGAGGCGTCCTCTCATGAATAATTTGTAGGGTTTCGTAGCATGGAAAACAAAAAATTTCTACCGCTTACAAACAAACAAGCCAAGATCTATCTACTAGATTGTAGCAACGAGTCGATAGAGGAACTCACCCTCGAAGATTCCAAAGCATTTAACGAGAGAAGATTCTCGTGGGTGATGTAGTCGTACACTTCCGATCTCAATATCGCGTAGACGATCCTTCCGGCGCTGCGTTCCGGCAGCGCTCCCGCAGTCGGTCACACGTTCGGTACTCGACGAAGACCTTCCTCTCCCTTGTTCCAGCAGGCAGCGGAGGTTGTAGCACTCTCCTCGCGATTCCGGCAGCACGACAGCGTGGTACCGGAAGTAGAGGGGAGATCTCGCAGGGCTTCGCCTTAAGTCGGAGCGAGTATGGTGGACTATGAGAGAGCCCTCGGTGATCTAGGGTTTAGACACACCAAGGAGGGGTTGCTAGGGCCGGCGGCTAGGGCTTGGAGGTTCCCAAGTCGGCGGCTAGGGGAGAAACCCTAGGCGGCGGCTATGGTGGGCGGCGGCTAGGGTTAGGTTTAGAGGGGGCAATCTTGTGTGTTAGGAGGGGAGCCCTGCCCCTCCTCTTATAGGAGGGAGGCGCCGGCCAAGGGGAGGGGAATCCCTCCCCAACTCGGATCCCAACTGGGCCGGCGGTGGAGGAGGGACTCCTCCCCAACTCGGTTTCCACCTCCCTCTCCACTTCCCAAAAATAGCCGTTTGACTTTCAAATTGGTGTTTGACTTTTCAAACAAGGATTTGATTAAACCCTCTATTTTATTCAGCGATGACACTTAGTACATGATGCAATCATACCAACTTGATATAACACATTCATGTACCCTTCCCCTTCGGAGTGCCGGACATTCCGGAACTTTCTAGAACATTCCCGATGAAAACACCGGAACCATTCCCCAACTCCGAAACAGGACTTTCCTTATATGAATCTTATTCTCCGGACCATTCCGGATCTCCTCGTGATATCCCGGATCTCATCCGAGACTCCAAACAACATTCGGTCTCTTTCTCATCATTCCATAACTACTCAAACAACGTCGAATCCTTAAGTGTGTCTCCCTACGGTTCGTGAATTATGCGGACATGATCGAGACACTTCTCCGATCAATAACCAATAGAGGAATGTGGAAATTCATATGGCTCCCACATATTTCTACGATTACTTTGCGATCGAATGAACCACTTACATACGATACCAATTTCCCTTTGTCTCATGATAGTTTACTTATCCGAGGTTATGATCGTCGGTATCTCTGCATACCTAGTTCAACCTCGTTACCGATAAGTACTCTTTTCTCGTTCCCGTGATATGTGATCCCTTGTGAGCTAGTCACATGCTTGCAAGATAATTGGATGACATTCCACCGAGAGGGCCCAGAGTATATCTATCCGTCATATGGATGGACAAATCCCACTCTTGATCCATGTGTTTCAACCCATACTTTCCGAACACTCAATGCCACCTTTATAGCCACCCAGTTACGGTGTGGTGTTTGATGTCATCAAAGCATCCTTCCGGTGATGGTGATAAGCATGATCTCATGGTCGAAGGAATTAGGTTACTATGTATCAGAAAGCTTATAGCAAATGAACTATATTAAATGACTTGATCTTTATGCTACGCTTAACTATAGGAGTATGTCCATCACATCATTCTCCTAATGATATGACCCTGTTGTTAATAACATCTCTATGTTCATGATCAGGAAACCATGATCATATATTAACCAACAAGCTAGTTTAACAAGAGGCTTTACTAGGGACTCTTTTATGTTTACAAATCACACAAGTATTATGTTGGAGATATGCCCTAGAGGCAATAATAAATGTAGTTATTATTATATCTTTGTGTTTATGATAAATGTTTACATTCATGCTATAATAGTATTAACAAGGAAACATTGATACTTGTGTGATTTGTAGACTTAATTTGAAGTCCCTAGTATAGCCTCTATACTTCACTAGCTTGTTCGTTGATAAATGATTGAGGTTTCCCTATCATGAACATTGAGATGTTATCAACAACAAGATCATATCGTTAGGAGAATGATATGGTGGACATACTCCTATAGATAAGCGTAGCATAAAGATCAAGTCATTTCAATAGTTCAATTGCTATATGCTTTCTAATACATAGTAACCTAATTCCTTCGACCATGAGATCATGCATATCACCTTTACCGGATGGATGCTTTGATGACATCAAACACCACACCATAACTGGGTGGCTATAAAAGTGGCATTGCGTGTTCGCAAAGTATTGGTTGAAACACATGGATCAAGAGTGGGATTTGTCCATCCATATGACGGATAGATATACTCTGGGCCCTCTCGGTGGAATGTCATCCAATTAGCTTGCAAGCATGTGACTGGATCACAAGGGATCACATATCACGGGAACGAGAAAAGAGTACTTATCGGTAACGAGGTTGAACTAGGTATGCAGAGATACCGACGATCATAACCTCGGATAAGTAAACTATCGTGAGACAAAGGGAAATTGGTATCGTATGTAAGTGGTTCATTCGATCGCAAAGTAATCGTAGAAGTATGTGGGAGCCATATGAATTTCCAGATTCCTCTATTGGTTATTGTTCGGAGAAGTGTCTCGATCATGTCCGCATAATTCACGAACCGTAGGGAGACACACTTAAGGATTCGACGTTGTTTGAGTAGTTATGGTATTATGAGAAAGAGACCGAATGTTGTTCGGAGTCTCGGATGGGATCCGGGATATCACGAGGTGATCCGGAATGGTCCGGAGAATAAGATTCATATAAGGAAAGTCCCGTTTCGGAGTTCGGGAATGATTCCGGTGTTTTCATCGGGAATGTTCTAGAAAGGTTCCGGATTGTCCGGCACTCCGGGGGGGGGGGAGGGTACATGAGTGTGTCATTGAATGATTGCATCATGTACTAAGTGTTCTTGCTGTTCCAAAAACATGAAAGTCAAATTGCCAGTTTGAAAGTCAAACGGCTAAAACAGGAAACTGTGGGAAACAGGAAACTGTGGGAAACAAGCAAGAGGAGTTGGAACCAACTTGGAGGAGGAGTCCCACTCCTCCAAGCCGGCGCCCAGCCCAAGGCCAACTTGGGGAGGGACTCCCCTCCCCTGGCCGCGCCTCCCCACCCATAAAAGGAGGGGCAGGGCTCCCCTCCTAGAACACACAAGTTCCTATCTTCTACCTCCGGTTTAGAGCCGTTTTGGTTTAGAGCTTCTAATTGCTTTAGCCAGCGGTTTAGAGCCTTCTAATTGGTTTAGAGCCTTCTAATTGGTGTGTCTAATTACTAGACCACTAATAGCCTCTCTCATAAGCTCCACCATACTCGCACCGGCTTAAGGCGAAGCCCTGCGGGATCTCCCCTCTACTTCCGGTACCACGCCGTTGTGCTGCCGGAATCGCGAGGAGAGTGCTACAACCTCCGCTGCCTGCTGGAACAAGGGAGAGGAAGGTCTTCGTCGAGTACCGAACGTGTGACCGACTGCGGGAGCGCTGCCGGAACGTGGCGCCGGAAGGATCGTCTACGCGATCTTGAGATCGGAAAGAGTACGACTACATCACCCACGAGAATCTGCTCTCGTTAACCGCTTTGGAATCTTCGAGGGTAAGTTATACCATCGACTCGTTGCTACAATCTAGTAGATAGATCTTGGCTTGTTTGTTTGTATGCGATAGAAATTTTTTGTTTTCCATGCTACGAACCCCTACAGTGGTATCAGAGCCGTGTCTATATGTAGATCTGTTGCACGAGTAGAACACAATGGTCATTGTGGGCGTTGATGCTTTTATTGTCGATTGCTTCTTGTGTACTTTGTATCTTGCGGTATGTTGGGATGAAGCGGCCCGGGCTAACCTTACATGACATCGTTCATGAGACTTGCTCCACGCTTGACATGCAACTTGTATTGCATAAGTGGCTTTGCGGGTGCCTGTTTCTCCTAGCATAGTTAAGATCCAATTTACAACGGGTAATCAACAATGCTAGTATCAATGTTGTGGTTCATGTTCGTAAGTTAGAACGACACTTATTGAAAGCCCCAAACCACGTAAAACATGCAAAGAAAGTAGAGGCGTCTAACTTTGTTTTGCAGGGGTGTGCAGTGATGTGATATGGCCATGATTGTGATTATATTTGATGTATGCAATGTTCCTTATTGTAAGTTGGCAACCGGCAGGAGCCATATGGTTGTCTTTAATTTATGTTAAGACCCGCGTGTCTATTCAAAGTAGTTGTAATAGTTGAAGCCGGTGGACGACAACCATGGAGTAGCGTCATTGACCTTGATGCAATGCCGGTGATGATGGAGATCATGTTCGTGCTAGAAGATGGAGATCGGAAGCACAAAGAAGAAAGGCCATATCATATCACATATTATGAATTGCATGTGATGTTAATCCTTTATGCATCTTGTATTGCTTAGTAGACGACGGTAGCATTATAAGATTATCCCTCAAGCACACAATTTCAAGTTCTTAAGTGTTCACCCTTAGTATGCACCGTTGCTAAAGCTTGTTGTTTCGAAGCACCACGTGATGATCGGGTGTGTTAGATTCAGCAAGTGTATACAACGTAAGCAAGCCAGATTTGCTTATGCGGAAGCTAAGGTTTGATCTTGACGAGCCTAGCATGTACAGACATGGCCTCAGGAACACGGATTACCGAAAGGTAGAACATGAGTCATATAGTAGATATGATGAACATGTTGATTGTTCGCCATTGAAGCTATATCAACTCTCGTGATGATCGGTTTTGATGTGGTGGATTTGGTTCGTGTGATCACTAAAACAATGTGAGGGATATTGTTTTGAGTGGGAGTTCACCAAGATTAATTTAATTATTAGTTAGAACTCAATTTATCATAAACTAAATCAAAGTGAATTTGCATAGTTGTTGTAGTCATTGGCATCCGTTTACCACCTTGCGCTTAGTTATAATTGAGATGATAGAACTATAGAATTCTGGTTAGATACTTTACGAACTGGTATCGTATTGTTTTAAGTGTTAATCTAAAGTTTAAAAGTCCTATTGCAAACTTTCAGTAAGTTCCGGTTACTCCATGAAGTTTAATAATTAGTATTAAATCAAGAGTAACAATTCCAAGTGTTAGTATATAAGTATCATGTTTGTCTCCATGATTCTTGATATTCAAAGGATTATCTTAATATCAAGGTTATCTAGGATCTGAAAGAGTTGTTTCAGAAACCATGATGTGTGGAAGATATTGTGATATCTGAAACGAAGTTTTGGTTGCAACATGATAGAGTATAATATGTCTAAAGTCATGTTCTCATATTTGATGAGAATTTCAAAAGGTTGGAGACACTAATTGTCCTAATCGTCCAAAAGGATTTGGAGAGCAACATTATACTCATGATTCACCGTTATAAGCTAAAAGTAGCTTGATCATGGATAAATCCATGATGAGGGTGAATATTTGATGTAGGTAAAATGTTTACTACACCAAGAGATTACTAAAGAAAGGAATTTGAAAGAACACCAAACATTTGATGATGGTGATCTACTTCAAAGTGCAAGTCCAAAGACATTGGTATTTAACTATACACGCTTTGGACTATGTGTCATATGTATGACTCCACTATTGATGTTGATAGATTATTTCAAACAGAAAAGGAAATATTGAAAGAGAATCTCATAAATATATGGCAGAAAGGAAAAGACTAGAATTGTTCAGCTTAAGTATATAGATGATATACATGTTATGGCTATATTCTTTGCTTATTAAACAATGTGGTTCTCAAGTATTTGATACTGAATTTGTTGGTGTGAATCGTCATACGAAACGACACAATTCATGAACTACAATGGCCTAAGTAACTAGCAAAAGAATATGTGATGATGTTCATTGAGAACAAATAAAGGGTTATTGTGTTGCTCGTTAAACATCAAAGCTTACCTTCAAGATTTGTTTTATCAGGTATTATGAGAACAAAAGGGTTGTTCAAATAATTGCCATAATCCATAAAAGATGGATGATTCACAAATCTCGTTGGAGAAATCACATCCATAAAACTAGTGCTAAAAATGTCGAAAGACAAATTGATTGAAAGATCACTTAGGAAGTGACATCGCCGTTTGAATTATAATGGAAAGAAAACATGAAGAAACTCCATGTTGATGGAATTTTGGAGTCTTCTGATTTTTGATCAAATGACGCTTGTGAAACTTTCCTAGAGATAATTAAAACTTCGTTCATAGGCCAAAAGGGAACGAATGACTAGCTTAATGGAACTTGTACATATTGTTGTACGAAGTCCATTATGTGTAGTCAAGAGCGATGGATTTCAACTTCATATGCTTTCTCCGAAAATTTGAGTGAATATATGAATATTTACTTAATAAGGATGAAGTGTGAAATATTTGAAGAGTTCAAAGACTTTCAAGATGAAGTGCAAAATCATTGTAACAAGAATATAAATAGTTTATGATAAGATCATAAAGGAAGATATTTGAGTTATAAGTTTAGCATAATACCTAAGATTTAAGGAATCGTTCCGTCGATTTGCATTTCCGAAACACCATAAGAGTATGGAACGTTCGAGATATGTAATTAAACCTTGTTTGACATGGTTAGATCAAAGATATAATTCATAAAACTGCCATTATATTTTAAAGATTAAAAGCTTTAGAAATTACCGTTTTTCCATTGAAAAGAGCTCCATCATAATCCGTTGAAATGACACCATATAAAGTTATGGTTTGGGATAAAACCCAAGTTGTCCTTTCTTAAACATTGGTATGATATGCATAAGAAAGATGTTTGCAACCAAAGTCGGATGAACCTGTCTTTGTATGTTATTTCGAATAACTGTTAAGAGATCCTCCATAACATCGGAGACAAAAGTGTTTGTCACTTAAAACGTCAAGTTTCTTTGAGAAGGAATTTTTCGTGAAAAGTTAAGTGGGAGGACAATAGAACTTTGATAAGGTTAAAAGAACCTTAGCTATATGTGCAAAGTTGCGCAGCGCCGAAAAGTGTTCCGGAGTTAGCAAACAATGCTCATGGCTCGCGTACCTCAAAGGTTGTGGTCACGGAGATCCAAGTTCCTATTGAAACAAGTAGGTCGGATGAACAATCAAATACCAAGATTTGAGGGTTGAATCATTATTTGAGAATAATGAACCGACTACATGCAAAGAAGCGATGATGGGCCCTGACTCCGTAAAATGGCTTGAAACCATAAAATCCGTGATAGTTCCATACACGAGAAATCAAGTTTTTAACTTGAAGGACCCTCGAGAAAGGTGTAAGACCTTACAGTTGTGTCTGGATCTATAAAGAAATAGACATGGATGTTTCACATCTATGAAATAGTCGACATGTTGGGAAAGAGTTCACAACAATGTTCAAAGGTTGACTATGACAAGATTTGATCTGTCATAGTGATATTTAGTCTAGACGGATTAATGTAGCAACCACTACATATAATTTTGTTATATGGTAGTTGAATAAACAAAACAAGTTCTTCTAATAGAATCGTTACCTAGGACATGTGCATAACACGGTCCAAAGGGTTTTGTTAAAATTCAAGGGATGCTAAAAACATATGCAAACTTCAATGGTTGAAGTAAGCATAGCGGAGTTGGAATCTTCACTGTGATGAAACTGTTAAAGGAGTTTAAATGTTCATCAGAGACGATGGAGATGCTTGCATTTGCAAGAAATTAAGTGGGAGCGCTAAGACATGTTTCTAATACATTATGTGGAAGACATATTGTTGATTGGAAATAATGTATCTTTTATTAACACATATTAAGAATTTCATCCCGATGAAAGATTTAGGCAAAACCCAAATATTTGGCATCAATAGACGCTAATATGGTTGTGCCAGAAGTACATAGACAAGATATTGAATGAGTTCAATATAGAAACTACAAGAGAGGTTCTTGTCACACAGAAAGGATTGAATAAGTTCAATGTTGATGATATATTCAAGTGTATTGACATTTGGTAAAGTGAAACAAATAATCAAGTATAGATTGATACTTGATGTATGAAATCACAAAGAGTATTTATATCAATCATACTGTGATATGTACAAATCCAGATATGTCCTATGCTCTAAATGTTGTGAGCATATACCAGAATGATTCGTAAGATGATCATTGGACAATAGTAAGATATTCATATGATTTTTTGAAAGAACTAAGAGTATAATATTTGTAGAAGTGACAAATAGATGGTTAGTTCATTGTAAAAGTACTACATTGATACTAGTTTTGTCACAAAATACAAATTAAGTTTATCTCAATCTAAACTAAGGGTGGCACAATATAATGGAAAGTGAGTTCCATAATGGTTTTGGATGATTTCAAAAGTTAAGACATTGTGACAGATACTACAACAAAAGGCTAAGTATATGACTGCTATTATAGCAGCAAAAGAGGGCATTTGTGTCAAGAAGTTTGTTATCAAACTAGGTGTAGTTCACAGTGGGATAATACTATGAAGATATATTGTTCGACAATATTATCAACATGTTTTAACCCAAAGAGCTAAAGGTTACACCGAAAGACCAAATTTGTACAAAGCCATCTCATTAGAGAATGAGTGATGCGTAGAGACGCAAAGACATGCAATTACACACGGACCTGGAAGTGTCAGATCCGGAGATCAGTTGACCACTAGCAATCGTGTACATACAACACCGGAAAGCCATAGGTGTTGAATACACAAAGGTTTGAAACTAGATTATTGACTCTAGTGCAAGTGGGAGACTGTTGGAGATATGCCCAAGAGGCAATAATAAAGTGGTTATTACCATATCTTCACACTTATGATAAATGTTTACATACCATGCTATAATTGTATTAACCGGAAACATTAATACTTGTGTGATTTGTAAACTAAAATAAGAGTCCCTAGTAAAGCCTCTTGTTAAACTAGCTTGTTGGTTAATATATGATCATGGTTTCCTGATCATGAACATAGAGATGTTATTAACAACAGGATCATATCATTAGGAGAATGATGTGATGGACATACTCCTATAGATAAGCGTAGCATAAAGATCAAGTCATTTAAATAGTTCAATTGCTATATGCTTTCTGATACATAGTAACCTAATTCCTTCGACCATGAGATCATGCATATCACCTTTGCCGGATGGATGCTTTGATGACATCAAACACCACACCGTAACAGGGTGGCTATAAAAGTGGCATTGAGTGTTCGGAAAGTATTGGTTGAAACACATGGATCAAGAGTGAGATTTGTCCATCCATATGACGGATAGATATACTCTGGGCCCTCTCGGTGGAATGTCATCCAATTAGCTTGCAAGCATGTGACTGGCTCACAAGGGATCACATATCACGGGAACGAGAAAAGAGTACTTATCAGTAACGAGGTTGAACTAGGTATGCAGAGATACCGACGATCATAACCTCGGATAAGTAAACTATCGTGAGACAAAGGGAAATTGGTATCGTATGTAAGTGGTTCATTCGATCGCAAAGTAATCGTAGAAGTATGTGGGAGCCATATGAATTTCCAGATTCCTCTATTGGTTATTGTTCGGAGAAGTGTCTCGATCATGTCCGCATAATTCACGAACCGTAGGGAGACACACTTAAGGATTCGACGTTGTTTGAGTAGTTATGGTATTATGAGAAAGAGACCGAATGTTGTTCGGAGTCTCGGATGGGATCCGGGATATCACGAGGTGATCCGGAATGGTCCGGAGAATAAGATTCATATAAGGAAAGTCCCGTTTCGGAGTTCGGGAATGATTCCGGTGTTTTCATCGGGAATGTTCTAGAAAGGTTCCGGATTGTCCGGCACTCCGGGGGGGAGGGTACATGAGTGTGTCATTGAATGATTGCATCATGTACTAAGTGTTCTTGATGTTCCAAAAACATGAAAGTCAAATTGCCAGTTTGAAAGTCAAACGGCTAAAACAGGAAACTGTGGGAAACAGGAAACTGTGGGAAACAAGCAAGAGGAGTTGGAACCAACTTGGAGGAGGAGTCCCACTCCTCCAAGCCGGCGCCCAGCCCAAGGCCGACTTGGGGAGAGACTACCCTCCCCTGGCCGCGCCTCCCCACCCATAAAAGGAGGGGCAGGGCTCCCCTCCTAGAACACACAAGTTCCTATCTTCTACCTCCGGTTTAGAGCCGTTTTGGTTTAGAGCTTCTAATTGCTTTAGCCAGCGGTTTAGAGCCTTCTAATTGGTTTAGAGCCTTCTAATTGGTGTGTCTAATTACTAGACCACTAATAGCCTCTCTCATAAGCTCCACCATACTCGCACCGGCTTAAGGCGAAGCCCTGCGGGATCTCCCCTCTACTTCCGGTACCACGCCGTTGTGCTGCCGGAATCGCGAGGAGAGTGCTACAACCTCCGCTGCCTGCTGGAACAAGGGAGAGGAAGGTCTTCGTCGAGTACCGAACGTGTGACCGACTGCGGGAGCGCTGCCGGAACGTGGCGCCGGAAGGATCGTCTACGCGATCTTGAGATCGGAAAGAGTACGACTACATCACCCACGAGAATCTGCTCTCGTTAACCGCTTTGGAATCTTCGAGGGTAAGTTATACCATCGACTCGTTGCTACAATCTAGTAGATAGATCTTGGCTTGTTTGTTTGTATGCGATAGAAAATTTTTGTTTTCCATGCTACGAACCCCTACAGAAAGAGGGGGCAAACCGAGTTGGGGAGGAGTTCCCTCCTCCAACCGGCGGCCCACCTCCAAGCCGAGTTGGGGAGGGACTCCTCTCCCTCCCCCTTGGCGCGCCGGCCCCTCCACCTATAAAAGGAGGGGCAGGGCCCCCTCCTCTAGACACACAAGTTCCTATCCTCTAAATCTAAACCCTAGCCCTAGACCCCGGTTTAGAGCCGCTTTGGTTTAGAGCTTCTAATTGCACTAGCCTTCGGATTAGAGCCTTCTAATTGGTGTGTCTAAACCCTAGACCACTAAAGCTCTCTCATACTCCACCATACTCGCTCCGGCTTAAGGCGAAGCCCTGCGGGATCTCCCCTCCACTTCCGGTACCATGCCGTTGTGCTGCCGGAATCGCGAGGAGAGTGCTACAACCTCCGCTGCCTGCTGGAACAAGGGAGAGGAAGGTCTTCGTCGAGTACCGAACGTGTGACCGACTGCGGGAGCGCTGCCGGAACGCAGCGCCGGAAGGATCGTCTACACGATCTTGAGATCGGGGAGAGTACGACTACATCACCCACGAGAATCCGCTCTCGTTAAACACTTTGGAATCTTCGAGGGTAAGTTATTCCATCGACTCGTTGCTACAATCTAGTAGATAGATCTTGGCTTGTTTGTTTGTATGCGATAGAAATTTTTTGTTTTCCATGCTACGAATCCCTACATATTAATGTTTCCTATTAATACAATTATAGCATGGTATGTAAACATTTATCATAAGTATGAAGATATGATAATAACCACTTTATTATTGCCTCTTGGGCATATCTCCAACAGTCTCCCACTTGCACTAGAGTCAATAATCTAGTTTCAAACCTTTGTGTATTCAACACCTATGGCTTTCCGGTGTTGTATGTACACGATTGCTAGTGGTCAACTGATCTCCGTATCTGACACTTCCAGGTCCGTGTGTAATTGCATGTCTTTGCGTCTCTACGCATCACTCATTCTCTAATGAGATGGCTTTGTATAATTTTGGTCCTTTGGTGAGACCTTTAGTTCTTTGGGGTTAAAACATGTTGATAATATTGTCGTACAATATATCTTCATAGTATTATCCCGCTGTGAACTACAACTAGTTTGACAACAAACTACTTGACACAAATGCCCTCTTTAGCTGCTATTATAGCAGTCATATACTTAGCCTTTTGTTGTAGTATCTGTCACAATGTCTTAACTTTGGAACTCATCCAAATCCATTATGGAACTTAATTTCCATTATATTGTGCCACCCTTAGTTTAGATTGAGATAAACTTAATTTGTACTTTGTGACAAAACTAGTATCAATGTAGTACTTTTACAATGAACTAACCATCTATTTGTCACTTCTACAAATAATATACTCTTAGTTCTTCCAAAGGATCATAAGAATATCCTTACTATTGTCCAATGATCAACTTATGAATCATTCTGGTATATGCTCATAACATTTAGAGCATAGGACATATCTGGATTTGTACATATCACAACATGATTTATATAAATACTCTTTGTGATTTCATACATCAAGTATCAATCTATACTTGAATCTTTGTTTCACTTACCAAGTGTCAATACACTTGAATATATCATCAATATTGAACTCATTCAATCCTTTTCTGTGCGACAAGAACCTTTCTTGTAGTTTCTATATTGAACTCATTCAATATATCATCTATGTACTTTCGGCACAACCATGTTAGCGTCTATTGATGCCAAATATTTGGGTTTTGCCTAAGTCTTTCATCGGGATGAAATTCTTAATATGTGTTAATAAAAGATACATCATTTCCAATCAACAATATGTGTTCCACATAATGTATTAGAAACATGTCTTAGCGCTCCCACTTAATTTCTTGCAAATGCAAGCATCTTCATCGTCTCCGACGAATTTAAACTCCTTTAACAGTTTCATCATAGTGAAGATTCCAACTCTGCAATGCTTACTTCAACCATTGAAGTTTGCATATGCATTTAGCATCCTTTGAATTAACAAAACCCTTTGGACCGTGTCATGCACACGTCCTAGGTAACAATTCTATTAGAAGAACTTGTTTTGTTTATTCAACTACCACATAAAAAAATTATATGTAGTGGTTGCTACATTAATCCGTCTAGACTAAATATCGCTATGAAAGATCAAATCTTGTCATATTCAACCTTTGAACATTGTTGTGAACTCTTTCCCAACATGTCGACTATTTCATAGATGTGCAACATCCATGTCTATTTCTTTATAGATCCAAACACAACTGTAAGGTCTTACACCTTTCTCGAGGGTCCTTCAAGTTCAAAACTTGATTTCTCGTGTATGGAACTATCACGGATTTTATGGCTTCAAGCCATTTTACGGAGTCAGGGCCCATCATCGCTTCTTTGCATGTAGTCGGTTCATTATTCTCAAATAATGATTCAATCCTCAAATCTTGATATTTGATTGTTTACCCGACCTACTTGGTTCAGTAGGAACTTAGACCTCTGTGACCGCAACCTTTGAGGCACGTGAGCCATGAGCATTGTTGCTGCCTCCGGAACACTTTTCGGCGCTGCGCAACTTTGATCATATATAGCTAAGGTTCTTTTAACCTTGTCAAAGTTCTATTGTCCCCCCCCCCACTTAACTTTTCACGGAAAATTCCTTCTCAAAGAAACTTGACGTTCTAAGCGACAAACATTTTTGTCTTTGGTGTTTATGGAGGAATTCTTAACAGTGATTCGGAAATAACATACAAAGACAGGTTCATCCGACTTTGGTTGCAAACATATTTCTTGTGCATAGCATACCAATGTTTAAGAAAGGACAACTTGGGCTTTATCCCAAACCATAACTTTATATGGTGTCATTTCAACGGATTATGATGGAGCTCTTTTCAGTGGAAAAACGGTAGTCTCTATAGCTTTTAATCTTTAAAATATAATGGCAGTTTTATGAATTACACCTTCGATCTTACCATGTCAAACAAGGTTTAATTACATATCTCGAATGCTCCATACTCTTATGGTGTTTCGGGACATGCAAATCCACAGAACGATTCCTTAAATCTTAGGTATTATGCTAAACTTGTAACTCAAATATCTTCCTTTATGATCTTATCATAAACTATTTATATTCTTGTTACAATGATCTTGCACTTCATCTTGAAAGTCTTTGAACTTTTTCAAATGTTTCATACTTCATCCTTATTAAGTAAATATTCATATATTCACTCAAATTTTCGGAGAAAGCATATGAATTTGAAATCCATCGCTCTTGACTACACATAATGGACTTCGTACAACAATATGTACAAGTTCCAATAAGCTAGTCATTCGTTCCCTTTTTGGCCTATGAACGAAGTTTTAATTATCTCTAGGAAAGTTTCACAAGCGTCATGTGATCAAAAATCAAAAGACTCCAAAGTTCCATCCACATGGAGTTTCTTCATGTTTTCTTTCCAATATAATTTAAACGGCGATGTCACTTCCTAAGCGATCTTTCAATCAATTTGTCTTTCGACATTTTTAGCACTAGTTTCATGGATGTGATTTCTCCAACGAGATTTGTGAATCATCCATCTTTTATGGATTACGGCAATTATTTGAACAACCCTTTTGTTCTCATAATACCTGATAAAACAAATCTTGAAGGCAAGCTTTGATGTTTAACGAGCAACACAATAACCCTTTATTTGTTCTTGATGAACATCCATATTCTTTTGCTAGTTACTTAGGCCATTGTAGTTCATGAATTGTGTCGTTTCGTATGACGATTCACACCAACAAATTCAGTATCAAATACTTGAGAACCACATTGTTTAATAAGCAAAGAATATAGCCATAACATGTATATCATCTATATACTTAAGCTGAACAATTCTAGTCTTTTCCTTTCTGCCATATATTTATGAGATTCTCTTTCAATATTTCCTTTTTTGTTTGAAATAATCTATCAACATCAATAGTGGAGTCATACATATGACACATAGTCCAAAGCGTGTATAGTTAAATACCAATGTCTTTGGACTTGCACTTTGAAGTAGATCACCATCATCAAATGTTTGGTGTTCTTTCAAATTCCATTCTTTAGTAATCTCTTGGTGTGGTAAATATTTTACCTACATCAAATATTCACCCTTATCATGGAATTATTCATGATCAAGCTACTTTTAGCTTATAAAGATGAATCACGAGTATAATGTTGCTCTCCAAAACCTTTTGGTGGATTAGGACAACTAGTGTTTCCAACCTATTGCAAATTCTCATCAAATATGAGAACATGACTTTTGCCATATTATACTCTATCATGTTGTAACCAAAACTTCGTTTCAGATATCACAATATCTTCCACACATCATGGTTTCTGAAACAACTCTTTCAGATCCTAGATAACCTTGATATTAAGACAATCCTTTGAATATCAAGAATCATGGAGACAAACATGATACTCATACACTAACTCTTGGAATTGTCACTCTTGTTTTAATACCAATTATTAAACTTCATGGAGTAACCGGAACTTACTGAAAGTTTGCAATAGGACTTTTAAACTTTAGATTAACACTTCAAAACAATACGATACCAGTTCGTAAAGTAACTAACCAGAATTCTATAGTTCTATCATCTCAATTAAAACTAAGCGCAAGGTGGTAAACGGATGCCAATGACTACAACAATTATGCAAATTCACTTTGATTTAATTTATGATAAATAGTGTTCAACTTTTAATCATATTGCCGTTGAACTCCCACTCAAAACAATATCCCTCACATTGTTTTAGTGATCACACGAACCAAATCCACCACATCAAAACCGATCATCACGAGAGTTGATGTAGCTTCAATGGCGAACAATCATCATGTTCATCATATCTACTATATGACTCATGCTTTACCTTTCGGTGATCCGTGTTCCGAGACCATGTCTGTACATGCTAGGCTCATCAAGATTAAACCTTAGCTTCCGCATGAGCAAATCTGGCTTGCTCACGTTGTATACACTCGCATGATCTAACACACCCGATCATCACGTGGTGCTTCGAAACAACGAGCTTTAGCAACGGTGCTTACTAATGATGAACACTTTAAAACTTGAAATTGTGTGCTTGAGGGATCATCTTATAATGCTACCGTCGTAAACTAAGCAATACAAGATGCATCAAAGGATTAACATCACATGCAATTCATAATATGTGATATGATATGGCCTTTATTCTTTGTGCTTTCGATCTCCATATTCAAGCACGAACATGATCTCCATCATCACCGGCATTGCATCAAGGTCAATGATGCTGCTCCATGGTTGTCGTCCACCAGCTTCAACTATTACAACTACTTTGAATAGACACGCGGGTCTTAACAGAATTTAAAGACAACCATATGGCTCCTGCCGGTTGCCAACTTACAATAAGGAACATTGCATACATCAAATATAATCACAATCATGGCCATATCACATCACAGCACACCCGTGCAAAACAAAGTTAGACGCCTCTAATTTTCTTTGCATGTTTTACGTGGTTTGGGGCTTTCAATAAGTGTCGTTCTAACTTATGAACAAGAACCACAACATTGATACTAGTATTGTCAATCACCCGTTGTAAATTGAATCTTAACTATGTTGGGAGAAACAGGCACCCGCAAAGCCACTTATGCAATACAAGTTGCATGTCAAGCGTGGAGCAAGTCTCATGAACGATGTCATGTAAGGTTAGCCCGGGCCGCTTCATCCCACCATCCCGCAAGATTCAAAGTACACAAGAAGCAATCGACAATAAAAGCATCAACGCCCACAATGACCATTGTGTTCTACTCGTGCAACAGATCTACATATAGACACGGCTCTGATACCACTCTAGGGTTTCGTAGCATGGAAAACAAAAATTTTCTACCGCATACAAACAAACAAGCCAAGATCTATCTACTAGATTGTAGCAACGAGTCGATAGAGGAACTCACCCTCGAAGATTCCAAAGCGGTTAACGAGAGCAGATTCTCGTGGGTGATGTAGTCGTACACTTCCGATCTCAAGATCGCGTAGACGATCCTTCCGGCGCTGCGTTCCGGCAGCGCTCCCGCAGTCGGTCACACGTTCGGTACTCGACGAAGACCTTCCTCTCCCTTGTTCCAGCAGGCAGCGGAGGTTGTAGCACTCTCCTCGCGATTCCGGCAGCACGACGGCGTGGTACCGGAAGTAGAGGGGAGATCTCGCAGGGCTTCGCCTTAAGTCGGAGCGAGTATGGTGGACTATGAGAGAGCCCTCGGTGATCTAGGGTTTAGACACACCAAGGAGGGGTTGCTAGGGCCGACGGCTAGGGCTTGGAGGTGCCCAAGTCGGCGGCTAGGGGAGAAACCCTAGGCGGCGGCAATGGTGGGCGGCGGCGGCTAGGGTTAGGTTTAGAGGGGGCAATCTTGTGTGTTAGGAGGGGAGCCCTGCCCCTCCTCTTATAGGAGGGAGGCGCCGGCCAAGGGGAGGGGAATCCTGTGGCATCCCGCAAAACCACTACTAGAAAATCGCGTTGTTTTTGTGCATTGCATCATCATGACCGCAGGCTCATGTCATCATGCCACATTGCATTTGAGCATCGTCATCATCTTGCATTGTTTGCATAAAACTATTTTCGAAAAACCTGTTTTTGTTTCCTAAACTCCCCGTCTTTGTTCAAACACAAAACCCGGGTCTCCGGATTATTTTGTTTTGTCTGCCAACGGATTTCAAACGCCCTGTTTTAAATAAATAAAAAGTTTCAATATTTTTAGGGGGCAGCCGAACCGGGCCGATCCGACCCAGTCGGCCACCCCAGTACAAAATCGGGCCACCTAAATCTTTTCCTACCCAATCCTATCTACCCAGCCCCCCTCCACCTCACCTCACCCTATCACCTCATGCCACCTCATAACCCTCCCTTCCCCCATCCAATCCCAGCCCGCCACCTGGCCACCCTCTCTCTCACCCCCACTCCCCACCCACCCCTGCCGCCCCACACACGCACAGCACACCCACCAAACGCACACAGCAGCACACCCCAGCACACACCACACACGCACGCCTGCTCCCTCTGGCCCCACCTCCTGCCCCACCCGACCGCGTCCTCCCCCTCCTGCCCCGCGTCTCTCTCCCCTCCCTTCTTCTCCGCTCGCTCCTCTCCCTACCCCGCGTCGGCCGCCCGTCTCCGGTGCCCCCGCCTCCTGCCGCGGAGCTCGCTGCCGGCCAGCGTCCCTGCCACGGACTCCAGCGCCTCCGCCCCGCCGCCCGCTCGTGTCGGCCTCTCGAGCGTCCCCGCCTCCCTCTGCCGCCGGCCCGCCTCTACTTCGCCGGAGCCTAGCTCTGCGCACCCCCGGCCGCCTCCACGCGAGACCTCCGCCGCCCGCCCTTCAACCACAGCGCCCTCCCGCCGCCTGTCTCCCCGCGCTCGGGCCCTTCCCCCCACCGACGGGTCGCCGCCGCTGCCAAGCTCCAGCCCGCCCGCCTCCGCACCGGCGCCGGCCTCCTCCTCCCGCGACTGCCTCCCGCCGTCTTCACCAGGCCGCTGCCGGTCCTCCCTTCCCTCTGGCCGCCTGGCGCCTCGGCCGACGCCGCCCCTGCACCGAGCCGCCTCAACCGGCGCCACCCGGCGCCCTCGTCCCTCCACCATGCGCGCCCGCCGCCGCGGGACACCGTCGTCCGGCACCTCGCCCGCCTCCAGCTTGCGGCAGGCCCCCGTCGACCAAGCGCCGTCGCCTCCCCGCCTCTCCCCTTGCGTCGGCAAGCCGCCACCGGCCACGTGCGCTCGGCGCCCTTGCGAGGTCCCTGCAGCACAGCTGCGTGGCCAGCGTCCAAGGAAGCCTCGAACCACACCCTGGTGTTCCGCGCGTGGAGGCCGGATGAACACCATGCTTAGTGGAGTTTGCAGGCCGTTTGTTTTCCACGGACATCATGTGTCACCACCTGTGTATGAGGGTCTGGTCCTCTGAAGCATCTTCCGTGGCAAACCCTATCGTGATGTCGCCAAGATCTTCCAAGGACAGAGCGACACCAAGTTCTACCCCGACAAGTTGCACAAGACCCTTGAACCCGACACCCTCGAAACGTCAAGATCTTCTACACGGAGCATTTGTCCGAGGCCGCGAACCTGCAAGAACTTCATCATAGAATGTTGTGGCATCCCGCAAAACCACTACTAGAAAATCGCGTTGTTTTTGTGCATTGCATCATCATGACCGCATGCTCATGTCATCATGCCACATTGCATTTGAGCATCGTCATCACCTTGTATTTGCTTGCATAAAACTATTTTCGGAAAAACCTATTTTTGTTTTCTAAACGCCCCGTCTTTGTTCAAAACACAAAACCCGGGTCTCCGGATTATTTTGTTTTGTCGGCCAACGGTTTGCAAAAAACCTGTTTTAAATAAATAAAATATTTAATTATTTTTAGGGGGCAGCCAACCGGGCCGATCCGACCCAGTCGGCCACCCCCAGTTCAAACGGTCCACCAGAATCCTAAAACTACCCAATCTAATCTACCCAAACCCCCTCCACCTCACCCCACCCAATCCTCTCTCGCCACCTCACCCTCATCCCAATCCCCACCCAACCAGACACCGCCACCTCACCCCCACTCCCTCCCTCTTTCCTGCCCACACCACACACGCAACGCACGCCCTGCTGGCCACCTGGCCCACGGCCACAGCCCCCATTCCCCCTGGCCAACCACCCCTGGACACGCCTCCCCATCCCACCGTTCCCGGCCCCACCTGCCAAGGCCCGCTCCCCGACCCCGCTCGCCCCGCTCCTCTCTCTCTTCCCGACCGCGTCCTCTCCCCAGCCCCGCACGCCCGCCTCTCTGCTCGCGTCCGCCGCCGCCAGAGCCTCTCCCTCCCCGAGCTCCCTCGCCCCGACCTCCGCCGCGGCCGCGTGACCCCGCCGCCGGCCGACCTCGTGCCGCCCCCGCCGCCGCGGTCCGGCGCCCTGCCAACCGCGCTCGCCGCCCCCTCTCCCGCCTCCCCGCGGCCTCTCCTTCCCCTCCGGCCAGGCGAGCTCGCTCCGGCCGCGTGGTCCTCCGTCGACGCCCCGCCTCTGCTTCCCCCCCGTTCCCCTGGCGCCCTCGCCGTCCTCCGCTGTCCCCGAGCAGAGCCCGGCCGGCCGCGCCCTCCTCTGCCTCGTAGCGTGTCGCCAGTCGCCACCTCTAGCCCTGGTCCGCCTCGCCGACCTCGTCGCCAGCAAAGCCGTCCCCTCTCTGCGGTCTGCTCCGTCTCGAGCTGCTCGTGGGCCCGCTGCCGTTCACAGGACCACCTCGAAAGCTGCTGTTGGTACCATGTTCTATGAGATCAAGGTGTCATGTTGGTGATAAAGAGCTCTTCAAGATCTACCCGATGTTGTACCGATGGGGTGGGTAATACATCGACTATGCGCCGCATGGCAAGATCTTCGGAACAACCCCAACCTAGGCCACCGGAGTGCGACAACAAGATAGAACCCCGACGGAACCCCGAAGACGGAATCCGAACCTGTCGGAACGACAAGTTCTTCTACCCTACACGCCAAGTTCGTCCTCTCGGAACCGAAGACCGTGGACGCCAAGTCCCCGGGTTCAAGGGCGTCAAGACCCTGACCCCGAAGACCGAACCCGGACGCCAAGATCGCCACCGGAACGACAAGCACTTCGCCGCGGAACGCCAAGATCTGCATCCCGAACGCCAAGACCGACCCGATACACGGACCCGACCAGGTCTTCGCGACGACAAGAACGACACCGACCAGGACGCCGAACGCCAAGCCCTTCATCTCGGACCCAGTAGCCCTGATCCGCACCTGTTCCCCGTCGATCCCTGAGACCGAACCCGAACCCCCAGAACCAAGATCTTCCGAACCAGATGTGTGAACCTTTTCCCGAGCCCCTATTTTTATAATGATATATACCTGTTGCATATTAATTTGTTCATCTCGCATGCATATCATGTGGTTTGGGGGCCTTATGCCGATTCACCTCATAATTAAATATGGGGCCCATATGCGGGCAAATCTAGTCTTATATTGGCCCCATTTAAATTGTGCATCGAACCGGTGATATATTTTGCCATGTTAAGACAACATTTAAATTGCGGGGTATCTAAACAACTAGAACCATATATTTAATTGTCGGGACCCCGGTTCCGCTTAATATGGCCTAATTGCATCGCACATTTGCCATGTCATACATCATACATGCATCATGCCCGATCTTTTGCCGTAGTATTAAATAGTGCATCCGGTGTTTATTCTAGCGTTTTGCTTCTTCGCGGATAAGGCCGTCGAGTTGATGTGAGCTTCGACCCGTTCTTCGGATGAACCTTCGGCAATGTTTTCAGGCGAGCATCTCCCCCTTTCTACCTATCTTACTTTTATAGTATTTATTCCCTCCTGTTGATCTATTGCTATCTGTGTTGCGTTGCTCCAGTTTTTCGTACCCGTGATATCCCTTGCAGCCTTATATCGCCTTGGACACCTCCTATTACCTGTTGTTTGGTAGATAGTTGGACCTGCGCGTCGTAGTCGCTTGCTCAAGTGCTGTTGCGTGCCGTCAAGTACCACAGTTGTTGGAGTATTGCCGTGTGTTTATTGTTGGAGATGGTCATAACTTTAATTACTGTTTAACAACTAAAATTGAAGTAAGTAAGCAGAGGCACAGGTGGGCAATAGATGTTATTTGGTTGTTAACCGTCCACTTGTGTCCCGTAGGACCCCGAGTACTTGATACCTGTTCCTTGAATATTCGCGCTATCCACATCCGGGAGGATTATGGGACCCCCCTGAGCCAGAGCTTGATTCATTCTTATTTCTTGGGGCCACAAACTAGTTTGAGGTTTTATTTACTATCCTGTACTTATGCCATGCTTTACTGCTTTATTTAAATTGTGCGAGGTACTGCACACTGTACTGTTTAGGTAAGCGGAGTGTTTTCGCGGTATCGACAAGCCCAGTCACATTTTCGGGTTCCCAGTCGTTTACAGCCACTGGCGCAAACCTTGAGTCCGTCTCGGAGTCAGCTAACTTCGTTGCGGGTGTACTCAATGGGGTGGCCCCCTGAAATATTTCTGAATCCTGTGATTGCTTTGTCGTGACTGCCTCGTTGGGTTTTGATTTGGTTTTTCCGAGGTTGATCGAGTGTGTGTTGCTATTTGTGCACCCCTGCAGGGTAAAACTTTCTGAAAGCCGTGTCCGCGGTTATGGACGACTTGGAGCACAGTATCTCGATCATAGACAACTATAACTAAAGTAGTGCTATAAATTTGACTTTATAATGACTAGTAATCAGCTTCACTATAATGGAATGGCTAAATAAAATTGCCAACAAATGCCTGATCGGGTTGTCGCTTACTACCATTGTACCTGACTAGTAAATAATGCAACTATAACGGAATGGCTAAATAAAAGTACCAACAACTGCTGGGTTTTAGGGATATCTCATGCTAACTGTATCTGACTAGTAAGTGTTGCAACTACAACGGAATGGTTAACTAAAACTGCCCACTGCTTATTATATCAGGATGACTCATGCTATTTATATTTGACTAGTAATTGCCGCAACTATGGCGGAATGAGTAAAACTGTCAACGGTGTGAGTTCCTCGGTTGACTTCCTCGTTTGGTCTCGAGGGGGAAAACATCAGGATGGGTTTGTTTGATGGTAGCATCAGGTTGGTTCCGAATAGGGCTTTCTTATCCCTCTCTGATAGCCGACAGTGATATCGAGTCTCTATAGGTTGTGTAGTGCATGCTGCGCTGCCGCTCAGTCCACCATACCTTATGTAGGCGAGGACCGCCGAATTCTAGCCTCGCCGTGTACTGGCCTCAGTACTGACGCTCCTCTTTTTCCTTTGCCCTTTGTCGGCACCCCTTTTGTTTAAGCAGGTTTTGAGATCGACGTCGTTAGCGGGGTTACCCTTCCGGCTTGGCCTGGGCAGGGTTATGGACGCCATTGGTTATTCTTCAGGGCTCTTAGCCCCATTTGCATCTTGTCCGTAGTCGGACGCTCTATCATTTTCAAGGTGATTTGGATCTTTGTTCTGTATATCTGTATTCTTGACTCATGGAGTCGTGTTGTATATATATCTGTTCTGTGGGTCCCATCGAGGACTGTTGTGTAATGTTATTACTTCGTTTTCCACCCGCACGAAAGTGCCTGGTGGGCACCTTTGAATCGTGTCTATGCCGGTTTGGCGGAATCGCTGAAACTTGCATAGGGTCGATTCTGAGGGTGTTACAAATGCGAAGACCTCGTTCTCGGACTGAAGGCCCTGAGCTCTTCTTCACGGATCCGATGGTCGGAACCCCGAAGACCGATCCCTCGAACCCCTCGGAACTCCATGTTCTCCTACCCGGAGACCCCGATGCCTTCGACACGGAGCACCGAGGATGCCTTCATGGGACGCCAAGACACCCGTCGAACCCCGAAGACCGAACCCCGTGGACTGACATGATCTTCTTCACGGATACGACAAGTACTTCCTCGAGGATGCCAAGTTCTGCATCTCGGACGCCAAGACCGACCCGATACACGGACCCGACAAGACCTTCGCGACGGCAAGATCGACCGCTTGGACCCAAGTTCTCCGTATCGACACAACAAGTTCTCCATCTGGAATCTGAACCTCGATCCCTGTTGAACCCTGAGAACCGACCCTGAACCCCTCGGAGCCCAAGTTCGCCGAACCCTAATGTGTGACCCTAAGCCCCTATTTTTATAATAATATATACTCATGCATATTAAAATTGCCATACTTGCATGCATACTTGTCTGTGGTTTGGGGGCCTTATGCCGGTTCACCTAATTAAATATGAAGGCCATATGCGGGCAAATCTAGTCTTATATTTGCCTCATTTAAATTTGTGTAGCAACCCGGTGATATATTTAGCCATGTTAAGACAACATTTAAATTGCGGGGTAGCTAAACAACTATAACCATTTAATTAATTGTCAGGACCCTTGTTCCGCTTAATATTGCCTAGTCCCATCGCATCTTTGCCATGTCATGCATCATACATGCATCATGCCCGATCTTCTGCCGTAGTATTAAATAGTGCATCCGGTGTTTCTTCTAGTGCTTTGCTTCTTCACGGATTAGGCCGACGAGTTGATGCGAGTGTCGACCCGATCTTCGGATGAACCTTCGGCAATGCTTTTCAGGCGAGCATCTCCCCCTTTCTACCTATCTTACTTTTATAGTATTTATTCCCTCCTGTCGATCTATTGCTAACTGTGTTGCGATGCTCTAGTTTCCGTACCTGTGATATCCCGTGCAGCCTTATATTGCCTTGGACACCTCCTATTACCTGTTGTTTGGTAGATAGTTGGACCTGCGCGTCGTAGCCGCTTGCTCAAGTGCTATTGCGTGTCGTCAAGTACCACCGTTGTTGGAGTATTGCCATGTGTTTATTGTTGGAGATGATCAAGACTTTAATTACTGTTTAACAACTAAAAATTGAAGTAGGTAAATGCAGAGGCACAGGTGGGCAATAGATGTTATTTGGTTGTTAACCGTCCACTTGTGTCCCGTAGGACCCCGAGTACTTGATACCTGTTCCTTGAATATTCGCGCTATCCACATCCGGGAGGATTATGGGACCCCCCTGAGCCAGAGCTTGATTCATTCTTATTTCTTGGGGCCACAAACTAGTTTGAGGTTTTATTTACTATCCTGTACTTATGCCATGCTTTACTATTTTATTTACGATTGTGCGAGGAGCACCTGTTCTGTTTAGGTAAGCGGAGTGTTTTCGCGGTATCGACAAGCCCAGTCACATTTTCGGGTTCCCAGTCGTTTACAGCCATTGACGCAAACCTTGAGTCCGTCTCGGAGTCAGCTAACTTCGTTGCGGGTGTACTCAATGGGGTGGCCCCCTGAAATATTTCTGAATCCTGTGATTGCTTTGTCGTGAAGGCCTCGTTGGGTTTTGATTTGGTTTTTCCGAGGTTGATCGAGTGTGTGTTGCTATTTGTGCACCCCTGCAGGGTAAAACTTTCTGAAAGCCGTGTCCGCGGTTATGGACGACTTGGAGCACAGTATCTCTATCATAGACAACTATAACTAAAGTAGTGCTATAAATTTGACTTTATAATGACTAGTACTCAGCTTCACTATAATGGAATGGCTAAATAAAACTGCCAACAATTGCTTGTTTGGGTTGTCGCTTGCGACCATTGTATCTGACTAGTAAGTATTGCAACTACAACGGAATGGCTAAATAAAAGTACCAACAACTGCTGGGTTTGGGGATATCTCATGCTAATTGTATTTGACTAGTAAGTGTCGCAACTACAACGGAATGGTTAACTAAAATTGCCCACTACTTATTATATCAGGATGATTATCTATACTTGACTAGTAATTGCGGCAACGATAACTGAATAAATAAAACTGCCAACTGTGTGAGTTCCTCGGTTGACTTCCTCGTTTGGTCTCGAGGGGGAAACACCAGGATGGGTTTGTTTGATGGTAGCATCAGGTTGGTTCCGAATAGGTCTTTCTTATCCCTCTCTGATAGCCGACAGTTATATCGAGTCTCTATAGGTTGTTTAGTGCATGCTGCGCTGCCGCTCAGTCCACCATACCTATGTAGGCGAGGACCGCCGAATTCTAGCCTCGCCGTGTACTGGCCTCAGTACTGACCGCTCCTCTTTTTCCTTTGCCCTTTGTCGGCAGCCCTTTTGTTTTAGCAGGTTTCGACGTCGTTAGCAAGGTTACCCTTCCGGCTTGGCCTGGGCAGGGTTATGGACGCCATCGGTTATTCTTCAGGGCTCTTAGCCCCATTTGCATCTTGTCCGTAGCCGGACGCTGTATCGTTTTCAAGGTGATTTGGATCTTTGCACTGTATATCTGTATTCTTGACTCATGGAGTCGTTGTTGTATATATCTGTTCTGTGGGTCCCATCGAGGACTGTTGTGTAATGTTATTACTTCGTTTTCCACCCGCACGAAAGTGCCTGGTGGGCACCTTTGAATCGTTTCTATGCGGGTTTTGGCGGGAAGCGCTAAAACTTGCATAGGGTCGATTCTGAGGGTGTTACAGAGTGGTATCAGAGCTCAGCAGTTGCGATACCCCACAAGTCCAGCCTGTAGGATAACCTAGCTAACGGCCGAAGTAGAGTGTCAAAACTATTTTTGCAAAATCGGTTGGATAGTTCTGATTAGGTCTGATTTTACTCCTTACCCCTCTGCTGCTCTCCTCTCACCTCTGCGTTTTTTGAATCCGCTCTCTTCTCTCTCTTCGAGTCCAGGATTTCTCGTGGTTGGGATCCGTCGTACCTTCAGGGTTTCGCTTCCTCCTTTGATAACGGTGTTCTACCATCTGGTGTTCATGCTGTCTGAGGAATCCGTCTACTGTGGTACCATTCTTTGTTCCTTGTTTGTGCCTTCCGGTGTTTTCCGACGCGACGACATCACCTACGCCAGATCCGATGCGGAGTCTGCATCACGCCTTTTGTTTCTGAATCTCGATTGACAAGATCTTCAGTCTAAATTCTGAAAGTTGGTTGCATAATCCGTCTGTTCATGTACATAGTAATGCTTTGAGTGCGGGATGGAGTCGCGACCATACCACTACTCTTATCATTCGCTTTTGTACACTGAATGGTGGATCGATGCAATTCTTACTCCTTCCATGGAAGTTAGAGGTGGACTTACCTTTAACTCCTCCATTGTTTATCCGGAGAGCTCCCTCGACGAACATGAGAAACGACCTCTTGTTGGTGGTGTCGCCAATTTCAAGATGAAGAAAGAACCCTTGTTAGTGGTGTCGCGAAGATCTACACGATGCGAGAAGATTCAGATCGCCGCCCTTCGTCCCGGTACCATGAGGCGGATCTCGAGGGCGAGATCCATTGTTAGTGGTGTCGAATTGTGGCATCCCGCAAAACCACTACTAGAAAATCGCGTTGTTTTTGTGCATTGCATCATCATGACCGCAGGCTCATGTCATCATGCCACATTGCATTTGAGCATCGTCATCATCTTGCATTGTTTGCATAAAACTATTTTCGAAAAACCTGTTTTTGTTTCCTAAACTCCCCGTCTTTGTTCAAACACAAAACCCGGGTCTCCGGATTATTTTGTTTTGTCTGCCAACGGATTTCAAACGCCCTGTTTTAAATAAATAAAAAGTTTAAATATTTTTAGGGGGCAGCCGAACCGGGCCGATCCGACCCAGTCGGCCACCCCAGTACAAGATCGGGCCACCTAAATCTTTTCCTACCCAATCCTATCTACCCAGCCCCCCCTCCACCTCACCTCACCCTATCACCTCACGCCACCTCATAACCCTCCCTTACCCCATCCAATCCCAGCCCGCCACCTGGCCACCCCCTCTCTCACCCCCACTCCCCACTCACCCCTGCCGCCCCACACACGCACAGCACACCCACCAAACGCACACAGCAACACACCCCAGCACACACCACACACGCACGCCTGCTCCCTCTGGCCCCACCTCCTGCCCCACCCGACCGCGTCCTCCCCCTCCTGCCCCGCGTCTCTCTCCCCTCCCTTCTTCTCCGCTCGCTCCTCTCCCCACCCCGCGTCGGCCGCCCGTCTCCGGTGCCCCCGCCTCCTGCCACGGAGCTCGCTGCCGGCCAGCGTCCCCGCCACGGACTCCAGCGCCTCCGCCCCGCCGCCCGCTCGTGTCGGCCTCTCGAGCGTCCCCGCCTCCCTCTGCCGCCGGCCCGCCTCTACTTCGTCGGAGCCCAGCTCTGCGCACCCCCGGCCGCCTCCACGCGAGACCGCCGCCGCCCGCCCTTCGACCATAGCGCCCTCCCGCCGCCTGTCTCCCCGCGCTCGGGCCCTCCCCCCACCGACGGGTCGCCGCCGCCGCCAAGCTCCGGCCCGCCCGCCTCCGCACCGGCGCCGGACTCCTCCTCCCGCGACTGCCTCCCGCCGTCTTCCCCAGGCCGCTGCCGGTCCTCCCTTCCCTCTGGCCGCCTGGCGCCTCGGCCGACGCCGCCCCTGCACCGAGCCGCCTCAACCGGCACCACCCGGCGCCCTCGTCCCTCCACCATGCGCGCCCGCCGCCGCGGGACACCGTCGTCCGGCACCTCGCCCGCCTCCAGCTTGCGACAGGCCCCCGTCGACCAAGCGCCGTCACCTCCCCGCCTCTCCCCTTGCGTCGGCAAGCCGCCACCGGCCACGTGCGCTCGGCGCCCTTGCGAGGTCCCTGCAGCACAGCTGCGTGGCCAGCGTCCAAGGAAGCCTCGAACCACACCCTGGTGTTCCGCGCGTGGAGGCCGGATGAACACCATGCTTAGTGGAGTTTGTAGGCCGTTTCTTTTCCACGGACATCATGTGTCACCACCTGTGTATGAGGGTCTGGTCCTCTGAAGCATCTTCCGTGGCAAACCCTATCGTGATGTCGCCAAGATCTTCCAAGGACAGAGCGACACCAAGTTCTACCCCGACAAGTTGCACAAGACCCTTGAACCCGACACCCTCGAAACGTCAAGATCTTCTACACGGAGCATTTGCCGAGGCCGCGAACCCGCAAGAACTTCATCATAGAAGGCGAAGACCTCGTTCTCGGACCGAAGGCCCTGAGCTCTTCTTCACGGATCCGATGGTCGTAACCCCGAAGACCGATCCCTCGAACCCCTCGGAACTCCATGTTCTCCTACCCGGAGACCCCGATGCCTTCGACACGGAGCACCGAGGATGCCTTCATGGGACGCCAAGACACCCGTCGAACCCCGAAGACCGAACCCCGTGGACCGACATGATCTTCTTCACGGATACGACAAGTACTTCCTCGAGGATGCCAAGTTCTGCATCTCGGACGCCAAGACCGACCCGATACACGGACCCGACAAGACCTTCGCGACGGCAAGATCGACCGCTTGGACCCAAGTTCTCCGTATCGACACAACAAGTTCTCCATCTGGAATCTGAACCTCGATCCCTGTTGAACCCTGAGAACCGACCCTGAACCCCTCGGAGCCCAAGTTCGCCGAACCCTAATGTGTGACCCTAAGCCCCTATTTTTATAATAATATATACTCATGCATATTAAAATTGCCATACTTGCATGCATACTTGTCTGTGGTTTGGGGGCCTTATGCCGGTTCACCTAATTAAATATGAAGGCCATATGCGGGCAAATCTAGTCTTATATTGGCCTCATTTAAATTTGTGTAGCAACCCGGTGATATATTTAGCCATGTTAAGACAACATTTAAATTGCGGGGTAGCTAAACAACTATAACCATTTAATTAATTGTCGGGACCCTTGTTCCGCTTAATATTGCCTAGTCACATCGCATCTTTGCCATGTCATGCATCATACATGCATCATGCCCGATCTTCTGCCGTAGTATTAAATAGTGCATACGGTGTTTCTTCTAGTGCTTTTCTTCTTCAAGGATTAGGCCGACGAGTTGATGCGAGTGTCGACCCGATCTTCGGATGAACCTTCGGCAATGCTTTTCAGGCAAGCATCTCCCCCTTTCTACCTATCTTACTTTTATAGTATTTATTCCCTCCTGTCGATCTATTGCTAACTGTGTTGCGATGCTCTAGTTTCCGTACCTGTGATATCCCGTGCAGCCTTATATTGCCTTGGACACCTCCTATTACCTGTTGTTTGGTAGATAGTTGGACCTGCGCGTCGTAGCCGCTTGCTCAAGTGCTGTTGCGTGTCGTCAAGTACCACCGTTGTTGGAGTATTGCCATGTGTTTATTGTTGGAGATGATCAAGACTTTAATTACTGTTTAACAACTAAAAATTGAAGTAGGTAAATGCAGAGGCACAGGTGGGCAATAGATGTTATTTGGTTGTTAACCGTCCACTTGTGTCCCGTAGGACCCCGAGTACTTGATACCTGTTCCTTGAATATTCGCGCTATCCACATCCGGGAGGATTATGGGACCCCCCTGAGCCAGAGCTTGATTCATTCTTATTTCTTGGGGCCACAAACTAGTTTGAGGTTTTATTTACTATCCTGTACTTATGCCATGCTTTACTGTTTTATTTACGATTGTGCGAGGAGCACCTGTACTGTTTAGGTAAGCGGAGTGTTTTCGCGGTATCGACAAGCCCAGTCACATTTTCGGGTTCCCAGTCGTTTACAGCCATTGACGCAAACCTTGAGTCCGTCTCGGAGTCAGCTAACTTCTTTGCGGGTGTACTCAATGGGGTGGCCCCCTGAAATATTTCTGAATCCTGTGATTGCTTTGTCGTGAAGGCCTCGTTGGGTTTTGATTTGGTTTTTCCGAGGTTGATCGAGTGTGTGTTGCTATTTGTGCACCCCTGCAGGGTAAAACTTTCTGAAAGCCGTGTCCGCGGTTATGGACGACTTGGAGCACAGTATCTCGATCATAGACAACTATAACTAAAGTAGTGCTATAAATTTGACTTTATAATGACTAGTACTCAGCTTCACTATAATGGAATGGCTAAATAAAACTGCCAACAATTGCTTGTTTGGGTTGTCGCTTGCGACCATTGTATCTGACTAGTAAGTATTGCAACTACAACGGAATGGCTAAATAAAAGTACCAACAACTGCTGGGTTTGGGGATATCTCATGCTAATTGTATTTGACTAGTAAGTGTCGCAACTACAACGGAATGGTTAACTAAAATTGCCCACTGCTTATTATATCAGGATGATTATCTATACTTGACTAGTAATTGCGGCAACGATAACTGAATAAATAAAACTGTCAACTGTGTGAGTTCCTCGGTTGACTTCCTCGTTTGGTCTCGAGGGGGAAACACCAGGATGGGTTTGTTTGATGGTAGCATCAGGTTGGTTCCGAATAGGTCTTTCTTATCCCTCTCTGATAGCCGACAGTTATATCGAGTCTCTATAGGTTGTTTAGTTCATGCTGCGCTGCCGCTCAGTCCACCATACCTATGTAGGCGAGGACCGCCGAATTCTAGCCTCGCCGTGTACTGGCCTCAGTACTGACCGCTCCTCTTTTTCCTTTGCCCTTTGTCGGCACCCCTTTTGTTTTAGCAGGTTTCGACGTCGTTAGCAGGGTTACCCTTCCGGCTTGGCCTGGGCAGGGTTATGGACGCCATCGGTTATTCTTCAGGGCTCTTAGCCCCATTTGCATCTTGTCCGTAGCCGGACGCTGTATCGTTTTCAAGGTGATTTGGATCTTTGCACTGTATATCTGTATTCTGGACTCATGGAGTCGTTGTTGTATATATCTGTTCTGTGGGTCCCATCGAGGACTGTTGTGTAATGTTATTACTTCGTTTTCCACCCGCACGAAAGTGCCTGGTGGGCACCTTTGAATCGTTTCTATGCGGGTTTTGGCGGGAAGCGCTAAAACTTGCATAGGGTCGATTCTGAGGGTGTTACAAATCCCTCCCCAACTCGGATCCCAAGTGGGCCGGCGGTGGAGGAGGGACTCCTTCCCAACTCGGTTTCCACCTCCCTCTCCACTTCCCAAAAATAGCCGTTTGACTTTCAAATTGGCGTTTGACTTTTCAAACAAGGATTTGATTAAACCCTCTATTTTATTCAGCGATGACACTTAGTACATGATGCAATCATACCAACTTGATATAACACATTCATGTACCCTTCCCCTTCGGAGTGTCAGACATTCCGGAACTTTCTAGAACATTCCCGATGAAAACACCGGAACCATTCCCCAACTCCGAAACAGGACTTTCCTTATATGGACCATTCCGGATCTCCTCGTGATATCCCGGATCTCATCCGAGACTCCGAACAACATTCGGTCTCTTTCTCATCATTCCATAACTACTCAAACAACGTCGAATCCTTAAGTGTGTCTCCCTACGGTTCGTGAATTATGCGGACATGATCGAGACACTTCTCCGATCAATAACCAATAGAGGAATCTGGAAATTCATATGGCTCCCACATATTTCTACGATTACTTTGCGATCGAATGAACCACTTACATACGATACCAATTTCCCTTTGTATCACGATAGTTTACTTATCCGAGGTTATGATCGTCGGTATCTCTTCATACCTAGTTCAACCTCGTTACCGATAAGTACTCTTTTCTCGTTCCCGTGATATGTGATCCCTTGTGAGCTAGTCACATGCTTGCAAGCTAATTGGATGACATTCCACCGAGAGGGCCTAGAGTATATCTATCCGTCATATGGATGGACAAATCCCACTCTTGATCCATGTGTTTCAACCCATACTTTCCGAACACTCAATGCCACCTTTATAGCCACCCAGTTACGGTGTGGTTTTTGATGTCATCAAAGCATCGTGATAAGCATGATCTCATGGTCGAAGGAATTAGGTTACTATGTATCAGAAAGCTTATAGCAAATGAACTATATTAAATGACTTGATCTTTATGCTACGCTTAACTATAGGAGTATGTCCATCACATCATTCTCCTAATGATATGACCCTGTTGTTAATAACATCTCTATGTTCATGATCAGGAAACCATGATCATATATTAACCAACAAGCTAGTTTAACAAGAGGCTTTACTAGGGACTCTTTTATGTTTACAAATCACACAAGTATTAATGTTTCCTGTTAATACAATTATAGCATGGTATGTAAACATTTATCATAAGTATGAAGATATGATAATAACCACTTTATTATTGCCTCTTGGGCATATCTCCAACATAATTCTGTGTTCCTGACAGAATTCGTCTAATATTTTGGGAAAATACTCACCACCACGATCCAACCTAAGACGCTTGATCTTTCTATCCAGTTGATTTTCAACTTCGGCCTTATAGATTTTAAAGTAGTCTAAAGCCTCATATTTAGTTTGCAACAAGTAAACATAGCATAATTTAGTAGCATCATCTATCAACATCATGAAATATCTCATTTCACCTTTTGTCAACACACCATTCATCTCGCATAGATCAGAATGTATGAGTTCTAGAGGTGCCAAGTTTCTCTCCTCGGCAGCCTTGTGAGGCTTTCAAGGTTGCTTTGATTCCACACAACTATGGCACTTAGAACCTTTGGCAATAGTGAAATTCTGAATTAAACTCATACTGGACATCCGAGATATCAAACCAAAATTAATGTGACATAAACGAGAATGCCAAATACTGGTATCATCATTAACACCACCACAAATATGGTTCACGGATTTATTACAAAACTCTAAAAGTGAAAACCGGAACAAGCCTCCGAACTCATAACCTTTACCAATAAATTGTCCATGTTTCGAAACAACGACTTTATTAGACTCTAAGACAACCTTAAACCCATCTCTGCAAAGAAGGGAGCCACTAACGAGATTCTTGTTCATAGTAGGGATATGCTGCATGTTCCTCAGCTGCATGATCTTTCCAGAAGTAAACTTCAGATCCACCGTGCCAACACCACGAACAAAAGCATGTGATCCATTCCCCATTAGGACGGATGAATCCCGAGCGACCTGATAAGAAGTGAACATAGAGATGTCAGCACACACATGAACATTAGCACCCGTATCAAGCCACCAACACGGTGATTGAAATACTGAAAGAACAGTAAATAAATTACCATACCCATCGGTATTGCTAGCGGTCACGACGTTGACAGTCTTGGCCTTTTTCCCTCTGCGGTCTACGCGTTCTGGACAGTCCTTGGAAAAGTGGCCGTGCTCTCCACAAGTGTAACAAGACAGTTCACTCTTGTCCCTGTTCGTCTTCTTCTTCTTGAAGGTTGTAGTCTTTACAGGCTTGTTAAATGAGGGTTTGAAGTTCCCTTTGTTCTTGCCTATGGATTTGCCTTTCTGCACAAAGTTGGAAGTAGCATGACTCTCTCCTTTCTCAGTAGTGTCCTTAGCCCGAGCCTTCTCCTCAACATCAAGAGACGCTATCAGATTTTCAACTCATATCTCCTGTCTCTTGTGTTTGAGAGCTGTGACAAAGTTCCTCCATGAAGGGGGCAACTTAGCAATAATGCAACCCGCCACAAACTTGTCGGGTAAGGCACACTTAAGGAGTTCGAGCTCTTTGGCAATGCAATGTATATCATGAGCTTGTTGAACCACAAGAAGGTCTTTTGTCATCTTAAAATCATGAAAGCTCTCCATAATGTACAGTTCACTGCCAGCATCTGCAGCACCAAACTTTGTGTCCAGTACGTTCCAGAGCTCCTTCCCGTCTTTTATGTGCATAAACACATCACACAGACGGTCGACAAGAATGCTTAGAATGCATCCCACAAAGATAGTATTGGCTTCCTCGAACTTCCTCTGATCCTCGTTAGACATAGTTCCTTCAGGTTTGCCTTACTAATCTGAAACACTTTCATCGTGGTCAGCCAAAGCTCAGCCTTGTACTGCCACCTCTTAAAGTGCACACCGGTAAACTTATCCGGCCTCAATGCATCGGTAAAACCAGCCATTGTTAATTCAGGAAATTGCCTACAATAAGTTTTTAGATTATTAGGCATAATTTCCACCATTAATTCCAGAATATAAATCATGACAAAACCAACTACTAGCTCATGTAACTCGAACATACTAGATGTACTAAACAACAGGATGATCGGAAACAAACAACAGCTTAACATGTACTCGCAGAACATGATGAATAACCAAACAGAAGCACGTAGCACGTACCGTTCGGTTGTCGTAGTAGAAACTTTAGGGAAGACTGATCGAAGCAGATGGCGACGAAGACGACGGTAGGCAGCACCGCCTGATTTGGATTGAAGACGACACGTGATGGAGAATTCGAGCAGTCGCGCTTCCCAAAAACCTTATTCGCCCTCTCCCATACAGGATCACAAGGGCGAGTGGTACCGGAGACCTGCTCTCCCGTCCGCCGGTGCACGCCGGCAAGCGGGATGGAGTAGACTGCGGTGACAGCGCAAGTAAAGAGGATGGAAAAACCCTAAATTGGTTCTCGATCGTATTGTGGCGGCAGCCGCGCAAGACTTTATATAGAGAAGCTCTAATGGAGGCGAACGTGAGCCGAGTCCACGTTACGCATGTTCGGGTCGGTTATAGTAGTCCGGAAGCGACCCGAATAGGCTAACTACCCGCAACCCGCGGCGCGCGCGCCGTGACGAGACGGGCGGGCGTCGTCGTCGGAGGAGCGCGCGCGTGTATCTCTCTTATTGCTACTCACTTACAAAGTGGTGCAACACTCCACCTTATAAGGTGGTACAACTCTCCTCCAACTTTCCATGTGGGACTAAACTTGAGCTCCCACTCCACTTCCATGTGAGTTGCCACAAACATGGGCTCAAACACATATGGGCTGCCACAAATTTGGGCTTTGAGATTTAGGAAAAATCTGAAATACACATGGGCCTAAATAAATTGGCCCATTATTTCTAACAGAAATGATAGATCTACATCTACATTCTTTTACATCTTCATTGTTTATAAATCATCAACCTCGATAATCAAAGGGTGAACAAATAATGCCGCTATCTCACGAAGTAAGTGTTCGAGGGTTTGGAGCTCGCCGAATAAAAGGTTGTTGCTCATTAGGGTAGCTGAGTAGGTATCATAATAGAGCTTTGGATATATTGTGCAGGGTGTCAGTGGCTGGTGTGACGAGAGTCGGCGCATCGATCTACATGCTGGAGATGATTTTGCGGAAGATAGTGAAGGCTGCAACATTCGGAGTGAGCACATGGGCGCTGTTTCGTGGATATGTTGGGTGGATCTAGGCTCCTAGCTTGCACGGGGCAGTTGGGTGTTTGCTAGGTCTCGTCGGGGAGATAGCGATACGGTTATCGTTATGTTAGGTGTTTTGTTTTGACGGTCTTCATCGTATGATCTTTGTAATATCTTTTGCCAGACTTTGTTGTTGTAATAATAAATAAAGGCTGTTTGCATCGTTCGATATAGAGGCCAGGGTTTCGCTCCCCATTTCGGAAAAAAAATGCAAGATAGAGCTATCGATCAAACATTACCTGGAAGGTTAGTGTTAGTTTGAGTTATATCTCAGGTAGCGTAGCTACGAGGGAGGCATGTAAGTCCGAGTTTGGTCTTTGAAGATGGCGCATAAAAGTAGAGGAGTTTAGAGCGACAGGATTAGCAGAAGCTTCGATATATCTGTTAATAATAATGCATCAAAAGTACCAGCTATCATCATGGTCATGATCTGTCATCGTCATATAAATATCGAGTGGTACGCGTCAGGAGTTGTTGTTGAACCACATTGAACTGATTCTTCGAATCCGCTCGAGTTCAGACAGATGAATCAATTTGCATACATCACTCTCTCAAAAAGGATTAGCTTTCCACGCATCATCCAGTTTCCCTGAGTGAAAAGTGTGATAGGAAGAAGCAAGATCCAGTTGTGTGCAAACTACTACACCATGCGTACCAAAAATGTAGCTTGCATCAACCCGGCCTTTTCGATCAGGGAAGCAATACTCTCTCCGGTCCATACTAATGGCCTTGATTTTTCTAGATATAAATGTATTAATCTAAATAACTAATTAGATACATATGAATTTAAATAAAATTGAAACCATCAATACAGACTGAAGGGAGTAGTAGTAGCACTATATGGACCGTGGACCGGTAGGTCCATCAAACTATCGAGGGTCTCCATCAAATATATTCCCAATTAATTAATGGTATTCTTCTGACTACGGTCTTTGAAGATGACTTATCAAAAAGAAAAGGAATAACAGTATACTCTCAATAGAATAAGGTTGAACATTAATTAATTAATTATTCGAAACACTAACCATTGTGTCGTGGTCATTACTAGTTAGAGTAGTCATAGTGGAAGCAACATGTGACTACATGCATTGCCAACTACTAAGCATTTTGATGACATGACATGCTATTAAATAAGAAGATATATGGTTCTGATAACTAGCTATGTTATCATAACATCATATTTTTCTAGACAAAATGAGTTCATAAACTAATTAATATAGTTATATATGATACTACCTAATAGTATGCCTGAAAGTGATAACTTAATCTAGCAGTGCCATGTGCATGTCATAGTCCAAATTATTACATAGTACTATGACCATTAGTCACACCGAGCGTACTACCTACTCCCTCCGTTTCGGTTTATAAGACCTACGCGTATTTCTAGGTCGATAAATTAACCAACTTAGCATGAGTTACATAAGATAAAAACTATACTATTAGAAACTTCAAATGTTATATTTTCTAATAATATAATTTTTATATTATATAATTCATATTATATAGCTCATACGGACGACCTAGTGAAGGGTTTCACTGCATAGTAAATCAAAATTTTCTACGGATGCGAACAGAGGGAAAGCCAAGATCTAATCTAGGAGATGCAAACAACGAGAGAGATTGGATTAGATCTTCATACCCTTAAAGATTCGCACAGCGGAACGTTCGTCGAAACGTGGGTGATGTAGTCGTACTCGCTTCTCCTCCTCGCGATCCGATCCGATCTAGCACCACAAGTGGCAGTGCCTCCGTGAGATGCACACGTGCAGCACCTCGACGTCTCCTTCTTCCTCGGTCCAGCAAGTATGGTGGAGAGACGGATTGGATCTACAACACTACGGCGTGGTGTATATGGTGGAGAATTTCTGCAGCACGGCTTCGCCTACAAGCAGTCGGAAGGGAGAGAGGAGGGCAGCAGGGCAGCTAGGGTTGGAGGGAAAAGTGAGTGGGGTTGGTGCGCCCCCATCCCTCTATATATAGAGGGGTGGGCGCATCCCTAGCCCTCCCCCAAGCCAAGGCCGGCGGCCCCAAGGAGGAAGAGTGGGGGGCAAGGAACCCCCCCCCTTCTAGAAGCTCTATCTAGAGTTTAAACCTCTCTTGGCCGGCTGGGCCCTATGCGGCCTTGTGCCCCTGGACCAATGCGGCCAGGGCACTCCCTCATAGGCCCATGCCCCCTCCCGGAAGGTGGGGCCACGTTGGTCCCCTTCCGGAAGGTTCTAGAAGCTTCCGGTACAATACTGATTAACCCGGAACAATTCCGAACTCCAAAAACTGCACTGCCTTCTATGAATCTTATTCTCCGGACCACTCCGGAACCTCTCGTGATGTCCCGGATCCCATCCGAGACTCCGAACAAAAACTCATAAACCAATTATCCAATCTATCCTAGCGTCGAGACACGTTAAGTGTGTGACCCTGCGGGTTCGAGAATATGCAGACATTATCTTCTATCAATAATCAACAGCGGGGTCTGGAAACCCATATTGACTCCCACACATTCATCGATGATCATATCGGATGAACCACGATGCCAGGATTCAATCAATCCCATATATATATTCCCTTCGTCTCACGATATTTTACTTGCCCGAGATTTGATCGTCGGTACCGTCATACCTAGTTCAATCTCGTTCACAGCAAGTACTTTACTCGTTCCGTAATCCGATATCACTTTGTGATTAACTCCTTAACCACATGCTTGCAAGCGGTGTTGATATCGATTACCGAGTGGGCCCGAAGTATATCTCTCCGACTTGGGAGGGACAAATCCCATCTCGATACATACAACCCAACAGATACTTTCCGATCACCCGAGAGACACCTTTATGATCACCCTCTCATAGGATGACGTTTGATGACCTCAAAGCTTTCTTCCGATACCAGGGAGTTGTATTATCTCATGGTCTAAGGAATACAATTTGACATAAGAAAATTTTCGCAAAGACGAACACGATGACACGATCTAATTGCTTCGCTTAGTTTGGGTCTGTCCACCATATCATTCTCCCAATGATATGATCTCATTATTAATCGACAACTCATGTCCATGGTTAGGAAACCTTAACCATCATTAATCAATGAGCTAGTCCATAGAGGCGTACTAGGGACACGGTGTTGTTCACAAACCACACAAGTATTAAAGTTTCCGCTTAATACAATTCTAGCATGGAATATAAACATTATCATGAACAAGAATTATAATAATAACATCTTTATTATTGCCTCTAGGGCATAATGTAACACCCTCAGAATCGGACCTATGCAAGTTTTAGCAAAATTCGCCAAACCCGCATAGAAACGATTCAAAGGTGCCCACCAGGCACTTTCGTGCGGGTGGAAAACAAAGTAATAACATTACACAACAGTCCTCGATGGGACCCACGGAACAGATATATATATATATAACCGCGACTCCATGAGTCAAGGATACAGATGTAATATACAAGATCCAAATCACCTTGAAAATGATAGAGCGTCCGACTACGGACAAGATGCAATTGAGCTAAGAGCCCTGAAGAATAACCAATGGCGTCCATAACCCTGCCCAGGCCAAGCCGGAAGGGTAACCCTGCTAACGACGTCGATCTCAAAACCTGCTTAAACAAAAGGGGTGCCGACAAAGGGCAAAGGAAAAAGAGGAGCGTCAGTACTGAGGCCAGTACACGGCGAGACTAGAATTCGGCGGTCCTCGCCTACAAAGGTATGGTGAACTGAAGCGGCAGCGGCAACATGCACTAAACAACCTATAGAGACTCGATCCAACTGGCGGTTATCAGAGAGGGATAAGAATGACCTATCCGGAACCAACCTGATACTACCACCAAACAAACCCATCCTGGCGTTTCCCCCTCGAGACCATCGAGGAAGTCAACCGAGGAACTCACTCAGTTGGCAGTTTTATTTATTTAGTTATCGTTGCAGCAATTACTAGTCAGGTGTAGATAATCATCCTGATAAAATAAGCAGTGGGCACTTTTAGTTAACCATTCCGTTATAGTGGCAACACTTACTAGTCAGATACAATTAGCATGAGATAACCCCAAAACCCAGCAGTTGTTGGTACTTTTATTCAGCCATTCCGTTGTAGTTGCAATACTTACTAGTCAGGTACAACGGTCGCAAGCGACACTCCAAACAAGCAATTGTGGGCAGTATTAATTAGCCATTCCATTATAGTGAAGCTGATTACTAGTCATTATAAAGTCAAATTTATAGCAATAAACTTTAGTTATGCTTGTCTATGGTCGAGGTACTGTGCTCCAAGTCGTCCATAACCGCGGACACGGCTTTCAGAAAGTTTTACCCGGCCGGGGTGCACCAATAGCAACACACACTCGATCAACCTCGGAAAAACCAAATCAAAACCCAACGAGGCCTTCACGACAAAGCAATCACAAGATTCAGAAATATTTCAGGGGGCCACCCCTTAAGTAGATCCCGCAACGAAGCCAGCTGACTCCGAGACGGGCTCAAGGTTTGGGTATACGGCTGTGAACGACTGGGAACCCGAAAGTGTGGCTGGGCTTGTCGACACCGCGGAATCGTGTCCCGATCCTAAACAGTACAGTGTGCAGTACCTCGCACAATCATAAATAAAGCAGTAAAGCATGGCATAAGTACAGGATCGTAAATAAAACCTCAAACTAGTTTGTGGCCCCAAGAAATAAGACTGAATCAAGCTCTGGCTAAGGGGGGTCCCATATACCTCCCGGATGTGGATAGCGCGATAAACCAAGGAACAGGTATCAAGTACTCGGGGTCCTACGGGACACAAGTGGGCGTTCGGAAACCAAATATTATCTATCACCCACCGATGCCTCTGCTTATTTCAATTTTAGTTGTTAAACAGGAATTAAAGTGAACGATAAGTAAAACTAGGATCATCTCCAACAACATCATGAGGCAATACGTCAACAACTGTGGCATATGACGACGCACAACAGCACTTGAGCAAGCGACTACGACACGCCAGTCCCACTATCTACCAAACAACAAGTAATAGGATGTGTCCAAGGCAATATAGGGCTGCACGGTATAGTACGGGTACGGAAACTAGAGCATCGCAACACAGATAGCAATAGATCAACAGGAGGGAAATAAATACTAGAAAAGTAAGATAGGTAGAAAGGGGAAGATGCTCGCCTGAAACATTGTCGAAGGGTTCAACCGAAGATCGGGTCGATACTCGCATCAACTCAACGGCCTTATCCGCGAAGAAGCAAAACACTAGAAGAAACATCGGATGCACTATTTAATACAACGGCAGAAGATCGGCATGATGCATGCATGATGTATGGCATGGCAAAGATGCGATGCAATTAGGCAAGATTAAGCGGAACCGGGGTCCCGACAATTAATTAAACGGTTCAAGTGAATTAGCTACCCTGTCATGTAAATGTTGTTGAACATGGCAAAATAAGTTACCGGTTCGCTACACAAATTTAAATGAGGCCAATATGAGACTAGATTTGCCCGCATATGGGCCCCATATTTAATTACTAGGTGAATCGACATAATGCCCCCAAACCACAGATATGCGTGCGAGATGACAATTATATATGCAACAATTTGTTATGATGTTATAAAATAGGGTTTTCGGGAAGGGGTTCACACATTAGGGGTCTTGACGATCTTGGGGTTCCGGGGTTCCGGGGCCGGGTTCAGATCTGGGTTCGGTCTCGGCGTTCGGGGAGGAAGGACTTGGCGTTCTCGAGGAAGTTACTTGTCGCATCCGTGTCGATGAACTTGGCGTACCGAGGGTTCGGTCTTCCGATTCCGTGAGGGAGATCTTGACGGGTCTGGGAGGAAGAACCTGACGCGACGCCGGGTTCGGGATTGATCTACGGATCTGGGGTTGGGGATCGGGGAACTTGGTCGAGTGGTCGGTCTTGTGTTTGGAAGGCCTGCAGCAGTACCAACTAGCTTCAACAGGTCCAAGGAACGGTTCCAGACTTCAGATGTAACCTGCTATACAGGAGCAACACACACGCATGGGTACTAGAGAAAACACCCAGAACAACTTCCTCAACTTGGAAAAACAACAGGAGGCACGAGGCCGAGGATGGGGTCGGCCTGCCGGAGGTCGAGGACGTCGGTGATGGACTTGGGGCGGACGGAGGCGACGGCGTGCTCGGTCGAAGGGGAGCCGACGGGGAGGAGGGCTCGCCGGCGAAGGGGCGACGACCGGCGGGAGGCGGACGCGGGACGGAAGAGCGCCGGGGAGAGGAGGCAGTCTCCGGCGGGCTCCGCTGTGGGGAGAACGGAGCCGACGAGCGGGCGAGGAGGGCGGTGACGCGGGCTTCGGCCCGAGGGCGGCGGCGGACCGGAGGAGGCCGGCGCGGGGGTTGTCGGTGGGGGGGGTCGCGCGGCGGCGCCGGCGAGGAAAGAAGCTCGAAGCCGGGCGGCGGAGCTTGCGAAAAAGGGAGAGGACGGAGGTCGGAGTCGGTAGGCGGGGGTGGGCGAGCTATGGCGGGGAGGCGAGGTGGAGGCGGAGCCGCGGTGGGCGGCGGCTGCTGCCGGGGCGCCGGAGAGGGAGGAGAGCACCGCGGCGGCGGCGGCTTGGCTCGCGGCCAGAGGACGGAGAGGGCGACGCTTGGGGGCGGGGAGGACGAGCCGCGGAGGGGGGAGGTGCCACGGGCCGCGGCCGGGGCGGCGCGGAGCCGGCGGGAGGCGGCCAGAGGGAGGAGGGGAAGGAGCGGTAGCCAGGAGGGAGAAGAACAGAGAGAGAGGGAGGGAGCGTGCGGGGAAGGAGAGAAGGGAGAGAGCGCGGGGCACGCGGGGCGGGTGGGTCCCAGGCGGGTCAGGGGGCTGGGGAAGGTTGGTCTGGGGGAGGTCGGTTGGTAGGTGGGGCCCAGGGGACAGGGGCCACGCGGTGGGGGCCCGCGCGACAGGGAGTGGGGAGGGAAGTGGGCAGCGTGGGAAGGGGTGGGCGTGTGTCTGACTAGGGGGGTGGGCCGGCTGAGTGGAGAGAGGAGGGAGTTGGGGGTGCCATGTGGCGGTTTGGGGTTGGCTAGGGGGAGGAAAAAGATGAGGTGGCAGCGTCTGGTTGGACAGGGTGAGGTGGAGGGGAGGGCTGGGTAGATAGGTTGGTATCTTTAGGATTTAGATTGACCCGTTTGTAAAACCTGGGGGTGGTCGTTCGGGCTGAAACGGCCCGTTCGACTGCCCCCGCTAAAAACAATTAAATTTTTATTTATTTAAACAGAGTCCTTGCAAATCCGAAACCGACAAAACAATTAATCCGGAGTCCCGGGTTTGAATTTGAAGACGAGACGGGGCGTTTTAGAAAACACAACAGGCTTTGCGAAATGGTTTTAAGCAAACAATGCATGATGATGACGATGCAATGCACAAATTCAACGCGATTTTCTAGTAGTGGTTTTGCGGGATGCCACAATTCGACACCACTAACAATGGATCTCGCCCTCGAGATCCGCCTCATGGTACCGGAAGGAAGGTCGACGATCTACGTCTTCTCGCTTCGTGTAGATCCTCGCGACACCACTAACAAGGATGCTTTCTTCGTCTTGAAAACGGCGACACCACCAACAAGGGTTCGTTGCCCACGTTCGTCAAGGGAGCACTCCGGATAAACAACGGACGAAGTTAAAGGTAAGGCCACCTCTAAATTTCATGGAAGGAGTAGAATTGCATCGATCCACCATTCAATGTACATAAGCGAATGATAAGAGTAGTGGTATGGTCGCGACTCCATTCCGCACTCAAAGCATTACTATGTACCCGAATAGACAGATTATGCAACCAACCCTCAGGATTCAGACTGAAGATCTCGACAAGCGAGGTTCGGATCAAAGGAGTGATGCAGACTCTGCATCGGATCTGGCGTAGATGATGTCGTCGCGTCGGAAAGCACCGGAGGGCACGAGAAGGCACAAAGAGAAGTCCACCAGACGAAGGATTCCTCGGATAGCATAAAGACCAGATGTAGCAACACCGTTACCAAAGGAGGAAGCGAAACCCTGAAGGTACGACGGAAACCCAACCACGAGAATTCCTGGACTCGAAGAAAGAGAAGAGAGCGGATTCAAAACACGTAGAGGTAAGAGGAGAACAGCAGAGGGGTAAGGAGTAAAATCAGACCTAATCAGAACTATCCAACCGATTTTGCAAAATAGTTTTTGACACTCTACTTCGGCCGTTAGCTAGGATCCTACAGGCTGGACTTGTGGGGTATCGCAACTGCTGGGCTCTGATACCACTCTGTAACACCCTCAGAATCGGACCTATGCAAGTTTTAGCAAAATTCGCCAAACCCGCATAGAAACGATTCAAAGGTGCCCACCAGGCACTTTCGTGCGGGTGGAAAACGAAGTAATAACATTACACAACAGTCCTCGATGGGACCCACGGAACAGATATATATATAACCGCGACTCCATGAGTCAAGGATACAGATGTAATATACAAGATCCAAATCACCTTGAAAATGATAGAGCGTCCGACTACGGACAAGATGCAATTGAGCTAAGAGCCCTGAAGAATAACCAATGGCGTCCATAACCCTGCCCAGGCCAAGCCGGAAGGGTAACCCTGCTAACGACGTCGATCTCAAAACCTGCTTAAACAAAAGGGGTGCCGACAAAGGGCAAAGGAAAAAGAGGAGCGTCAGTACTGAGGCCAGTACACGGCGAGACTAGAATTCGGCGGTCCTCGCCTACAAAGGTATGGTGGACTGAAGCGGCAGCGGCAGCATGCACTAAACAACCTATAGAGACTCGATCCAACTGGCGGTTATCAGAGAGGGATAAGAATGACCTATCCGGAACCAACCTGATACTACCACCAAACAAACCCATCCTGGCGTTTCCCCCTCGAGACCATCGAGGAAGTCAACCGAGGAACTCACTCAGTTGGCAGTTTTATTTATTTAGTTATCGTTGCAGCAATTACTAGTCAGGTGTAGATAATCATCCTGATAAAATAAGTAGTGGGCACTTTTAGTTAACCATTCCGTTATAGTGGCAACACTTACTAGTCAGATACAATTAGCATGAGATAACCCCAAAACCCAGCAGTTGTTGGTACTTTTATTCAGCCATTCCGTTGTAGTTGCAATACTTACTAGTCAGGTACAACGGTCGCAAGCGACACTCCAAACAAGCAATTGTGGGCAGTATTAATTAGCCATTCCATTATAGTGAAGCTGATTACTAGTCATTATAAAGTCAAATTTATAGCAATAAACTTTAGTTATGCTTGTCTATGGTCGAGGTACTGTGCTCCAAGTCGTCCATAACCGCGGACACGGCTTTCAGAAAGTTTTACCCGGCCGGGGTGCACCAATAGCAACACACACTCGATCAACCTCGGAAAAACCAAATCAAAACCCAACGAGGCCTTCACGACAAAGCAATCACAAGATTCAGAAATATTTCAGGGGGCCACCCCTTAAGTAGATCCCGCAACGAAGCCAGCTGACTCCGAGACGGGCTCAAGGTTTGGGTATACGGCTGTGAACGACTGGGAACCCGAAAGTGTGGCTGGGCTTGTCGACACCGCGGAATCGTGTCCCGATCCTAAACAGTACAGTGTGCAGTACCTCGCACAATCGTAAATAAAGCAGTAAAGCATGGCATAAGTACAGGATCGTAAATAAAACCTCAAACTAGTTTGTGGCCCCAAGAAATAAGACTGAATCAAGCTCTGGCTAAGGGGGGTCCCATATACCTCCCGGATGTGGATAGCGCGATAAATCAAGGAACAGGTATCAAGTACTCGGGGTCCTACGGGACACAAGTGGGCGTTCGGAAACCAAATATTATCTATCACCCACCGATGCCTCTGCTTATTTCAATTTTAGTTGTTAAACAGGAATTAAAGTGAACGATAAGTAAAACTAGGATCATCTCCAACAACATCATGAGGCAATACGTCAACAACTGTGGCATATGACGACGCACAACAGCACTTGAGCAAGCGACTACGACACGCCAGTCCCACTATCTACCAAACAACAAGTAATAGGATGTGTCCAAGGCAATATAGGGCTGCACGGTATAGTACGGGTACAGAAACTAGAGCATCGCAACACAGATAGCAATAGATCAACAGGAGGGAAATAAATACTAGAAAAGTAAGATAGGTAGAAAGGGGAAGATGCTCGCCTGAAACATTGTCGAAGGGTTCAACCGAAGATCGGGTCGATACTCGCATCAACTCAACGGCCTTATCCGCGAAGAAGCAAAACACTAGAAGAAACATCGGATGCACTATTTAATACAACGGCAGAAGATCGGCATGATGCATGCATGATGTATGGCATGGCAAAGATGCGATGCAATTAGGCAAGATTAAGCGGAACCGGGGTCCCGACAATTAATTAAACGGTTCAAGTGAATTAGCTACCCTGTCATGTAAATGTTGTTGAACATGGCAAAATAAGTTACCGGTTCGCTACACAAATTTAAATGAGGCCAATATGAGACTAGATTTGCCCGCATATGGGCCCCATATTTAATTACTATGTGAATCGGCATAATGCCCCCAAACCACAGATATGCGTGCGAGATGACAATTATATATGCAACAATTTGTTATGATGTTATAAAATAGGGTTTTCGGGAAGGGGTTCACACATTAGGGGTCTTGACGATCTTGGGGTTCCGGGGTTCCGGGGCCGGGTTCAGATCTGGGTTCGGTCTCGACGTTCGGGGAGGAAGGACTTGGTGTTCTCGAGGAAGTTACTTGTCGCATCCGTGTCGATGAACTTGGCGTACCGAGGGTTCGGTCTTCCGATTCCGTGAGGGAGATCTTGACGGGTCCGGGAGGAAGAACCTGACGCGACGCCGGGTTCGGGATTGATCTACGGATCTGGGGTTGGGGATCGGGGAACTTGGTCGAGTGGTCGGTCTTGTGTTTGGAAGGCCTGCAGCAGTACCAACTAGCTTCAACAGGTCCAAGGAACGGTTCCAGACTTCAGATGTAACCTGCTATACAGGAGCAACACACACGCATGGGTACTAGAGAAAACACCCAGAACAACTTCCTCAACTTGGAAAAACAACTGGAGGCACGAGGCCGAGGATGGGGTCGGCCGGCCGGAGGTCGAGGACGTCGGTGATGGACTTGGGGCGGACGGAGGCGACGGCGTGCTCGGTCGAAGGGGAGCCGACGGGGAGGAGGGCTCGCCGGCGAAGGGGCGACGACCGGCGGGAGGCGGACGCGGGACGGAAGAGCGCCGGGGAGAGGAGGCGGTCTCCGGCGGGCTCCGCGGTGGGGAGAACGGAGCCGACGAGCGGGCGAGGAGGGCGGTGACGCGGGCTTCGGCCCGAGGGCGGCGGCGGACCGGAGGAGGCCGGCGCGGGGGTTGTCGGTGGGGGGGGTCGCGCGGCGGCGCCGGCGAGGAAAGAAGCTCGAAGCCGGGCGGCGGAGCTCGCGAAAAAGGGAGAGGACGGAGGTCGGAGTCGGTAGGCGGGGGTGGGCGAGCTGTGGCGGGGAGGCGAGGTGGAGGCGGAGCCGCGGTGGGCGGCGGCTGCTGCCGGGGCGCCGGAGAGGGAGGAGAGCACCGCGGCGGCGGCGGCTTGGCTCGCGGCCAGAGGACGGCGAGGGCGACGCTTGGGGGCGGGGAGGACGAGCCACGGAGGGGGGAGGTGCCACGGGCCGCGGCCGGGGCGGCGCGGAGCCGGCGGGAGGCGGCCAGAGGGAGGAGGGGAAGGAGCGGTAGCCAGGAGGGAGAAGAACAGAGAGAGAGGGAGGGAGCGTGCGGGGAAGGAGAGAAGGGAGAGAGCGCGGGGCACGCGGGGCGGGTGGGTCCCAGGCGGGCCATGGGGCTGGGGAAGGTTGGTCTGGGGGAGGTCGGTTGGTAGGTGGGGCCCAGGGGACAGGGGCCACGCGGTGGGGGCCCGCGCGACAGGGAGTGGGGAGGGAAGTGGGCAGCGTGGGAAGGGGTGGGCGTGTGTCTGACTAGGGGGGTGGGCCGGCTGAGTGGAGAGAGGAGGGAGTTGGGGGTGCCATGTGGCGGTTTGGGGTTGGCTAGGGGGAGGAAAAAGATGAGGTGGCAGCGTCTGGTTGGACAGGGTGAGGTGGAGGGGAGGGCTGGGTAGATAGGTTGGTATCTTTAGGATTTAGATTGACCCGTTTGTAGAACCTGGGGGTGGTCGTTCGGGATGAAACGGCCCGTTCGACTGCCCCCGCTAAAAACAATTAAAGTTTTATTTATTTAAACAGAGTCCTTGCAAATCCGAAACCGACAAAACAATTAATCCGGAGTCCCGGGTTCAATTTGAAGACGAGACGGGGCGTTTTAGAAAACACAACAGGCTTTGCGAAATGGTTTTAAGCAAACAATGCATGATGATGACGATGCAATGCACAAATTCAACGCGATTTTCTAGTAGTGGTTTTGCGGGATGCCACACATAATTCCAACAGTCTCCCACTTGCACTAGAGTCAATAATCTAGTTTACATTTGGCAACAATCTCACACCCATGGCACTGAGGTGTTGATCATGTTTTACACGTGGAAGAGGTTTAGTCAATGGATATGCGACATTCAGATATGTATGTACTTTGCTAATCTTCAGATCTCCATCTGCTATATAATCTCGGATTATATGAAACTTGCGGTTGATATGCTTGGTATTTGGATGATATCTTGGTTCCTTAGCGAGTGCTATGGCGCCAGTGTTGTCACACAATATCTCCAGTGGGTCCAATGCACTTGGAACCACGCCAAGCTCAGTGATGAAGTTTCTGATCCAAACTCCTTCACTTGACGCTTCTGCAGCAGCCATGTATTCCGCTTCTACTGTAGATCCCGTGATCACGCTTTGCTTGCAGCTTCTCCAGCTCACAGCTCCTCCATTCAAAATAAACAAGTATCCTGTCTGAGATTTAGAATCATCCTTGTCGGTGTCGAAACTAGCGTCGACGTAACCTTTTATGACGAGCTGTTCATCACCCCCATAGACTAAGAACATTTCTTTAGTCCTATTTAGGTACTTTAGGATGTTCTTCACGGCTGTCCAGTGTTCCACTCCTGGATCACTTTGATATCTGCTCGTCAAACTAAGAGCATTGGACACATCCGGTCTAGTACACAGCATGTCATACATGATAGAACCTATGGCCGAGGCATAAGGCACTTTGCTCATAGCTTCCCTATCATTTACCGTAGCTGGACACTGAGCCTTGCTCAATATCTTACCTGACAACATGGGCACTGAACCTTTCTTTGCCTTATCCATTCTGAACTTTTTCAGAACTTTGTCTAGGTATGTACTCTGGCTTAAAGCTATCAGGCGTCTTTGTCTATCTCTATAGATTTTGATGCCCAATATATAAGCAGCTTCACCTAGGTCTTTCATTGAAAAACACTTGTTCAAATAACTCTTCACATCGTTAAGCATGTTGATGTCATTTCCAATAATCAATATGTCATCCACATATAGTACCAGAAACGTCACCGAGCTCCCACTCACTTTCTTGTAGATGCAAGCTTCGTAGCAATTTGGAACAAATCCAAAGCTCTTGATCACTTGATCAAAACGAAGGTTCCAACTCCGAGATGCTTGCTTCAGTCCATAAATGGAACGCTGAAGTTTGCACACTTTATCAGCATCCTTAGGATCGACAAAACCTTCGGGTTGCATCATATACAACTCTTCATCAATGTTGCCATTGAGGAACGCAGTCTTGACATCCATCTGCCATATTTCATAATCATGAAACGCAGCAATTGCTAATAAAATCCGAATGGACTTAAACATCGCTACAGGAGAAAAAGTCTCATCGTAGTCAATGTTGGAGATATGCCCTAGAGGCAATAATAAATGTAGTTATTATTATATCTTTGTGTTTATGATAAATGTTTACATTCATGCTATAATAGTATTAACAAGGAAACATTGATACTTGTGTGATTTGTAAACTTAATTTGAAGTCCCTAGTATAGCCTCTATACTTCACTAGCTTGTTGGTTGATTAATGATTGTGGTTTCCCTATCATGAACATTGAGATGTTATCAACAACAAGATCATATCGTTAGGAGAATGATATGGTGGACATACTCCTATAGATAAGCGTAGCATAAAGATCAAGTCATTTCAATAGTTCAATTGCTATATGCTTTCTGATACATAGTAACCTAATTCCTTCGACCATGAGATCATGCATATCACCTTTACCGGATGGATGCTTTGATGACATCAAACACCACACCGTAACAGGGTGGTTATAAAGGTGGCATTGAGTGTTCGGAAAGTATTGGTTGAGACACATGGATCAAGAGTGGGATTTGTACATCCACATGACGGATAGATATACTCTGGGCCCTCTCGGTGGAATGTCATCCAATTAGCTTGCAAGCATGTGACTTGGTCACAAGGGATCACATATCACGGGAACGAGAAAAGAGTACTTATCAGTAACGAGGTTGAACTAGGTATGCAGAGATACCGACGATCATAACCTCGGATAAGTAACATATCGTGAGACAAAAGGAAATTGGTATCGTATGTAAGTGGTTCATTCGATCGCAAAGTAATCGTAGAAATATGTGGGAGCCATATGAATTTCCAGATTCCTCTATTGGTTATTGTTCGGAGAAGTGTCTCGATCATGTCCGCATAATTCACGAACCGTAGGGAGACACACTTAAGGATTCGACGTTGTTTGAGTAGTTATGGTATTATGAGAAAGAGACCGAATGTTGTTCGGTGTCTCGGATGGGATCCGGGATATCACGAGGTGATCCGGAATGGTCCGGAGAATAAGATTCATATAAGGAAAGTCCCGTTTCGGAGTTTGGGAATGATTCCGGTGTTTTCATCGGGAATGTTCTAGAAGGTTCCGGATTGTCCGGCACTCCGGGGGGGAGGGGTACATGAATGTGTCATTACATATTGGAATGATTGCATCATGTACTAAGTGTTCTTGCTGTCCCAAATAAAGGATTAAATTGAATCCTAAAACAGAAAAGTCAAATGTCCAGTTTGAAAGTCAAACGGCTAAAACAAGAAACTGTGGGAAACAAGCAAGAGGAGTTGGAACCGACTTGGAGGAGGAGTTTCTCTCCTCCAAGCTGGCGGCCAGCCCAAGGCCGACTTGGGGAGGGACTCCCCTACCCTGGCGCGCCAGCCCCCTCCCATCTATAAAAGGAGGGGCAGGGCTCCCCTCCTAGACACACAACTTTCCACCTCTAAATCTCCGGTTTAGAGCCGTTTTGGTTTAGAGCTTCTAATTGCTTTAGCCAGCGGTTTAGAGCCTTCTAATTGGTTTAGAGCCTTCTAATTGGTGTGTCTAATTACTAGACCACTAATAGCCTCTCTCATAAGCTCCACCATACTCGCACCGGCTTAAGGCGAAGCCATGCGGGATTTCCCCTCTACTTCCGGTACCACGCGTTGTGCTGCCGGAATCGCGAGGAGAGTACTACAACCTCCGCTGCCTGCTGGAACAAGGGAGAGGAAGGTCTTCGTCGAGTACCGAACGTGTGACCGACTGTGGGAGCGCTGCCGGAACGTGGCGCCGGAAGGATCGTCTACACGATCTTGAGATCGGAAAGAGTACGACTACATCACCCACGAGAATCCGCTCTCGTTAAACGCTTTGAAATCTTCGAGGGTAAGTTATACCATCGACTCGTTGCTACAATCTAGTAGATAGATCTTGGCTTGTTTGTTTGTATGCGATAGAAATTTTTTGCTTTCCATGCTACGAACCCCTACAGTCAACACCTTGAACTTGTCGAAAACCTTTCGCGACAAGCCGTGCTTTATAGACAGTAACATTACCATCCGCGTCCGTTTTCTCCTTGAAGATTCATTTGCACTCAACGGCCTTACGGTAGCTAGGAGGGTCCACCAAAGTCCATACTTGGTTTTCGCTCATGGATCCTAGTTCGGATTTCATGGCTTCTAGCCATTTCTCAGAGTCTGGGCTCATCATCGCTTCCTCATAGTTCGTAGGTTCACTGTCTTCTACCAACAAGACAGTCAAGAAAGGGTTGCCGTACCACTCAGGAGGGGCACGCGATCTTGTCGACCTGCGACGTTCAGTAGCAGAATCGTCCGAAGCTTCATGATCCTTGTCATTAGCTTCCTCTATCGTTGGTGCAGGCGGCACTGGAACAATTTCAGGTGCTGCGCTACTCTCCAATTTAAGAGAAGGTTCAATAACCTCGTCTAGCTCTACTTTCCTCCCACTCACTTCTTTCGAGAGAAACTCCTTCTCAAGAAAGGAACCGTTCTTTGCGACAAACACTTTGTCTTCGGTTCCGTGATAGAAGGTATACCCAATAGTTTCCTTAGAGTATCCTATGAAGACGCATTTCTCCGCTTTGGGTTCGAGCTTGTCCGCCATCAACTTCTTGACGTAAGCTTCGCATCCCCAAACTTTAAGAAACGACAACTTAGGTTTAGCACCAAACCACAGTTCATACGGTGTCATCTCAACGGATTTAGATGGTGCCCTATTTAAAGTGAATGCAGCGGTTTCTAATGCATAACCCCAAAATGATAACGGCAAATCAGTAAGAGACATCATTGATCGGACCATATCTAATAAGGTTCGATTCCGGCGTTCAGACACACCATTGCGCTGTGGTGTTCCGGGTGGCGTGAGTTGCGAAACGATTCCGCTTGCTTTAAGATGCGTGAGAAAATCATAACTCAAATATTCACCTCCACGATCGGATCGTAGAAACTTAATCTTTCTGTTACGATGGTTTTCCACTTCACTCTGAAATTCTTTGAACTTTTCAAACATTTCAGATTTATGTTTCATTAAATAGATATACCCATATCTACTTAAGTCATCGGTAAAAGTGAGAAAATAGCGATATCCATCGCGCGTTGAAACACTCATCGGTCCGTATACATCGGTATGTATGATTTCCAACAAGTCCGTTGCTCGCTCCATCATACCGGAGAACGGTGTTTTGATCATCTTGCCCATGAGGCATGGTTCGCATGTGTCAAATGATTCAAAATCAAGAGACTCCAAAAGTCCATCAGAATGGAGTTTCTTCATGCGCTTTACATCAATATGACCTAGACGACAGTGCCACAAATAAGTAGTATTATCACTATCTACTTTGCATCTCTTAGCCTCAATGTTATGGATGTGTGTTTTATCCCTTTCGAGATTTAGAAGAAATAAACCATTCACAAGAGGTGCATGACCATAAAAGATGTTACTCATATAAATAGAACAACCATTATTCTCCGATTTAAATGAATAACCGTCTTGCAATAAACACGATCCAGAAATAATGTTCATGCTCAACGCAGGCACATAATAACATTTATTAAGGTTTAAAACTAATCCCGAAGGTAAAACTAAGGAGAGCGTGCCGACGGCCATCACATCAACTCTTGATCCATTGCCAACGTGCATCGTCACCTCATCTCTCGCAAGCCGCCATCTATTCCGTAGCTCCTGTTTCGAGTTACAAATATTAGCAACTGAACCAGTAACAAATACCCAGGCACTACCACGAGGGCTAGTAAGGAAAAACATCAATAACATGTATATAAAATATACCTTTGATGGTGCCAGCCTTCTTGTCCGCTAAGTACTTCGGACAGTTGCGCTTCCAGTGACCCTTGTCCTTGCAATAGAAGCACTCACTGTCCGGCTTAGGACCAGACTTGAGCTTCTTCTCAGCAGGGGGCAACGCGCTTGCCGCCGCCTTTCTTGAAGGGCTTCTTTGCACCCTTACCTTTCTTAAAGGTGGGCTTGTTGACCATCAACACATGATTATCCTTTTTGATGTCCACTTCCGCGGCCTTCAGCTTTGCTAAGAGCTCGGTGATCGTATCAGTGGAACCAATCTGATTATGAGTCACTACAAAACTTTTGTAGCTGGGAGGGAGTGATTGCAGAACCCTATCAATCTTGAGCTCCTCTGGAATCGTGCATTCCAGTTGCTCAAGGCGTTGAGTGTAGCCCGTCATCTTAATGGCGTGCTCACTAACGGAACTCCCTTCCTCCATCTTGCAGTTAAGGAACTTCTCAGAGATCTGATATCTCTCAGAACGGGCCTGAGTCTGAAACATGGTTTTCAGCTCTTCAAGAATCTCAAAGGGCCCGGGATAGTCTTCAAAACGATTTTGAAGTTACGGTTCCATAGCAAACAACATGGTGCTCTTAATCACACCATAATCGTCTTTGCGCGACTGATAGACAGCTTTCTCATCAGCCGGCGCAGTTGCAGCAGGGGGGTCACCTAACGCTTTCCCAAGGACATAGTCCTTTTGACCGCCAGAGAGAATGATTCTTAGATTGCGGAACCAATTGGTGAAGTTAGACCCATTGTTCTTAAGCTTTTCTTTCTCAGCAAAAACGTTGAAGTTGAAGTTGGACTTAGCCATGTGATCTACAATATTTCCAAGTACAAATTAGACTATGTTCATGATAACTATTTCAACTTTTAATCAAATTACTAGATGAACTCCCACTAAATTCAACATCCCTCAAGTTGTTTAGTGAACACGATCCAAATTCACCACACCTAATCCGATCTTCACGAGAAGATATGTGGTTTCAATGGTGGACAACGAAGTGTCGATCATATCATTCATATGACTCATGCTTAACCTTTCGGTTCATGTGTTCCGAGGCCATGTCTGTACATGCTAGGCTCGTCAAGTAAAACCCAAGTATTTTCGCGTGTGCAAAACTGGCTTGCACCCGTTGTATGTGAGCGTAGAGTCTATAGCACCCGATCATCACGTGATGCTTGGACACGACGAACTTTCACAACGGTGCATACTTGGGGAGAACACAGTTTTATCTTGATCTTTAAGTGAGGAATCATCTTATAATGCTACCGTCGCGATCTAATAATAATAAGATACATAAAAGGATAAACATCACATGCATATAACTTTATGTGACATGGTATAGACAATCTTCGCGCAATGATCTCTATCTTGTGCGTGCCGGCATGATCTCCATCACTCCACCATGATTGCCTCCACCACGAATAGCAACTACAACTATTGCTAACTACTTAGCGATAAAGTAAAGCTATTACATGGCGTATAAGAAGTTGACTCGCAGGTCATACACAATTATAAAGACAACCATATGGCTCCTGCCGGTTGTGTACTCATCGACATGCAAGTCGTGAAACATTACAAAACATGATCATCGCATACATTATACACATCACATCTTGGGCCATACCATATCACAGAAAACACTCCCTGCAAAAACAAGTTAGACGCCTCTACTTTGTTGTTGCATGTTTTACGTGGCTTATGGGAGTAGATGCTAAGAACGATTCTTACCTACGGAAAGCCACAACGGTGATATTATGGTTGCCAAACTCCGGTGTTAATCCCATGACAACTATAGTGAGAGAAACTGACATCCACCAGCCGCATGTGTGGAACAAGCCACACGTCAAGTGCGGAGCCGGTCTCGCGAACGACGTCGCGTAAGGTTGGCCTGTACCGCTTCAATCTCACTATACCGCGTCATAAGAAGAACACAAACAAGAGGCTTGCAACAGAAAACATCAACGCCCGCAACAACCATGTTGCGTTCTACTCGTGAAACACATCTACGCATAGATCTAGCTCTGATACCACTAAAGGGTTTCGCGGCATAGTAAATCAAAATTTTCTATGGATGCGAACAGAGAGAAAGCCAAGATCTAATCTAGGAGATGCAAACAACGAGAGATATTGGATTAGATCTTCATACCCTTGAAGATTCGCACAGCGGAACGTTCGTCGGAACGTGGGTGATGTAGTCGTACTCGCTTCTCCTCCTCGCGATCCGATCCGATCTAGCACCACAAGTGGCGATGCCTCCGTGAGATGCACAAGTGCAGCACCTCGACGTCTCCTCCTTCCTCGGTCCAGCAAGTATGGTGGACAGACGGATTGGATCTACAACACGACGGCGTGGTGTATATGGTGGAGAATTTCTGCAGCAGGGCTTCGCCTACAAGCAGTCGGGAGGGAGAGAGGAGGGCAGCTAGGGTTGGAGGGGAAGGTGTGTGGGATTGGTGCGCCCCCAGCCCTCTATATATAGAGGGGTGGGCACAGCCCTAGCCCCTCCCCCAAGCCAAGGCCGGCGGCCCCAAGGAGGAAGAGTGGGGGGCAAGGAAACCCCCCCTTCTAGAAGCTCTATCTAGAGTTTAAACCTCTCTTGGCCGGCTAGGCCCTATGGGGCCTTGTGCCCCTGGCCCAATGCGGCCAGGGCACTCCCTCATAGGCCCATGCCCCCTCCCGGAAGGTGGGGCCACGTTGGTACCCTTGCGAAAGGTTCTAGAAGCTTCCGGTACAATACCGATTAACCTGGAACAATTCCGAACTCCAAAAACTGCACTGCCTTCTATGAATCTTATTCTCCGGACCACTCCGGAACCTCTCGTGATGTCCCGGATCCCATCCGAGACTCCGAACAAAAACTCATAAACCAATTATCCAATCTATCCTAGCGTCGAGACACGTTAAGTGTGTGACCCTGCGGGTTCGAGAATATGCAGACATGATCTTCTATCAATAATCAACAGCGGGGTCTGGAAACCCATATTGACTCCCACACATTCATCGATGATCATATCGGATGAACCACGATGCCAGGATTCAGTCAATCCCATATATATATTCCCTTCGTCTCGCGATATTTTACTTGCCCGAGATTTGATCGTCGGTACCGTCATACCTAGTTCAATCTCGTTCACAGCAAGTACTTTACTCGTTCCGTAATCCGATATCACTTTGTGATTAACTCCTTAACCACATGCTTGCAAGCGGTGTTGATATCGATTACCGAGTGGGCCCGAAGTATATCTCTCCGACTTGGGAGGGACAAATCCCATCTCGATACATACAACCCAACAGATACTTTCCGATCACCTGAGAGGCACCTTTATGATCACCCTCTCATAGGATGATGTTTGATGACCTCAAAGCTTTCTTCCGATACCAGGGAGTTGTATTATCTCATGGTCTAAGGAATACAATATTTGACATAAGAAAAGCTTCGCAAAGACGAACACGATGACACGATCTAATTGCTTCGCTTAGTTTGGGTCTGTCCACCATATGATTCTCCCAATGATATGATCTCATTATTAATCGACAACTCATGTCCATGGTTAGGAAACCTTAACCATCATTAATCAATGAGCTAGTCCATAAAGGCGTACTAGGGACACGGTGTTGTTCACAAACCACACAAGTATTAAAGTTTCCGCTTAATACAATTCTAGCATGGAATATAAACATTATCATGAACAAGAATTATAATAATAACATTTTTATTATTGCCTCTAGGGCATAATTCCAACACCTAGGTATACACGTAAGTCTTATAAATTGGGATAGAGGTAGTACTACTCTACGGGAGTTGCCGTTGAACCGCTGAACACACGGATTATTGGAATCAGCTCGAGTTCAGACGGAAGAATCAATTAACATGCTGCATCATGCAAGGGCATGTTCATTTTGTGGACCGAATGAGACCATTATTGATCACTTCTTTTTCACCTGACCAATAGCCAAGTGCATCTGGAGCGGTGATTAATTAACTGCACAGGCAATTTGCAGACACTGACCAATGTTTTGTGATGAGGAAAAATGGCCCCACGCTCAAAATAGGGAGTTGTCAAGGTCTATGCCGACTACGTTTAAGAATTTTTCTCGAGTTACTTGCAGGAGCTAGTAAGTGCGATGCGCCTCAATGAGTCCGAATGAGACCGAACTTAGATTCGAAAGACATTAAGCCAACGCATTTTAGACTAGAAGATCCAGTTCCTTGAGAGGGACCCGTCGGAGGTTCCCGCGTCTATTGGCTGAACTAATTCAGCATGATTGGACTCCCTTAGCTCAATTATCGATTCTATGGGGCGACTTGTATTGCAAAGTCACGGAAGAAACGAAAGCAAAGACAAGGATTTGAGAGGAAAAGTTGATTATAATGTTGTTTGTCAGTTGTGTGCTTGATTCAGTCGTCCACAGCCTCTCAAATATATATGGGGCGGCTAACTTTCGCGTGCAAGTCTTATGAGAGCTATTACAGGTTTATAATTGGATACAAAGTTGGAAACTACTCCATTTATTTGAAAATATAAGATGTTTTAGGTTAGTAAAGCTAATGTATCGATACACCTTTTAGTGTGCAGGTTTAAATAAATCTACACACTAAAAAATGTCTAGATACGTTTACTTCACAGATCTAAAATATTTTATATTTCTAAATAAATCTACAAACTAAAAAATGTCTAGATATATTAGCTTTACTAACCTAATATATTTTATATTTTCAAACAGAGGTAGTAGATCTAAACTAGAAAAAAGATATATTGCTGGTTTATACTGGGTCGACGATTTTTCTTTAGAAAAAAACAGATCATTGGCTAATAAAAAGAGACCGTGGATCATTGGCGAGACTGGCCATGCGTGGGCGGCCTAATTAGGCCCTTCACCATACTTTTTGACATGTGCCCTTCTCCTTTTGGGGATCAAGACGACAAATAAAAGGAAAACGATACGATTCCCTCGGGGAACGAAGAAAAAATCCCCCGGGTTGATCGGTCCCTTTGCGAGCCTTCCCCCGACAGGTCTCACCTTATCTCTTTCTCTTTTCTTCTTCCATGTACGTATGACTCTCTCAACGCCGCACGCACCACAGCTTGCCTCGCCTCCGTCTGCCGCGTGCCGACGCCCTCCTCCACCCTGTCGCGCGCCGCCGCCCTCCGCCCTGCCGCAGGCGCAGCTCGCCTCGCCTGTGCCCTCCGCCCTGCCGCAGGCGCAGCTCGCCTCGCCTGTGCCCTCCGTCCTGTCGCCGCCTTCTGCCGTATCGTGTGCTGCCGCTCGGCCGCGCGCCGCCGCCCTCCGCCCTGCCGTGCGCCGCCACCCTTCGCCTGCTGCGCTCCCAACACCCTGCTGCCCTTTGTCCTGCCGCGCGACGTCCGTACAGCTCCTGCCATGGCTCGTTCCCTTATTGCTGCAGGCTGTACATGTTGTACAGTGTACGATGTTGCTACCACAGTTTAGATTGCTTGCTACTTGAGTTGACCGATGTCGCTACTTTGTCTCTGTCTACGAATCGTTTTGCTATCTTAACATATTATTTTTGCTATATATTCATATAATTTTTGCTACTTTCATATAACTTTTTTCTACAACTAATCTCTATGGATTTGCTACGAGTTCTCCGACGAGAGTCTCAGGTGATATCTCTTTTGCTACATTAGAAAAAATATGTTGCTACACTCGTTTTGTGTTTTTGCTACGATAGCGTAAATTGTTTGCTACGAGGTATCCAGCGATATTTTTTCCAGCGAGAGTCTCCGGCGAAGTCGGTTTTGCTACATTAGCACAACATTCTTGTTGCATGGTTGCCGGCGAGGTCTACTGCGAGATCTCCGGCGAGGTACAGTCTATTTTTATATTTTCTGGACTGAATCATTTTTGCTACATATAGCAAAAGTGGGACTATTTATAGCAAATGCGGGTATATTTATAGCAAAAGCGGGATTTTGGGGATTTTTGGGGACACATGTAAGCAGTAGGACCCGGGGGATTTTGGGAAAATATCCCCGGAAGACGCGTAGTACTGCCCCAAATAAAATTACAAATAGGTCACAAAATGCCTAAAAGTAATAAATTATAAATAGGTCACTGAGCCACCCGGCCACGAGCTAGTCCACGACTACAAACACTAGCGCGAGCCAAAGACGCACAGTCCATCCTTGCCCCTCCATCATTAAAGCAGCAAAGCTTGTTGTAGTAAACCGTCAGAAAGTCATGGTGATAAGGCTTCAAAGGACCAGCGCACTAGAGGAACAACTAACGTCAATGATAGATCGAAAAAGACCGACCTGAAAACAAACCGACGAACACGAAAAAAGACAGAATCCTAGGAGATCCGCCGGATAAACGACTCCACGCGTCCTCTGTCGACACTAGATGCACCATCAGATGGATGATAGAGCGGAGAGGACCTTAATCCGACTTTAGGACGTAGCCGTCGCCTCAACATTCCGAACAAGACACTAGAAAACAACACACGAAACAAAGAACGAAAAACCTCCCGCCGACGAGAGGCCATGGTCCGCCACACCTCCAAGCCCTTATGGCCAACGGAGACTCAGCGGACCGGCGACGTCCCGGACGAGTAGTGCGAAACACTAGGCCGTGCGTGCGTGGGCGGCCTAGTTAGGCCCTTCTCCTTACTTTTGACATGGGCCCTTCTCCTTTTTTTTTTTTTTTGGATCAAGAGCGAGTGGGCTGCTTGCTAATCCACCATCGCAAGCAGACAACGCCTAGGGAATCGCCCAGGTGGCATATGCTGCTATGCGCATCACCGTCAGCACGCACGCGCAGCGCAGCATATGCCGCCCACCGTTTGCGCCCGACGTCTCGTCTCCTCTACGGTGGCGCTGCTACGGCCACCCGTCTTGCTCCTCAACCAAAAGCGACGTACTATATGTATCTTATTAGTATATATCTTTCTATCTATCTTTATTTATCGAGGGATTTCTTTATTGGAAAACAAGTCATACTTTGGCGCCTCTCTTTTACTACGATAAATAAATAAACGGATTCCGCACCTAGTTTTAGCATGGAAAATTTTATTTAGTGGAAACCAAGTCATGCTCGGATGCCTCTAGTTGCAAAAGCGGTTCTCGCTGCCTAGTCGTTTTAAATACTACTACATGCATTTTTCTTGCATGGAGATAGATGGTACTTGCCGCCGGAGTCCGAAGATGGAGAGACAAGTGGACACATTGCCGTATTGCTATTAAAACAAATGAATAAAAAAAAATGGAAACATGAGATTTCGGGATCCAGAGAAGAGTGTACAGAATCCGAAGTCGAAACAGTAGTATGATTTCTCGAAGGAGGACATGAGAGCGTAAAATCAATATGTAGAAGCTAATGACCTTAAAATATATATACATAGTCACCGCGGTCTGATAAAACACCAACCCTAAGATTGGTCGTAGCGGGAGTATCATAGATGGTATCATGTGATTCATGCCATCAAAAAAATGATGTGGCGGTATAATTATTAATGAAGTGAGAGATGAGAGATGATACTTTCACTATGACCATATGCATGGTACTAGTAATATGATACTTCTACGTTATGATCAGCCAAAATCACTGGTCGATAACGTCTCGACTATTTTGCTGGTTGGAAAGCAATTCATAATCAACTTTGTTTGCCTCACATCATCACATAAAAAAAAAGAATGCATCCGTTGTGGAAGCTTTGGAAAACACAAAGCACAGAACAGATAGGCAAAGAAATTTTTTTTTTGAACTGGCCAAGAAAAAGATTGGTGTCTTGGAGCACACGACGTAGCTGTCAAACGCATTTCCCTTCTTTTTTGTTGCCCCAATAATAGCTAGCTGCTCTAGAAAACTCGACGGTGGCTGCGGGCCCCACCTGTCACGGGCCGCCCGGCCGGCCTCTCCCTTTATATCCTCTCCTGCCCCCCGCTCCGCTTTTTTCTTCCTCCACAAGAACGATCCCGATCTCCCTCCTCCGCCCGAACCCAATCCGATCTCGCCCGCTCCTCGCTCCTCCTCGCCGTCGCCATGGGCCGCAAGTTCTTCGTCGGAGGAAACTGGAAATGCGTGAGTGCTCTGCCCCCTCCCCCCCTCCCCTGCTCTGCTGTATCCCCCGTCGTTTGGTACCGTCCGCTGATCGAGTGACGGATCGGCGTGGAGGAAAATTTTTCTGTGATGCTTTCTTTGGTGGCGATCTGGATGCTTATCGAGGGTGCTAGGTGGATTTCCCCTCCGTAGGCCGTAGATGATGAGTAGTTTATCTGATCTCGATTCAGATCGGTGGAAGATTAGCTGTTTTTTTTGGGTGCGTGTTTCCGTTTTTAATCGGGAAGGCTGGACGCGATTGCTCCAAGGTGGGGATTCATTTTGAGATCTGGGCGGTAATTCCGATGATTTCGTCATGCTGGCATACCCCCGCTGCTCCTTCGGCACACGGTTAGCCGTGATAATTATTCAGTTCGTCCGCTATTCTCAGTGTGTACTGTACATCGAGCTTGGGGTCGTCAGATTATAGGCTTACACTTTCCCTTGGGTCTGTAGAACGACATGCATCTAGGATGGAACAGTTTGGTCTTCCTACCTGTTAGGCTGTTACATCTAGGCTGCAACTGTTTACTCTGGTATTCCATCTTCCATGAATTCCTTGTGCTGAAGGCTGACATGGTTGGTCTTGATCTGTGCAGAACGGAACCACCGACCAGGTGGACAAGATCGTCAAGGTCCTGAATGACGGAAAGATCACTGCCACTAACGTCGGTACGGATGCCTGCCCTATTGATGATTCTTAGGAGATGCATGTTTATTCATCTAAATTTCTTCCCAAAAGCTTAAGGCTGCATTGCGAGATGTACTTACGGTTTTGTAACTTTTGGGCTGCAGAGGTTGTCGTCAGCCCGCCGTATGTGTTCCTCCCCACTGTCAAGGCTAGCCTGCGTCCCGAGATCCAGGTTGCTGCCCAGAACTGCTGGGTGAAGAAGGGTGGTGCTTTCACTGGTGAAGTCAGGTTTGTGTTCTGTTTGCCGCCATTCTGTCGAGCCTCCTCAGTATGTTGGAATGATATTGCCATGGATTAACCACAAATCTGCAATGCAAGCATTTATCTTGTAATGAATGATATAAAGTCTCATGTTGTCTTCTACAAGTGTGGTGTTTCCTTTAACGTGGTCCTGAAAGAATACTCTCAATTGGAAACAGGGATTTGCTTTAGTTTCTTTACCCAATCTGTATTGATTTTAGATTTATTTAGATATCAGTATCTAGTTCAGACGAATAATTCTTGTATAAGTGTTTAGTTTCTGTCTGCTTCATACACCGTGCAACTAATATGTTTGTTCAAATGCCAATGCAGTGCTGAGATGCTTGCCAACCTTGGCATTCCATGGGTCATTCTTGGACACTCTGAGAGGAGGGCCTTGTTGGGAGAGTCGAACGAGGTATGCCATGGTTAATATTTTTTCTTATCATGTATTCTCAAATCAGACACTTTTCAACTAAAAAAAGTGAAATACCGCTTCGAAAACAAACATGCAATATTACTCTTACTTGGTTTAAGACTCGGTTTGTTTATTCTTCTACAATATCATCTGATCTAAAGTGGATTTCCTGCAATATATATTTGGTGGATAATGGACTGCATTTCACTTCAATTTTTTTTGTTGCAGTTACTGTACTGATGATTTAAATTATGTCAAAATGCCTAACCATTGCCTTTCCTTATTGAATGGTAGTTTGTTGGAGACAAAGTTGCATATGCACTCGCTCAGGGCTTGAAGGTCATTGCTTGTGTTGGTGAGACTCTTGAGCAGCGTGAAGCTGGGTCAACAATGGACGTTGTTGCTGCACAGACAAAAGCTATTGCTGGTACTGACCTTCTGTCTGAGGAACATATAGATATAGAAATTTCTCTTAGAATCTTTATTGTTATTGTGGAGTCTCTGTAACCCTCTATCAGTGATCTGGACGGTATGTTGTGAAGTACGGTGTACAAAGTCCAGATATTGGGATTAATTTCCTGGCATTGAAAATTTTGACTCTCAAAAACTATCTACATACAGATTCATTAGCAGCTTTATTTTTATGACAAGTCTTACTACCCCATATTCATGATAGTTTAGTATCGAGAGAAGACTTGGAGCACAAAATCAAAGTGACTAACATTATCAGCAACTGAGCATTACTAGTATTTGGTTTTAAACAACTGTATGACAAATTGCCATATGTATTGTTGATGGTTTGGATGAATCCATCCACATGTTATGCTTTTTGCCATACCTGTTTTCAATGACTAATTCAGACTTTCTTTTGAATATTACTTTTACATCACATGAAAATTTTAGCCTGAGAATATTGCTTGTTTGTTTTGCAGACAAGATCACAGACTGGACCAACGTGGTGATTGCGTACGAGCCAGTGTGGGCCATCGGCACCGGCAAAGTTGCAACACCGGCTCAGGCTCAGGAAGTAAGTTCATTAATTGATGATGAGCACAAATTACGAACTCACTTTATGATTGGTTTATTATGCTCCTGTAGTTCCAAACATAGTAGTGTTCATCTCCTAATACTCTGCTTTGTTCTGTCTCTGCCAGGTGCATGCCAACCTTAGGGACTGGCTCAAGACCAAGGTGAGCCCCGAGGTCGCCGAGTCCACACGGATCATCTATGGAGGTATGCACTGGCTGAGCAAATGCCTTTTGCACTGCACAGACCACAGAGTCATATTTGTATGACGACGATGCTGATAATGCTCGTGTTATGTGCGATTGTTGCAGGTTCTGTGACCGGCGCAAGCGCCAACGAGTTGGCCGCGCAGCCTGACGTCGACGGCTTCCTTGTCGGCGGAGCTTCTTTGAAGGTAACAACAGCACACGAACACATAGGAATGTTCATCATGGGTCCGGCTTTTACTGTCACTAAGCTCTGTTTTCTCTCCCTTTGCTTGCGGTGTAGCCCGAGTTCATCGACATCATCAACGCCGCCAGCGTGAAGTCCGCCTAAGAAGATGCTTGGTGTCTCCCCCCCCTTGGACGATGAGAAGGAACCTGGGCTGGAGATGAAGACTCTTTTTTTTTTGTTGCCGTGTCTATTATATACCTGTGTACCGCCTGTAGTACCGTAGTAATTTTGTGGTGGAGCCGAGCAGCTACTGTTGTTTTCCTCCTTTCTCCTCTCCCCGACTTATTTTGAGCTGGCAAGCCAATAATAAATCGTGACGATGTTCTCTACTGAATGAACCTATATCAGCAGTCTCTTTGTTAAGCTATTTCGTTGCTGGTTAATGTGATAATGTCTATGTCCATGCGACTTGACCTCTGAGTCATCAACTTAGCATGTTGCAAATCTTGCGGAGTTTAGCGTCCCATTGCATATTGTTTCTTTCTGACAGTCGTCGGATCGATCCCAGTGAAGACATCATTCAGCCAGCCGCACTTTTTTAGGTGCCCTAAAATAGGGACTTCATTGCAACATCTCATACTCCCTCCGTTCGTCCAAGAATAGATGTCTTAGGTTTTTCAAATTTTAGATAAATCTATATACTAAATAGTGTCTAGATTCATTTAAATTTTGACAAATTTAAGACGTCTATTTTGGCACGGAGGGAGTACTAGGAAGAACACAATTATTCGACCATCAAAACATATGAATCTGAATTGAAACAAATCATCACTCAAACATTAATATTAATAACATAGAATTCATGATCATAGCTTCATCATCAGACACATGAAGTTCAAAAGCATCACATAAACATAGCCATGCCTCGCCTCCATTGTCAGCATTGGCATTGTTGGAATCTTATTCTTATTCGTCATGAGAAACATCGGTAATGTTGGTAGTATTGTAGGAGCCATCACCTATGGATGCATCAATGTCGCCACCAATTGAAGTAATTGGAGCAACCATAGAAGCCATGAAAGCACCCATGCCACCTCCCATGTTTCCCATGGCTCCCATTACTCCCCCCATGAATCCATTCAAGTAACCACCTATCATATGCTTTTGAGCAATCACTTGTTCACCACAAGGATCAACATATTGTGTTTGCCTCTTATCAAGATTGCTTGTGTCCATGAACATGAGGCTTTTCTCGTGCTCCATTAGGCAAAGTGCTTCCTCCATAACCACCTTCTTCTCGTCCAATGCTACCTTCCTCTCCTCGGCCACAGCCTTCCTCTTCTCTATCTCCTTGCTCTTCATCATTTTCCTCTCCCCGTCCATCTCTTTTCTTACACTCACCATAGCATCCAATGTTTCAGCTTTTATGAAACAAACGTATCAAGACATCTTTTAGTGTATAGGTTCGAAGCGAACCACACATTACCAAGACATTTAGATGCATTTGTTTCACAAAAGATAAAACATCTTATATTTTATTATGGAACGGAGGGAGTAGATTACAAAAATCATTGGACGATGCATGCTTGCGGCTCCTCCCCATCGTCCATGTGGTGATAATACGGATGCGGAGGCAAGTATGGCACATGCTTCCCCCGTTCCTCGGGCTTCATGGGCGTGTCCAGCCCAGGCTTCTTCTTCTGTTGCTCAGGCTTCATGGGCGGGTACTCCGGCTTGTACTCCCCGACGCTGACAATCTGTGCCTTAAACCAGGCCTTCCTTAACACATTCACAAGGCCCACCACGTCCACGTGGTCGCCCACCACCGTTACTGTCTCCCTGTCACTGTCCACCGCGATCGACTTGACCCCTAGGAAAAAATCCAACACACCAAGCTAGCTAAAAACAATAGCGTTTGCAAGTGATGATCAAGTTAAAATTTATGCTCGGTGCACAAAATATACCGGCAAAACTTCGAGATGGCGCGCAATGCACCGGCCTTGCAACGCTTGTCACTGATGCCCTCCATGTTGAGCACGATCTTCTGCAAAAGAAAGGAAAAAGGCAGACTGTAGCATGTGATTCATTCAATACAACACACCATCCAAGGCTGAATTAATCCCACGTTTACTGAATGCTTAGAAGAACGTTGGGTCTAAGTGTTCTTCTAGGAGGAGGCTAGGCAACAATCGCAGGTCTCGGTTCATATTATTGGGGGACTACCACAATTTCTGCATAAGATGTAGTAGTTGTTCTAGCTGATGGTCAGATGTAACCATATATACTAAGCTAAAGTTTTAATGTGAACATCAAGTACTTACTTTTTCATGATGCCTAAAAATGAAAGACTTCCACATGATTGAACATAAAAATTTCACGATTTTATTTGGAAGAAATTCGAATTTATGACATTAGGGATCACACCTTCCACCTCGATGACCGTGGGTCATTCCTTGCCTCCACACTTGCTTGCTCCTTTTTATTGCTTGTCCTGGAAGAAATAAAAATCCAAGTTCTGTATGTTTATACTTTTACAGCTAGAATAATCACTAAAGTTTCCTGCCATCTTTAATTGCTCCACTCCTAGACCTCGATTACGACCAGTCAAATCCATGTACGAAAACACAACAACAGTTACAAGTGGACTAATTGCGTCATACAACACATAGGCATAGGGGATGGAAGAAGTGAAAGAGTCCCATTGTGCTATTAATCTTCAGGCTGTTATGCACCGTTTTTTGCATAATCATCAAAAAAGAGAGAGAAATAAAGAATGGCTGAATCAGAATAAGAAACTGTACCTTTTAATTAACTGAGAGTTGGTATCGGCCTTTTGCTTTACATTCTCCTGCGCTTGTTGTTTCCCGCTTTCAGGTTGTTCACTTGATGTTGACGGCTGTTTCCCTCGGATCGAATGATGTTTTTCTGGTGGATCAAACTCTTCCTCAACAACATCTGCTCTTTCTATGCTGACATTACTATGGTGCTTTCCCAGGGCTTTCCTGATTGCAGACTCTGCAGCCTTCATGTCACGTTCCTCAGCACCGACGGCTGACCCAATTAGTACAGAGATCTTCTGGACACTTAACATATCTTCAATTCCGACAAAGAAACAACCATACTGTTCTCCTCTGTGGGCATTGAAACCAAGCTTGATTCTCTGAAGAGTGGGCATTGCTCCTTCCTCAAAGGCCAGGCATAGTACACCACACCTGAACTCAAAATACTTGAGAGCAGCAAATGATCCCGTTACGAAGGAGATTGGTTCTGTACTAGTTCGTCGCTGGACGTACAACGAGAGAACAGTGAGCGCAGGCAATCCTTGCAGGTTGCTGATATCATTCATTTCCAATTCTCTGACCACAATTTTAAGAATGCATAGGTTGCTAAGCTGTCCAATCCATTTGGGCATTCTACAAATGGGTGGCAACAACTCGATTGTCTGCACCGAATGGGGAGGACCACTCGAGTCATCCAATGAAATGGCCCTGCGTGAAGCAGGAGAAGGATTCAGGGTGGCATTTTTTACGATGCCGGTCACATCGGGCAGTTCACTACCGCCTCCGAGACGGAGATGCAACAAGCTCCGAAGATGAAAAATATCTGATGGAATAGCTGCTATTCTTGCATTTGTTTCAAATGTTTCCAAGTGTTTCAGACCTTGCATCTGATCTGGAAGATGTAAGGTGTCGTTGCATGTGACCTGCAAATATCTCAGCAGCAGCAATTCACAGATAACCCCGAGGTTGAAGCCTGTGCTTGGTTGATCACACCAAATATGAAGGATCAGAACTCGAAGAAACTTAAACTCCAAAATGGAAGGAAAACAGCTCATCAGTCCAATGAAAGCAAGCGATCGAACTTGTGACAGTCCAGTACTTGGTGGTGTTGTTGCATATGTTGCACTGCCGAATTGGAGGGACAGACGACTAACCTTGTTAGAAAACCGTGTTGTCCTTTTAGAATAATCTAAAACTGTGATAAAATTCTCTTCTATGGACTTGGTTGTAATAATATCATGTACAATGTGATGCACTGCATAGTACAATACTTCACTACTGTAGTCTACGTCTATATGTTGGATCAGGCCCATATTGACAAGCTTATCAAAATAGCTCCCGGCAACTTCCATTTTGGCTTTCCCTGTTGGTGCACAGATAAAACCTTCAGCTACCCATTGCTTCATTATATCTTCCTTCAAGAGTATATAATTCTCTGGGTAGAAGCTCAGATACAATAGACATGTCTGCAAACAACTAGGAAGACACATGTAGCAAAAATTCAGAATTTGTTTCAGTTTTTCCTCAGAAGTTGTATTTGTTGGCAAACTGTTTTGTAGTTGCTCCCAGTTCTCTGCTATATTTGTTCCCCCTTGGCTTGCTAGAACACTGGATATGCTGACAATTGCCTGTGGTAAACCCTCACATCTTCTTATGATCTCATCTGACACTTCATCAATTTGGCGATATTTCTCTTTTCCGGAGCCAAACACTGCGCTGAGGAACAACTCTTTTGAGTGACCGTCACTAAGAGGTTCCATCTTAAATATGTACCTGGACTGATAGCTACAGCATGCAAGAGCAACATCCTCAATTTCGGTCGTTGTTATTATCCTGCTGCCATGAGTACCCTCCGGAAAAGCACGGGTAGCAACATCCCATACAGATGTAGCCCATAAGTCATCAATTATAAGAAAGTACCTGACAAAAAGTAGTATATATATTAAACGTATTTGAATAGTACAAGATATTAAACATCTCAGACTCGGAGGACAAGAGGCCTTTTTTCTACATTTGCAGAATACTTCATCAGTAAATGACCAAGAAACCTTAATTTTGATCTAAAAGAATTTGACTTATTGTTCTTCTTACAATGATGGAACTTTGATGAATAGCTTGAGTAATGACGATTAATGGGCTGTAGGCAATGGCATACATAGAGTGCATAGCACCAAGAAAAACCATACCTTTTATCTTGTAGATGCTCTCTTATGTCATGAATGAGCTCATGCACCTCACTAGCATTGGGTGGTTGGCGCGGACGAACTTGTGCGAGTATGCTCCTGAGGATCCTCCTCATATCAGGTTTCTTGGCCATGCGCACGAATGCACCGCAGTCAAAGTAGTCTCTGAGTTTGTGCTCACGCCATATCTGCTTGGCAAGCGTGGTCTTGCCGATTCCTGCAGCTCCAAGAACGGATAGCACCTTGAGCTGCTCATCTCCATCGGTCAGTAGGCGGCATAGCCTCTCGAATGGTCCGTTATGAACAAGAAGACCGACAACTATGTTTGGGTGTGGTTGCCTCCTCCGGCCGTCTACCGTTCGAAGCTGGCGATCATCAGTTGCAACCTTTGTGCAGATTGGAACGGTTTTAAGCATATACCTGTCATACCGTCCATTGGCCTCCTTCACTCTAGCCAAGAATCCTGGCAACTTGTGGATCCAATCCGTTTGGGCGTCGAAGCAGTTGTCCATGTCATAGGATAGCTCGCGCACATCCTTCATCCAGATCCTCGCTGTAACTGGAGGGTCCCATGCCTTGGATAGCATGAGCAGCCGGGTTCTGAGTTTCCCCATCTCGTTCTTGTGTTGGGCATCCAGGCGCGCGTCCAGCTTCCTAGAAAGGGAGACCATGGCACCCAGAGAAGCGCTAATTGGAGGCGGCAGCAGCTGCAGCTCCTCCACCTCCTTGTCGATCTCTCTGCAACGGGAACACAAATTAACAAGAACACGCCACATCCGGACCCGAGAGACCACAGGGAATTCCAAACCATTGCATTGACAACAAGAACAAGAATATGAATATGGAGATACCCGTCGGTCCTGTCAGGCTCCTCGGTCTTCTTCTCCTCGTAGCCGACAACGGGGGGGACGCGGTCCGGCGGCATCGTCTCCGCAGCAGGACCGACGGAGATGATATTGACCTTGAACTTGGCCTTCCGTAAAGCGCTCAGCACGTCCACCGGGTCCTCCTCCCCCACCACGGTTAGCCTCCCCTGCTCTTCGTCCACCGCAATCGACTTGACCCCTGGCAAAAATCCAACGCACCAAGCTAGCTACAGAACTGGTGATCAAGTGCAAATCTACGCGTGTCTCTGCGCACGTACCGGCTAACTTTGAGATGGTGCTCAACAATTTACCGGACTTGGACCCGTCTGTGATATCGTCTACCTCGATCACGATCCTCTTCGACTGCAAAAGGAACAGGGCGAACTGAGGCATGAGATCAATAGAACGGACCAATAAAGGTTGAATTAATCACACATGTATCAAAGGTTTTGATAGGGCTGGAGAATCGCTACTTACCATTGTGATTGACGAGCTAGCCTACCGAGCAAGATCCGGAGTGGCTTGGATCTGAAGCCGCGCGGGGGGGTGGGGGGAGAGCAGGTGGGGGATTGGAGAAAATACACAAATGGTACGGTCAAGACACAACCTGGCTTAAGAGCATTTCCACTCGTCCGCCTGATTTTGGCCCGGCGGCGAATTGGTTCACGATTTGGAGGGGTACGGTTTCCAATCGTACGCCTATAAAAGAGTATGAATTTTTTATTTAAGGATTTATTTATTACATGAAAAACTAAAACTACTCGTACTCCAGCCGTCTAGTAGGCCTATAGTACACCGCCTCATCGCCCTCATCGTCATCCCTCGGCGCGCACGGCTAGAATCTGAGTCCTTCCGCGGTTTGATATAGGTAGCATAGGCCATCAATCGATAGACGGTCGCGGTTGCTGCAGCAGCCTACCGTGCCGTCCTCGGTGGACGACGCGATCCAAAGAGGCGCGCACGGTCACGTGTTGGCTGATACGTTGTAAACGTATTTATAATTTTTGATGCTCCATGCTTGTTTTGTACTAACTATCTTCTGTTTTGTCTATATTTTGTGATATTTGATATATTTTCTGAAACTAATCTATTAACAAGATGCCACAGTGTCAGTTCTTGTTTTCAGCTGTTTTTGATTTTAGAAAAGCTAGTAAAAAAATATTATCGAAATTGAGCGAAACAAAAGCCGAAGTTCCTATTTTTCCTGACACGACACGGAGTTCGAAGGAGAGTGTCAACATCCGGATTTTTAATCTTAGATGCCTGTTATGCCGTGGCAATTCCAGATTACTATTTTTGCGAGACATACCAGATTGGTATCATAGTTCATCATCCATTACAAATTGTAACAGTCTTACAAATCGTTGATCTCGTGATCAAGTCTGATTACAATCAAAGCCGCGGAATAATAATAATAATAGTACTAGCGTAGTCGGGGCTCCATCTTCAGGGTCACATGCAATGCTGGCAATGGGAAATGATCCTAGTTATTGTATGCGTCCTGCTGTCCATCATGCTCGTAGTCTCCTTCATATTCTGGCCATGGAATAGCCAGAGACAAAGCCATGAGTACTTTGAAGTACTCGCAAACTATCATTAAAGCAATCAGGCCATTCTAATAGGAATCCTAAGCTCTAGGTTTGTTTGCCACAAGCCAATTTTATTTCAACCAGTATCTAGTAATAAAAGCCTAACTTTAGTTATCTAAGTTACCTAGGTGGGAATCTACTTTCATCGCCACAACTTGTGGGGTCAAGTCAAAGCCACACTTCAGTCACCGGTCATTTTGAAAACATCTGACAGCGGAACAGTATAGCCATCCAACTGTCCATAACCACGGACACGGCTATTCGAATAGTTTGACATCTGCAGAGGTGGTACACTTTTACCACGACATTCGATACATCTGTCAGGAACAATCCTGAATCATCATACTTGGTACGCGGATAATCAACCCTAACCTTGCAATTACACACCCTAGTATAGGCACCTCCCCTATGAGTTTGGCCTCCCAACCATGACCATCCGTCATCCTGGGAACTGCCTAGGTGGACCGTCACATTCACAAAGTAGCCTCATCTCACCTTGTTCCGCGAGGGAACCCATACTAAGACACATAAACTTCTAGACAAGCCCTACCCAAACTCGGGTATTGTGTTGTACGGTAAAGTTGGAATGGTATCGCATCCGAATCCAACCATCAGTTTTTATCAAAATCAGGTCACATACTTCATTCAACATCATCTTCAACTCATTGTGTCCATAACACATAAACATTTTAATAGAATGACTCCTCATTCCAAGGTTTTCATAATCATTTGTTCCCATCTAGTGATCAAGTTTATTTTAACACTAGCATCTATTAAATGGGGGTGTCACTAGTTGTGGGGTACTAAGCTAGTGTATCTACCTTCATCAAGTTCCAAGCTCTTGATGATACTTTCCTAATCTTCCACTAAATCACCAATTAATTAACTACTGGAACAACTTTGTAAAACAAAGGTACAAGGTAAAGCTTGCAAGTAAAACTAGGACTTGGTATAATAAAAAAAGGTATCACAAAGGCTTGCAAGTGAGGCTTGCATGGTTTAGCTTAGCTTGCCTTGGTTGGTAAGGTGGTCGAAGTTCTCGTCATCTTCTTCGTAGAATTCCTACTCGTCGTAGCCCGTATTGATACTAGCGTCTATAAATAAATACGAGATACACAATCACCAAACAATACTTAACTACCTCTATTTATCACACAAGGGTCACACTAGATGATCTAGCATCATCTCTATTACTACAAGCAAAGGTGGCAAGCTTTGATTTAATTTATTTTAGAAAAGTAATTTCTACTCATTGAAAACTACTTAGGATTTAATATTCTCCAATTAGAGTATGGGATCATATTGACTCATGTCATCACCATATATTCCAATGCTTGGGAATGTGATTTAAAGTGGTTGAACTAAATTGCCAAGTTTAAGATTACTATTTAAAAAATATTAAAGTGACTAGAAATGCCTCTATAGAATTCTTTTAATCCTAGTCCAAGCTTACTGCATGCCAATCCAAATATTTTTACATATTCAGATAGAGCATGGCAAATGTGATTTTTGAGAGTTGGAATCAACTCAAAATCATTTATGGTTGATTTTAGAAAATTGTTTGAAGTGCTAAAGGCTATTGTTTTGTTATTTTTACTGTGGGTGGTCTATAGTTTCAAACTGTTTGAAACCAACGGGAGTGGTTAGAGTTTTTCATCTACTTTTTAACAGAATTGGTTTCATTCAATTTGGTGCAGTGAATCTTTCTGAATTGATTTTTAAAGTTCACTACAGAATGAGATTTTCAAATAAAAGATAAAATCAAGTTTGAATTGACGGGCTGCGTGCGGGAACGCTAATGGGCTGGCCCAACTACGCAACGCGCGCGCAGTGGGCTGCTCCGGGGCTGGTCCTACCTGTCAGTGACTATTCTAACGCGAAGCGGTATCAACGAATCTAGGCCTTATGATTAGAGCGCGATCAACGACTAAGCGTCATCATCTCCGTCGCAGGGCACGCGTGGGACAGAACCCTAGCGCTACGGCGTGGGTCGTCGGGGGCTTACCAGGGCTCCAGCTAGGTGCGACGATGGGGGCGAATGAATGAGTTGACGACAGCGGTTCGAACGCTAGCCACAGCAGCTCTCGGGGTGGATCTTAGCTTCGGCTCCTTCCTTCCTCTGCAGCGGCGAACTCCGGTGAATGGGTTGTCAAAATTTGGATGAACCTATATCTAAATAGTGTCTAGATTCATTAAATTTAGATAAATTTGAGTCAATTAATATGGGCCGGAGGTAGTAGGATTTTTAAGGATCAATTTTTCGTCAAGACAACGAGCCAACTCAGGATGGCCAGTTCTGGCATTAAGAAGGTCACAGTCAGGACGATTCAACACATCAGGATCAAGATCGGAAGGCGACTCGTTCGCTCCATCAAAGCCCTCCTCCTCGGGGAGTATGTCGCGCCGGAAGGGTCTGAGACCAATCTCATATCAAGTGGTGCAGGTCATTACGCAGACTGCACAACACTGATACAAACATCATATGGATGGACAAATCCCGTGATATGTGATCCCTTGTGAGCCAGTCACATGCTTGCAAGCTAATTGGAAGATATTCCACCGAGAGGGCCCAGAGTATATCTATTCGTCATATGGATGGACAAATCCCACTCTTGATCCATGTGTTTCAACCAATACTTCCCGAACACTCAATGCCACCTTTATAGCCACCCAGTTACGGTGTGGTGTTTGATGTCATCAAAGCATCCATCCGGTAAAGGTGATATGCATGATCTCATGGTCGAAGGAATTAGGTTACTATGTATCAGAAATCATATAGCAATTGAACTATTAAAATGACTTGATATTTATGCTACGCTTATCTATAGGAGTATGTCCACCATATCATTCTCCTAACGATATGATCTTGTTGTTAATAACATCTCAATGTTCATGATAGGGAAACCACAATCATCTATTAACCAACAAGCTAGTATTATATAGAGGCTTTATTAGGGACTTCAAATTAAGTTTACAAATCACACAAGTATTAATGTTTCCTTGTCAATACTATTATAGCATGAATGTAAACATTTATCATAAACACAAAGATATAATAATAACTACATTTATTATTGTCTCTAGGGCATATCTCCAACAGTCTCCCACTTGCACTAGAGTCATCTAATCTAGATACTTGGTAATATACCGAACACCCATGGCAGTTTGGTGCTGGTCATGTTTTGCCCTCGGGAGAGGTTTAGTCAACGGATCCGCCACATTCAGATCTGTGTGTACTTTGCAAATCTTTATATCCCCATCTTGGATATGTTCTCGAATAGCGTGAAAACGTAGCTTGATGTGCTTCAGCTTCTTGTGTGACCTTGGTTCTTGCGCATTGGCTATGGCGCCCATGTTATCACAGTAGATAGACATTGGGTCCAGCGCACTAGGAACCACACCCAGCTCTGTAATGAACTCTTTCATCCATATCGCTTCTTGTGAAGCCTCCGAAGCAGCCATGTATTCCGATTCAGTTGAAGATCTCGCCACAACGCTTTGCTTTGCACTCCTCTAGCTAACTGCTGCACCATTCAAAATAAATACGTATCCAGATTGTGATTTAGAATCATCCGGATCGGTGTTCCAACTAGCATCGGTGTAACCATTAACAACGAGCTGTTCATCACCTCCATAAGAAAGAACCATATCCTTAGTTCTTCTCAAGTACTTAAGGATGTTTTTGACCGCTGTCCAATGATCCTCTCCTGGATCACTTTGATATCTGCTAGTTAAACTAACAGCATATGCAATGTCGGGTCTAGTACATAGCATGGCATACATTAGAGATCCTATGGCTGAGGCATAGGGAGTCTTACTCATCCTTTCTCTATCTTCTGCCGATGTCGGACTTTGAGTTTTACTTAAGGTCGTATTGGGCAACATGGGCAAGAACCCTTTCTTGCTATCTTCCATTCCAAACCTCTTTAGAACTTTGTCCAAATATGTACTTTGTGACAATGATATTTGGCGTTTCGATCTATCTCTATAAATCTTTATGCCTAATATGTAAGCTGCTTCGCCAAGATCCTTCATTGGAAAACTATTATTCAAATATTCCTTGACACTATTAAGAAGGTCTACATCATTCCCAATCAACAATATGTCATTTACATATAGTATTAAGAATGCTACAGAGCTCCCACTCACTTTCTTGTAAATACAAGCTTCTCCATAAGTTTGTATAAAACCAAAACTTTTGATCACCTTATCAAAACGTTGATTCCAACTTCGGGATGCTTGCTTCAATCCATAGATGGACCGTTGAAGTTTGCATACCTTGTTAGCATCTTTAGGATCGACAAAACCTTTGGGCTGCATCATATACAACTCTTCATCAATGTCTCCATTGAGGAATGCTGTTTTGACATCCATCTGCCATATCTCATAATCATAATATGCAGCGATTGCTAACATAATCCTCACAGACTTTAGCTTTGCTACTGGTGAGAAAGTCTCATCGTAGTCAACTCCTTGAATTTGTCGAAAACCCTTTGCGACAAGTCGAGCTTTATAGACAGTGACATTACCATCAGCATATGTTTTCTTCTTGAAGATCCATTTGTTCTCGACAGCCTTCCGGCCATCTGGTAAGTCCACCAAAGTCCATACTTGGTTTTCGTACATGGATCCAATCTCGGATTTCATGGCTTCTTGCCATTTGTTGGAATCTGGGCTCATCATCGCTTCCTCATATGTCTCAGGGTCATCGGTGTTGTCCACCAACATGACACTCATGACGGGATCATACCAATCTGGAGTGGTACGAGTTCTCATTGACCTGCGAGGCTCTGTAGCAACTTCAACCGAAGTTTCATGATCATCATCATTAGCTTCCTCTCTAACTGGTGCAGGCACCATAGGAACTTCTTCCGGCGTTGCGCTACTCGCAATTTCGAGAGAAGGTTCGACAACCTCGTCGAGTTTTACTTTCCTTCCAGTCACTTCTTTCGAGAGAAATTCCTTCTCTAGAAAGGATCCATTCTTGGCAACGAAGACTTTGCCTTCGGATCTATGATAGAAGGTATACCCAATAGTATCCTTTGGGTATCCTATGAAGACGCATTTTTCCGCTTTGGGTTCAAGCTTGTCCGGCTGTAACTTCTTTACATAGGCTTCGCAACCCCAAACTTTAAGGAACGACAATTTAGGTTTCTTCCCAAACCATAATTCATACGGTGTCGTTTCAACGGATTTAGATGGTGCCCTATTTAAAGTGAATGCGGCTGTTTCTAATGCATAACCCCAAAATGATAGCGGTAAATTTGTAAGTGACATCATAGAACGAACCATATCTAAGAGAGTTCGATTACGACGTTCGGACACACCATTACGCTGTGGTGTTCCCGGCGGTGTCAATTGTGAAAGTATTCCGCATTTCTTCAAATGCTCGCCAAACTCGTAACTTAGATATTCACCTCCACGATCAGAACGTAGAAATTTAATCTTCTTGTTACGTTGATTCTCTACCTCACTTTGAAATTCCTTAAACTTCTCGAAAGTTTCGGACTTATGTTTCATGAAATAGATATACCCATATCTACTCAAGTCATCCGTGAAGGTAAGAACATAACGATAACCACCGCGCGATGCTACACTCATTGGACCACACACATCGGTATGTATGATTTCCAATAAGTCCGTAGCTCGCTCCATCATACCAGAGAATGGAGTCTTAGTCATTTTACCCATCAGACATGCTTCGCATCTTTCAAGTGATTCGAAATCAAGTGATTCAAGAAGTCCGTCGGAATGGAGTTTCTTCATACGCTTCACTCCAATGTGACCAAGACGACAGTGCCACATATAGGTCGAGTTAACGCTCGATTTCAAATGTTTAGCCTCAATGTTGTTGATATGTGTATTTCCACTATCGAGATTCAATAAGAATAGACCATCTATCAAAGGTGCATGTGCATAAAACATATTACTCATATAAATCGAACAACCATTATTCTCGGACTTAAACAAGTAACCGTTTCGCAATAAACAAGATCCCGATATAATGTTCATGCTCAACGCAGGCACCAAATAACAATTATTTAAGTATAAAACTAATACCGATGGTAGATGAAGGGGTAGCGTGCCGACCGCGATCACATCAACCTTTGATCCATTTCCCACGCGCATCGTCACCTCGTTCTTCGCTAGCTTCCGTTTATTCTGCAGCACCTGTTTCGAGTTACAAATATGAGCAACCGAACCAGTATCAAATACCCAGGCACTACTACGAGTACTAGTGAGATACACATCAATAACATGTATATCAGATATACCTTTCTTCTTGATGTTGCCGTTCTTCAAATCCGCCAAGTACTTTGGGCAATTCCGCTTCCAGTGACCTTCTCCCTTGCAGTAAAAGCACTCAGTATCAGGCTTGGGTCCAGCCTTGGTCTTCTTCGTCGGCGCGGTAACTTTCTTACCACCCTTCTTGAAGTGTCCCTTTTGCTTAGACTTGCCTTTCTTGAATTTGGTGGTCTTATTGACCAACAACACTTGGTGCTCTTTCTTGATCTCCACTTCTGCAGATTTTAGCATGGCAAAGAGTTCTGGCAACTGTTTGTTCATGTTTTGCATATTGTAGTTCATCACAAAGTTTTTGTAACTTGGTGGTAGTGATTGGAGGACACGGTAAATCCCCAAAGCATTAGGAATCACTATACCCAAGCTTTGAAGTTTGTTTGCGTGCCCAGACATCTTAAGCACATGCTCACTGACGGAGCTTCCCTCTTCCATCTTGCAGTTAAAGAACTTTTCAGAAGAATCATATCTCTCAACTGCCGCGTGAGTATCAAAAATCAATTTGAGATCCTCGACAATATCTTATGGGTCTGAATTCTCAAACCTTTTCTGAAGCTCCGATTCTAAACCATACAAGATAGCACACTGAACTATGGAGTACTGATTCTTCCGAGCGAGGTAAACATTCTTTACTTCATCGGTAGCATCAGCTGCAGGCGGGTCACCCAGCGGTGCATCCAGCACATAGGTTAAATTACCAGCTGTGAGGACAATCCTCAAATTGCGGAACCAATCCGCGAAGTTGCTTCCATTGTTTTTCAACTTTTCTTTCTCTAGGAACGCATTAAAATTGATGGTAGGGGCTGCCATTGATCTACAACATATTTGCAATAGTTTAGACTAAGTTTATGACAAATTTAGTTCAAATTAATAATAAAATTAATCTAGGTGAACTCCCACTCAAAACAATATCCCTCACATTGTTTTAGTGATCACACGAACCAAATCCACCACATCAACACCGATCATCACGAGAGTTGATATAGTTTCAATGGCGAACAATCGACATGTTCATCATATCTACTATATGATTCATGCTTTACCTTTCGGTGATCCGTGTTCCGAGACCATGTCTGTACATGATAGGCTCGTCAAGATCAAACCTTAGTTTCTGCATGAGCAAATCTGGCTTGCTCACGTTGTATACACTTGCAGAATCTAACACACCCGATCATCACGTGGTGCTTCGAAACAACAAGCTTTAGCAACGGTGCTAACTAAGGGTGAACACTTTATGACTTGAAATTCATGTGCATGAGGGATCATCTTATAATGCAACCGTCGTCTACTAAGCAATACAAGATGCATAAAGGATTAACATCACATGCAATTCATAATATGTGATATGATATGGCCTTTCCACTTCGCGCTTCCGATCTCCATCTTCAAGCACGAACATGATCTCCATCATCACCGGCATTGCATCAAGGTCAATGACGCTTCTCCATGGTTGTCGTCCACCGGCTTTGAATAGACACGCGGGTCTTAACATAAATTAAAAAACAACCATATGGCTCCTGCCGGTTGCCAACTTACAATAAGGAACATTGCATACATCAAATATAATCACAATCATGGCCATATCACATCACTGCACACCCCTGCAAAACAAAGTTAGACGCCTCTACTTTCTTTGCATGTTTTACGTGGTTTGGGGCTTTCAATAAGTGTCGTTCTAACTTACGAACAAGAACCACAACATTGATACTAGTATTGTCAATCACCCGTTGTAAATTGGATCTTAACTATGCTAGGAGAAACAGGCACCCGCAAAGCCACTTATGCAATACTAGTTGCATGTCAAGCGTGGAGCAAGTCTCATGAACGATGTCATGTAAGGTTAGCCCGGGCCGCTTCATCCCAACATGCCGCAAGATGCAAAGTACACAAGAAGCAATCGATAATAAAAGCATCAACGCCCACAATGATCATTGTGTTCTACTCGTGCAACAGATCTACATATAGACACGGCTCTGATACCACTGTAGGGTTTCGTAGCATGGAAAACAAAAAATTTCTACCGCATACAAACAAACAAGCCAAGATCTATCTACTAGATTGTAGCAACGAGTCGATGGAATAACTTACCCTCGAAGATTCCAAAGTGTTTAACGAGAGCAGATTCTCGTGGGTGATGTAGTCGTACTCTTTCCGATCTCAAGATCGCGTAGACGATCCTTCCGGCGCTGCGTTCCGGCAGCGCTCCCGCAGTCGGTCACACGTTCGGTACTCGACGAAGACCTTCCTCTCCCTTGTTCCAGCAGGCAGCGGAGGTTGTAGCACTCTCCTCGCGATTCCGGTAGCACAACGGCGTGGTACCGGAAGTAGAGGGGAGATCTCGCAGGGCTTCGCCTTAAGTCGGAGCGAGTATGGTGGACTATGAGAGAGATCCCCGACGATCTAGGGTTTAGACACACCGAGGAAGGGGGCAAGCCGGCGGCTAGGGTTTAGCTAGGCGGCGGCGAGTTGATGCCCTAGGGCCGGCGGCGGCTATGGAGGCGGCGGCGGCTTGGGGCTAGGGTTTGGAGGAGAGGATCTTGTGTGTCTAGGAGGGGCAGCCCTGCCCCTCCCTTTATAGGTGGGAGGCGCGGCCAAGGGGAGGGGAGTCCCTCCCCAACTCGGCTTGGAGGTGGGCCGGCGGTTGGAGGAGGGAACTCCTCCCCAACTCGGTTTCCCACTCTTCCTCCTCTTTCCAAAAACTGCCGTTTGACTTTCAAACTAGCCGTTTGACTTTTCAAACTAGGATTTGATTAAACCCTTTATTTTGGACAGCGATGACACTTAGTACATGATGCAATCATACCAACTTGATATAACACATTCATGTACCCTTCCCCTCTGGAGTGCCGGACATTCCGGAACTTTCTAGAACATTCCTGATGAAAACACCGGAACCATTCTCCAACTCTGAAACGGGACTTTTCTTATATGAATCTTATTCTCCGGACCATTCCGGATCTCCTCATGATATCCCGAATCCCATTCGAGACTCCGAACAACATTCGGACTCTTTCTCATCATTCCATAACTACTCAAACAACGTCAAATCCTTAAGTGTGTCTCCCTACGGTTCGTGAATTATGCGGACATGATCGAGACACTTCTCCGAACAATGACCAATAGAGGAATCTGGAAATTCATATGGCTCCCACATATTTCTACGATTACTTTGCGATCGAATGAACCACTTACATACGATACCAATTTCCCTTTGTCTCACGATAGTTTACTTATCCGAGGTTATGATCGTCGGTATCTCTGCATACCTAGTTCAACCTCGTTACCGATAAGTACTCTTTTCTCGTTCCCGTGATATGTGATACCTTGTGAGCCAGTCACATGCTTGCAAGCTAATTGGATGACATTCCACCGAGAGGGCCCAGAGTATATCTATCCGTCATATGGATGGACAAATCCCACTCTTGATCCATGTGTTTCAACCAATACTTCCCGAACACTCAATGCCACCTTTATAGCCACCCAGTTACGGTGTGGTGTTTGATGTTATCAAAGCATCCATCCGGTAAAGGTGATATGCATGATCTCATGGTCGAAGGAATTAGTTTACTATGTATCAGAAAGCATATAGCAATTGAACTATTAAAATGACTTGATCTTTATGCTACGCTTATCTATAGGAGTATGTCCACCATATCATTCTCCTAACGATATGATCTTGTTGTTAATAACATCTCAATGTTCATGATAGGGAAACCACAATCATCTATTAACCAACAAGCTAGTATTATATAGAGGCTTTACTAGGGACTTCAAATTAAGTTTACAAATCACACAAGTATTAATGTTTCCTTGTCAATACTATTATAGCATGAATGTAAACATTTATAATAAACACAAAGATATAATAATAACTACATTTATTATTGCCTCTAGGGCATATCTCCAACACCTAGGGCTTGGAGGAGGGGTCAAGGGGGCCGGCCAGCCCCCTATATATAGAGGGCAGGGGCGCAGCCGTCCCTCACACCTCCTCCTCAAGCCCTAGTCGCCCTGGTGCCCTCCTCTCTTCCTCCCGACTGTTTGTAGGCGAAGCCCTGCTGCAGAAATTCTCCACCATATACACCACGCCGTCGTGTTGTAGATCCAATCCGTCTCTCCACCATACTTGCTGGACCAAGGAAGGAGGAGACGTCGAGGTGCCGCACGTGTGCATCTCACGGAGGCATCGCCACTTGTGGTGCTAGATCGGATCGGATCGCGAGGAGGAGAAGCGAGTATGACTACATCACCCACGTTCCGACGAACGTTCCGCTGTGCGAATCTTCAAGGGTATGAAGATCTAATCCAATCTCTCTCGTTGTTTGCATCTCCTAGATTAGATCTTGGCTTCCCTCTGTTCGCATCCGTAGAAAATTTTGATTTACTATGCCGCGAAACCCATTAGTGGTATCAGAGCTAGATCTATGCGTAGATGTGATTCACGAGTAGAACGCAACATGGTTGTTGCGGGCGTTGATATTTTCTGTTGCAAGCCTCTTGTTTGTGTTCTTCTTATGGCGCGGGATAGTGAGATTGAAGCGGTCCAGGCCAACCTTACGCGACGTCATTCGCGAGACCGGCTCCGCACTTGACGTGTGGCTTGTTCCACACATGCGGCTGGTGGATGTCAGTTTCTCTCACTATAGTTGTCATGGGGTTAACACCGGAGTTTGGCAACCATAATATCACCGTTGTGGCTTTACGTAGGTAAGAATCGTTCTTAGCATGCTACTCCCATAAGCCATGTAAAACATGCAACAACAAAGTAGAGGCGTCTAACTTGTTTTTGTAGGGAGTGTTTTCTGTGATATGGTATGGCCCAAGATGTGATGTGTATATTGTATGCGATGATCATGTTTTGTAATGTTTCACGACTTGCATGTCGATGAGTACACAACCGGCAGGAGCCATATGGTTGTCTTTATAGTTGTGTATGACCTGTGTGTCAACTTCTTATACGCCATGTAATAGTTTCACTTTATCGCTAAGTAGTTAGCAATAGTTGTAGTTGCTATTCGTGGTGGAGGCAATCATGGTGGAGTGATGGAGATCATGCCGGCACGCACAAGATGGAGATCATTGCGCGAAGATTGGCTATACCATGTCACATAAAGTTATATGCATGTGATGTTTATCCTTTTATGTATCTTATTATGCTTAGATCGCGACGGTAGCATTATAAGATGATTCCTCACTTAAAGATCAAGATAAAACTGTGTTCTCCCCATGTATGCACCGTTGCGAAAGTTCGTCGTGTCCAAGCATCACGTGATGATCGGGTGCTATAGACTCTACGTTCACATACAACGGGTGCAAGCCAGTTTTGCACACGCGGAAATACTTGGGTTTTACTTGACGAGCCTAGCATGTACAGACATGGCCTCGGAACACATGAACCGAAAGGTTAAGCATGAGTCATATGAATGATATGATCAACACTTTGTTGTCCACCATTGAAACCACATCTCTTCTCGTGAAGATCGGATTAGGTGTGGTGAATTTGGATCGTGTTCACTAAACAACTTGAGGGATGTTGAATTTAGTGGGAGTTCATCTGGTGATTTGATTAAAAGTTGAACTAGTTATCATGAACATAGTCTAATTTGTACTTGCAAATATTGTAGATCAAATGGCTAAGTCCAACTTCAACTTCAACGTTTTTGCTGAGAAGGAAAAGCTTAGAAACAATGGGTCTAACTTCACCAATTGGTTCCGCAATCTAAGAATCATTCTATCTGGCGGACAAAAGGACTATGTCCTTGGGAAAGCGTTAGGTGACCCCCCTGCTACAACTGCGACGGCTGATGAGAAAGCCGTCTATGTCGCGCAAAGATGATTATGGTGTGATTAAGAGCTCCATGTTGTTTGCTATGGAACCGGAACTTCAAAATCGTTTTGAAGACTATCCCGGGCCCTTTGAGATTCTCGAGGAGCTGAAAACCATGTTTCAGACCCAGGCCAGTTCTGAGAGATATGAGATCTCTGAGAAGTTCTTTAACTGCAAGATGGAGGAAGGGAGTTCCGTTAGTGAGCACGCCATTAAGATGACGGGCTACACTCAACGCCTCGAGCAACTGGAATGCACGATTCCAGAGGAGCTCAAGATTGACAGGGTTCTGCAATCACTCCCTCCCAGCTACAAAAGTTTTATAGTAACTCACAATCAGATTGGTTCCACTGATATGATCACCGAGCTCTTCGCAAAGCTGAAGGCTGCGGAGGTGGACATCAAAAAGGATAATCATGTGTTGATGGTCAACAAGCCCACCTTCAAGAAAGGTAAGGGTGCAAAGAAGCCCTTCAAGAAAGGAGGCGGCAAACGCGTTGCCCCTGCTGAGAAGAAGCTCAAGTCTGGTCCTAAGCCGGAAACTGAGTGCTTCTATTGCAAGGACAAGGGTCACTGGAGGCGCAACTGTCCGAAGTACTTAGCGGACAAGAAGGCTGGCACCATCAAAGGTATATTTGATATACATGTTATTGATTTTTTCCTTACTAGCCCTCGTTGTAGTGCCTGGGTATTTGATACTGGTTCGGTTGCTAATATTTGTAACTCGAAACAGGAGCTACGGAATAGACGGCGGCTTGCGAGGGATGAGGTGACGATGCGCGTTGGCAACGGATCAAGAGTTGATGTGATGGCCGTCGGCACGCTCTCCTTAGTTTTACCTTCGGGATTAGTTTTAAACCTTAATAAATGTTATTATGTGCCTGCGTTGAGCATGAACATTATTTCTGGATCGTGTTTATTGCAAGACGGTTATTCATTTAAATCGGAGAATAATGGTTGTTCTATTTATGTGAGTAACATCTTTTATGGTCATGCACCTCTTGTGAATGGTCTATTTCTTCTAAATCTTGAAAGGGATGAAACACACATCCATAACATTGAGGCTAAGAGATGCAAAGTAGATAGTGATAATACTACTTATTTGTGGCACTGTCGTCTAGGTCATATTGGTGTAAAGCGCATGAAGAAACTCCATTCTGATGGACTTTTGGAGTCTCTTGATTTTGAATCATTTGACACATGCAAACCATGCCTCATGGGCAAGATGATCAAAACACCGTTCTCCGGTATGATGGAGCGAGCAACGGACTTGTTGGAAATCATACATACTGATGTATGCGGACCGATGAGTGTTTCGACGCGCGGTGGATATCACTATTTTCTCACTTTTACCGATGACTTAAGTAGATATGGGTATATCTATTTAATGAAACATAAATCTGAAACATTTGAAAAGTTAAGGAATTTCAGAATGAAGTGGAGAACCATCGTAACAGAAAAAATAAGTTTCTACGATCCGATCGTGGAGGTGAATATTTGAGTTATGATTTTCTCACACATCTTAAAGCAAGCGGAATTGTTTCGCAACTCACGCCACCCGGAACACCACAGCGCAATGGTGTGTCTGAACGCCGGAATCGAACCTTATTATATATGGTCCGATCAATGATGTCTCTTACTGATTTGCCGTTATCATTTTGGGGTTATGCATTAGAAACCGCTGCATTCACTTTAAATAGGGCACCATCTAAATCCGTTGAGACGACACCGTATGAACTGTGGTTTGGTGCTAAACCTAAGTTGTCGTTTCTTAAAGTTTGGGGATGCGAATCTTACGTCAAGAAGTTGATGCCGGACAAGCTCGAACCCAAAGCGGAGAAATGCGTCTTCATAGGATACCCTAAGGAAACTATTGGGTATACCTTCTATCACAGAACCGAAGGCAAAGTGTTTGTCGCAAAGAACGGTTCCTTTCTTGAGAAGGAGTTTCTCTCGAAAGAAGTGAGTGGGAGGAAAGTAGAGCTAGACGAGGTTGTTGAACCTTATCATGAATTGGAGAGTAGCGCAACACCTGAAATTGTTCCAGTGCCGCCTGCACCTACAATAGAGGAAGCTAATGATAATGATCATGATGCTTCGGACGATGCTACTACTAAACGTCGCAGGTCGATAAGGTCGCGTGCCCCTCCTGAGTGGTACGGCAACCCTGTCTTAACTGTCTTGCTAGTAGATGACAGTGAGCCTGTGAACTATGAGGAAGCGATGATGAGCCCAGACTCTGAGAAATGGCTAGAAGCCATGAAATCCGAATTGGGATCCATGAGAGAAAACCAAGTATGGACTTTGGTGGACCCTCCTAGCGACCGAAAGGCCGTTGAGTGCAAATGGATCTTCAAGAAGAAAACGGACGCGGATGGTAATGTTACCGTCTATAAAGCACGGCTTGTCGCGAAAGGTTTTCGACAAGTTCAAGGTGTTGACTACGATGAGACCTTCTCTCCCGTAGCGATGTTTAAGTCCATTCGGATTCTATTAGCAATTGTTGCGTTTCATGATTATGAAATATGGTAGATGGATGTCAAGACTGCGTTCCTCAATGGCAACATTGATAAAGAGTTGTATATGATGCAACCCGAAGGTTTTGTCGATCCTAAGGATGCTGATAAAGTATGCAAGCTTGAGCGTTCCATTTATGGACTGAAGCAAGCATCTCGGAGTTGGAACCTTCGTTTTGATCAAGTGATCAAGAGCTTTGGATTTGTTCCAAATTGCTACGAAGCTTGTATCTACAAGAAAGTGAGTGGGAGCTCGGTGACATTTCTGGTATTATATGTGGATGACATATTGATTATTGGAAATGACATTAACATGCTTAACGATGTAAAGAGTTACTTGAATAAATGTTTTTCAATGAAAGACCTAGGTGAAGCTGCTTATATATTAGGCATCAAAATCTATAGAGATAGACAAAGACGCCTGATAGCTTTAAGCCAGAGTACATACCTAGACAAAGTTCTGAAAATGTTTAGAATGGATAAGGCAAAGAAAGGTTCAGTGCCTATGTTGTCAGGTAAGACATTGAGCAAGGCTCAGTGTCCAGCTACGGTAAATGATAGGGAAGCTATGAGCAAAGTGCCTTATGCCTCGGCCATAGGTTCTATCATGTATGCCATGCTGTGTACTAGACCGGATGTGTCCAATGCTCTTAGTTTGACGAGCAGATATCAAAGTGATCCAGGAGTGGAACACTGGACAGCCGTGAAGAACATCCTAAAGTACCTAAATAGGACTAAAGAAATGTTCTTAGTCCATGGGGGTGATGAACAACTCGTCGTAAAAGGTTACGTCGACGCTAGTTTCGACACCGACAAGGATCATTCTAAATCTCAGACAGGATACGTGTATATTTTGAATGGAGGAGCTGTGAGCTGGAGAAGCTGCAAGCAAAGCGTGATCGCGGGATCTATAGTAGAAGCGGAATACATGGCTGCTGCAGAAGCGTCAAGTGAAGGAGTTTGGATCAGGAACTTCATCACTGAGCTTGGCGTGGTTCCAAGTGCATTGGACCCACTGGAGATATTGTGTGACAACACTAGTGCCATAGCACTCGCTAAGGAACCAAGATATCATCCAAAGACCAAGCATATCAACCGCAAGTTTTATATAATCCGAGATTATATAGCAGATGGAGATCTGAAGATTAGCAAAGTACATACAAGTGTGAATGTCGCAGATCCATTGACTAAACATCTTCCACGTATAAAACATGATCAGCACCTCAGTGCCATGGGTGTGAGATTGTTTCCAAATGTAAACTAGATTATTGACTCTAGTGCAAGTGGGAGACTGTTGGAATTATACCCTAGAGGCAATAATAAAGATGTTATTATTATAATTCTTGTTCATGATAATGTTTATATTCCATGCTAGAATTATATTAAGCGGAAAATTTAATACTTGTGTGGTTTATGAACAACACCGTGTCCCTAGTATGCCTCTATGGACTAGCTCATTGATTAATGATGGTTAAGGTTTCCTAACCATGGACATGAGTTGTCGATTAATAATGAGATCATATCATTGGGAGAATGATATGATGGACAGACCCAAACTAAGCGAAGCAATTAGATCGTGTCATCGTGTTCATCTTTGCGAAGCTTTTCCGATGTCAAATATTGTATTCCTTAGACCATGAGATAATGCAACTCCCTGGTATCGGAAGAAAGCTTTGAGGTCATCAAACGTCATCCTATGAGAGGGTGATCATAAAGGTGTCTCTCAGGTGATCGAAAAGTACTTGTTGGGTTGTATGTATCGAGATGGGATTTGTCCCTCCCAAGTCGGAGAGATATACTTCGGGCCCACTCGGTAATCGATATCAACACCGCTTGCAAGCATGTGGTTAAGGAGTTAATCACAAAGTGATATCGGATTACGGAACGAGTAAAGTACTTGCTGTGAACGAGATTGAACTAGGTATGACGGTACCGACGATCAAATCTCGGGCAAGTAAAATATCGCAAGACGAAGGGAATATAAATATGGGATTGATTGAATCCTGGCATCGTGGTTCATCCGATATGATCATCAATGAATGTGTGGGAGTCAATATGGGTTTCCAGACCCCGCTGTTGATTATTGATAGAAGATCATGTCTGCACATTCTCGAACCCGCAGGGTCACACACTTAACGTGTCTCGACGCTAGGATAGATTGGATAATTGGTTTATGAGTTTTTGTTCGGAGTCTCGGATGGGATCCGGGATATCATGAGAGGTTCCGGAATGGTCCGGAGAATAAGATTCATATAAGGCAGTGTAGTTTTTGGAGTTCGGAATTGTTTCGGGTTAATCGGTATTGTACCGGAAGCTTCTAGAACCTTCCGGAGGGGGACCAACGTGGCCCCACCTGCCGGGAGGGGGCATGGGCCTACGAGGGAGTGCCCTGGTCGCATTGGGCCAGGGGCACAAGGCCCCATAGGCCCAGCCGGCCAAAACCCTAGGGAAACCCTAGGAGAGCTTCTAGAAGGAGGGGGAAAACTTGCCCCCCACTCCAACCCTTGGGGCCGCCGCCCTAGGGCTTGGAGGAGGGGTCAAGGGGCCCGGCCAGCCCCCTATATATAGAGGGCAGGGGAGCAGTCCTCCCTCACACCTCCTCCTCAAGCCCTAGTCGCCCCGCTGCCCTCCTCTCTCCCTCCCGACTGTTTGTAGGCGAAGCCCTGCTGCAGAAATTCTCCACCATATACACCACGCCGTCGTGTTGTAGATCCAATCCGTCTCTCCACCATACTTGCTGGACCAAGGAAGGAGGAGACGTCGAGGTGCCGCACGTGTGCATCTCACGGAGGCATCGCCACTTGTGGTGCTAGATCGGATCGGATCGCGAGGAGGAGAAGCGAGTACGACTACATCACCCACGTTCCGACGAACGTTCCGCTGTGCGAATCTTCAAGGGTATGAAGATCTAATCCAATCTCTCTCGTTGTTTGCGTCTCCTAGATTAGATCTTGGCTTCCCTCTGTTCGCATCCGTAGAAAATTTTGATTTACTATGCCGCGAAACCCATTAGGATACACAGTGGTTTGGCCTCGAGCCGTTTCACACAGCCGAGCTTTTCTACTTTCACTGTATTTCTCAACCAAAAGGAAACATGCTTACACAGCCTTAAATAGGCCACACACCCACTAACTCCACTAATCTCTCCACTATTCCATGCATGACTCAGTTATCTCCTAGAATCACTCTAGGAAGATCACGACCTGGCCAGAGCTAGCTAACAAACTCCACATGCGCTGATCAAGCTGACTAACCGATTCTCACGGTGTCCCTGGCTTCAATACTTTGCATGCAGGACCGTTTCACATGGACGCGCGACGCCAGCTTCACGCTGCACCAGTAAAATGCAACAGTAAAATAAACATGCAGATACACATATCAGGATTAGTGCTAACAATCACCCCCTAATCATGATATGTTTTTGACGCCGCTTCAAAGCAAGGTTGGTTCGTCGTCGGCATAGCCTTTAGCCAACAAGGCTTTCTCCTCCTTCTTCTTCTCAGGACACTCCCAAGCAAAATGTCCATAGTCATCACAGTTGTAGCATTATACCTCGCTCTTGTCCTTGCGCCCTCCACCACGGCCACGGCCGCGGCCGCGTCCTCGCGGCGAGCCATGTCCCCTTGTCATCAGAAGTTGCTCTTCTCCTCCTTCCTCCTCTTGTCCCTTGAGGAGTTCCTCGTGCGCCTTCAACGATCCAAAGGCCTCCTCCATGGACATCTTGTTCACGTCAGAGAACAGCCCAATGGAAGAAGCAACGTTGATGTATTTCTTGGAGACGACTCGGAGCAGCTTCTTCACCACATACTTCTCCTCCATCGGGTCTCCAAGCTCACGTATGCGACCCACGAGCGTCGTGAACTTCGCCGCGAAGTCATCCACAGACTCTGCATAAGACATCTTGAGGCCATCAAAATCCGAGCGCAAGGATTGGATCCTCGCGTCCCGGACGCGCTCGACGCCGACATGCATGGAGCGCAGCGCCGCCCACACCTCCGCCGCGGTCTCCTTCTCCGCAACTCGTAGCAGCGTCTCGTCGTCGATCCCCTGGGAGATGATGGTCATGGCGATCTCCTCCTTGCTCCCGTCGGCCTCCGCAGCCGAGCTCTCCGGATCAACGAAACCCCATGCGCCGTGTACACGCATGATGTACTTCATCCGCAACGCCCAGGCTGCGTAGTTCGTCCTTGTCAGCATCGGCACCGACACCTTGCCTGTGGCCGCTGCCGTCGCCGCCGTCGCACCGCCTAAGCCACTGGTCACCATGGCTCCACTCGCCGTCTTCTTCGCCAGCTCCATCGCCTTGGCCTTCTCGGCAGCACCGTCTCCCGCCATCACCACAGGAGCCAAGAGCGGATGTGCTCTGATACCAAATGATAGAGCTGACTCTCTCAGCTCACGTAGCTAGCTAGCTCTCTCTCTTTTGTTGCCTCACACAACACACAGGATACAGAGTGGTTTGGCCTCGAGCCGTTTCACACAGCCGAGCTTTTCTATTTTCACTGTATTTCTCAACCAAAAGGAAACATGCTTACACAGCCTTAAATAGGCCACACACCCACTAACTCCACTAATCTCTCCACTATTCCATGCATGACTCAGTTATCTCCTAGAATCACTCTAGGCAGATCACGACCTGGCCAGAGCTAGCTAACAAACTCCACATGCGCTGATTAAGCTGACTAACCGATTCTCACGGTGTTCCTGGCTTCACTACTTTGCATGCAGGACCGTTTCGCACGGACGCGTGACGCCAGCTTCACGCTGCACGTTGCCACAGCTGCAAACTATACTGACACGACTAGCTAAATGCAACAGTAAAATAAACATGCAGATACACATATCAGGATTAGTGCTAACATCCCCTACGTGGCAGTGACGGGTGCCCCATTCACAACATCAATATGTGGAGGGAAGCAGACTGCCTCCATAAGAAAGTAGCTCCCCCATGATGGCACACTGGATGCTGCTTTGGGCGCTCTTGTCGCCGCAAGACCAGCGGGATATCATGGCTACTATGTGCAGCCGTCTTCTGATGGTCGCTGGGCATATTTTTCGGCCAGTCTGGATGGCTACGTTTTAGTCGACTGGAGCATGATGTTTAGGCGTCTATTTAGTCTTTTTCGCTGGTTGATTCATGTTCGACTCTGTGTGATCCATGAATTGTAATCGTGGTATGAATTGTCGATTTTAGATACCGAACTATTAATAAAAGCCTGTGTACATCAACCGATGCAGAGGCCCAGGTTTTACCCCGTGGACAATACCTAACATCTCCAGATTGTGACCCTTCTCATTTTGTGATCTGATCAAACCAACCAGACCAAATCATCAATGAAACCTCCACAGGCAGCCACTTCTACATGCATAGATGAGCAAGAAATTACCTCAAACTTTCAATCAAAAAAGAGAGACAGAGAGAGATGGAACTCCATTTACAGGTCTGGGTGGTAATCATGCCACCTGCGCCTCGCCACTGTACCCATGCTATGCCTCCAATGATGGTGTTGGCGCCCAGTTCATCGTCCGTGTGACCAATAATTGAAGGAATACAGAGATATAATGTAAACAAAAAAGGGCTAGATTGGTAAATCAATCGTTGTCAATAACAATGGTAGCAGATAGTCCAGACCTGCTTTCATAAAATAACCAAAATAAAGCCAAATTGCGACTCGTGATGTCCTGGTTTCTACCCGCACAAACCAACAAAGGAAGAAGTAAAACCATAATTAATGTACAGATCAAAATCGCTCCCGAGTCCCGACAAAGTCACGAGCACAATTTTAGAAGGAACTGTACCAAAGATCTAGAGAGAGAGGAGGGAGAAGCAAACCTGAACGAATATATTAGCCAGCCTGTTGTTTGTTGCTGTTGCTGCCGCTTGAGCCCGAGACCGACGAGACCTCCCACCCACCCATGGCCTCCACCTAGCGGACACCCTACTCCAATCACACCCCCTCATTCTCCATTCGCTGCAGGTAGGAGAAACGAGAGGAACTGCAGGAAGGAGAAACGAGAGTAAGAGGAGAGAAAGATAGAGAACAAAAGAAGGAAAATGATACGATTCACCCCTCGCGTAAGAGGAAAAGAAGAGAGTAAGGCTTTGTTCGGTTGAGGTGGTTTAGATCCACTAGCGGAACTCACCCCTGCAGGGATTGGGTGATCCCAGGTCGGTCACCCTAATCCCCACTAACCCCTGTCCCCATGTTCCCTACTAATACCTGTGATTTGGTGCCATTCGGTTAATCCCTACGACAAGGAACTCAAAGCAGCTGGCTACAAGAAGCACCATCGGCAGGCAATAGGAGGTAGCGGCACGCCAGCACCAACACAGAAACAGGAAAAGGATAGCAACTTTAAATCTAAATAATACAGTTTTAACATAAACTCTAAGCATGACTAAAAGCTAAAATTAAACATATTCACAAACAAGATACATAGTTAAATTAGTGACGTGACAACTAACAAAATACATCGAATCAATATGATGTCCTTCCGGTGTAAAACACACACAAATTTATCGCCGTGGCACCCTTGTAGAACCTTGGTTCGTTGCATCTGTCCATTACAACAATGATAAGGAATAATTATTAGAATCTATTGAGTTCAGCTGAAGCAAAAAAAAAACATAGAAGAAAGCTAATGCAAGGTATATAGAGAATCATAATCTAAGAAATGTTTGCGATGTACTGTAAGTAGAAGCATAATGAGAAGAATGAGAAATATGTTCCTAGAAGAAAAATGTCCATTAAGTAGCAGCATATTCATAAACATGTTGTTCACAAAAAAAATATTCATAAACATGTTTATGTTCTATGATGAAGAGACAAGTGCATTTGGAGGCTAGCAAGGACCAGCAGCTATAGGGAATGCACTTTGACTCTACTAGCAGCACATATGCAATAAAATTCTACAGAACAAAGTAAACAACGGGAGGGCACAAGAAGGTGCCTTTGAAATCCAACTGAACTGAACCATGTATTTGACCAGCTACTTTAGCAGCACAATTTCAGGTTCTACAAAAAAGAACAGAAGATTTTACCTTTGCTACACCATTTCACTTCGCAGCCACATCACAACGGTCTCCATGTTAGTACAGATCATGAACTCGCGGTTATCTGCACTTTTAAAGACTCGTAAGGTTTTTACCTTCTCCTCTTGTGAGAATTCCATTGTGTTTAGTCAAGCAATGCAGTTCTTGATTGAGAATTCATCTAGATTCCTCGAATCAGTTTACGCATCCTCGATCTGCTTAGTCTTCATCTTAATATAATTTTCATCATTGCAGCTACATCTCCATTTGATCGCCGCTTCTTGGGTTCATTCTCAGTGCTTGGGATGGGAGGAAACGAACAAAGGCTAAACAATAAATAACACAATTATGAAAAAGCTCGGCTACATGCTTATGAAGGAAGAGTGCTCAACATAAACTAGCATTACTGAACCTCCAACCTCGTGCATAAGCAAAAGTGAAACATTTTTATGACAATACAAATGAATGTTAAGTTAGAATGATCTGTAACAGCCACATCTCGCCAAAATGCTTCCAACTAGGAGTCACTTAGAACTCGCAATTGCATCAAAGGGTAATTTGAGATTATCAGATTACCAGTAAACAGAAGAACATAAATCTGATCCTACATAACACAGTAGAGGAAAAGGGGTGGTTCTGGAACTGAACTCTGTGTAGTACTAGATTAAAAGTTACAAGAACAAGTACACATTTCATCTGTAACTTATTTCTCAAAGCTTAAATGAAACTCCCACCCTCACTGAACATGACATAAATATAACCCCGGTTTTCTGCACTCTAAAAAATTGAATCAGTACATGTGTTTACTTGTATGCCAAGTGTAAAGATTTGAGAAGATAAGGAATAAATTCCTTGAAACCCATCAGAGTTAAACTGAACTGAAGCTCCCCTGTTAAGGGTCTTATCCATGTAGCCCTCTGTACATTTTCGAAAACAAAATGTTTTACTAGAAAATAATTTTCAAAATAGACATATATATTCCACTAGTTGGTGCTCTTTTTTCTCACCATTAACAATGTGAGTTAGGAAAAAATATGCCCATGGAATTACTAAGCCGTATACAGTATTATTTTGAAATGCTTCTTGCATAAGAAAACTACATGATCCTCGTGGTCTCGATCTCTTGACACTAGTAAGATTTAACTTTAGGTCTGCTACTCACATAACTTCGATTATTAGAACACTTGTGTAACAAACAAGTGAACACTGAGGTATTTCCATTCTTCTAATTTTACACATTTTGTTGCTTGAACGCAGTCAAGTTTACTTGATTCAGATTCATGCGTAATGTATGAATATGTGAATGTATGAGATTTATGAACAAGAACTGAGCGTACATTTATACCATGTTCTCTCGACTAGGTCCAAGGGCATGGTTTGTTATGAAATATTTGTTCCTAATACATCAGCAATCAGCTTCACGGTGACATTCAGATCACTAACTAAAATATCATTTTGTAATGCTTAAAGATAGGTGCTAAAATTGAACAGACCAATCCACTGTAGCTAAGATGTGTAACAAGAACTAGCAACATCATCATGTGAGTGTAGCAGAATGATCTTGGAGTGTGACTGACCATGCAATTAATTTGCTAGGACTCTAAACCTTGTTCCCAGATTTGTTTCCTCTTTGAGTTACATGGTGTATTCAACAAGGTCGGGGTCTTTGTCACTACCGCAAGACACAAATCCATGGCAGCGACCAGATCCAACAAGATCATATCCTACCACCACTTCACCATCTCCTAGACCGCAAGAACATGAATATACAAGAAGGGGAAAATGAAAGGAGAAGGGGAGATGAGATTACCTTGTAGGTGCCTTCGTCGGGGGTGGGGAAGGGAGAGATGTTGGAGATCTGGAGCTTCCGGGTCGAGCGGCTAGGTCTTCCGTTCGGGCTCCATGGCGGCGTCCGCGTTGAGGAAGGGCAACGAGACTAGGGGAGATCCTCTTGGTCAGTTTCTTGCGCATCCCCCTCCTTCTTTAGCCACCGCCGCCCCTCTGTTCTCGGAGCAGCCACCGTCGCCGTCGCGAGAGAGACGAAGCTATCGATTTTCTTTCGTTCTTTTGGTCGTACCGTTTCGGGATTCTATCCATGGGTGTGAGGAAGAGTTTTGTTTACCCGGGCGAACAGGGAGATTTGGAGGGGAATCAGGAGGGGTGAAATCCTGATAGGGATTAACCGAACACGCAATAAGATCGGGCATGGATTAAACCCCGACGGGACTGATCCCGGCAGACCCACGGGGATTGCGTCCCGATCCCGGCCGGGGTGGGGTGAAACGAACAAAGCCTAAGGGGGATCGCATGACTCGCGTCCCCCCCTCTCTCTCTCTCTCCCCCTCCCCTGCTTCTCGCCTCGCGCGCTGACACGAATGTTGTGGGTTCACAGCCAACCTTATCTCTCCACACAGATGAAGTTTCTCGCAAGTCAAAAACACAGATGAAGTTTCCCTTCACTTGTTCTCTCCACACATATGAACGTTGGGCGGGAGAGGAACCGCCGACAGTGAGACGGGAGGAAGGGGCGGATGTGAATGCGGGAGAGAGAGAGAGAGAGGTGAGCGAGCGATGAGGAAATTTATGGCGCGCGTTCTCGATGCGTCGCGTTTGGCTTTTGGCTTCTCAGGGCCTGTCCCCACAAAAACGCCGATTCTGGCATTCCTAGCGAGCCATGATTTAGGATGCTTTAAGATCCGTGTGATACAAGATCGACCCGACATGCGAGTCTCTAAATGGTATTCTTTTTCTACCCGGTGCGATGGGATGCTTTAAGAACGTGCATGCCATGGCATGACCATTCGATGCTTCATGGTACTCTGAGCGCGAGGACACGGTCTTGGTCCATTGCCTCCTGGGTCCATCCTTGGTCGTGCATAGAGAAATCCATGTGGACAGCGACAGGAGCTAACCACTGGGTAATCAACGTCCGCGGCCTAGTCATGGCCATGGCCATGCTCATGAAAGATTGCTGGCTCCTTCTCGCCATGGAACGTAGCAGAATTGACAAACTGGAGCAGCAGAGACAGTGTATCATGTGTGCTTAAGCCCATGGAAACCTCGTTTGGCCAGTTTAATCGGTTTGGGCTAGTTCAAAATTTTGCACTAGTTTCAAAGTTTAGATTAAATTTGTGAATAAGGTTGAACTAAAAATATATTTGGCCGATTTATAAAGTTTAAGCAGTAACACATTTTGCATAGGCTTATTTGGGCCCATGTGTCCATGCACCGACGAATCAACGATTTTGTGTTGGATCCAGGTTGCAAAGTACACGAGTTTGGAGCCCGCGGCTGCGCGGCATGAGTCTCTGCTCGCGGACCCGCGTGAAGCTCATGGACCAGCAGGACTGGCGCATGAAGTCCCTCGCCACCGCGACGATCATGGACTCGACCTCCACTATGCCAAGATCCGGCGACCGGCGGTTCCATGGCAGTGCCCTGCTCATGAGTACTACCTCCGTTTCAAGGCTTAAGGCGCACACGCTTTTCAAAGTAAAGTTTGACCAAAAGAATTGAGCAACAAATCTTGATTATATTATACATAATTAGTACCGTTGGATTCGTATTGAAAAATACTTTTCAGTGATACTAGTTTTATACCAAAACTCTTTACGTATTTAGAGTAATTCTTAGTCAAAGAAAAAACACGCAAAACGAGGACGCCTTAAGCCCTGAAACGGAGGGAGTACGGAGGAGGCGCATGGAGAGAAATCGATGGGAGCTCGTGCTTGAGGCTGGTGGCGGAGATGGAAGGTGTCCAAGTATGATGCTAATACAGTCTTAGTGGTGCTAATTACCTAGGTTTTTATATTTTTAGACTTGAAAATTACTAGATAATAATCATTGAAATGCAGCCGCTAGACCGATGCTACAACACCGGGCCTAGATCCGCCCCTGCTTGAGGCAGCGGTTGAGATGGGCAGGTCAACTGCGGCGCATAGGACGAGCTCTAGCATGATTGGAAAATATATAGCCATTTTTATTTTTCTTGGAATATCAAAGTCACTTGGCGGTGACAAAAGTGTAGTATCTACTATCAGTAAAAGGGTATAATTGAAAGTAAAAATTGAACGTAGCAGACCATCAAAACTAAAATACTCCCTTCATCCCAAAATAGATGTCTCAAATTTGTCAAAATTTACATAAATCTAGACACTATAGTATATAGATTTATTTAAAATTTGAAAATCCTAAGACATATATTATTAGATGGAGGAAGTAAGACTTTTAATAGGTACTGATAAAGAATATTATGAAAAGAAGATTAGGCCGAACCACAGTGACAGTACCCTAGGTGGGTCTGCTAGTGCGAGTAGTTCAAGGAGTGTCGCATGCCCTGTCCACGCATTAGCCAGGCGTGAGGGCCACCGGAGTAATAATATACTAGCCGACATAAGCAACTTGGCGACCTGGCTGTGTCTAGTCACTGTCAACTCGAGGGCTGTGTGTGGGTGAGGGCGGTTTGGCTCTATTTGGCGCCTCCGCGGCAACCAACCCAGTGACAGTGAGCCGTAGCTAGCCTTGCTCAACTCCCAACAAATTAAACAGTTTAGAGGGGGTGACCGGCCGGCGAGCACAGATATGGAGGTGGCGGTGGCAGTATTGAGTGCTGTGACGAGCAGCGTGGTGACGAAGCTCCTGACGGTCCTAGAGAAGGGGTGGAAGGAGTTGAAGGACCTTGAGGATGACATCGGCTTCTTGCACAGAGAGCTGGCCATGATTTCTGGTTATTTGGAGGCTCAGATCTCGCACAAGGGGCAGCGTCCTAGTCCCGTGGAGATCATATCCATGGAAGATTTCCGTGCTGTGGCACATAACATCGAGGACTGCCTTGACCGGTTCCTTCCTTGCACCGCATGCGAGGGGGAACAGATCCACGGTCCAAAAAAGTTCCGCGATGAGATCGCCAGGCTCAAGCGGGAGCTGGAGGCGGCACATCAGCGAAAAGGCAGATACAGTGTCAACAGCGAAGCCTCCGCCGCCGCCGCCGCCGCCGCTGAATCCACCGTCGACAACGGTGCCGCAGATCTGGAAACTTATGGTGCTTGTCCTGCGGTGGGCATTGAGGAAGCAAAGCAGGAGCTTTGGAGGTCGCTAGTTGACGGCCAAGCAAGCAGGACGCTGCGGGTGATATCCATTGTTGGATTTGGGGGCTCGGGAAAAACCACGCTCGCATGGGAAGTGTACAATTCCCCTCGAGTCGCCGAGCACTTCGCTTGCCGCGCCTGGACGGCAGCTGGGTCGTCCAACCACGGACACGCCGCCGCTAAGGAGGTCCTCTTGACGGCCATACTAGAGGGTCTTCTCGGGGAAGAATCGATATCGCACGCGGTGCCACAGAAACTCCGGCAGGTCCAACAACATATCCGCCATCTTCTCCAGACAAAGAGGTGAGCACACTCTGTATTTCCTAAATGATTATCATAAGCAATCCGTCATCTCAATTAAACTGCTACGACTCGTCAATTCAAGCAAGCTCGCCAGTTAGTTTATCTACACTTATACATTCAAGGTATCCATCCAAATCATGTACAAGTTTGTTTGGTTGATGACCAAACATGCCCTGCAAAAAGTTTTTTTTTTGGGGGGTCATTGCATGGTTGGTAGCGAAATTTTTGGTCGCCTGTCAAATTTTGGCCAAATAATCTCTAGTCAATAGTTTGGCCTGGCCAATAGTTGGCAAAAATTTATACGTAATGGCATGAAGCAAACATGATCCTATATGTTTGTTTTTCCAATCTCCTCCCTTTTTTTTACAAAGATCATTTATTAATATCGTGAAGATACCACTTACCTAGTGTCGGCAACAATCGTATTGTCTATCGGCCTTACACAAATACACACAAGAAAAAAGGGAATTACAAAAAAGAAAAGTTTCACTACAATGATCTATTCCTTATAGCAACAGTATTAACACCACCAAGACAACACCAGAAGTCCAGCTCTTTCAAAAGTGAAACCTCTTAGAAGGAAAAAGTGTACAAGCGTCGTCGTCGTCCGATCATAGATCTTAGGTCTTCACAGGAGAAAGTCCTTTCTCACAAAACAATGCCTTCAACAAGGTCATTGTCAGACGCAACAAATTAAGACCAGATCTTGAATTCTCACCCTGAAAGGTAAGACTTTGAACTTCTCCTGTGTTGTCGTGCCCACTTACGGTGCCGCTGTTCCAAGTCACGAATCACCAAGCCATTTCCTCATCTCCACGAAGATTAGAATCACCATTGCTAGTCCTTATATCTCGCTTTCGTGACATTCTCCACCAGTTGACATCACCATGGAACGAGAAAGCGTTCCCCATGATGGTAACAACCAGCAGAGCTTTGCAGCGCTCCCTCTGAAATCAAATGGTCAGAGAAAAACATGTGTGTGCACGACCGAATCCCACCCGATCTAGCATGAATCATCCAGTGGAGTTCGCCAGTGGAGCCTTCTAGAACATGACACGCTAACCAGATCGATGGGGACAGGCATTCGACAGATCTTCATCTTGGCGCGAGTTGGAACATTAGGACCGCCACCTTTATTCAAGCCGAGCTAGTAGCCCCCATGCCACCCGTCGACACCCTGTTGGATCTGCCGCTCTGAACCTCACTGGCCTGGCTAGCATTAAGGAAGAAGATGACAGAACATGGGTGATCTTCCGCCGGATCCGGCTAAATCGCGCAGTGAGGAGCCCCTGTCGCCAGTCAACGCACTGCCGTGGAAGACCTCCGCCACCACCCGTGTTCCACATTCGCCGCCTCGGTGATAGCCCGCCTCGCTCGTAGGAGACCATTAAAGCTCGCCCGCCCTCACCCCCATCTTTGATAGGCTAGGCGTGGCCGCCATCGCCGACGAAGTCGGCGGCAACGACCATGAGGAGTAGATCAAGCGGCGCCTCACTTGGGTGGTAGAGGGGCCTCCGAAGTCGCCCCGCACGAGACGAACCGAGAGGGAGGCGAACGGCGGTGGGCCGGTGGCGGCGGCGTTGGTCTCCTGGGAGTGGCTTGGAGTAAATTACATTTTAGTACCACAATTGAGGCCAAGGTAACATGTTAGTGCCACTTTTGCAATTTTTTGCGGATATGTACCACTTTTGGGGCAAACTGTTATAAATAGGTCCCTTTTCTGGCTAATCGCGTTCTAAGAGCTAAACTAACATAATAGACCCACAATTAAGCGATGACATGGACCTCACCTAGGGCCCACATGTCATCCCTCCCATCTTCTTTCCCTCCTCCCTCTTCTCTTATATCCTTCTTCTGGCAACCACTCTCCCTACCTCTCCCGACCTTCTCGATCTTCTGGTACTCCTGGTTTTGCGAATTGAGCACCATATTTACTTGTCATCGATCATCATCGTTTGTCGCGTGGTCGCGTCACCGACAAGGTTCTGGTGACCTTTTACTAGTGGTGATGGTGATGCGCGCTTTTGGTTCCCCTTGAACTCTAAGTGAAATGCACCCACTAGCGTAGCCCTGCACGCTCCCTTCCACGACATCCTTGGACGCGGGACCACGGTAATCACACGGCACCGGTGGGAGATAGTAGGAGGGGCGGCGGGAGGTAGAAGAGGGGGTGACGGTAGGAGGTAGGAGGGGGTGCTAGCAGTGAAAGGTAGCCGGAGGGGTTATCGACGACGATGATTGATGAGGTGGACTTGGACCCACATGTCATCCCCTCATATCTCTTCTCCTTCATGTACCTCCTCTCTCTCATCAAACAATCAGCGCCGCTACCTTCCGCCAGTAGCACCCCCTCCTCCTACCTCCCGCCTCCACCCATCTTTCTACCTCCCTCCACCCCTCCTACTATCTCCCCTGGTCCCGACCACGTCCAAGGATGTTGTGGAAGGGAGCGTGCATGGCTATGCTGGCGGGCGCGTTTGACTCGGAGTTCAAGGGGAACCAAAAGCGCGTAGCGCCACTAGTAAAAGGTCACCGAAACCTTGCTGGTGACATGGCCGCGTGACAGATGATGATGATCGATGACAAGTGACTATGGTGCTCGAGCAGACAAACATGGAGTACCAGGAGAAGCACGATCTAACCAGAAATGCAAGGGGAAGGCCAGCAAGCTCATGAAAGGTCGCAGGCGACATCAACGGCTACCACGTGGCAAAGAGGGCATGGATGGTGGCAACAATTAGGGAAGCTTGGCTTCAATTCCATCTACAGGGGAGATACGGGCAACAAGGTGGAGGTCGTCGGCTTAACGGCGGAGCTTGGAAGGTCGGGAGGGGTAGGGAGAGCAGTTGCCAGTGAAAGAAGAAGGATGCGATAGAAGAGAGAGAGGAGCAGGAAGTAGATGAGAGGGATGACAGGTGGGCCCTAGGTCCATGTCATCGCTTAATTGTGAGCTGATTATGTTATTTTTTCTGTTAAAACACGATTAGCAAAAAAATGACCTATTTGTAACAGCTCGTCCCAAAAGTGGTATGCATCCGCAAAAAATTGTAAAAATGTCACTAAATTGTAACCATAGCCCCAATTGTGGTACTAAAATGTAATTTACTCAGTTGCTAGGGTAGGGAGTCGGAATAACTGACCGACTTTCCCTTTTCTTTTTCATACAACATAAAAGGCTAGGTTCCACTATAACCACCATCATGGAACACAAGTCTTTGGAACCGAGGGCTGATCCTGAATGCTCTGTTTGTTGTAGGTTAGAGAAGATAGCTTCGGGTTTTTTCCTTTTAATTTACCTATATATATAATTGAGTTTTATTGCGGAAAATATCTTTGGCTCCTCGGCTCCAAATATCACTTCATTGAGAAAAAAATCAGCAAATCATAGTTACAAGTTTTAGAAAGTCTAAAAATAAAGTCTAGACATAATCAATCTTGTTGTAAGCCAATATTCTTTATATTATGGGCTACACAAAAATAAAGAAGTATGATAAAATTTAAAGATTTGAAAAATATGCACACTTAGATTCTTGCTAGAAAAGGAGACCTCTAAATATCTATAGGATTTTCTGTTGAAAGTGTAACAGCTGAGTAGTTGTTTCTTATCCTCTTTTTAGAATTAAATACCAGGTGGGGTCATCAATAGAGTGGATGTTCTTCACATGAGAGAGAGAGAGAGAGAGAGTTTGAAACGGGTAAATGCCGACCACACAACATGTACTATTCACTCCGTATTTCCTGTGTGTTCTGAAATTACAGTTGACCCATGTGGCCATGTGGACACCTTATTCCGGACCAATAAAACATCCTTTATAAAATTGCTAAATAAAGAACTGAGGGCAAATACACAACTCTGATAGATCTATTATTAGAGTGCTTTTTTTGTTATTAGAGTGCTTAGAGCAATTATCCTCTAAGAGTGGAGATTAGCTTTATATTAAAAAAAATGAAAATCATATTTGTGAGTGTCAAAACAATTTGAAAAATTGAAATATAAATCCGGAGGTAGCAAATGATGTACCCACAAATGTCCAAAATATCAATTTCGAATACGTTGTATTTTGAGCTATACAAAATGACAAAAGTCGTGGATGCATCCTATTTTTCAAATCCCAAATTTTATCATATTTTGTCATTTTTGTGTAGCCCGCAATATTAAAAAAATCGTGTTGCGATTTTGCATGCCAGTGGGATAAAACATTGACTATTTCCGAAATTCTTTTAGATTTCTTAAAAATTTGTAAATATGAGTTTTGATTTTTTTAAAACAAAGTGAGTGTTGAGAATATAATATACTAGCTAGCTTTTTCTATCGGTTTGGACTTTTGATTGAGTTGTCTAGTGCATTAGTTCAATATCGTATCAGAGCTAAGAGGTCTCGAGTTTAAGACCCTACTCAACAGTATTAAAACAAGTTCGCGGCCTATATGGAAGCCATGCTAAGAACAAAATTAGCCTTATTGGGAGAGTTGAGAATATAATGCATTGTCTAGCCCATTTTATCAGTTCGGATTTGTTGGAGTCTAGGTTAGCATAGTAGTATTGTCCTAGGAGAGTCTAGAATATTCCAGTGAGTGTTGGAGTCTGAGTTAGTGTAGTAGTACTACTCTTGTAGAGTCTAGAGTATTCTAGGGAGTGTTAGTATAGTAGTAATGTCCTATTAGAGTCTAGATCATTCCAGTGTACGAGTGAAGATGTAAGGCTAGATTGTGCTATATATAAGAGGGTGCGGAGGTCCAAGGGACTAAGCCCATCCAAAAATTTCTCCTGAAACCTACATGGTATCAGAGCTAGGTTCCTCCTAACCCTAGCCACCATTGTTTCCCCACCGCAGCACCTACTCCGGCTCTTGTCGTCAACAACACTGGACACATTGTAGTCACCTAGGCGGCGGGAGGCCGCACCTTGTTGCTCTGTGCGGACGGTAGCCACCTCATGTTTGCAAGGTGCATCATGCTATGCTTGGTTGCTGCTCTGCACTGGGTGTTGCTCAGGAAGCTAGTTACATTGGTGTCCCGTGGTGGTGTCCTGGTGTATAAATGGAGTAGAGAGAAGAGGGCTGGTGCTAGCCTGAACCAGAGATGAAGTGGGTGCTTCTGCAGGGAAGAAGAGATTGATGATTTGCAGTCTGCTTTGCTGCTGGTAGGTTGGAGCTGATACAAGGGAGCGAAGCAGCTGCATCCTGGAGTGGAGAGAAGTGCAGATGGCCTGCTGAGTGAAGAAAGGAGAGTGATGCATGCGCATCTGCTCGAGGCTTGTGGAATGATCCAGAGGAAGTGAGAGAGAGAAGCTGCTCCCTGCTGGTATTGCTGTTTATGACTATCATGGAGATTATGGTCACACAGACTGCTGGTGTTTGAGGACAAGGTGAGCCCTCAGACAGGGGGAGAATGATGGGAGTTGTATGTTGTGATGGTGAAGCCATGGTGCTGAGAAGGCGAGTGACGCTGAGTTTGAAGAGTTGTCGGGAGGTGTGAAAATTGAGATGGTAAGCGAGGAGTTTGATGATGACATAGGAGAGGTGGTGTTTCTGAGGTTGAGGAAAGAAATGGTAGAGGTTGTGGTGGCCGAGGTGAAGATGGCCAAGGGTTTGCTGGAGAGAAGGTAGAGGTAATGGTTGAGACCGTGTTGGAGAGGTGGACAGTATATGAAGAAAGGAGTAGAGGTGGCTAGCTTCATGCAAAGTTTGTGCATGGTGATGTTGATGGTGAGGCGGTTGTAGCTCTCTAGGAGCTGTTGTTGAGGTGAGGCAACCGTCTGCAGGAACCAGAGTTGATGAAGAGGCAATGACGATGCTCAAGCTGATGATGGAAGGCGTGTGGTACCGCCGGTGTAGGCGCCGGTGTGAGAAGACGCTTGGTTGGAGAGGCAACGGTGGACCAATGCGAGAAAGGATTGGAGGTGGCCAGCTTGATGCAAAGTTTGTGCATGGTGATGTTGATGGTGAGGCGGCTGTGGTTCTATAGGAGCTGTTGTTGAGGTGAGGCAGCCGTGGTTCTGTGGGAACCGGAGTTGATGAAGAGATAATGACGATGCTCAAGCTGATGAGAGAAGGTGTGTGGTGACGCCGTTGTAGGTGCCGGTGTGAGAAGGCGCATGGTTGGAGAGGCAAAGGTGGACCAACACAAGAAGGATTGGAGGAGGCTAGCTTGATGCAGAGTAGGTGATATCTCCCATGAGCGGAGCTGGATGGTCGGAGGTGATATCTCAAATCACTCTCATGTATCTTTGTATGCTTGCAAGCTAGAAGTGTAGTGGTCCTAGTAAGTGTCATGGAGTTGTAGCAAGATGGTCATTGTGACTGACCCATGCCCATCTTGAGAGGGAGTGTTGGAGTCTAGGTTAGCATAATAGTATTGTCCTAGGAGAGTCTAGAATATTCCAGTGAGTGTTGGAGTCTGAGTTAGTGTAGTAGTACTACTCTTGTAGAGTCTAGAGTATTCTAGGGAGTGTTAGTATAGTAGTAATGTCCTATTAGAGTCTAGATCATTCTAGTGTACGAGTGAAGATGTAAGGCTAGATTGTGCTATATATAAGAGGGTGCGGAGGTCCAAGGGACTAAGCCCATCCAAAAATTTCTCCTGAAACCTACAGGATTTTTAATTAAGTTGTCTGGTGCATCAATTCAACAGGAACCAGTTGAACTCAGGAGTCAAAGACATGTACCGTCTAATGATGTTATAAAGCATTATCTAAGCGTTGTCTAAGAACTCCCGCCTAGATTTTATATTTAGAGCACGGAAACAGGGTCAGGTGCTTGAGCAGAGTGTGTGAAACTTTATCCCGTCGTGTTTTGCAGACATAGCAACTAAACCAATTGTCTCCAAATTGCAGGCATATTAACTTTTCATTTGTCTATTTGTCTGGCAGGTGTTTGATTGTAATCGATGACATCAAAATGGAGCTCTGGGATGTAATAAAACCTATCTTTCCAGAGGAAACAGAGAGCAGAATCCTAGTGACCACGGCTGTGACTTCAGTAGCTAATGCCTGCAGCTTGCCTGGTGGGTATGTGCACAATATGAGATCTCTAAGTGTGAAGCAGTCCAAGGATTATCTAGACAAGAAGGTTTTCTTCGAAGGATCCTCACCTGACTTGGAAAGGGGTTCAACTGCAATCGTGAATAAATGTGACGGTCACCCACTTGCTCTTGTTAGTGTTGCCAAAGCTTTGCAAGGTCACGAGCTGACAGGGGGCCTTTGCGAAGCAATTAGCGAGAACATATGTTCTTGTATGGAGGAGAACACGAATGATCACTTCAAAAAACTGAGGCAAGTTCTTATGAATCATTACTGCAGCCTGCCTGGCAATGCTCTGAAGACATGCTTACTATACGCAAGTGTATTCCCAAATGGTCGTCCCATCGACAGGAAAAATCTTACCAAGCGATGGTTAGCCGAAGGATATGTAGATGGTGACCTGGAGGTCGCCAATAAGAAACTGGATGAGCTAATTGACAGGAATATATTTCGGCCAATCCATCCAATCAACAATGGAAAAGCCAAGACATGCAAACCTCATGGTATCATGCACCAGTTCATGCGGCACAAGTCCATGTCTTCCAATTTCATTGCTACATCTTTTGGTGCTATGAACCAAAGTAGTTTCCGCCATCTCATTATTGAAAACCATAAGAATAGCACATCATCCAGCATGGGTCATGGTACTGCTTCAGCTGAACGAGGCCGCAACCGCCTGCACAGTTTTTTTACCTCTCTGAAAGAAAAGGTTGAGAATTCCATAACAAAACCGGTCAGCAAGCAGCTGCGTCCCCGATCTCTGACAGTCTTTGGGAGTGTAGGAGAAGCTGTTTCAGATTTGACGAGCTTTGAGCTTCTGAGAGTGTTGGATCTAAAAGAATGTGATGGTTTGAATGAAGAACATCTCAGGAACATATATAAGCTCTTGCATCTCAAATATCTAACCCTTGGGTGCTCTGTTAGCAATCTTTCAGTTCAAATGGAAAGGCTCCATTGTTTAGAGACACTCGACTTGAGGAAGACTATGATAGAGACACTGCCAGTGGAAGTCATTACTCTGCCCCACCTAACACACCTGTTAGGAAAGATTAAGGTAGAAAGGATTAGTGGCAAGGACCGTAAAAAGTTTCTGCAAGGAAAAAGTAATTTGCAGACTCTAGCAGGAGTTGTTGTGGATAACAACTCTGTAATGCCCGAACTGATGGTTCATATGAAAAACCTCACAAAGGTCAAGATATGGTGTGAGACCACTAGCGCAGATAGCAATTACACTACTCTCTCCGAGGCTATTCACAAGTTTGCTGAGGCTGGCATGGATACTCCAGTAGGAGCCCGATCTCTATCACTTCATCTCAATGATTCTTCAAAAGATTTGCTGCAACACCGTCAAGGCAACAACACAAATACAACATCAACAAAGCCTGGTTATATTAGCTCAGTGAAACTGCAAGGCAGGCTTAGTCAGTTCTCCCAGTTTGTTATGTCCCTCTGCGGCCTCAAAGAGCTGTACCTTATATCTACTAATCTAACAGGGACTAATCTTCTACCAGATCTGCTTAAGCTACCGTACTTGGTTTATCTCAAACTGGTAGAAGTGCACCTTGAGGACGTAAACATAAATCTTGGGGATTTCCCAAGCCTGCAATGCCTATGCCTTGTGGTGCAAGAGCCAAAATTTCCCACTATCAAAGAAGGAGCTTTACCCAGACTCGCATCACTTCAGTTGCTCTGCAAGGGTCTGAGAGGTCTTTGTGATCACATCAAAGTGGAATCTTTCGAAGCTCTTCATGAAGTCGCTCTGGATTCTATGGTCAATCCAGCTACCATAGAACTCTGGGAAACTGAAGCTAAGAAGCATCGTAAAAGGCCAAAAATTTTGTTGCTCAAAAGGATCGATCCAGCCGACAGTAGGTCTGCTGTGAAATATGTTGGTGCTGATCAGATACCTTGAATCCTCTGGTTCAGAGAGCGCCCTGATCCCTTCTTCTGTGTGCAAGGTTAGGGTCCTGAGCCTGTGGTGTAGCATGCAAGTGCATTTTGCTTCTGTCTTCTCTTATTCCACCCCCAGAAATGTCCTGTATATCGTCCTTGCGGATCCTTATATTCCACTGTTGAGTCCTTTGTAGAACTAACTGACTGCTAGCTAGTTTCATGCTAAGGAAAAGAGAACATTGGGAAACATAAAGTTCTTATGGAGCAACTTTACTATTGGCTTGCTGATTGTTGCAATTGCTTTTTTTTTGTGGGCCAATTGCTAATTGTACTTGTAATCAAAGGTGGTTACTTATGCATCAAATTTGACTATGCAGAGCATGCTAAAGCGATGTCGTGTTGGGTCTATCCTATGTGCGCCTACTTATAAGTTGATGATTTGAAGATAAGATACAACGAGGATGTTGAAGACCTGATATTGGAGTTTTGTCGATGCTACTGTTTCCTCTAGAACTCATGCAATTCTGTTTTGGTTGGTGTAAAGTTCACTGTGCTGTGTTATTCGCTTCTCAAAATAACTCCAGTACTAGAATATTCGTACGTTCTTCAGCGTACAAGGCAATATATCTTCTTCTAGTCGTGTACTACCATGTATATATTTATCATTCAATACACTCCTTAATGAACTAGTTGGGCATTCTCCTTCCATTTATGCTACTTATTTTGTTTTGAACGCATCTATAAAGACGTGGTAATGATTAAACCTGCTCATCTGTTAGCTGCTTTAGCTGGTGGTTTGGCAGCTTACGTGTTTGGGAGGGGAGTGTCCCTCTTGCAGTGGTTGATTCAGTTGTGTACCACTGTTTTGATGATGTTGATTAATATGTGACCTTTACCAGTTCTGCTTATACAGAACCAGTCTGGATTAAATGATTGGCCTTCTGTGCCTGCTCATGTGCCCTGAAACAATGTTAGGCAACATTATCGACGTCCATGAACTACTGCACTAAGTTCTGAATTTCACATGGTGTTATTACCACCCGATAAGACTTGCATGGACTGGGTTTCGCGCGGCCCCCTTGGACCTGGCATTTACTGTCACTAAACTCTGTTTTATCTCCCTTTGCTTGCGGTGCAGCCCGAGTTCATCGACATCATCAACGCCGCCAGCGTGAAGTCCGCCTAAGAAGATGCTTGGTGTCTCCCCCCCCTTGGACGATGAGAAGGAACCTGGGCTGGAGATGAAGACTCTTTTTTTTTTGTTGCCGTGTCTATTATATACCTGTGTACCGCCTGTAGTACCGTAGTAATTTTGGGTCTGTACCATTAAAAGATCCACTCTTTAGGTCTGTACAATCAAAAGCTTCATCTTTAGGCCTATATACCAGCGAAAGGCTGCAGCTCTTTCGATTCTTACCACTTCTATCAAGTGGTAGTTAGCTATGACCACACTACCCTTTCATGAAAGCATGGGACACAGCTCCAGGCTCCAGCTAAAAAAAGAAAAAACATTGGGGGTTGGGGACGAGCGAAGGAGCACGGGTAGGTCGGGCGTCGCGGGCATCAGGAAGAGCACAGGATCTGTGTCGGGATCGTGCCGCAGACGGACGAAGTGCGACGGCGGCGGCCGGCCGGCCGTGTCTACAAGCTCACAGAGCGCTCGGGCTAGGGATGCCTAAGGGAGCGGGAATCGGCAGGGACGGAGTGTTAAGCCCGTGTTTCAGATAGGTGGAAATTGAGAAAGAATCGCAAGAATCGGATCGAATTGGGGATAAATTGTACCGAAGTACGGAAGAACGAGGAACCCTAGCTATGCTAGACTACAAGACAACTAATTGTTTCTCCTTCTTAATTTGCTTCATCACGGCATCTCCAAACATATAGTTCAGTTACAGCTGTAAAAACATTAACTAACGTGAAGTTCAGATTACTACAGTAATAACAGCCCACTCACTTGTCCGAGCTTAGTAACCGCTTCTCATCGCAGCCGTAGAGCTTGACTTACGAGTTCCGCCTCCATCTGAGCCATCCGTTACAGAGTAGGTCTTGACACGGAGTCATCGGGCTGCTCTCCCGATGGGTTCAGTTCGAGGGATGAAGAACAGAGCCACAAATCCCTTGAGAGTCAATTAGATGGGGAAGGGGTAAAAAAAGGAAAAGCTAAATCAATTAATCGGCAAAAAAAAAAAGTTTTAAACGGAAGAGGACGGATTGGCAAAACCCAATAACGTACTGCCTACGTCACAAAATAAATGTCTTAGATTTTTTAAATTTTAGATGAACAGGACGGATCTTTTCCAACATGAACTTTTCTATACTTACTCCGGTTTAGGGTGTGTGTAAATCACCATCATTGTCTTGATAGCTACTCCATTCGTTTCGTAATACAGTGCATTTAGTTTGCCAAAAACATACAATATATTACAAAAGAAAGGTAATAATACTAGTTGTTTTCTAAAGAGGGAACCGTCGCGACCTGGACTACATCTACTACAAGTATGAAACAAAAAATAGTTACAGGCACGACATGGAAATACACACACTAAGGCCGTTTTTATTCGGACAAAGCAAAACGAAACATAGCTTAACCACAGGTTGTAAATTTATTTGTTGCCACCGGAGGGAGAGAACGTCCTGGCCAACCAACCTATCTAGCAGCGGTGATCAAATTATTAACTTGATAAAAGTAATGCATAGTCCATGTTTGACAACTGAGGCGAGCACGATCTAATTATTCATGCATATCCCTCTTGTGAGATCGCTACCGATACAGAGTTGACATGGAAATTAAGGCTGGGATATACGATCGATCATCAGAGCATGATCATATTTAATATAGAGGGTTGTATTGCTTGTATATATACAATACCATCGTGAGAAACACGGTGCAACTAATCAATGTCACAACTCCCTATTTTTATTAACAGCCTGTTGATCTCGAAATTGAATTAAACCGCGAGCAATTTAGGTCGGATGTAATCATTAGACCGAGTGCGCTCCACTTGTTATGGTCATTCATATACTTTCTCATAAATGTTGGTTATGTAACCATGGTCCTAATATATGTAGTTTAACCAAAGGTTGCGAATTTCTAGAGGGAGAGTATGCTTCTTTGACTCATACTGTTTTAGCAATATGATATTTTGACTACTGTAAAAAAAGAAAAACGAAAGTTTGGCACATCGCGCTTAGCCAAGTAACCTATACATATATACCTACTAGAAATATATGGCACATCGCTTGGCCAAGGAAGTTTGGCACATCGCTTGGTACATATATATGGCTGCACTCACATATATAAACACATACACATATATAGAGTTAACATAGTTAGGCTGGAATGGAGTATCATGGGTAATCTGATTTAATACTTTAAATTTGTATTGCATGGATTTCTATAATGCCATCGTGAGAAACGCACCAGTACCAACAATCAGCCACCACGATAATTGAATTAGTCTACTAATCTCGTCGGATCTCCGGCCACCTGGCCGAGCGCATAGTTTTGATAGCTATAAAACAGGAACCTCTCGCCCTAATCTCATTTCATCAAGCCAGACAACACACAGAAGCAAGAATCAAGTATATATATAGTCCACCATCCATCTCTCCCACTACACCAATCACCATGGGTTCCAGCTCTTGCGCCACGCTGAAGATTGCAACCATGCTCCTGCTGGTTGTCTTAGCAGGGCAACTGCTAATCGCGGAGCCGGCGGCGGCCCAGTGCACTTCCAACGGTCTGAATTGCCCCGGCTGCCTCGAAATATGTGGTAAGAACTGCCTTTTCGAGGTACCGACACTAGGGAAGGCGGTCTGTACAGAAGGCTGTGCGCTGTTTTGTTCCGATGGCTGCGCCGGCATATGTGGTACCAACTGCTTTATCGAGTCATCACCTGGGAATGTGGGGTGTGCACGACTTTGCCAGACATTCTGCCCACCCAGAGCCTGAAGCTAAAGGAAGGTAGCGCCTTGCATAATTACATACGTACCGTGTCGTGCGGCATGCACATGTATTTTGTTGGTTTTGATTTGCTTGCATATGTGATCCTATCCCATCCTACCTATGGCACGTTGTTGATTTTTTCCCTTCCATTACAAGCACCTTCCCTCTTGCTTTATATACCATTCCTATGTTTAGGGTGGATGTGTGTATGTAATCGTCGTTTAATATATCATTATGAATAAAAGGTAATTGTTTGTTCTTTGTTTCCACATATATGTCCTAGTACATGTTTTCTACCCTTCGTCTATCTCGGGCCATAACAATATAACCATTTGCCAAGTATTTATCACATCCCTGGTCCACGAAAAGGTGAATGCGGTGACTTTACTTGGTTACATTTTTTTTGAAACGGAGGCAAAAGATTTGCCTCGATCTATTAATTAAGAAGAAGAAAATTGTCCAATTAATTAACGGAAAACTGGACGAAAACCGTTACAACCAACACCAACCCACAACAAAGCAACATCTAATTAACAACCTCAAGAACCAACAACCACACACAACCTACTACAACCATAAACCAACATCATGTGGAACACAATGCCGCAAAATGGCCCACCTAACGGATGACCCAAAAGAAACTCGAACTAATAATCATCAGTTGAAGCTTTTCTCGCTGCACCCCTCTTTCTTCTTCTGCCTCTCAGAGAAACCTTTTTGAGTGACTTCTCCACCTTTCTGATTAAATCTTCTGAAGCCTTTCCAGCTAAGACGCAGTCAATGTCCTTGCCATAACCTGGGCTTGCAGCCTCCAAATTGGCAAGCAACCCGCAAAGCTCTCTAGCAAAAAGAGCCTCGGAGCTATGCGCCAACACCCTACTGTCCAGAGAGGTGGGCAACGCCGGTGGCGAGGGCGTCGTGGCCACCGCCAAGGTCTCAATGAAGGCCATCTCAATAGGTTGTGGCGATAGGCCACGAGGAGAGATACAGCTATAGAGTTGCTCTTCCTCAACCACAGACGACTTCTTCTCAGGCGAGTCAAACGCAACCGAATATTCTTTGGCGAGCCCCATACCATCAGAAGGGCATGCCTCCGTCGGCTCCAAAGAAACACCACCATGTGTCAACAGCATCCTGAGAGCTGCCACCTCCTCGCGAAGGGAGCGAGTCGCCTCCTCGATACGGGCATCGACCAGTTGTACTAGCTCCTTGCGCATCAAGGCGACCTGGGACTGAAAGAGAGAGTCCAAAGTGGCGTTGACCTTGAACTGCCCACAGCACCTAGGAGACGGTCTTGGCAGCACCGCTGCAATGGCTGACTTGAGGCCCACGACCTCGGCCCAACTCCGAGGGGGCGAGGGACAACGAGGCAGAGCAGATGGAGAGCGGCCCCGCTGATAGGGAGCACGAGCGACCATAGAACGTGAAGGGGTGACCAGCTCGTTTCCAAGAGCGGCAGGAAAACGAGAATGACAAAAACACCCCCTATGACCGAGATGACGACAACGGATACATCTGAAGGGCTCGATGCTTTCGGTGCCTCGAGCGTGACCACCAGGTTCCATTTAATTATCTAAAACAGAAGCGAGAGTTGAAAAAATCTACGAGAATAGTCGAGTTGCTCATGTGATTCCCGTTCTATTGTATATGCCCAAACATATTCACATTTACGTGCCTCTTTTGAACAGTGCACATGCCTAGGTCTGCAGGATCATACGACACGTCTAGGATAGTTTTCACATCACATGACAGAACCTATTTTCCTGGACAGTCTCGTGACTAACATGACCGCCCTGCCACCCATCCGTTAACTACATGTAGGGCTTGGCACCTTCTCTTGGCGAGATTGCTCTGTAAAAATGTGGATGTCAGATGTTTGTGTTCAAAATATCATGAAAAGTGTCATATTTGAGGTCACCTTTCTGACAAGAGTTTTTAGCCTTTCGCTATCGCAGTAATAAGTGCACATACATAGCTTCGAGTTGTCAATGCAACATGGGCTACAAGTAGTCAATAAACTTGTGTGCTATGTCGACCTTATTAGGGTAACTCTTTCCCCATTTTCTTTCCAAATGGACCAGCCACCAAGAATTTGGTACTGTGCATCATGTAGCAGAGACAGGAAACAACATAAAACATGAAACTGGCTTTGTGGCTCTTGTTAATATGTTAGTTCCAGAAAATTCATAAAAATACCACAAAGTGCGGATAAAACATAATATAATTGGTGCAAAACAGGAATGGAGCATAAAAAATTATAGATAAGTTTGCAACGTATCAGTGTCCATGGGAATTTAGGGGCTGCAGGGAATAATAAAGGGGTACGGAATCTATAGCATCGCAACACAGATAACAATATATCAACAAGAGGAAGTGAAGAGTATGAATACAAAATAGGTAGAAAGGGGAGAATGCTCGCCTGGGAAACACCACCGAAGATTCATCTGAAGATCAGATCGATACTCGCATCAACTCATCGGCCTAATCCGTTAAAAATCAAAGCACTAGAAGAAACACCGAATGCACTATTTAATACTACCACAGAAGAACGAGCATGTGATACGTCCAAAACGTATCTATTATTTGTCCTCTAAACTTGTGTGATTTGGATACAACTAACACGGACTGACGCTATTTTCAGCGGAATTACCTTGGTGTCTTGTTTTTTTGCAGAAAATGAACTATCAGGTAAATCCAGGAAAATATGCCAAAAATTATATTTCACCAGAAGATCCACGGAGCGAGAAGAAGAGACGGAGGGGAGGCCTGGATGGCCTACACCCCCTACCACACGGGTGGGCCCGCCTCGCGCCTAGGAGGGGTGTGGCCAGCCCAGGCACCTCCTCGGCCTCCCTCTGCGCCTATAAGTTGTCTTTCGACCTAAAAATCGAGTGGGGTTCGATAGTTTTGCGGAAAGAGTTCCGCTCCACCGCCGCCACCAGAAACCAAGATTTGGCTCCAGAAACTCTGTTCTGGCACCCTGCCGGGACGGGGAATTTGGAGAGGATCATCGCCATCGTCATCACCAACGCATCTCCATCAACCACCGATGTTTCCCTCATGCATGAGTGAGTAATCCCCCACTGTAGGCTTGGGGATGGTAGGGATTGGATGAGTTCTATCATGTAATCGAATAAGATCTATTTGGGCATAGTGCCTAGTATCTCTATTAGTGCTATTTGATTTTGTTGCAACTTGTTGTGCTTAATGCTTGTCACTAGGGCCTGAGTGCCATGATCTCAGATCTGAACCTATTATTGAATCATTATGATAGTATTGTTTGTGATCTTATCTGCAAGTTGTGTACACATATCATTGTCCGGATTCAAAGACCCCAAAGTGACAATAATTGGGAAAACCGAAGGGGATGGCTGTGGTGTGAGGATCACATGTGTTCACGGAGTGTTAATGCTTTTCTCCGGTGCTCTATTAAAAGGAACACCTTAATTTCTAGTAGTTCCCTAAAGACCCCGCTGCCACGGGCTGGCTGGATAGAAGATGCTGTGCAAGTTCTTATTGCGAGCACGTATGACTATATTCAGAGCACATGCCTAGGATTGTTTAGTACTTGGATGATTATTATTATTTATCTGCAATGCCCTAGATCTTGAAGTTACATGTTTAGACTCGTCCATGCAACGCCCGTCCATCCATCACTATGCATACCGCACTCGAATCCTACTGTTACTGTTACTGTTACTGTTACTGTTACTATTGCTACTATTTTACTGTTTCTGTTGCTACTACAAACTGTTGCTACTGATAAACTTCTGTGAGCAAGAACTATTTCCAGGTGCACCTGAACTGACAACTCAGTTTTTAAGGCTTGTAAATACTCTTTGGCTCCCCTTGTGTCGAATCAATAAATTGGGTAATACTACCCGCGAAGACTGTTGCGATCCCCTATACTTGTGGGTCATCAGCATGATGCATGTATGATGTATGACATGGCAAAGATGCGATGCAATTAGGCAATATTAAGCGAAACCGGGGTTCCGACATTTAATTAGATGGTTCATGTTGTTTAGATACCCTGTAATTTAAATGTTGTCTTATCAAGGCAAAACATGTAATCGGTTCGATGCACAAATTTAAATGGAGCCAAAATAAGACTAGAATCGCCCGCATATGCGCTCTATATTTAATTATTAGGTGAATCAGCATAATGCCCCCAACCAAATGAGTATGTATGCGAGAATGAACAATTTAATATGCAACAATTTATATGGATGAAATTTATAAAATACGGGTCTCGGATAGGGGTCACACATTGGGTCCGACGATCTTGGGCTCCGGGGGTTCGGCTCGACGGGATGGTCTTCGGATCACACTTTCGGGGTCTTCGGCCAACGGATCCGTGGGGAAGAAATTTTCATTTCGTGAAAGAGATCTTGGTGGTCCCCGGGTTCGGACTTCGCCTCCGGGAATGGGGTGTTGGCGTCCCAATGGATCGGTCTGAAAGGAATATGCCCGAGAGGCAATAATAAAGTAGTTATTATCGTATTCCTTATTTATGATAAATATTTATTTTGCATGCTATAATTGTATTAATACGGAAACGTTAATACATGCGTGTTTAATAAACAAAAAGGAAGTTCCTAGTTATGCCTCTCTTATAAACTAGCTCGTTGATTAACAAGATGATCAAAGGTTTCCTGATCATGGACATTGGATGTTATTAATAACAGGGTCACAACTTTAGTGTAATGATGTGATGACCATTCATCCAAAGTTTATTATTACGATCAAAGCCATTGAGTTTATATTGCTATAACAACTTACGAAGTGATCCTAATCCTTAGACCATGAGATCATGTCAATCACTAACACCGCAAGAGTTTCTTGTTGACATCAAACGTCAGACCGTAACTGGGTGATTATAAAGATGGCTTCAAAACTACTAAAGTGTTATGTTGAGACTCATGGATCAAGAGTGGAATTTGTTCATCCCGATGACGGATAGATATGCTCTAGGCCCTCTCGGTGATATCACATTGATTAGCTTGCAAGCAAGTGATTTGATTACTAGAATGTTATATCACGGGAACGAGAAAAGAGTGCATGTCGGTAACGAGATCAAACTAGGTATGGAGATACCGATAATCGAATCTCGGACATGTAATATATCGTGAAACAAAGGGATTAAGATACTAGCGTAAAAGGTTCCTACGATCACAGGAAAGTCATCGTTGAATGTGTGGGAGTCAGTATGGATCTCCAGGTCCCGCTTCTGATTATTGACCGGAGAAGGGTCTCGATCATGTCCGCATTATTCGCGAACCGTAGGGTGGCACAGTTAAGGGACACTGGCATCCAATTGGAGCAAAAGTTTCATGCCAGAAAGAATAACAAGCGCAGGAATTTATTTCACTAGACACCAAAACTATTTTGGTTGAAATTGCTGAAACTGGTTCTGCATATGAAATTGAATACTAGCAAGGGGTTTTATGTGAATGTTTGTTAATTAAAGTAATTAACAAAATTCTGAATAAATAAAAAAAAGAGTTTTATTTAAATGAGAGCTTGCATTAAATTTGGTGGAAATTTAATGCATGTGAGTGGATTTTTGAGTGAAGGCTCTTTTATGGTAGTGGAGGCTTTTAATTTTTAGTGGGATCTCCACCCACATGAATGTGGGAGAGGTGGGGGCAGCCCCCATGGCTGGGCGCCATGCCCCTTGGGTGCTCCCCTCTCATCCTCTCAAATGCACACCTCCTCGTGAAGGATCTCTCTCCCCCTCTAGAATTTATCCCCCATGGTCTCTGACTAGCGAGATACATGTTCCCGGTGGATATTCAGCAAGAAAGAGTTGTGATTCTTCTGCATCGCTGGAGCGAGGAGGTGGAGGTTGCTCGGTGTCTTGTACGTGTGTGCGAGCACGGATGCGCTGCTGTTTTGCGGCGCTAGGACTTCCTCTCGGTCTTGAGATCGGCAAGAGATCGTCTACATCAACCACGAGTTTGGACTCGTTAAGCTTTGTTGGTCTTCAAGGATATGTTCTCTACGGATGTATATCCGCCCGTTGCTTGTATCTAGTAGATAGATCTTGGTACATAGTTGTTCCCATCGTAGTAATTTTTTTGTTTTCTATGTTGCGAACCCTATAGTGGTATCAGAGCCGGATCTATGCGTAGATGCTTTGCACGGGTAGTACACATATGAGTATGTGGGCGATGATGATCATTTTATTGCTTCTTAGTTGTACTTTGGATATTGGTGGCATAGTGGGATGAAGCGGCCCGGACAAACTTTACATGTCCTCGCACATGAGACCTGTTCCACGCTTGACATGCAACTAGTTTTGCATAAGTGGCTAGCGGGTGTCTGTCTCTCCTACTATAGTAAATATCTAATTTGCAACGAGTTGTCAACAATTTGGTTATCCTCGTTGTGGTTCATGTTCGTAGGTAAGAACGGTTCTATCTTCAAAAGCCCTAAGCCATGTAAAACTTGCAATGGATAAATTAGAGGCGTCTAGTTTAGATTGTTGCTGGGCTAGTGTTATGATATAGTGATGTTGTAAGTAGAAGTATGAGATGATACTCTTACAACACACATAACGTGTAGGTTCCATAGACCTTGGCCTTACACATAGAGGTATGATAGAGATCATACCACGGTGCACATGATGGAGATCATATGTGGGGACCATATCATTTCACTTATAAACATGTAATGTTTGATTGCATCTTATATTGCTTTTTTGGTGTTTTATTAGCATAATAAGATGATCCCTCGTTTAGATATCAAGATAAGAATGTGTTCTTCCTTAAGTATGCACCGACAATGTTTCGTCGCTTCAAGACATCACGTGATGATCATGTCGTGGTGGTATCACGGCATATGCCATGGGTAGGCTAAAGTTGGGGCCGATGGACGTGGAGGAATCCGGGGAGGGATGATGCAGTGAAGACCGCACTCGTATGAACAAAGAGAAATACAATGTATATTGGATTGAAGCTCTCAAGTGGAGATAACACCTCATTCTATACATCAAATCTCTTATAATCTTGCCATACTTGTGGCTACAATCATGCTCCTTGAGCTGTATCTCCTATGCTTCTATCTAGGTCTCTCTATGAGAGTGGAGGAGGAGGAAGAAGGAGAGCTCTCAGGGAGAAGAGAGGGGAGGAGCCCTCCGGGGGCCTCCTCTCCAACGATCCCCCTGGTGCTCCTTATAAAGGGGAGCCCAGGGGACAAGGCTTGTTCCACACGTTTGGCATCTGCGTAGCATATTCCCGGCATCTTCTCAGATGCTCAGCATATGCCTTGGCATCTTTGGAGATGCCATGGCATATTCCTGAGCATATTCTTGATGCCAAGGGCATATTCTCTAGCATCCTCTTGATGCCGAGGGCATATTCCATATGCCCAGGTGCCAGTCTGAGCCATGGGCGTCCCAAGACTGGCACGACACCTATTGGTCTTGTCTTGATCCGATGGCGTGTAGTTGTGAAGATTAGGAACATATCTAGAGACAAATAAGAGGTCATACGAGGTGAAATAACTCGGCCCAGGTGCCCCAGGCGTAGCAGTAATTCGGCCTACTCCTTAGTCGATTCGGCCTGGTCCTAATTGCAAAAGGATAAGGCCCAGCCGAGTTACTGTGTGGCCCAGCCGGGTTACTTGCTACTCGGCCTGGAGGAGGTTCTGTCCTGAGCCTTCACGTGGCCCAGCCGGGATGATGGCAGCCCAGCCACGCTCTCCCTCTCTCGGCCCACCCGGGTGGCTCGGCGGGTTGCTGCTGCCGGCCTGTGCTGGACTGCTAGAGAAGAGGGTCCTGCGGTGGGCCGCGCTGATCCTGGTGGCCCACCCGGGGGAAGCTCGCTGCAGTCCGAGAGCGTCGGCCCGTGCTGGGCGGCTACGAAGGACGCCGGCCCACGCGGGGTTCCTTGTCGAGGGGAGGTCGGCGGGAGCTGATGACGAGGCGACGAGGCAGGAAGAGCTCGGCGTAGAGGTGGGCCGACCAGGACTAGCTCGGCCCAACCGAGATGTGGAGTGATTCGGCCAGGGAGCAACGAGGTGAGTGACGCGGTTCGCTAGGTGGGCCGGCTGGGGGTAATTCGGCCCAACCGGATCGTTTTCCTTTCCTCATTATTAATTCGGCTGTGGAGAGTGTGGATTGGGCCGAGATTCCTCTTACTCGGCCCAGTTGTTCTTTCTTGTCTTCCTCCTTTTCTATTTGATATTCTCTTGTCAAATATACTTTCGTTTATTCTTGTCTCTTATTTATAGACCAACTCTGGGGTACCTGGGGTTATATCCCCGACATTAGTCCCCGAGTCTATGTGGGACTCGCAGAGTCGCGCATAGACTTTAATTGTGAATATTCCCAGAGTTGTTTTTTGACTTTTTGTGCCTTGGTTGTATACTTCTTCGTCTTATAATCCTTTTGGGTGATTTTCTTGACTCCTAGCCTTCTTGGGCTCTGCTTATAACTCCTCTGGGCAAGTTTTTGACTTTTGGCCTTCTCGGGCACTTGTCATAACCCCTTTGGGTAAGTTTTTGGACTTCTGGCCTTCTTGGGCACTGGTCATAACCCCTTTGGGTAAGTTTTTGGACTTCCGTCCTTCTTGGGCACTGGTCATAACCCCTTTGGGTAAGTTTCTGGACTTCCGGCCTTCTTGGGCACTGGTCATAACCCCTTTGGGTAAGTTTCTGGACTTCCGACCTTCTTGGGCACTGGTCATAACCCCTTTGGGTAAGTTTCTGGACTTCTGGCCTTCTTGGGCACTGGTCATAACCCCTTTAGGTAAGTTTCTGGACTTCCGGCCTTCTTGGGCACTGGTCATAACCCCTTTGGGTAAGTTATGAGTTCTGGCGTTATTGGGCTCAGCTCTTTTAACCCCTTTAGGTAAGTCATGAGTTCTGGCCTTCTTGGGCTCTGCTCTTTTAACCCCTTTAGGTAAGTTATGAGTTCTGGCCTTATTGGGCACTGCTCTTTTAACCTCTTTGGGTAAGTTATGAGTTCTGGCCTTATCGGGCACTGCTCTTTTAACCTCTTTGGGTAAGTTATGAGTTCTGGCCTTATTGGGCTCTGCTCTTTTAACCCCTTTAGGTAAGTCATGAGTTCTGGCCTTCTTGGGCTCTGCTCTTTTAACCCCTTTAGGTAAGTTATGAGTTCTGGCCTTATTGGGCACTGCTCTTTTAACCTCTTTGGGTAAGTTATTATCCGAGTCATCTGATTCCAAATCTGAGTTACTTTACTCAAAATTGACTTTATGTCTTAAGTCTGAGTCCTCTGACTCAAATCCGAGGTATATGACTCAAATCCGAGTTATCTCATTCCAAATATGAGTTACTTTACTCAAAATTTGACTTTATGTCTCAAGTCTGAGTCCTCTGACTCAAATCCAAGGTATATGACTCAAATTCGAGTTAACTCATCCCAAATCCGAGTTACTTTATTCAAAATTGACTTTATGTCTTAAGTCTGAGTCCTCTGATTCAAATCCGAGGTATATGACTCAAATCCGAGTTATCTCATTCCAAATCTGAGTTACTTTACTCAAAATTTGACTTTATGTCTTAAGTCTGAGTCTTCTGACTCAAGTCCGAGGTATATGACTCAAATCCGAGTTAACTCATCCCAAATCCGAGTTACTTTACTCAAAATTGAGTTTATGTCTTAAGTCCGAGTCCTCTGATTCAAATCCGAGGTATATGACTCAAATTCGAGTTATCTCATTCCAAATCTGAGTTACTTTACTCAAAATTTGACTTTATGTCTTAAGTCTGAGTCCTCTGACTCAAATCCGAGTTAACTTATCCCAAATCCGAGTTACTTTACCCAAAATTGACTTTATGTCTTAAGTCTGAGTCCTCTGATTCAAATCCGAGGTATATGACTGAAATCCGAATCATCTGTTTGCCACGATATAACTTGATTTGGCGTGATGACGATAATTTTCCTTTGATATGGATCCGAGATATAGATCCGAGATTAAGTTTTGGGATATGATAATAGGGATAACTGCTGAGAGATCTGATTCGAGATGTAGATATGAGATATAGATTCGAGATATGATAAGCTGGCCAATAGTCATCCGAGATATGGGATAACCTGGCAAGATGGTGAAATATCAATCCGATTCATAACATAACCTGGCAATCTGGCGAACTGAATAAAGCTTTGGCCCGAATCAGAGATATGATTAGTACGCCGAGTCTGAATACCAATCCGAATTATAATATACCCTGGCAAGCTGAATCAAATGTTAGTCCGAATCAGAGACAATCTACTGAGCTGAGTTAAAGGTTAATTCGAAGCATAAATAAATTGACTCAAATTATATCTGAATCATCAGTAAGCTGGCCGGTAAGCTGAGTTAAAGGACAATCCAAAGCATAAATAAACTGACTCAAATTCTGTCTGAATAATAAATAAGCTGACTCGAATTCTATCCGAATTATAAATAGGCTGACTCAAATCTTATCCGAATTATAAATAGGATGACTCAAATCTTATCCGAATCATAAATAGGCTGACTCAAATCTTATCTGAATTATAAATAGGCTGACTCAAATCTTATTCGAATCATAAATATGCTGACTCAAATTCTGTCCGAATCAGCAATAAGCTGGCTGGTGGGCTGAGTTAAAGGTCGGTCCAAAGCGTAAATAAACTAACTCAAATTCTATCTGAATCATCAATAAGCTGGCTGACGAGCTGAGTTAAAGGTTAATCCAAAACATACATAAACTGACTTAAATTCTATCTGAATCATCAATAAGCTGATTCAACTTCTATCCGAGTTATAAATAAGCTGACTCAAATACAGATCTAAATCAAAATAATGTTCTCTTAATCCAAAGGTGACTCTACGGATAAGTTGACTAGTCCCCGGGTTAAGTTATTTTCTCCCCGGGGTGAAGGATTGAGTGTAGGTGGCCGAGTTATCTGGCACTTACAGTATACCTGGAGAAGTGTTTGAGTGAGTTTTGCTAGGTCATACCTGCCCTGCTGAGTTACCTGGTACTTACAGTACGCTTGGAGTAGTGCTTGAGTCCTTCTTGCTGAGTCTTACCTGCTTTGATGAGTTAGACTTAGAGAGCCTCTACGCTTACCTCTTTGCTCTCTGTTGGCTTGGTGGAGCTGATTGAGCCCTATGAGGAAGAAGTTGATGAAGATGTTCCCGTCCGGATGGAAACCCAACCAACGCCACTGGAGGGCCCCACGGTGGGCGCCAAATGTCGTGGTGGTATCACGGCATATGCCATGGGTAGGCTAAAGTTGGGGCCGATGGACGTGGAGGAATCCGGGGAGGGATGATGAAGTGAAGACCGCACTCGTATGAACAAAGAGAAATACAATGTATATTGGATTTAAGCTCTCAAGTGGAGATAACACCTCATTCTATAAATCAAATCTCTTATAATCTTGCCATACTTGTGGCTACAATCATACTCCTTGAGCTATATCTCCTATGCTTCTATCTAGGTCTCTCTATGAGAGTGGAGGAGGAGGAAGAAGGAGAGCTCTCAGGGAGCAGAGAGGGGAGGAGCCCTCCGGGGGACTCCTCTCCAACGATCCCCCTGGTGCTCCTTATAAAGGGGAGCCCAGGGGACAAGGCTTGTTCCACACGTTTGGCATCTGCGTAGCATATTCCCGGCATCTTCTCAGATGCTCAGCATATGCCTTGGCATCTTTGGAGATGCCATGGCATATTCCTGAGCATATTCTTGATGCCAAGGGCATATTCTCTAGCATCCTCTTGATGCCAAGGGCATATTCCATATGACCAGGTGCCAGTCTGAGCCATGGGCGTCCCAAGACTGGCACGACACCTATTGGTCTTGTCTTGATCCGATGGCGTGTAGTTGTGAAGATTAGGAACATATCTGGAGACAAATAAGAGGTCATACGGGGTGAAATAACTCGGCCCAGGTGCCCCAGGCGTAGCAGTAATTTGGCCTACTCCTTAGTCGATTCGGCCTGGTCCTAATTGCAAAAGGATAAGGCCCAGCTGAGTTACTGCGTGGCCCAGCCGGGTTACTTGCTACTCGGCCTGGAGGAGGTTCTGGCCTGAGCCTTCACGTGGCCCAGCCGGGATGATGGCAGCCCAGCCACGCTCTCCCTCTCTCGGCCCACCCGGGTGGCTCGGCGGGTTGCTGCTGCCGTCCTGTGTTGGACTGCTAGCGAAGAGGGTCCTGCGGTGGGCCGCGCAGATCCTGGTGGCCCACCCGGGGGAAGCTCGCTGCTGTCCGAGAGCGTCGGCCCGTGCTGGGCGGCTACGAAGGACGCCGGACCACGCGGGGTTCCTTGTCGAGGGGAGGTCGGCGGGAGCTGATGACGAGGCGACGAGGCAGGAGGAGCTCGGCGTAGATGTGGGCCGACCAGGAGTAGCTCGGCCCAACCGAGATGTGGAGTGATTCAGCCAGGGAGCAACGAGGTGAGTGACGCGGTTCGCTAGGTGGGCCGGCTGGGGGTAATTCGGCCCAGCCAGATCGTTTTCCTTTCCTCATTATTAATTCGGCTGTGGAGAGTGTGGATTGGGCCGAGATTCCTCTTACTCGGCCCAGTTGTTCTTTCTTGTCTTCCTCCTTTTCTATTTGATATTCTCTTGTCAAATACACTTTCATTTATTCTTGTCTCTTATTTATAGACCAACTCTGGGGTACCTGGGGTTATATCCCCGACATTAGTCCCCGAGTCTATGTGGGACTCGCAGAGTCGCGCATAGACTTTAGTTGTGAATATTCCCAGAGTTTTTTTTTGACTTTTTGTGCCTTGGTTGTATACTTCTTCGTCTTATAATCCTTTTGGGTGATTTTCTTGACTCCTAGCCTTCTTGGGCTCTGCTTATAACTCCTCTGGGCAAGTTTTTGACTTTTGGCCTTCTCGGGCACTTGTCATAACCCCTTTGGGTAAGTTTTTGGACTTCTGGCCTTCTTGGGCACTGGTCATAACCCCTTTGGGTAAGTTTCTGGACTTCCGGCCTTCTTGGGCACTGGTCATAACCCCTTTGGGTAAGTTTCTGGACTTCCGACCTTCTTGGGCACTGGTCATAACCCCTTTGGGTAAGATTCTGGACTTCTGGCCTTCTTGGGCACTGGTCATAACCCCTTTGGGTAAGTTTCTGGACTTCCGGCCTTCTTGGGCACTGGTCATAACCCCTTTGGGTAAGTTATGAGTTCTGGCCTTATTGGGCTCAGCTCTTTTAACCCCTTTAGGTAAGTCATGAGTTCTGGCCTTCTTGGGCTCTGCTCTTTTAACCCCTTTAGGTAAGTTATGAGTTCTGGCCTTATTGGGCACTGCTCTTTTAACCTCTTTGGGTAAGTTATGAGTTCTGGCCTTATCGGGCACTGCTCTTTTAACCTCTTTGGGTAAGTTATGAGTTCTGGCCTTATTGGGCTCTGCTCTTTTAACCCCTTTAGGTAAGTCATGAGTTCTGGCCTTCTTGGGCTCTGCTCTTTTAACCCCTTTAGGTAAGTTATGAGTTCTGGCCTTATTGGGCACTGCTCTTTTAACCTCTTTGGGTAAGTTATTATCCGAGTCATCTGATTCCAAATCTGAGTTACTTTACTCAAAATTGACTTTATGTCTTAAGTCTGAGTCCTCTGACTCAAATCCGAGGTATATGACTCAAATCCGAGTTATCTCATTCCAAATATGAGTTACTTTACTCAAAATTTGACTTTATGTCTCAAGTCTGAGTCCTCTGACTCAAATCCAAGGTATATGACTCAAATTCGAGTTAACTCATCCCAAATCCGAGTTACTTTACTCAAAATTGACTTTATGTCTTAAGTCTGAGTCCTCTGATTCAAATCCGAGGTATATGACTCAAATCCGAGTTATCTCATTCCAAATCTGAGTTACTTTACTCAAAATTTGACTTTATGTCTTAAGTCTGAGTCTTCTGACTCAAGTCCAAGGTATATGACTCAAATCCGAGTTAACTCATCCCAAATCCGAGTTACTTTACTCAAAATTGACTTTATTTTTTAAGTCCGAGTCCTCTGATTCAAATCCGAGGTATATGACTCAAATCCGAGTTATCTCATTCCAAATCTGAGTTACTTTACTCAAAATTTGACTTTATGTCTTAAGTCTGAGTCCTCTGACTCAAATCCGAGTTAACTTATCCCAAATCCGAGTTACTTTACCCAAAATTGACTTTATGTCTTAAGTCTGAGTCCTCTGATTCAAATCCGAGGTATATGACTCAAATCCGAATCATCTGTTTGCCACGATATAACTTGATTTGGCGTGATGACGATAATTTGCCTTTGATATGGATCCGAGATATAGATCCGAGATTAAGTTTTGGGATATGATAATAGGGATAACTGCTGAGAGATCTGATTCGAGATGTAGATATGAGATATAGATTCGAGATATGATAAGCTGGCCAATAGTCATCCGAGATATGGGATAACCTGGCAAGATGGTGAAATATCAATCCGAGTCATAACATAACCTGGATAGTGACGCGGTGAGTGACGCGGTTCGCTAGGTGGGCCGGCTGGGGGTAATTCGGCCAAGCCGGATCGTTTTCCTTTCCTTATTACTAATTCGGCTGTGGAGAGTGTGGACTCGGCCGAGATTCCTCTTACTCGGCCCAGTTGTTCTTTCTTGTCTTTCTCCTTTTCTATTGATATTCTCTTGTCAAATATACTTTCGTTTATTCTTGTCTCTTATTTATAGACCAACTCTGGGGTACCTGGGGTTTTATCCCCGACAGATCGGGTGTACTTGAATCCACCAGCATATCTCGGGTGTAAGACAGTTTTACACACGCGAATACTAAGGTTCTTACTTGGCGAGCCTAGCATGTACAGACATGGCCTCGGAACACGGATCAAAAGGTTAAGCATGAGTCATATGTTTTGAGATGATGACCATATGGATGCTCGCCTTTGGAGCTATACCGACTCACGTGATGATCGGACTTGGTGTAGTAGATTTGGTTCATGTAATCACCAAAAAGACACGAGGGATGTCATTTTTGAGCGGGAGTTCATTTCTAATTTGGATTAGTAGAACTCAATTTATCATAAATTAAATCAAAATGGATTTGCATAATTTGTTGTAGTCATTGGCATTCGTTCACCACCTTATGCTTAGTTGTAATTGAGATAATAGAACTATAGAATTATGGATATTTACTTTACGAACTGGTATCGTATTGTGTTGAGTGTCAATCTAAAGGTTAAAGTCCTATTGCAAACTTTCAGCAAACTCTGTTTACTCCGGAAAATTTAATAATTGATATTAAATCGAGAGTAACAATTCCAGTATTAGTATCTTAAGTATCATGTTTGCCTCCATGATTATTGATTGTTTTTAAATATCAAGGTTATCTAGGAGCTGAAAGAATTGTTTCAGAAACCATCATGTGTGGCAGATATAACGATATCTAAAAAATGTTTTGGTTGCAATATGATAGAATATAATATATGTTCTCATATTGCATGAGAATTTGCGAAGGTTGGAAATGCTAGACATCCTAATCATGCAAAAAGGTTTTGGAAAGTAATGTTATACTCACGATTCTACTTTATAAGCTACATTAGCTTGATCACGAAAGTCTTCATGATAAGGATGAATAGAATATATATGTAAAGTGTTTACTACACTAAAAAAAGGATTACCAAAGAATGGATTTTGAAAGAATACCGATCATTTGATGATGGTGGTCTACTTCAAAGTGCAAGTCCAAAGGTATTATTATTTGAATATACACGCTTTGGACTATGTGTAATGTATATGACACCACTGTTGATGTTGATAGATTCTTTTAAAAGGAAAAGAAAATGCTGAAAGTGAATCTATAAAATATAATTGGCAGAAAAGAAAAAAAAATGGAAATATCCAATTTAGGTATATAAATGATATACATGTTATGGTTGTATTCTTTGCTTGTTAAACAGTGTGGTTCTTGGGTATTGGATACCGAATTGGTTGATATGAAATTTCATATGGAACGACGCAATTCATAAACCACAATGGCCTAAATAACTAGCAAGAGAATATGTGATGATGTTCATCGAAAACAAACAAACCGTTGTTTGTATTTCTCGTTTACATTAAAGCTTGACTTCAAGATTTGTTTTAATAATTGTTATTTAAATCGGGTATTATGAGAACAAATGTTGTTCAAATAATTACCGTATTCCATATAAGATGGATGATTTACAAATCTAGTTGGAGAAATCACATCCATAAAGCTAATGCTAAAATGTCGCAAGACAAATGATTGGAAGATCACTTACGAAGTGACATCGCCGTTTAAATTATATTGGAAATAAAACATGAAGAATATCCATATTCATGGATTTTTGGAGTCTTTGATTTGACCAAGTGATGCTTGTGAGACTTTCCACGAGATAATTAAAACTTCGTTCAAAGGCCAAAGATGAACGAACGACTAAAATATTGGAATTTATACATATCGATGTATGTAGTCCATTATGTATAGTCGTCAGCAATGGATTTCAACTTCATATGATTTCTCCGGAAATTTGAGTGAATGTTCACTTAATTAGAAAGAAGTATGAAATATTTGAAAATGTTTCAAAGACTTTCAATATGAAATGGAAATTCATTATAACAAGAAAATAAATGATTTATGATTTTATCATAAAGGGATTTATTTGAATTACAAGTGTAACAAGAAAAATAAATGAATTATGATTTATCATAAAGGGATCTATTTTAGTTGCAAGTTTAGCAAAACACCTAGATTTACATATCCCGAAACACCATAAGAATATGGAGTGTTTGAGATTTGTAATGAAACCTTGTTTGACATGGTTGGATCAAAGGTGTTATTTATAAAACTGCCATTATGTTTTAAAAGATGAAAATCTTTAGGGACTACTGCGTTTACACTGAAAAGAGCTCCATCTTGATCCGTTGAAATGACACCATATGAGTTATGGTTTGGGGTAAAACTAAGTTGTCATTTCTTAAATTTTGGTATGCTAAACATAAGTAAGATGTTTATAACCAAAGTCGGATGAGCATTTCTTTATAGGTTATTTCGAATAACCATTGGATATTCCTCCATAACACCGAGGACAAAAAGGGTTTGTCGCTTGAAATGTGAAGTTTCTTGAAAAAGGAATTTTTTGCAAAAGTTAAGTGGGAGGACAATAGAACTTTGATAAGGTTAACGAACCTTAGCTAAATGTGCTGAGTTGCGCAGCGCCGGAAATCGTTCGGAAGGTTGCCATAATGCTCATAGCTTATGTGCCTCAAAGGTTGTGGTCACGAAGATCTAAGTTCTTATTGAACCAAGTCATTCGGATAAACAACCAAATACTGAGATTTGAGAGTAAATCATTATTGTTTGACAATGATGAACCAACTACATGCAAAGAAGCGATGATGGGCCCTGACTCCGTCAAATGGCTTGAAGCCATAAAATCTGTGATAGTTCCATACACGAGAAATCAAGTTTTTAACTTGGAAGACCCTCCGGAAAGGTGTAAAAACCTATCGGTCGTATTTGGATCTATAAAGAAACAGACATGGATGTTTCACATCTATGAAATTGTCGACATGTCGTAAAGTATTTTACGACAATGTTCAAGGAGTTGACTATGACAAGATTTGATCTTTCATAGAGATTTTTAGTCTGGACGGATTAAAGTAGCAACCACTACATATAATTTGGTATATGGTAGATGAATAAACAAAACAAAATTCTTCTAATAGAATGGTTACCTAGCACGTGTACAATACACGGTCCAAAGGGTTTTGTTAAATTCAAAGGATGCTAAAAGGGCATGCAAACTTCAATGGTTGAAGTAAGCATCGCGGAGTTAGAATCTTCACCATGATGAAAAAGGAGTTTTCATCTGGAGACGATGAAGATGCTTACATTTGCAAGAAATTAAGTGGGAGCGCTGAGACATATTTCTAATACATTATGTGGAGGACATCTTGTTGATTGGAAATACTGTATCTTTTATTGACAAAGGTTAAGAATTTCATTTCGATGAAAGACTTAGACAAAACCTGAATATTAGCATGATTGTCTATAGTGGATAGACTGTGAAGCTAATATGGTTGTGTCAAACATACATATATAAGATAATTAAGGAGTTCAATATAGAAACGACAAGAAACGGTTCTTGTCGCATGAAAATGAATTGAATCAAGATTCAATTGTATCGACACTTGATAAGTGAAACAAGATTCAAGTGCTTTGACACTTGATGAGTGAAATTACAAGGAATGTTTGATCAATCATACCATGATATGTACACATCCAGATATGTCCTATGCTCTAAGTGTTATGAGCATATACCAGAATGAATCATAAAATGATCATTGGACGATAGTAAGGATATTCTTATGATCTTTTGGAAGAACTAAGAATATATTTGTGTAGAGGTGACTAACAATTACAACTAGTTCATTGTAAATCAAATGCAAGACAGTACGTCACTAAGGATAGATTTTTTTTTAACATGAGCGCTTTATTAAAGTAATGGTTACATCCGGCCTGCGCATAAATAGGATGCACACAGCCACACAATAACAAAATAAAAAATAAGGTAGCTAGGCAAATTATTACAACAAACACTGTTTAGTTAGATGCCTAGAGCTATGAAAGATCAATCCTCATATTACGCGGCCATCCATGTCGAGAGAAAATATGGCTCGCCGTATCCTTCAATCGCGTACATCCCTCCGTAAACAAGTTTTGAAACTTCACATGTTGTAGAGCCGTCCATAAATGGAGAGTAGCCGTGGCACAATATAAAACCTGCAAGTTAGAAGACAGTTTGATATCAAAAATCTTGTCATTTCTATATAGCTATAGCGACCAGATAATGGTAACCGCTCCCACCTAAACAAATTCCTGAATTTATCATCAATCCCATTCAACCAGTTGCCAAATACATGGGTAACCGATCGTGGAGGATATAAAGCAGATGCTACTTGGATGATTGACCATATATAACGAGCTAATTTACAACGAAAGAATAGATGGTGTATGGTCTTAGCTACGCTCACATCAGTGGTGGGATACTCCTGCTGCAAGGAAGGGGGAGGGAAGCAGCCACGACGCCCGGCTGACTAGAACTGAGATCTATCACAAAGATCATTGGGTGGCGGTGGAGGAGAACGCTGGCGTGGCGGCGAGCGAGAGCGACAAAAAGATGATAGTCACTGTGATGGTAATTAATTCGAAGACTCGTACCCTTAATTGGGAGAATTTGCTTTGTTTATTCGCCACGATTATGTTGTCTGGCTCACCTTGTTCTGAAAAATCAACTGGCCCATTCCAGAATCCTTCGTAGACTGGAAATTTTCTAGGGTTCAGTTTGTTATCAAACGGGAGAACCTTATCTATGGTTTGGTCCAGAGAGCTCTCCGGTGGAATCAATCCGTAGTTTGAATCCTAACTAACACACAGACTATTGCGCTCAAACACAGTTTCCAGGCCTTGTAAAAAAATCAATCAGTTTCCAGGAGCAGAGCATACGGTACATTCAAATGTTCCTGTGATTTCTGTACATTAGACAAGTTTTCAGAAATGCTTCTAATGTAGACATACACTACTTCTTGGCTTGCCCGCAATGACGATAACTTTAAGTTCAGGTGTATCGTGTTCGAGCATGACATCCTACCCCCGGAATCTTTTCCAACATGAACTTTTCTACTTACTCCGGTTTAGGGTGTGTGTAAATCACCATGATTGTCTTGATAGCTACTCCCTTCGTTTCATAATACAGTGCATTTAGTTTGCCAAAACATACAATATATTACAAAACAAAGGTGTAATACTAGTTTTTTTAAAGAGGCAACTATGGCGACCTGGACTACATCTACAAGTATGAAACAAAAATTAGTTACGGACACGAAATGAAAAGACGCAGACTAATGCCATTATTATTCATACAAAACAAACCAAAACTTGGTGAATAGCTTAACCACAGGCTGTAAATTTATTTGTTGCCACCGGAGGGAGAGAACGTCCTGGCCAACCAACCTATCTAGCAGCGGTGATCAAATTATTAACTTGATAAAAGTAATGCATAGTCCATGTTTGACAACTGACGGCGTCTCGATAATTATTCATGCATATCCCCCGATCTTGAGATCGGGGGTTAAGGCTGACGGGATGGTCTTCGGATACACTTTCGGGGTCATCGGCATGATCCGTGGGGAAGAAATTTTCATTTCGTGAATGACATCTTGGTGGTCCCCGGGTTCGAACTTCGCCTCCGGGAATTTTGTTGGCGTCCCAATGGATCGGTCTGAAAGGAATATGCCCGAGAGGCAATAATAAAGTAGTTATTATCGTATTCCTTATTTATGATAAATATTTATTTTGCATGCTATAATTGTATTAATACGGAAACGTTAATACATGCGTGTTTAATAAACAAAAAGGAAGTTCCTAGTTATGCCTCTCTTATAAACTAGCTCGTTGATTAACAAGATGATCAAAGGTTTCCTGATCATGGACATTGGATGTTATTAATAACAGGGTCACAACTTTAGTGTAATGATGTGATGACCATTCATCCAAAGTTTATTATTACGATCAAAGCCATTGAGTTTATATTGCTATAACAACTTACGAAGTGATCCTAATCCTTAGACCATGAGATCATGTCAATCACTAACACCGCAAGAGTTTCTTGTTGACATCAAACGTCAGACCGTAACTGGGTGATTATAAAGATGGCTTCAAAACTACTAAAGTGTTATGTTGAGACTCATGGATCAAGAGTGGAATTTGTTCATCCCGATGACGGATAGATATGCTCTAGGCCCTCTCGGTGATATCACATTGATTAGCTTGCAAGCAAGTGATTTGATTACTAGAATGTTATATCACGGGAACGAGAAAAGAGTGCATGTCGGTAACGAGATCAAACTAGGTATGGAGATACCGATAATCGAATCTCGGACATGTAATATATCGTGAAACAAGGGATTAAGATACTAGCGTAAAAGGTTCCTACGATCACAGGAAAGTCATCGTTGAATGTGTGGGAGTCAGTATGGATCTCCAGGTCCCGCTTCTGATTATTGACCGGAGAAGGGTCTCGATCATGTCCGCATTATTCGCGAACCGTAGGGTGGCACAGTTAAGGGACACTGGCATCCAATTGGAGCAAAAGTTTCATGCCAGAAAGAATAACAAGCGCAGGAATTTATTTCACTAGACACCAAAACTATTTTGGTTGAAATTGCTGAAACTGGTTCTGCATATGAAATTGAATACTAGCAAGGGGTTTTATGTGAATGTTTGTTAATTAAAGTAATTAACAAAATTCTGAATAAATAAATAAAAGAGTTTTATTTAAATGAGAGCTTGCATTAAATTTGGTGGAAATTTAATGCATGTGAGTGGATTTTTGAGTGAAGGCTCTTTTATGGTAGTGGAGGCTTTTAATTTTTAGTGGGATCTCCACCCACATGAATGTGGGAGAGGTGGGGGCAGCCCCCATGGCTGGGCGCCATGCCCCTTGGGTGCTCCCCTCTCATCCTCTCAAATGCACACCTCCTCGTGAAGGATCTCTCTCCCCCTCTAGAATTTATCCCCCATGGTCTCTGACTAGCGAGATACATGTTCCCGGTGGATATTCGGCAAGAAAGAGTTGTGATTCTTCTGCATCGCTGGAGCGAGGAGGCGGAGGTTGCTCGGTGTCTTGTACGTGTGTGCGAGCACGGATGCGCTGCTGTTTTGCGGCGCTAGGACTTCCTCTCGGTCTTGAGATCGGCAAGAGATCGTCTACATCAACCACGAGTTTGGACTCGTTAAGCTTTGTTGGTCTTCAAGGATATGTTCTCTACGGATGTATATCCGCCCGTTGCTTGTATCTAGTAGATAGATCTTGGTACATAGTTGTTCCCATCGTAGTAATTTTTTTGTTCTCTATGTTGCGAACCCTACAGTGGTATCAGAGCCGGATCTATGCGTAGATGCTTTGCACGGGTAGTACACATATGAGTATGTGGGCGATGATGATCATTTTATTGCTTCTTAGTTGTACTTTGGATATTGGTGGCATAGTGGGATGAAGCGGCCCGGACAAACTTTACATGTCCTCGCACATGAGACCTGTTCCACGCTTGACATGCAACTAGTTTTGCATAAGTGGCTAGCGGGTGTCTGTCTCTCCTACTATAGTAAATATCTAATTTGCAACGAGTTGTCAACAATTTGGTTATCCTCGTTGTGGTTCATGTTCGTAGGTAAGAACGGTTCTATCTTCAAAAGCCCTAAGCCATGTAAAACTTGCAATGGATAAATTAGAGGCGTCTAGTTTAGATTGTTGCTGGGCTAGTGTTATGATATAGTGATGTTGTAAGTAGAAGTATGAGATGATACTCTTACAACACACATAACGTGTAGGTTCCATAGACCTTGGCCTTACACATAGAGGTATGATAGAGATCATACCACGGTGCACATGATGGAGATCATATGTGGGGACCATATCATTTCACTTATAAACATGTAATGTTTGATTGCATCTTATATTGCTTTTTTGGTGTTTTATTAGCATAATAAGATGATCCCTCGTTTAGATATCAAGATAAGAATGTGTTCTTCCTTAAGTATGCACCGACAATGTTTCGTCGCTTCAAGACATCACGTGATGATCATGTCGTGGTGGTATCACGGCATATGCCATGGGTAGGCTAAAGTTGGGGCCGATGGACGTGGAGGAATCCGGGGAGGGATGATGCAGTGAAGACCGCACTCGTATGAACAAAGAGAAATACAATGTATATTGGATTGAAGCTCTCAAGTGGAGATAACACCTCATTCTATACATCAAATCTCTTATAATCTTGCCATACTTGTGGCTACAATCATGCTCCTTGAGCTGTATCTCCTATGCTTCTATCTAGGTCTCTCTATGAGAGTGGAGGAGGAGGAAGAAGGAGAGCTCTCAGGGAGCAGAGAGGGGAGGAGCCCTCCGGGGGCCTCCTCTCCAACGATCCCCCTGGTGCTCCTTATAAAGGGGAGCCCAGGGGACAAGGCTTGTTCCACACGTTTGGCATCTGCGTAGCATATTCCCGGCATCTTCTCAGATGCTCAGCATATGCCTTGGCATCTTTGGAGATGCCATGGCATATTCCTGAGCATATTCTTGATGCCAAGGGCATATTCTCTAGCATCCTCTTGATGCCGAGGGCATATTCCATATGCCCAGGTGCCAGTCTAAGCCATGGGCGTCCCAAGACTGGCACGACACCTATTGGTCTTGTCTTGATCCGATGGCGTGTAGTTGTGAAGATTAGGAACATATCTGGAGACAAATAAGAGGTCATACGAGGTGAAATAACTCGGCCCAGGTGCCCCAGGCGTAGCAGTAATTCGGCCTACTCCTTAGTCGATTCGGCCTGGTCCTAATTGCAAAAGGATAAGGCCCAGCCGAGTTACTGTGTGGCCCAGCCGGGTTACTTGCTACTCGGCCTGGAGGAGGTTCTGTCCTGAGCCTTCACGTGGCCCAGCTGGGATGATGGCAGCCCAGCCACGCTCTCCCTCTCTCGGCCCACCCGGGTGGCTCGGCGGGTTGCTGCTGCCGGCCTGTGCTGGACTGCTAGAGAAGAGGGTCCTGCGGTGGGCCGCGCTGATCCTGGTGGCCCACCCGGGGGAAGCTCGCTGCAGTCCAAGAGCGTCGGCCCGTGCTGGGCGGCTACGAAGGACGCCGGCCCACGCGGGGTTCCTTGTCGAGGGGAGGTCGGCGGGAGCTGATGACGAGGCGACGAGGCAGGAGGAGCTCGGCGTAGAGGTGGGCCGACCAGGACTAGCTCGGCCCAACCGAGATGTGGAGTGATTCGGCCAGGGAGCAACGAGGTGAGTGACGCGGTTCGCTAGGTGGGCCGGCTGGGGGTAATTCGGCCCAACCGGATCGTTTTCCTTTCCTCATTATTAATTCGGCTGTGGAGAGTGTGGATTGGGCCGAGATTCCTCTTACTCGGCCCAGTTGTTCTTTCTTGTCTTCCTCCTTTTCTATTTGATATTCTCTTGTCAAATATACTTTCGTTTATTCTTGTCTCTTATTTATAGACCAACTCTGGGGTACCTGGGGTTATATCCCCGACATTAGTCCCCGAGTCTATGTGGGACTCGCAGAGTCGCGCATAGACTTTAGTTGTGAATATTCCCAGAGTTTTTTTTTGACTTTTTGTGCCTTGGTTGTATACTTCTTCGTCTTATAATCCTTTTGGGTGATTTTCTTGACTCCTAGCCTTCTTGGGCTCTGCTTATAACTCCTCTGGGCAAGTTTTTGACTTTTGGCCTTCTCGGGCACTTGTCATAACCCCTTTGGGTAAGTTTTTGGACTTCTGGCCTTCTTGGGCACTGGTCATAACCCCTTTGGGTAAGTTTTTGGACTTCCGTCCTTCTTGGGCACTGGTCATAACCCCTTTGGGTAAGTTTCTGGACTTCCGGCCTTCTTGGGCACTGGTCATAACCCCTTTGGGTAAGTTTCTGGACTTCTGGCCTTCTTGGGCACTGGTCATAACCCCTTTGGGTAAGTTTCTGGACTTCTGGCCTTCTTGGGCACTGGTCATAACCCCTTTAGGTAAGTTTCTGGACTTCCGGCCTTCTTGGGCACTGGTCATAACCCCTTTGGGTAAGTTATGAGTTCTGGCGTTATTGGGCTCAGCTCTTTTAACCCCTTTAGGTAAGTCATGAGTTCTGGCCTTCTTGGGCTCTGCTCTTTTAACCCCTTTAGGTAAGTTATGAGTTCTGGCCTTATTGGGCACTGCTCTTTTAACCTCTTTGGGTAAGTTATGAGTTCTGGCCTTATCGGGCACTGCTCTTTTAACCTCTTTGGGTAAGTTATGAGTTCTGGCCTTATTGGGCTCTGCTCTTTTAACCCCTTTAGGTAAGTCATGAGTTCTGGCCTTCTTGGGCTCTGCTCTTTTAACCCCTTTAGGTAAGTTATGAGTTCTGGCCTTATTGGGCACTGCTCTTTTAACCTCTTTGGGTAAGTTATTATCCGAGTCATCTGATTCCAAATCTGAGTTACTTTACTCAAAATTGACTTTATGTCTTAAGTCTGAGTCCTCTGACTCAAATCCGAGGTATATGACTCAAATCCGAGTTATCTCATTCCAAATATGAGTTACTTTACTCAAAATTTGACTTTATGTCTCAAGTCTGAGTCCTCTGACTCAAATCCAAGGTATATGACTCAAATTCGAGTTAACTCATCCCAAATCCGAGTTACTTTATTCAAAATTGACTTTATGTCTTAAGTCTGAGTCCTCTGATTCAAATCCGAGGTATATGACTCAAATCCGAGTTATCTCATTCCAAATCTGAGTTACTTTACTCAAAATTTGACTTTATGTCTTAAGTCTGAGTCTTCTGACTCAAGTCCGAGGTATATGACTCAAATCCGAGTTAACTCATCCCAAATCCGAGTTACTTTACTCAAAATTGAGTTTATGTCTTAAGTCCGAGTCCTCTGATTCAAATCCGAGGTATATGACTCAAATCCGAGTTATCTCATTCCAAATCTGAGTTACTTTACTCAAAATTTGACTTTATGTCTTAAGTCTGAGTCCTCTGACTCAAATCCGAGTTAACTTATCCCAAATCCGAGTTACTTTACCCAAAATTGACTTTATGTCTTAAGTCTGAGTCCTCTGATTCAAATCCGAGGTATATGACTGAAATCCGAATCATCTGTTTGCCACGATATAACTTGATTTGGCGTGATGACGATAATTTGCCTTTGATATGGATCCGAGATATAGATCCGAGATTAAGTTTTGGGATATGATAATAGGGATAACTGCTGAGAGATCTGATTCGAGATGTAGATATGAGATATAGATTCGAGATATGATAAGCTGGCCAATAGTCATCCGAGATATGGGATAACCTGGCAAGATGGTGAAATATCAATCCGAGTCATAACATAACCTGGCAATCTGGCGAACTGAATAAAGCTTTGGCCCGAATCAGAGATATGATTAGTACGCCGAGTCTGAATACCAATCCGAATTATAATATACCCTGGCAAGCTGAATCAAATGTTAGTCCGAATCAGAGACAATCTACTGAGCTGAGTTAAAGGTTAATTCGAAGCATAAATAAATTGACTCAAATTATATCTGAATCATCAGTAAGCTGGCCGGTAAGCTGAGTTAAAGGACAATCCAAAGCATAAATAAACTGACTCAAATTCTGTCTGAATAATAAATAAGCTGACTCGAATTCTATCCGAATTATAAATAGGCTGACTCAAATCTTATCCGAATTATAAATAGGATGACTCAAATCTTATCCGAATCATAAATAGGCTGACTCAAATCTTATCTGAATTATAAATAGGCTGACTCAAATCTTATTCGAATCATAAATATGCTGACTCAAATTCTGTCCGAATCAGCAATAAGCTGGCTGGTGGGCTGAGTTAAAGGTCGGTCCAAAGCGTAAATAAACTAACTCAAATTCTATCTGAATCATCAATAAGCTGGCTGACGAGCTGAGTTAAAGGTTAATCCAAAACATACATAAACTGACTTAAATTCTATCTGAATCATCAATAAGCTGATTCAACTTCTATCCGAGTTATAAATAAGCTGACTCAAATACAGATCTAAATCAAAATAATGTTCTCTTAATCCAAAGGTGACTCTACGGATAAGTTGACTAGTCCCCGGGTTAAGTTATTTTCTCCCCGGGGTGAAGGATTGAGTGTAGGTGGCCGAGTTATCTGGCACTTACAGTATACCTGGAGAAGTGTTTGAGTGAGTTTTGCTAGGTCATACCTGCCCTGCTGAGTTACCTGGTACTTACAGTACGCTTGGAGTAGTGCTTGAGTCCTTCTTGCTGAGTCTTACCTGCTTTGATGAGTTAGACTTAGAGAGCCTCTGCGCTTACCTCTTTGCTCTCTGTTGGCTTGGTGGAGCTGATTGAGCCCTATGAGGAAGAAGTTGATGAAGATGTTCCCGTCCGGATGGAAACCCAACCAACGCCACTGGAGGGCCCCACGGTGGGCGCCAAATGTCGTGGTGGTATCACGGCATATGCCATGGGTAGGCTAAAGTTGGGGCCGATGGACGTGGAGGAATCCGGGGAGGGATGATGAAGTGAAGACCGCACTCGTATGAACAAAGAGAAATACAATGTATATTGGATTTAAGCTCTCAAGTGGAGATAACACCTCATTCTATACATCAAATCTCTTATAATCTTGCCATACTTGTGGCTACAATCATACTCCTTGAGCTATATCTCCTATGCTTCTATCTAGGTCTCTCTATGAGAGTGGAGGAGGAGGAAGAAGGAGAGCTCTCAGGGAGCAGAGAGGGGAGGAGCCCTCCGGGGGCCTCCTCTCCAACGATCCCCCTGGTGCTCCTTATAAAGGGGAGCCCAGGGGACAAGGCTTGTTCCACACGTTTGGCATCTGCGTAGTATATTCCCGGCATCTTCTCAGATGCTCAGCATATGCCTTGGCATCTTTGGAGATGCCATGGCATATTCCTGAGCATATTCTTGATGCCAAGGGCATATTCTCTAGCATCCTCTTGATGCCAAGGGCATATTCCATATGACCAGGTGCCAGTCTGAGCCATGGGCGTCCCAAGACTGGCACGACACCTATTGGTCTTGTCTTGATCCGATGGCGTGTAGTTGTGAAGATTAGGAACATATCTGGAGACAAATAAGAGGTCATACGGGGTGAAATAACTCGGCCCAGGTGCCCCAGGCGTAGCAGTAATTTGGCCTACTCCTTAGTCGATTCGGCCTGGTCCTAATTGCAAAAGGATAAGGCCCAACTGAGTTACTGCGTGGCCCAGCCGGGTTACTTGCTACTCGGCCTGGAGGAGGTTCTGGCCTGAGCCTTCACGTGGCCCAGCCGGGATGATGGCAGCCCAGCCACGCTCTCCCTCTCTCGGCCCACCCGGGTGGCTCGGCGGGTTGCTGCTGCCGTCCTGTGTTGGACTGCTAGCGAAGAGGGTCCTGCGGTGGGCCGCGCAGATCCTGGTGGCCCACCCGGGGGAAGCTCGCTGCTGTCCGAGAGCGTCGGCCCGTGCTGGGCGGCTACGAAGGACGCCGGACCACGCGGGGTTCCTTGTCGAGGGGAGGTCGGCGGGAGCTGATGACGAGGCGACGAGGCAGGAGGATCTCGGCGTAGATGTGGGCCGACCAGGAGTAGCTCGGCCCAACCGAGATGTGGAGTGATTCAGCCAGGGAGCAACGAGGTGAGTGACGCGGTTCGCTAGGTGGGCCGGCTGGGGGTAATTCGGCCCAGCCAGATCGTTTTCCTTTCCTCATTATTAATTCGGCTGTGGAGAGTGTGGATTGGGCCGAGATTCCTCTTACTCGGCCCAGTTGTTCTTTCTTGTCTTCCTCCTTTTCTATTTGATATTCTCTTGTCAAATACACTTTCATTTATTCTTGTCTCTTATTTATAGACCAACTCTGGGGTACCTGGGGTTATATCCCCGACATTAGTCCCCGAGTCTATGTGGGACTCGCAGAGTCGCGCATAGACTTTAGTTGTGAATATTCCCAGAGTTTTTTTTTTGACTTTTTGTGCCTTGGTTGTATACTTCTTCGTCTTATAATCCTTTTGGGTGATTTTCTTGACTCCTAGCCTTCTTGGGCTCTGCTTATAACTCCTCTAGGCAAGTTTTTGACTTTTGGCCTTCTCGGGCACTTGTCATAACCCCTTTGGGTAAGTTTTTGGACTTCTGGCCTTCTTGGGCACTGGTCATAACCCCTTTGGGTAAGTTTCTGGACTTCCGGCCTTCTTGGGCACTGGTCATAACCCCTTTGGGTAAGTTTCTGGACTTCCGACCTTCTTGGGCACTGGTCATAACCCCTTTGGGTAAGATTCTGGACTTCTGGCCTTCTTGGGCACTGGTCATAACCCCTTTGGGTAAGTTTCTGGACTTCCGGCCTTCTTGGGCACTGGTCATAACCCCTTTGGGTAAGTTATGAGTTCTGGCCTTATTGGGCTCAGCTCTTTTAACCCCTTTAGGTAAGTCATGAGTTCTGGCCTTCTTGGGCTCTGCTCTTTTAACCCCTTTAGGTAAGTTATGAGTTCTGGCCTTATTGGGCACTGCTCTTTTAACCTCTTTGGGTAAGTTATGAGTTCTGGCCTTATCGGGCACTGCTCTTTTAACCTCTTTGGGTAAGTTATGAGTTCTGGCCTTATTGGGCTCTGCTCTTTTAACCCCTTTAGGTAAGTCATGAGTTCTGGCCTTCTTGGGCTCTGCTCTTTTAACCCCTTTAGGTAAGTTATGAGTTCTGGCCTTATTGGGCACTGCTCTTTTAACCTCTTTGGGTAAGTTATTATCCGAGTCATCTGATTCCAAATCTGAGTTACTTTACTCAAAATTGACTTTATGTCTTAAGTCTGAGTCCTCTGACTCAAATCCGAGGTATATGACTCAAATCCGAGTTATCTCATTCCAAATATGAGTTACTTTACTCAAAATTTGACTTTATGTCTCAAGTCTGAGTCCTCTGACTCAAATCCAAGGTATATGACTCAAATTCGAGTTAACTCATCCCAAATCCGAGTTACTTTACTCAAAATTGACTTTATGTCTTAAGTCTGAGTCCTCTGATTCAAATCCGAGGTATATGACTCAAATCCGAGTTATCTCATTCCAAATCTGAGTTACTTTACTCAAAATTTGACTTTATGTCTTAAGTCTGAGTCTTCTGACTCAAGTCCGAGGTATATGACTCAAATCCGAGTTAACTCATCCCAAATCCGAGTTACTTTACTCAAAATTGACTTTATGTCTTAAGTCCGAGTCCTCTGATTCAAATCCGAGGTATATGACTCAAATCCGAGTTATCTCATTCCAAATCTGAGTTACTTTACTCAAAATTTGACTTTATGTCTTAAGTCTGAGTCCTCTGACTCAAATCCGAGTTAACTTATCCCAAATCCGAGTTACTTTACCCAAAATTGACTTTATGTCTTAAGTCTGAGTCCTCTGATTCAAATCCGAGGTATATGACTCAAATCCGAATCATCTGTTTGCCACGATATAACTTGATTTGGCGTGATGACGATAATTTGCCTTTGATATGGATCCGAGATATAGATCCGAGATTAAGTTTTGGGATATGATAATAGGGATAACTGCTGAGAGATCTGATTCGAGATGTAGATATGAGATATAGATTCGAGATATGATAAGCTGGCCAATAGTCATCCGAGATATGGGATAACCTGGCAAGATGGTGAAATATCAATCCGAGTCATAACATAACCTGGATAGTGACGCGGTGAGTGACGCGGTTCGCTAGGTGGGCCGGCTGGGGGTAATTCGGCCAAGCCGGATCGTTTTCCTTTCCTTATTACTAATTCGGCTGTGGAGAGTGTGGACTCGGCCAAGATTCCTCTTACTCGGCCCAGTTGTTCTTTCTTGTCTTTCTCCTTTTCTATTGATATTCTCTTGTCAAATATACTTTCTTTTATTCTTGTCTCTTATTTATAGACCAACTCTGGGGTACCTGGGGTTTTATCCCCGACAGATCGGGTGTACTTGAATCCACCAGCATATCTCGGGTGTAAGACAGTTTTACACACGCGAATACTAAGGTTCTTACTTGGCGAGCCTAGCATGTACAGACATGGCCTCGGAACACGGATCAAAAGGTTAAGCATGAGTCATATGTTTTGAGATGATGACCATATGGATGCTCGCCTTTGGAGCTATACCGACTCACGTGATGATCGGACTTGGTGTAGTAGATTTGGTTCATGTAATCACCAAAAAGACACGAGGGATGTCATTTTTGAGCGGGAGTTCATTTCTAATTTGGATTAGTAGAACTCAATTTATCATAAATTAAATCAAAATGAATTTGCATAATTTGTTGTAGTCATTGGCATTCGTTCACCACCTTATGCTTAGTTGTAATTGAGATAATAGAACTATAGAATTATGGATATTTACTTTACGAACTGGTATCGTATTGTGTTGAGTGTCAATCTAAAGGTTAAAGTCCTATTGCAAACTTTCAGCAAACTCTGTTTACTCCGGAAAATTTAATAATTGATATTAAATCGAGAGTAACAATTCCAGTATTAGTATCTTAAGTATCATGTTTGCCTCCATGATTATTGATTGTTTTTAAATATCAAGGTTATCTAGGAGCTGAAAGAATTGTTTCAGAAACCATCATGTGTGGCAGATATAACGATATCTAAAAAATGTTTTGGTTGCAATATGATAGAATATAATATATGTTCTCATATTGCATGAGAATTTGCGAAGGTTGGAAATGCTAGACATCCTAATCATACAAAAAGGTTTTGGAAAGTAATGTTATACTCACGATTCTACTTTATAAGCTACATTAGCTTGATCACGAAAGTCTTCATGATAAGGATGAATAGAATATATATGTAAAGTGTTTACTACACTAAAAAAAGGATTACCAAAGAATGGATTTTGAAAGAATACCGATCATTTGATGATGGTGGTCTACTTCAAAGTGCAAGTCCAAAGGTATTATTATTTGAATATACACGCTTTGGACTATGTGTAATGTATATGACACCACTGTTGATGTTGATAGATTCTTTTAAAAGGAAAAGAAAATGCTGAAAGTGAATCTATAAAATATAATTGGCAGAAAAGAAAAAAAAATGGAAATATCCAATTTAGGTATATAAATGATATACATGTTATGGTTGTATTCTTTGCTTGTTAAACAGTGTGGTTCTCGGGTATTGGATACCGAATTGGTTGATATGAAATTTCATATGGAACGACGCAATTCATAAACCACAATGGCCTAAATAACTAGCAAGAGAATATGTGATGATGTTCATCGAAAACAAACAAACCATTGTTTGTATTTCTCGTTTACATTAAAGCTTGACTTCAAGATTTGTTTTAATAATTGTTATTTAAATCGGGTATTATGAGAACAAATGTTGTTCAAATAATTACCGTATTCCATATAAGATGGATGATTTACAAATCTAGTTAGAGAAATCACATCCATAAAGCTAATGCTAAAATGTCGCAAGACAAATGATTGGAAGATCACTTACGAAGTGACATCGCCGTTTAAATTATATTGGAAATAAAACATGAAGAATATCCATATTCATGGATTTTTGGAGTCTTTGATTTGACCAAGTGATGCTTGTGAGACTTTCCACGAGATAATTAAAACTTCGTTCAAAGGCCAAAGATGAACGAACGACTAAAATATTGGAATTTATACATATCGATGTATGTAGTCCATTATGTATAGTCGTCAGCAATGGATTTCAACTTCATATGATTTCTCCGGAAATTTGAGTGAATGTTCACTTAATTAGAAAGAAGTATGAAATATTTGAAAATGTTTCAAAGACTTTCAATATGAAATGGAAATTCATTATAACAAGAAAATAAATGATTTATGATTTTATCATAAAGGGATTTATTTGAATTACAAGTGTAACAAGAAAAATAAATGAATTATGATTTATCATAAAGGGATCTATTTTAGTTGCAAGTTTAGCAAAACACCTAGATTTACATATCCCGAAACACCATAAGAATATGGAGTGTTTGAGATTTGTAATGAAACCTTGTTTGACATGGTTGGATCAAAGGTGTTATTTATAAAACTGCCATTATGTTTTAAAAGATGAAAATCTTTAGGGACTACTGCGTTTACACTGAAAAGAGCTCCATCTTGATCCGTTGAAATGACACCATATGAGTTATGGTTTGGGGTAAAACTAAGTTGTCATTTCTTAAATTTTGGTATGCTAAACATAAGTAAGATGTTTATAACCAAAGTCGGATGAGCATTTCTTTATAGGTTATTTCGAATAACCATTGGATATTCCTCCATAACACCGAGGACAAAAAGGGTTTGTCGCTTGAAATGTGAAGTTTCTTGAAAAAGGATTTTTTTGCAAAAGTTAAGTGGGAGGACAATAGAACTTTGATAAGGTTAACGAACCTTAGCTAAATGTGCTGAGTTGCGCAGCGCCGGAAATCGTTCGGAAGGTTGCCATAATGCTCATAGCTTATGTGCCTCAAAGGTTGTGGTCACGAAGATCTAAGTTCTTATTGAACCAAGTCATTCGGATAAACAACCAAATACTGAGATTTGAGAGTAAATCATTATTGTTTGACAATGATGAACCAACTACATGCAAAGAAGCGATGATGGGCCCTGACTCCGTCAAATGGCTTGAAGCCATAAAATCTGTGATAGTTCCATACACGAGAAATCAAGTTTTTAACTTGGAAGACCCTCCGGAAAGGTGTAAAAACCTATCGCTCGTATTTGGATCTATAAAGAAACAGACATGGATGTTTCACATCTATGAAATTGTCGACATGTCGTAAAGTATTTTACGACAATGTTCAAGGAGTTGACTATGACAAGATTTGATCTTTCATAGAGATTTTTAGTCTGGACGGATTAAAGTAGCAACCACTACATATAATTTGGTATATGGTAGATGAATAAACAAAACAAAATTCTTCTAATAGAATGGTTACCTAGCACGTGTACAATACACGGTCCAAAGGGTTTTGTTAAATTCAAAGGATGCTAAAAGGGCATGCAAACTTCAATGGTTGAAGTAAGCATCGCGGAGTTAGAATCTTCACCATGATGAAAAAGGAGTTTTCATCTGGAGACGATGAAGATGCTTACATTTGCAAGAAATTAAGTGGGAGCGCTGAGACATATTTCTAATACATTATGTGGAGGACATCTTGTTGATTGGAAATATTGTATCTTTTATTGACAAAGGTTAAGAATTTCATTTCGATGAAAGACTTAGACAAAACCTGAATATTAGCATGATTGTCTATAGTGGATAGACTGTGAAGCTAATATGGTTGTGTCAAACATACATATATAAGATAATTAATGAGTTCAATATAGAAACGACAAGAAACGGTTCTTGTCGCATGAAAATGAATTGAATCAAGATTCAATTGTATCGACACTTGATAAGTGAAACAAGATTCAAGTGCTTTGACACTTGATGAGTGAAATTACAAGGAATGTTTGATCAATCATACCATGATATGTACACATCCAGATATGTCCTATGCTCTAAGTGTTATGAGCATATACCAGAATGAATCATAAAATGATCATTGGACGATAGTAAGGATATTCTTATGATCTTTTGGAAGAACTAAGAATATATTTGTGTAGAGGTGACTAACAATTACAACTAGTTCATTGTAAAGCGTTACATTGATACTAGTTTTATCACAAGATAAAAATTAAGTTTATCTCAATCTAAATGGAATGTTCAAATGCAAGACAGTACGTCACTAAGGATAGATTTTTTTTTAACATGAGCGCTTTATTAAAGTAATGGTTACATCCGGCCTGCGCATAAATAGGATGCACACAGCCACACAATAACAAAATAAAAAATAAGGTAGCTAGGCAAATTATTACAACAAACACTGTTTAGTTAGATGCCTAGAGCTATGAAAGATCAATCCTCATATTACGCGGCCATCCATGTCGAGAGAAAATATGGCTCGCCGTATCCTTCAATCGCGTACATCCCTCCGTAAACAAGTTTTGAAACTTCACATGTTGTAGAGCCTCCATAAATGGAGAGTAGCCGTGGCACAATATAAAACCTGCAAGTTAGAAGACAGTTTGATATCAAAAATCTTGTCATTTCTATATAGCTATAGCGACCAGATAATGGTAACCGCTCCCACCTAAACAAATTCCTGAATTTATCATCAATCCCATTCAACCAGTTGCCAAATACATGGGTAACCGATCGTGGAGGATATAAAGCAGATGCTACTTGGATGATTGACCATATATAACGAGCTAATTTACAACGAAAGAATAGATGGTGTATGGTCTTAGCTACGCTCACATCAGTGGTGGGATACTCCTGCTGCAAGGAAGGGGGAGGGAAGCAGCCACGACGCCCGGCTGACTAGAACTGAGATCTATCACAAAGATCATTGGGTGGCGGTGGAGGAGAACGCTGGCGTGGCGGCGAGCGAGAGCGACAAAAAGATGATAGTCACTGTGATGGTAATTAATTCGAAGACTCGTACCCTTAATTGGGAGAATTTGCTTTGTTTATTCGCCACGATTATGTTGTCTGGCTCACCTTGTTCTGAAAAATCAACTGGCCCATTCCAGAATCCTTCGTAGACTGGAAATTTTCTAGGGTTCAGTTTGTTATCAAACGGGAGAACCTTATCTATGGTTTGGTCCAGAGAGCTCTCCGGTGGAATCAATCCGTAGTTTGAATCCTAACTAACACACAGACTATTGCGCTCAAACACAGTTTCCAGGCCTTGTAAAAAAATCAATCAGTTTCCAGGAGCAGAGCATACGGTACATTCAAATGTTCCTGTGATTTCTGTACATTAGACAAGTTTTCAGAAATGCTTCTAATGTAGACATACACTACTTCTTGGCTTGCCCGCAATGACGATAACTTTAAGTTCAGGTGTATCGTGTTCGAGCATGACATCCTACCCCCGGAATCTTTTCCAACATGAACTTTTCTACTTACTCCGGTTTAGGGTGTGTGTAAATCACCATGATTGTCTTGATAGCTACTCCCTTCGTTTCATAATACAGTGCATTTAGTTTGCCAAAACATACAATATATTACAAAACAAAGGTGTAATACTAGTTGTTTTCTAAAGAGGCAACTATGGCGACCTGGACTACATCTACAAGTATGAAACAAAAATTAGTTACGGACACGAAATGAAAAGACGCAGACTAATGCCATTATTATTCATACAAAACAAACCAAAACTTGGTGACTATAGCTTAACCACAGGTTGTAAATTTATTTGTTGCCACCGGAGGGAGAGAACGTCCTGGCCAACCAACCTATCTAGCAGCGGTGATCAAATTATTAACTTGATAAAAGTAATGCATAGTCCATGTTTGACAACTGAGGCGAGCACGATCTAATTATTCATGCATATCCCTCTTGTGAGATCGCTACCGATACAGAGTTGACATGGAAATTAAGGCTGGGATATACGATCGATCATCAGAGCATGATCATATTTAATATAGAGGGTTGTATTGCTTGTATATATACAATACCATCGTGAGAAACACGGTGCAACTAATCAATGTCACAACTCCCTATTTTTATTAACAGCCTGTTGATCTCGAAATTGAATTAAACCGCGAGCAATTTAGGTCGGATGTAATCATTAGACCGAGTGCGCTCCACTTGTTATGGTCATTCATATACTTTCTCATAAATGTTGGTTATGTAACCATGGTCCTAATATATGTAGTTTAACCAAAGGTTGCGAATTTCTAGAGGGAGAGTATGCTTCTTTGACTCATACTGTTTTAGCAATATGATATTTTGACTACTGTAAAAAAAGAAAAAAGAAAGTTTGGCACATCGCGCTTAGCCAAGTAACCTATACATATATACCTACTAGAAATATATGGCACATCGCTTGGCCAAGGAAGTTTGGCACATCGCTTGGTACATATATATGGCTGCACTCACATATATAAACACATACACATATATAGAGTTAACATAGTTAGGCTGGAATGGAGTATCATGGGTAATCTGATTTAATACTTTAAATTTGTATTGCATGGATTTCTATAATGCCATCGTGAGAAACGCACCAGTACCAACAATCAGCCACCACGATAATTGAATTAGTCTACTAATCTCGTCGGATCTCCGGCCACCTGGCCGAGCGCATAGTTTTGATAGCTATAAAACAGGAACCTCTCGCCCTAATCTCATTTCATCAAGCCAGACAACACACAGAAGCAAGAATCAAATATATATATAGTCCACCATCCATCTCTCCCACTACACCAATCACCATGGGTTCCAGCTCTTGCGCCACGCTGAAGATTGCAACCATGCTCCTGCTGGTTGTCTTAGCAGGGCAACTGCTAATCGCGGAGCCGGCGGCGGCCCAGTGCACTTCCAACGGTCTGAATTGCCCCGGCTGCCTCGAAATATGTGGTAAGAACTGCCTTTTCGAGGTACCGACACTAGGGAAGGCGGTCTGTACAGAAGGCTGTGCGCTGTTTTGTTCCGATGGCTGCGCCGGCATATGTGGTACCAACTGCTTTATCGAGTCATCACCTGGGAATGTGGGGTGTGCACGACTTTGCCAGACATTCTGCCCACCCAGAGCCTGAAGCTAAAGGAAGGTAGCGCCTTGCATAATTACATACGTACCGTGTCGTGCGGCATGCACATGTATTTTGTTGGTTTTGATTTGCTTGCATATGTGATCCTATCCCATCCTACCTATGGCACGTTGTTGATTTTTTTCCCTTCCATTACAAGCACCTTCCCTCTTGCTTTATATACCATTCCTATGTTTAGGGTGGATGTGTGTATGTAATCGTCGTTTAATATATCATTATGAATAAAAGGTAATTGTTTGTTCTTTGTTTCCACATATATGTCCTAGTACATGTTTTCTACCCTTCGTCTATCTCGGGCCATAACAATATAACCATTTGCCAAGTATTTATCACATCCCTGGTCCACGAAAAGGTGAATGCGGTGACTTTACTTGGTTCCATTCAAATCGCATCCCCCGCTCCTCATCCACATGTACCTCCTGACGTGCTGTGTGGCGATTACCCTGGAAGATTCCTTCTCAAGCTACAACTCGAATTGCTGACGTTGTCAACGGGGAAGCAGATCGGAAAACTTGGGAGTGATTAGAAACTTGGGGGTTTATTTGAAGAAAAAATAAATAGAAGCTGTAATTTTCTTGCACCACACCTCGCCGCCCGCAGCTTGTCTTGTCATGCTCCTCACACCAGGTCAACCAGAGGCAAATGTCTCCGGCCAATGCAGCCATGGGGGATTGCTGCCGAAGGATTTGATCCTACCATGCATAGGGCGAATTTTTTCTATAAAAGTCCTACTCTTTTGCTAAAATAATATAAAAGCTTTGCTACCACGCTTTCAGCAAGAATCTAGATGACTTGTGCGGTGAAGTCGGTTTTTACTACAGTAGCATGGAATATTTTCTCATTTTGTTCTGAGATTTTGGTACAATAGCATATTTTGTTTGCTACGAAGTTTCCTGTCTCTGACGATGTCTTCCGGCGATGTCTCTAGCAAAGTCAGTTTTTGCTACATTAGCATAATTTTTTTTCGATCACCTACTTTATATCTTGCTACGGTAGTGCAAAATTTTCGCTACAAGGTCTCGCAGCGAGTTTCTTTTTGGCGAAGTCCGTTTGCTATATTAGCACAAATATTTTTCTATAAAGTCTCCGGCGAGGTCTCTGTCGAGATGTTCGGCAAGACGGTCATTTTGGTCTATTTTTAGAGTGAACCAATTTTTACTGCAATGTAAAAAAGCGGGATATTTTGTAGCAAAGGGAAAGAGATGAGGGGCTTAAGGAAGAACTGTTAGCACATTTGCACAACTCTGGGAGGTCCAATTTGTAAAATGTACTAGCGGCCCACCTTCTTGTTATATCCGGTCCCTCTGTTCCAAATCCAAAGGCTGATGTTCTATGGGTGCAGCTGGGGCATGACTTCAACCGTTTCATGGGATGTTCCCTGGGGGCATCAGTTCTGTAGGCACGTGCGGCCATCGGGCCATGTCGAAGTAGAAGCCTGCAGGTACTGTCCTAGGCGCAGCCATGTTTGCAGCGTCACCACAACCATCGCTAATAATTCATTACATGTTGCCCACCTTTGTTTTTTAGTTATAATCAAGAGTTGTAGGTTTTCGATATTGACACCAGCATGAGAGTATGATACTCCCACTAGTCCTCTAATTAATTGTGGGCAGAGTCGAGGAATTTATTAGTAACTATTACTCGTACTTTCTCTATCCCGGTTTGAAGGGCACATATAGCAAATCTTTTGGACCTAGGAAATCTTGATTGGGGCTGATTTGGTTTTTTACTGATTCTCTGATTGATCCTTTCTCTAAAATTAAATGCTTATGTGCCTAGGAGGTGGGGGGATTTTGGGATTGCATGATTTTCAATGTGTCCTTTAAATCGAGACGGATGGAGTAGTACTAGTGATATACTCCCTCCGTTTTAACCTTCACACTAAAAGGCATATAGATACATTACTTTTGCAAAGCTAAAATATCTTATATTAAGAAACAGAGGGAGTATATCATTAATGCGTGATTACTAGCTCAAGGATCCTCAACTTGTAGTACTTCCTCCTTCCCAATTTATGTTGCATATAATTTTTTTCAAAATCAAACTTTACGATGTTTGACCAAGTGGTTTGATACAAATATGAACCTATATCATGCAAAATTAATATTACTACAATTGGTTTAAAATATATTTTCATATTATATGCATTTCATATTCTGATACACTGCCACATCAGTTTTTATGACATCTTTTAAATGAAGAGAGAGGTGTTAGTGGTATCATGTTATGATACAGTATCATAGCACGTATACCTATAAAAGTTAATAGCAAATAAATCTTGCATACAAATTTTCATTGGGATCCTATAAAACAATAAATAGTGTGATATTATGATACTACTAGATGATAATATGTATTATAGAGGCACTATGACTAGCGTTAATAATTTGGTTATCTCGACATCAAGAAGAGATAAGATCTCCTGCCGCCTATTAAACTTAGCTTTTTTTTTTTTGGTTTTATAGTGCAAGCCGAGTCATAAAATGATTGTTGTTTTTCATAAAATGATGATAACATCTCGCTCTCAAAATGTCCGTGCTTACCCAAGTCACGCTGCATTCCTACATGCTTTTCAAAGTAATATTAGTAGAAAGTAATGTCTACTCGGACAGTTGAGCCATGTGCAAGTGCAGATCCTCTTGCCCACCGTATCTCGCTGCCACCCAGCATGTGCTACTAGTTTTACGTGTAGAGTTGACAAAATAATTCCGGGATCGTGGATCCTCGCTGAGTAATCCCATTAAATCAGATTGTTGTACTTCAAGCAATCTCACAACTCTCCCACCACAACAGCTGATCGAGTTTGACTAATAATCCTGGATGGAGATCTCCATATATGTATAGCTATAAATAGGAGCATCGCCTCTCATCATGTTGTATGTCAAGCCTCCAGCAATAATCCCCACTTCTGAAAGCGTAGCAGCTCGATCTCTAGCTCCCAAGCAATGGGTGGTTCCGCGCTCAAGGCGGCAGCGGTGTTCGTGCTGGTCATCTTCGCCGGGCAGCTGCTGCTGACAGCGGAGCAGGCATCCGCCCAATGCTTGGTGGAAAGCGTTCCTTGCTTCGTCTGCATGTACCTGTGCGCTGAAGATTGCAAAGCCTACTTTGATTTGCCCCCGGGACGGTTAGACCCGAAGAGGCCTCGGTTGCCGGTGCTTGAATGCACCCAGAACTGCGTTGCTGAAGGTTGCAAGAAAGTTGTGGTCCGCTGAGGAATGGCGCGCGGTAGCATGCACTCGATCTGTTGTCCCTTGTACTTCATGATGTTTTCCATTTTCTTGTTAATTCATGATGCATGTGTTCCTTTCATAAGTTGTTGTTGTTATTGTTATTGTTATTGTTATTCTTGTTGTTTTTCATTTCATTGGATGTACTTGTCCGCCACGCCAAATCAGATACCCATGGATCCATCATACATTAATTATCGGCTAAATGTATTTAATCCATGTTTCAGTTAGTACTCGATCATTAATACTAATAATAAATAAGAAATGAAGAGTTTGTTCTTCATTTATTGTGTCCTATGGTCTATAGTACTCTCTCCGTCCCGGTTTAAAAGACACAATCTACAAACCATGCAATCCTAAAATACTTAGACATAAAAGCATTTAATCTCTGTAATTACTTTAGTGTGAAAAGAATAAAATGATTGCATGCATATGTGTGAATAATAAATGTGAACGCTTTGTTGGCTCTTCTTCTGCTCATGCATGTTCTTTTCTACACTATAAAATGAATCAATTAGAGGACACCTAGTGTCTAAAGAATTATAAATTGTGTTCTTTATACCGGGACAGAGGGAATATGTGGAAGATCTGCCATTTTCTCCAAAACCTCCTAAAGTATCCAGCTCTAAGTGTTGTTGTTTTCTTACTAGAAATTCATTTCATGTGTCATTTGAGGCTTGCTTCGGTCCCCCACCCCAAAGGGAAGTTTTGGTGGGTTAGTTGGCGGACGGGTTGTGGGCCGGCCGAAGAGTCCCGTATTGCCCACTTATATAGTTGTATATTATACGCGGACTCTAGTGAAAAAAAGGGCAGATCGATCAGCTGATATGTGTACATACGGGACATGAATTAAAAGACAGATCGATCAGCTGATATGTATACGTACGGGACATGAATTAAAAGGCAGATCGATCGGCTGATAGTGTATGTACGGGGCCCTAATTGGAAACAGGAAGCTAACTCGGACCTGGTACCAACCGATCAGACCTGATACCAATACGGGACTGGTCGAGGGCATTAGGGATATCGCGATGAGGCTATCGTACGCGACCAAAGTCGGCGACTCGGACGACAACGAAACTCATCGACAGCCTGAAGCCATCGACCGCTGCCGAATCAAGCCTCTCACCTGCCTGATCCCTAAGGCCCTCATCACCGTTGTAGATCGAACTCGAGTCGTCTTCGCTGCTACCGTCGCCTTCTACTCCGCCGCTCCGGTCGCCTGTCGCTGCCCTGCGTCGCCGCAATTTTCCTCGCTTGTATTGGATCCTGACCCCGGTCGACTCTGCCGAACACCGGCCCAACCGAACAAGGCCCGAGGGGGTTTCCAGGTGGGGGCAGCGACGGCGGAAGCGTCGTCCGGGTCCTCGTCACGCTCATAGTCGCAGAGGTGGTGTCGGGTCCTAGGGGTCCACTCCTTGGTGGCAGCGTCGGCGTCCGCGACCGCCATGCTGGCGAGGCGGGTCCTGAAGATGTGGTTATTGGTGGCGGCGCCGTGTCGTCCGAGTAGCCGACCATGCGGTCGTCAGGCTTGCCGGTGCCGGAGGGCGGCCGTTCGCTGACGAGGAACTCGACGCAGCGCGGGACGTGGTGGCCCATCGCGAGCTTGACGGCGTGGTAGGCGAGCTCGATGCGGGTGAAGGCCTCAGTCTAGGATCGCACCGCTCACGTCTCCCTGTACAGACAGAATACACGCGTATGTATTGCAGATGGACAAACGGATAATACGGAATGGATCCGATACCGCGCAGGAAAGAAGGTGGGCTTAAAAGGACCAATTGCTAGGTGTTGGACCGCTCCTACGCATCAATGCCATGTGCGCGGCTGGCAGGTTGTACCACCCCCGCCCCACGTCTAAAATTTAAAAGTGTACCGAAATAAAACGTGTGGTCCCCCACCACCCCCCCAACCAAGCCAAACCCATGAACTCATGTGCATACCTAAAAAGCACCAATCTTTTCTGTCCAAGCACAACCCTGCCTCCTCTTGTTTTCTCCCTTCTCCAGCCGCCTACGATAGAAAACTCCAGGGGTGCTCTCTTACTAGCACAAAAACTACATGCAACGAATGATGGAGACACAAGAGTAGATCCGCATGCTTCCAATCAATCTTCCACAAGAACATAGCAATCCAGGATAAAGCTAGAAGAACCTGAACAAGAGGTATACCTTTTCTCATCCGAAACATTTAGCTCTGCCAGATCTTTTTTCAGTTACAACACATGCATAATATGATGGGATTCGTTGTATGTAAAACAAGAAAAATCTATGAGAGAACGAATAAACCCAAGATCCAATCTACTACTAAATGCTAGCAATGAGGGGAAATATATATGCAACACGTGCATTAACCATCTAAAAGATTGTGCATGATGTAGCACTGCACGAAAGGTACCCCCGAGTTACGCACATGTACAATTTGACGGAGTCTCCTCCTTATTGATCTAGCAAGCCAGCAGGAAGTTGAATGAGATCGATCTTTGTAGCATGATGACACGGTGGCAGAAGTTTGGTGGGATTCCGGCAGAGCATCGCTAAAACCTACACGGAGGAGGAGAAGTATCGGAGGAAGAGGGGGAGGAGGCGTTCAACAGGGGATTGCGCCCGAGATCCTCCCTCGTCCTTATATAGGCTAGGGTGGCCGACCATGGATTGCCCCTCCTCCAAGAAGGGGTTGTGGCCAAGGGGGGAGCCCCTCCTCCAAGTTGGTCCCCCATATGGTGCCTAGGGTTTAGAGTTGGGGTTGCATGGGCCCTTGTGGGGATATGGATCCCTTTACAATGTAGTCCGAGGTGTCCCCTCATAGGCGCATGCAGGGCAGGTGGACCCCATCGATGGACCTCTAGAACCTTCTAGGACATTATAGGAGAATACCGAACATATTCCAAACTTTTTCTGAAACCCTAAAACCATCTTTGCATATACTTTTTTATCTCCAGATCATTCCGAAGATCCTTGTGATATCCGAGATCCCATCTGAGACTCGAAATCATAATTTGATAACACCATCTTATTATCTCATCAAACCCTAGCGACATCGAACGTTAAGTGTGTGACCCTATGGGTTCAAGAATATGTGGACATGATCGAGACACCTCTCCGACCAGTAACCAATAGCAGGACCATGGATGCCCATAATGGCCCCCACATATTCTACGAAGATCTTGTTGGATCATGCCATGGACACACATGGAAAAAAAGAACTTTACTCGCCCTAATGCTGCAATAGCATAAACACCACAAGATCAGGCTCGAACGAGTAGACCACGGGATCTTACCACTTGACGCATAGTTGCGGAAGTTGATGGCGCCTCGCTCAGGGCGGTGCTATCCTCGTAATGGGTCTCCATGTTTTGGTCCGGTTTCGATCTCCCACGCACAACGACAGATGTTCCTCACTCTCTCGCATGATCAGCTCAAGCAAACTGCCTCTCCGATCGCATACACGTATGGGTAGGAAGCGACACCAGCAAGATGCTATTCTCGGCGAGGCGCCATCGGGACGAAGAAATAAGGAGGTGCCTTGCACACTTGCTTTTCCTGCACCACCGGTGCCCTCCTCTATATTTAGGGGAATCCTGGATAGGATGGGCGTACCTACCTACTCCATTCTCGAAGCCCTAACGGCAGGTCTTTCCCTGCTTCCCGCCATCGGGATATTCCTATTCCTTCAGTCACCATCGACAAGTACAACCCACATGGCTTCCACCGTTAAGTGTGTGATCCCACATGCTACCAGCAAGCTGCACAAGATTTGAGTTGCCTCGTCCCGAGTCACCACTTGTTCTAAGTCGCCTCCCAACCGATCAATCGACATCAGCCTCTATCAAGACATGATGATTCCTAGACACCGTATAGTCTTTGTGACTTGCCTTTCTAGATGTGCCGATTGTCCAATTCCCTTTTCTTCATAATACTTCTGCTAGGCTACGGGTGAGTCCACATCATACCTCATGTAGTAAAGCGGCTCTTCTCATCCCAGTGATGTGCAGTTACTATGCGACTAACACTTAGTCTCACCGTCTCGGATAACACTTAGCCACGTAGAGCATGTCCATGTTGTTTGAACCACATCACCTATAGAGGGCCCAGAGAGTATATCTCCTAGTCGGAGGAGAAAATCCCATTTTGGTAAACCACATCACGCAGCTTGCTACCGAGTCGACCCAACAACTACTTTTATGATAGACAGTTACAGACAATGTTTAACAGTGTCAAAGTCGCCACTTCCACAACTTGTAGTGTGCGAGTACCTCAGGTTTGATGATTCAATTGCCCGAGTCGGAGCATATGACGAGTCACTTGTGATGACTCGAGCATGGCTCAGTTCTACTAGCCTAGATCTTTAGCCGAATCTAAAATGGGATCGTATGGGCACCTAGAGGAGGCTGTAGGTGTTACACCAAATTTTAATTCCTTTTAAATTTAGACTTGACACATAGGTAAATTTTATAGATATGCAACTATGGTAAATTTAACTATATGACAACCTAGCTACTAAACGAGTATAGCGGTGTGCATGCCTTTCAGAGAAGAAAATGTTTCCATACCGGAACAACGGGAGGCGCTGGCGGAGGAAGTGCTCCGTGGAGAGGTGGAGGAAGAGCTGGTCATTGTCGCCGTCCTTGGGCTCCTCCAGTTCGAGCATGGCCCACTCGCATGGGAGAAAGGATAGATTGTTTCTAGCGCCCAATGGAGTTGGCTTGGGGATGGCGAGTCGCCAGTTGTTTCACGCGGCCTTCATGTAAAGGTAGGCGTCAACATCGCTGGTTGCCAACAACAGGTCGGCCAACCCGCGAACTAAATCCATTAGAAGATCAGGCCAGTCCACCATGATGCTCTTGGAACGATTCATACAAAGTGGTAGATGGAAATGGAGTTGGAGAGCCGGAGTGTGGCCAGCTTTGTCCCCAATCCCGATCAATGTATGGGAGCGATGGAATTGGGGAAAGTGGCGGCGGAGATGAAGTGGATGGATTTGGGGAAAGTGGTGGCGGCGTCGGCGTCTAGTACCGGTATCTCTTTTGGAGCCGATGGCTCGTTGGTCCAAAGTAGCCCTCGCCCCTGGCTTGGTGCACTCTAGAAGAAAGTGGACTCAAGGGAAAGGAAAAGAGCATCTGGTGATGCTTTTTTGTTTGTTAAAATAAAGTTTGGACCATGGAACCCACTAGCCACTAAGTGGTAGCTTCAATTTTAGCTTCATTCAAGGTTTGGTTTCGGGGAGGTCGTGAGGCATATGTAAAAAATCATGATCTAAGCGCATCTCCACCGGGGGGCTCCAAACCATGTCCGGCAACGGTGTCGGTAAGGCCGTTGGGGGCTCTGCCTCAAACTGCCGGAATTTTGGGGGTCTCCTCCCACACCGGAGCCGCCCAAAATCACCCCCAATGATCAAATTTCTTCTCACCTCCATGCCGCCGCTTGCTCCTCCGGCTCACATGGGAGAGGAGGTAGGCCGCCACATCGCCGCTCCTGTTCCTGTAGACCTATTGGGAAACATATTGGACGCGACGATGCATATGCTCTTAGGACAAGAGGAATAGTGCTCTGGACTTCCTCTTTGGCACACCTAGACATACACAAGCTTTGGACGTGTACCACCTCGTGATTGACCGATCTTGAACTATGGCTCTAGGTGGCACCTGCCGAGTATGAGGTGGGTTTGCGACCTCCATACTCGCCTCCGCCACCTCTCCCCGCCACCTCCACCCGCCTCTATACTTGCCGGCGGGTCCTTAACTCCACCAGACCAGCCCCGTGACGGGTACATATCACCCGATGGGTATCCGTGAAGGTGAACAAGAGCACAAAATTTGACAACAAATTAGCATATTATGTAGAAAATTTGGACAGAAACTTTCTGCATTTAACAAGTTCATCATAATTCACAATAACAAGTACATGTCCAACAAGCTCAACAAGTTCATCATAACTAAAGGTCCAACAATGCAAGCACATGACGGGTGGGCTCTACATGTCTATATCGGGTCTATGGCTAAACGGGTATGGGTTTCATACCTCCATACCCTCCTTCGCCAGACCCGTTGGATCACACATTTTACCATTATAAGAGACCCGTGTTTTTTTTTCAATTAGGCTATCCTCCATTTGATGCGGGTACCCGACGGGTTAATGGGTGACGGGTACCCATTGCCACCTGGATGGCCATCTCCTCCACCACATGTGTATTCACATTCGGTGACTACTCCAATTTCTCCTTGCACGTCCTCTGGTGGGATTTCGGAGCCGATAACATCGCTAATTTCACTGTATGTGCCATCCTGCACTTCCATCTACTGTTCCGGTGGTATGTCCGAACCATGCCCAAGGCAAAGATCTCCATTGAGATCTTGGACGGGAGCGCGAAGCCTCTCGCCATGGAGAGGAACTAGACCTACCAACGGGACCGTGGATCAAATCCACATAGAAAGAACAGAGTGTTCTGCCGGAGACGACAACAACTCCATGCAGGTGCACCGTGTCAGCCGAGGACACCGTCCACCCTAGGATTTTCTCTAGGTTGAACTTCTGAAAACCATCCAATGTTGGAAAGTAATGAAGATTTGTTATTGGAAGATTCCGTTCTACTTACCACTACGGGACGCGCGCGCTACGCCGAGGGCAAAAGGCCGTCGGCGTAGGCCAAAATACCCACGTCTTATGGTACGCCGAGGGCTGCCCTCGGCGTAGCCTCCTCGGCAAAGATCTTCCTCGGCGGAGCACACTCAAGCCGTCGGTGTATCGAAATGCCATCGGCGTAGCAGCCGTCGGCATAGCCTGTCGGCCGGTTGCAAAAACATTTTTTTTTAAAAAAATATTTTTATTATTTTTTCTCAATTTTTTATTCTTTGAATTGTTTCACTTGTTAATCTCCTACTTTGAACATTTTTAACATTAATTATACTTAATATTTGATTAAATTCTAGTCTTAGTCAAACTTCCCAGCAGGTCACCCATCCTAATACTACTCCAGCTTCAGCACGCTTAACTTCCTCGTTCCTTCAGAATCCGTTTCCGCAAAGTAATTCATACATTAGTGTCAATACCATGATATCAATCCTATTAACTCTTATATCATCATGTCACATGTTTGTATTTTTTTAAATTACAAACAATCATTTAAGTAAAATATTAATGAATAAGTAAAAATATTATTGAATTCAAATAAAAATATAATAATTTTATTTTTTGTATTTTTCTATTTAATATAGAGTAACTAATATCTTTAAATCTGTAAATCGAAATTCAACAAATAATATGTCTAAATTGATCAGAAAAATGAGAGGAATCCAAATATGATATCCATATCAACTAATCACAAACCTTCCGTTTTTGAATTAGTTATTTGGTGGTTGCTTTAGAAAATCCCCTTTTTGCGCTCGGATAATGAAAAATGTCTTTTTGATGCGATGAAAAGGAAAACTTGCATTGAATCTTTGATAAAATAGCATATTGTGAACCTAAAAATGATTTTTTGTAAAAAACATGAGCATCGGATCATGTACCTGTAGTTCATATCTGACCCACTTCCTACCGATTCGGCAGGAATTTGTCTTTTTCACCAAAGGTGGACGGAAAGGTTTCGGATCCCCCTGTTGGGACATTGTCAATATAAGGTGGTATAGTATTTTTGTAAAATATAGTGGTAGTATTTTGAATTAGCCATTTGGTGGTTGCTTCACAAAACCGTCCGTTTTTTATGCTCGGAAAATAGAAAATGGCTTTTTGATGCGACGAAAAGGAAAACTTCCTCCTGCAACATTGTTCGCCATCCCATGATGCATGTGTATGCATAATATGGGCACATTATCACAAATTATGCCTTGATTCTAGCCATAACATTGGTCATTTGACCTGAAAGCCAGGAAACCTCGAATGAGATAGGTCATTTTGTGAAGGATTTTTTGAGACATAATCAATATATCAAGTTTGCTATTTTTCCTTATAACTATGTCACATAATATGACACCACGCAAAGGTTTCACATTGTTTCGATCGTTTTTGAATTTTTTATGCCCGTTTTAAACTATCGTCAAACTTTATCGAACGACGGACATAAAGATTCTTAGCTCGGGACCGAGCCTCGCTAAAATTTTATTGGATCTTTGATAAAATAGCATATTGTGAACCTAAAAATGATTTTTGTAAAAAAACATGAGCATCGGATCATGTACTTGTAGTTCATATCTGACCCACTTCCTATCGATTCGGCAGGAATTTGTATTTTTCACCAAAGGTGGACGGAAAGGTTTCGGATCCCCCTGTTGATACATTGTCCGTATAAGGTGGTATAGTATTTTTGTAAAATGTGGTGGTAGTATTTTGAATTAGCCATTTGGTGGTTGCTTCACAAAACTGTCTGTTTTTTATGCTCGGAAAATGGGAAATGGCTTTTTGGTGCGACGAAAATGAAAACTTCCTCCTGCAACATTGTTCGCCATCCCATGATGCATGTATATGCATAATATGGGCACATTATCACAAACTATGCCTTGATTCTAGCCATAACATTGATCATTTGACCCGAAAGCCAAGAAACCTCGAATGAGATAGGTCATTTTGTGAAGGTTTCTTTGAGACATAATCAATATACCAAGTTTGATATTTTTCCTTCTAACTATGCCACATAATATAACACCACGCGAAGGTTTCACATTGTTTCGATCGTTTTGAATTTTTTATGCCCGTTTTAAACTATATATAATGTTTTATATTTTACTTAATTTTTATTTATAAATATGTAATATTTGAGTGGAGATAGATAGGTCTTATTTTTCTGCAAATTTTGATATATTATTTGTATTTTTCCGAATTAGAATGATTTAGTTACAATTTTTCAAAGTTTAATGAGATAAAAAAAAATAGCTACGCCGAGGGCAGCCGTCGGCGTATGCTACGCCGAGGGCAGCCATCGGCATAGCATAGAATATGCCGAGAACAATTTTACGCCGACGACTGCTTGGCGAGGCTGGCCTGGACGATGGCTACGCCGACGGCCCCGACGTTTGGCCGTCGGCGTAGCGACCGGCCGTCGGCGTAGCTTCCCATTCCTGTAGTGTACTAGGGTTTATCTATGGTACGTGCAAACTTTACATGATTGTCTTGGTAGCAAGTTTCCGTGAGTTGACCAGACTGGACTACACGAATTGAAGGACCTTAAGTATATATATGGTGACAGCCGCCGGTCTGGAGAGGCCAGGGTGTTACAAGTGATATTAGAGTCGATCCTAGAGGTTACGGGTGTGTGCAGGTCAGGGCGCGAACATGTGACACATGCCGTGTGTGGACCAGAATGAACACGGCATGACACATGCGCTGACACTGGACACACATATGTGTGCCAAAAGGGGACATTCCTGGCTTGTGGTTGATCCATGAGGGTGTCGATCATCTAAGGATGTGTGTGTATGTGAGATCATAGCGGATGACTTAATCGGATTGATAGGATACCCATACCAACAAGTTATAACCTCTTTTGGACACATCATCAATGAAAATCCAGGTAAAGCCTGCTTGACCTAAAGTAATTCGAGGATGCATGACTAATCAGAAAATGTTTCCGATTGCGCACGAGTGAGGACAAACAACGTAGAAAAGACTAGTGTTGGTCTGTGTGTCCAGTCTATAGATTCTACTGAGCTGCCAGGATGATAGCTGTCGGTCCATAGAGACCGAGGTGTTACACATTTGTCTTTGAGATCCAAACAAGTATTGCCGTTACTAAAATTCGTCAACCCGTAAAACACATATTAATTTGGATACAATAAGAAAATAACAAGGCCTTTAAACGTTACTTCGTGACAGAGTAATCATAACGTTGGTCTTTATTCTTACCGGATGGTATATGGTGTAGTTGTGGAAATTATTACTACCAACGATGAAGAAATTTTATTTTAAGAAGATGCTATATAGTGTGTGGTTTAAGAAAGCAATCTACACGGTAATACCTATCATGTATCTGTCCCAAGCAGTTGATTTAATAGCCTTGTCTTTCCAATGGAATAATTTTTAGAAGCTGCAAGCTATTTTCCTGCTCGTAAATTTCTCTTGTTGCCGATGAATCATTAAATCCCACCATCTACCTGTCATGTATTTTGTTGCTTCTAGTGACGCTCGTGTGGCCTCGAACTACTTATTAGTTAGTACAACTGTAGTATGTAGTTATTAGTTAGGAATGACTTTGCTGCAGAACATGAAAGACATCTGCACTCAGAGAGGCGCCGAAACTGAAACTTCTCTATGACCTTGTTTGTACTGAACTAGTTGAATGAATAGAACCCTAGTGGTTATCTAAAAGAAAAGAGGTAATAACACTAGTAGTCCTATAACTTGTCTAACAGGTGCAAATTAGTTTCGCAACTTGTAAAGTGTGAACACATAGTACATAAACTTGTATTCAAGAAGCAAATCGGTCCACTATCATTGCAGAGCTAACATGTGGCATCTTATTTTTGCAAAAAGATCCTCTACATTTTTCTCCGCAATATGTGACCTTTGGTGTTGCCTGATAGATCGGTCCCACCTGTCAGTTACAAACTTGTAAAGTGTGAACACATAGTACATAAACTTGTATTCAAGAAGCAAATCGGTCCACTATCATTGCAGAGCTAACATGTGGCATCTTATTTTTGCAAAAAGATCCTGTACATTTTTCTCCGCAATATGTGACCTTTGGTGTTGCCTGATAGATCGGTCCCACCTGTCAGTTACAAAGAAATAATTAAAAGTTTAGATGAAAGGGCCGGGATCGAACTCAATATCACGTCCGAAACTTCACACTAACTAACCAGTACACTAACATTAATTTGTGTCTACTGACGACAGTGCTCTTTAATATCAAGGCCAGCATGTATGTACTGAATGTACATAGGTGTGAGCACCAATTGCACCAAGCGCCACATGATGAGGTTGTTGAGCTCACTGGTAATGGTGCATGAGAGATCATTATAGTTGAGCTCGAGGAACTCGATGTTGGCCGTTGGCAAGGCGGCCGAGGGATAGCGAGATGAGGTCGAAAATTAAGTTGCCGGTGAATCCGTGGTCGGTGAGCAAATATCATGTAGTCGAGCCATGCCGACACGAACGACACACCGCCGTGCATGGTCGTCATGGACATGATGAGCATTCGAAGGCATCGGAGCCGCGAGCGTCTTCGTTGAGGCGCCACGAGGCGAGGTCGATGCCCGTAATGTTGTTGCCGCCATCTCCTTCGTCTTAGACCACACCCATAACCTGCAGCAGCCCACAACCGGGACCGACGAGAAGTCTGACCGCGCCATGCTCGGTCCTTCGAAATCCTGCTTCAACCGAGACTGGTGTGTCGCCTCAAAATCCAACGCTGCTGCAACCACGCCTTTATTATCACAGGTCGTGAGTAGTACAACAACGATGAGGAGACATGAAAATCCATCTTTCCGCCCTTTTCCTGGCTATATGTAGGCGCCCCTTCCTCCCTCTCTCCCCTTTTCACCGCGGTCATGAAGAGGCTCAAACTCAATTTCTACAAGGCCGTGAAGTTCGTCCACTATGACATCCTGTGCCGCCGCGCGCGAGGCTTCCTGCTGGCTTCGAGAGCTCAGCTACGCCTGTGTGCCCGTGGCGCCGCCCTTGCATGGGGTTGAGTTGACGATGCAGATAGAGGAGCTCCGACATGAGCTACCGGTGCAGAAGAGGGCAATGGCCCGATATGCGCCCATGAGCGCGTACTGGCCTAAGCGTTTCAAGGAGTGGGCGAAGGAGCTCGCGTTGTGCCGAGCTCACCGGCGGCAGCTCCACACAGATCTGCACAACCCCGAAGGAAGTGAGCGCCTCTGGGCAATGCGCGGCCGTACGATCTAGGCGCGCCGTGAAGAATTCATGAGGAGGGCAGAGGCCGTTAAGATCGTCGACCTCGATTCCGACACGAAGAAGGAGGACGGCGATGCGGCGGACAACGCCGAAGGCGAAGACAGCGACAATGGATATGAAAGCGTCATAGTTGATTAGGATGGCACGGAATTGGCGATGCAGAATCGTCCTTCGTTTTTATCTATGTATACGAATAATTAAAATAAATTAAATTTATAAACTATTGGGAAGAAGCATGATTAAAAACACCCCTTAAACTAAGAAAATAGCCGACGCTCGTATCCATATGGGTTTAAAATTGCTCCAACCGGAACCTATATAAGAAGGACTGAGTGGAGATGCTATGAGGTACTGCATATAGGCAGAGCCATCTTGCTAATTGTAACGAACCTGTTTGTATTGTGTTGGCAAGTGCATGGCGGTGGTAGAAGCTGAATATTTTATTCCTTTGTCCACTAACACGTGGGACCAGCCTGTCAGGCAAAATCAAGGTAACTTGGTCTAGAGGAAAAAATATAGAAGGGCATTTTCACAAAATAATCGATGCCACATGTCACCTCTAGGATGATTATGGACCAATTTGCTGATAGAATACAAGTTTGTGTATCACAAGTTTACATGTTACAACTTGTGAGACTAATTTGCACATAGTAAACAAGTTGTGGAACCCCTACGCGGATTTTCCCCGGATCCCTCGCCTTGCGCGGCTGACGCTAAGGAACCGATCCCCCGGCTTTTTTTTTTCCTATGGAAAGCCTTTGCGCGAAACAGCATGGATTTGAGCTGCGGATCGAGTCCGGACAGGTTTCCGCTTCCTATGCTATCATCAATGGAAGATTTCCCAGGAAAAAAAAGCAAGAAGAAAAATACTATCGAACGAGGAGAAACAACGAGGAGCTCGCTCGTCCTTGGACGTGGTGCGTTGGATGGAACGATATAATCTCGAGGCATGGCCACCTCGTCCACCACGCGCGTCTTCACGCCCAGCGACTACTCCAAGATCACCTTCCGTGGCATCCGGTGGAACATCTGGGTGAGTTTCGGGCCCAGCGGCGTCGTCACCTTCACCGTATGCGCCATCCCGCGCTTACGGCTCAAGCTCCGGAGGTATGCCCGGACCATGTCCATGGCCAAGATCTCCATGGACGGGAGCGGGAAGCCTGTCCCCGTAGAGAGGACCTGGGCCGACCAACGGGAGCACCGACGGCTCCATGACGGAACTGCCTGGATCGTGGAGCGAATCCACGTCGCGAGGACGGAGTGCGCCCGTGACGACGACGAGAACTTCATGTTCAGGTGCACCGTCTCCGAGAATGGCGTCGCCCCAGGAATCTTCGCCAAGATGAACTGTTGGAAGCCGCCCAATTAGTTAGAGAACCTTAATTATGGAATCGTTGTGTAAAAGACAAAGAGGCATGTCGTCGTCCAAGTGCCTCGGACAAAAAAAGATTCATAGCTTATCTTTTATATCTAACGTGTTTCTCTATTATTTTCAACTAAAATGTTCAGAAATTTTATGCGTTTTCATTTCACATGTAGAAAGTGCTATGCGTCCTTGGATAATCCCCCCCCCACCCCCCAATCCCGAGGTCCTAATCCCGCCTTCAAATTGTTTTTTCTATAAACGGCACGTTTTTGTCTACAAATTGTTGCACTTTTGCTATATGTAATAGAAAACGGTTTGCTTTAAAAAAAGAATAAAAAGACTATCTCGTCAAAGACTTTGTAGAAAAAAATATGCTAATATACACTACAGGAAAGAACTAAGATGCCGACGGACAAAGGTCGGGGCCGTCGGTGTAGCTGCCTTCCCTGGCCAGCCGACCAGTTCGGCCGTCAGGGTAGATACGGCCGTCGGCGTAGACGACGGTGCTGAGCGTAGCCCTCGGCGTAGTGTGGTCGTCGGCGTAGTAGCGAGGTCTGTGCCGACGGTGGCCCTCGGCGTAGATATAGCCCTCGGCGTAGCCCCAGTTCAGACACGATGACGGAAACGGCGTTAGGCAGGCCGTCGGCACAGCTCTTTGAAATTTTTTGTTTGGTCTGTGCCGACGGCCAGGCCGTCGGCATAGGCCTCCAGATTTTTATTTTTATTTTTTTTGAAAAATCATAACTAAATCATTCTAATTCAGAAAATTACAAATAATATATCATAATTTGCAGGAAAAAAATCTATCTATCTACACTCAAATATTACACATTTATAAACAAAAATTAAGTAAAATATAAAACATTATACATAGTTTAAAACGGGCATTATAAATTCAAAAACGATCCAAACAATGCGAAACCTTCGCGTGGTGTCATATTATGTGAGATAGTTAGAAGGAAAAATATCAAACTTGGTATATTGATTATGTCTCAAAAAAACCTTCATAAAATGAACTATCTCGTTCGAGGTTTCTTGATTTTTGGGTCAAATGACCAATGTTATGGCTAGAATGAAGGCATAGTTTGTAATAATGTGTCCATATTATGCATAAGTATGCATCATGGGATGGCGAACAATGTTTCAGGAGGAAATTTTTCTTTTCGTCGCACTAAAAAGCGGTTTTCCATTTTCCAAGTGCAAAAAACGGACGATTTTGTGAAGCAACCACCAAATGGCTAATTCAAAATACTACCATCACATTTTTCAAAAATACTAGACCATCTTACATGGATAATTTGATAACACGGGGATCTCAAACATTTCCGTCTATCCCTGGTGAAAAAGACAAATACCTGCCGAATCGATAGGAAGTAGGTCAGATATGAACTACATGTACATGATCGGATGCTCATGATTTTTTAAAAAATCATTTTTAGGTTCAAAATATGTTGTTTCATCGTAGATCCACTTCAAGTTTAGAGAGTCTCAGTCCCGAGCTAAGAATCTTTATGCGTGTCGTTTAAACGGGCAAATAAAATTATGATAAGAATCATGGCATAGTTTGTGATAAGTTGATATTGATATCATATTTGGATTCCTCTCATTTTTCTAATCAATTTAGACATATTATTTGCCGAATTCCGATTTACAGATTTAAATATATTAATTATTCTATATTAAATAAAAATACAAAAAAATAAAATCAGTATATTTTTATTTGAATTCAATAATTTACTTATTCATTGTTGTTTACTTAAATAATTACTTGTAATTTCAAAAAATACAACCATATGACATAATGATATAAGAGTTAATAGGAATGATATCGTAGTATTGACAACAATGAGTAAATTGCTTTGCGGGAAGAGATTCTGAAAGAACGAGAAAGTTAAGCGTGCTAGAGCTAGAGTAGTGCTAGGATGGGTGACCGAACGGAAACTTTGACTAAGATTGCAATTTAATTAATTATTAACTATAAATAGTGTTAAAATGATTAAAGCGGGAGATTAAGGAGTCAAATAATTCAAAGATTTAAAAAAAAAATTTACTATGCCGACGGCCTGGCCGTCGGCGTAGCTCCAGGCTGAACCATTAGCCAAGACAGCCGTTAACTGACACGTGGGAACTGCTGGAAGACGTTGTGCCGACGGCCACGGAGCTGTGCCGACGAGGACGTACGCCGAGGGGGCTACGCCGACGGCCACCGTCGGCACAGCCTGTGTCGACGGCAATTTGGCACTGCGCCGACGGCAGCCGGCCGTCAGCGTAGCAATTATTTCCTGTAGTGATAGAAAATGTTATGAAAATATAGGCAATATTTCATATGATTTAATCTGAATAATAAACTGATAAAACATGATCATACATGCAGTACAAAAACCAATCATGCATATCAACAAAGTAGATGAATACATTACATCTATACAAAATAAATCTATTACATCTATGCCAAATGCTATAACTAAAAACTCTGGCAAAATTCAAAAGAGAGAGATTGAGATCACGTACGATGCAGTTGTGGCAGAAGCCGCAACAGAGGGTGCAGTAGCCGCAGCGGCGGCGACAACAGAGTTGCCGCCCATGTTGAGGTTGCTAAAAAGATCGCCGACGTCCGGAAAGAAGTCGTCGTTCAAAAACTCGTCGTCCGTCGTGGTTTCCAGTAGTCACGCTTGAGCGCTTCCCAAAAACCTGATCGACCCTCACCCGTACAGGTTCACGAGCGGCGGGGTTCCGAAGGCCTACTGTCCTAATCTGTGATGCACGTCGCAAACCGGGATGGGGAAGACGAAGGTGGCGGCAAAAGGTTTTGGAGGTAGACGCGTGTGTGATTGATCACCGATTAGATTTAGCGCATACGCTTATATAGTGCAGATCAGAGAGATTGTGGGGCACAACCCATGTCCGAGTCGCTAACAGCCCACGATACATAAAAACTGGAAACGACTGTAATTAACACGTTCGTTAATGACTCATAATGAATTTTACCAAACAGCAAAATAAAACTCGGCTCGGCGACATTCCCGCAATCCGTGACGCGCGTGCATCGTGTCAAGGCGAGGCGAGGCTGGCGACGTCGAAGGAGTGCGCGAGGGATTCTCTCCTTGTCACATCTTAGTGAGTGGTGCAACACTCTACTATATAAGGTGGTCCAACTCCCCTTCCACTATCAATGTGGACTAAACTTTAGCATCACTAGTACAACCATATATGCTGCCATGGACAAGTGGGGCAAAGAGAATTTCAGAATATGTCTAATGTGCCAGCAACCTAAAACTAACCAAATTCTAACAGAAAACTCGATTTCGCTGGAGACTTTCATTGGTAGACTTCGTCGGAGACCGTGTAGCAAAAATTTATGATATTATAGTAAAATGACAAAATGTATGTAGCAAATAAAATATCCTATTATAGAAAATCCGACCTCGTTGGAAATCTCGCCAAAGATCTCGTAGCAAAGACAGTGACTGTTCGTAGGAAAGTTGGGCGGCCGTTCATAGCAGATCCGACGACACATTGTAGCAGAACCGGCGACTTATCATAGCAGAGCCGATGGTCATTTGTAGCAGAGCCGGAGGTGGCATTTGTAGCAGAATACACGACCAATTGTAGCATGGTCAACAGCCATTGGTAGCAATGTCAGGCTCTTTGTAGCAACAGGTGGTGGCAGAAGGGATGGTGGCTGAGCGGCGGCTCCAGATCTCCATGACCACTTAGCAACACGGTCGCCCGTCGTCCTGAACGCCACCTGCAGCACGTACAGTGGGAGAGGCCCCATCATCCTCAATGGCGGCCTGCAGCACGCATGGCGGACAAGCCTCCGACGCCAGCTGGACGGATGAGGGTGTAGGAGATGCGGGAGGTGCACGGCGGCTGCAGGGGTGGAGGCGGAGGGCGTTGTTGGGGCTGCCCTTTCTCAGAAACTCTCGCTCGAACCGAGGTAGAAGAAGAAGTGGTAGACAGATTTTCTGGCGACCAGCTGCAGGCTGACTCAACACAAGTGCGCATCCCCGACCTGACCTAGACCTACACGAGCACGAACACGTACAGAGTCAAGAGCACACACACACTCGTCACGGTTTATTTTCCTAACAGGCGTCACTTGGCAGCAGCGCGCAGCACAGCATCCCCATCTCCCTCCATGGCGCGGCGGAGCAGTGGTAATTGTCAGTTCCTTGAAAACCAGGATTAGTTACTGTCTTACTACTGAGTAGTGATCATTATCAACCACTTCTAGAGAGTTGGTTTCAGTTTTCCCTGCTGGAACAGCTTCCTTGTATGCCGATGGCGCTGCACACTTCCGGCCGGTGGGAGATTGCATGCATGGACAACTATCTACAACATTGGCGCCAAACTATATTCAGTATATAGTATGCACATGCATGTACATTACCTTGAAGCTAGTGCTCTTATGTGCTTTTGGCTGTACTAGCGCACATGCCCATGCGTTGCAACAACGGATCAACAAATGATAAATACTTCTTGCAAAAAATAAATTAAATAAGATCTACACTGTTCAATTTCTTGATGATTATCGTATTTTTATTTTGATGACGAGGCATCGCGCCGTGTGCTGGTATTTGGTTTTCTTGGAAACCAGTGGCATATCGCAGCCTCCCGCGTGGGGCTTTTTTTTTATCTCACTTGGTGACATGCGATGTAGAGAGACTCTACGCTGTAATCCGGGCGTCAAATCCATGAGGCCATATATACCAAGAAAATACCTGTAAGGCCGCGATGGTGGAGTCGCAGTTCTCTCGTGTAAAAAATAAAAAATAAAGGGCTGGCTCTCTCGACGCTTGTTTTAGCGTGCAAAAACTCCTCCCGTGTAAAATTAAAGGGTCTGGCTCTCTGAATGCTCGTTTTAGTGTGCAAAAACTCAGCAGTTTACTTGAGAAAAATCGAAGGAGGGAGTACTACTAGCTAGTCACGGTGACGCAATGTAGAGTTGACATTTTATAACACGGCTGGGATGGAGATTCTTCCCTGGAGTAATAAGCTGATTTAACAAACTCCATCGTACGATCACGCAGCACAGCACCGGCCGGCGGTGCGCGCGGTGATCAATGCCACGATTCTCTCCGATCCGGCCCCAAGCTAGTTGCATGCCTAACAGTAATATAGTGTCTGCTGATCTCGATCGATCGAGATCTGCTGTCCGGCATGCAGCCAGGGGCTATATATAACATAACTAGCTAGGAGCCACTACTCTCATGTCAAGCATCCGTTCATCATCTGTTATAGCAGCAGTACTCCACCACTCCTGAATACGCAATGGGTTGCTGGCTGAAGATGGCGGCCGTCGTGTTCGCGTTGGTCGTCTTCGCCGTCGCCGGAGAGCTGCCGATAGCGGCACTGGCGGCTCCAGCAGCATGCCAGATCAGAGGTGATGTGATATCGGATGCGAGACCAGGAAGCGGCGACTGCTTCAGGTGCCTAACTATCACTTGCGCAAACAACCGGACTTGTTATCCAACATGCATCAACGGCTGAAGAAGGGATGAAGGCGTACGTACGATGCGGCTGATGATGTTCCCTGCTGATTTAATTTGCTTCTTCTTGTTGCTCCAGCTATATTATATATGTGTCTTCCACAATAAGAGACTGATCGATCCATCTTAGTACATTGGGTGGATGTGTATGTGTACTTCATGTTTTAGTTATCATAAATTTTTTATATAAAAAGGGCATTTTCTTCTTCATTAGGCCTGTGTCCTCTTTTTGTAACCTAATTAACCTCCTTTGGTTGACCTCCAGCTAATAACAGCTCTTCTCTATTGTTGGTGATCCGTGCAGGCTGACGATCTCTTATATTTGGTAAAAACACACCTAAATTATTTGCCAAGCTTGCTTTGTTATGTACTACAAAATTTCACCTAATGCTTTTTTTGGCTCAGCTCCGAAGCATTTGGGATACAAAATTATATTCTCCTTTTATTTAGTTTATCTTGCAGACCGATTGCCCAATTATAATTAGTGTATGTATCTGGTCAATCTGGCCGTTGACATTTCATGGCCCAACTTTTCATGGTAGAGACGAAGAAGCCAAGGAGATTATGGTGGTTCTGGGTTGGTTAAACGCACAAAACAACATCGTCATTTCCACCGTATGTGCCATCCCTTTGAAAACATCGAATACAGAGCTAAGCCCGGACCATGCCCAAGACCATAGAGATATTGGACTCGACCGAAATCCTGCCTCCTTCCACGCGGCCTGGGTCGACCACCGGGACCACATATTGCTCCCTCACATTAATTCTACTTCCTCCATCCAGAAATACTTTTTAATAGATCGTGTTCTAGGATTTAGTAAGGTCAAAGTTGGTAAACTTTGATAAAAAAATAGGACAAAATATCAATATTTATAATATCAAATGTATATATTGTAAAATATACTTTATAACGATTTCAATACTATAGGTTTTATATTTTATATATTTTCATGTTTTCCTAAATATTTGGTCAAAGTTTAAAAGGTCTGACTTTGACCGAACCTAGAACGCGGTCCAATTGTAAATGGAGGGAGTAACTGACTTAGGTTTGATCAAATGTATGTATACACTAAAATGTGTCTACATACATTTGAACTAGAAAAAATCAAGTCAGTTATTTCTGAACAGATGGAGTACTTCCTACGGTTTAATTAAGTTATGTCCATCGTTCCATGATTGCCTTACACTAGTACATTGCTAAAATGGCCCGTCTCATAAAATCGAGGAAATTACAAAAAATCACCACATTTAGGGTCACTATAACAGAAAACCACCACAATTCAGATTCGTGACGAAAAACCACCAGAATCGGGGCACAATTTTTGTTATAGTGGTGGTTTTTTGCTCCAATTGTGGTGGTTTTTTGTCATGAATCCGAATTGTGGTGGTTTTCTGTTATAGTGATCCTAATTGTGGTGGTTTTTTGTAATTTCCTCCATAAAACCGTACGTCTCTACCTGAGAGCGAGGCAGAGAGTGAGGCACGCTTAATAAAGCCATGTGCAGTGGGGTGGATATTTTTCACACCGTTAGGAAATTAGGACCAGTGTGTCAGTTGGTGGACATCCACACTATTCCTCGTCTACGGATCGTTTGTTTATTACATCAAAAATCACAAACGTCTAATGTTGTTTCCTCGCTCGTAGCTTATGTCGCAAATGTTTAGTTCCACCCCCGCACGGTAGTGTTAGGGCCAGGCATCGGACATGTTTCTATTGCTTTTCCGTGTGTTGTTAGTGGTACCTGCAGAACCATGCTAACATGCAGCTACAAATCAAGATATAGCAACATACCATAACTGAATATTTCAGGCAAACTCGATAGCATTTCAACTACATTTGATTGCATATTTCAACTATAGTTCTGCACCTATTGTGACCGATCTTGAACCATAAGCAACTCGCTCACCACGAGCATGTTCACGTTTTGTAACTACTCCAAGTTCTCCTTTCCTGGCCTCCGGTGGCACGTTTGTAATGGTCCGGCTCTATATTTTTCGGGGCCCTTGGGCGAAGTTGACAAATGGGCCCCTACGGCCAATATATACATACACATAATTAGATATATAGATGTTGCAAAAAGTAAAAAAGTTAATATCTAACCATACGTTCATAGTCTAAGATGTTTATAAATAATTATCAAAAACAAAAGCAATGTCACATTACGACAGAAATAATAGAAATGGTAGCAAAATATAACTAGTATTTCCTCCTAGTTTGATTACCTCAAATAAGAACCCAAATCCCAATGAGTCCATCAACCATCATTCTTCAATGCTTCGGAAAAAGCTTCTTCTCGCATTTCTCGATACAAAATCGTCAAGGACAATATCAAGATCAATGTTGTCCAAGACATCCTTTTCAATACAACACGTAGCCAAACCATTCAATCTGTCTTGTAACATAGTTGACCTCAAACAATTTTTTAGTAGCTTCAGTTTAGAGAAACTTCTTTCAGCTGAGGCTACAGTCACAGGTATAGTCAAGAGGATCCGATAAGCAACCTGAGACATTTGGATAACAATCAACTTCTGTAACAAATTGAAGAATCTCAGGTGCTGACATCAATTTATCTGGCAAAGTTACTTGCAACACTTTTAGCTCAGAGAAAAAATCATCAAGATCGACATCACACTTCTTATTATGAGTAAAAGTTTTCGCAAAATTAGTGCAAGATTTGCGTAGCTTACTCTCATCCATGGACTTCAGATTGTTTGAGTTAAATAAGAAACCAAAAACTTTTGCAAATGCATTCAACTGCTCAAATCGACTAGTCAACGAAGCAATTGCAGTGTCAACAATGACAAGAAAGTAAGTAACTCTAAAGCTATTTTGGCCCATTACCATAAAAATCAGCCCAGCCAGATGAGAAATTAAGGATGACAAGGTATAATATATAAGGGCATCCACTATGTTGGCAACAAGGCTATCCATAAGAAAAAAGTAGTCAACAAGAAGTTCCACATACATAGTGGAGGCTATCCATAAGCTCAAAACCTTAAGGGTGACCTACAAGCTTGTGGATTGTCGATAAGTAATAGAATATTATTTTAATTTCTCCTCTCTCTCTTGCATGTGTGCAACTTTAACTGACATGTGAGTCCAGCTTATAGACAAATTCAACTAGATACATTGTGATGCAATCAATAAGCTTGTGGTGTGGTACGTGGGTCCCAGTGGACAAGTTCTTCCATATACATAGGTGATGCCCTAACCTATACTATATATATTTTGGGCCCCCCTACCATGGGCCCTTGGGCGCCGCCCAAGCTGGCCTGGGGTCAGAGCCGGCCCTGGTTTGTATGAATTCACATTGAATGGTGGGAGTGCGCCTGTAATGACGACAACTTCAGATTTAGGTGAACTATTTCGGAGAAGGAACCAAGTACATGCAAGACGGAGCGAAGGCTGAAGTCGGCGCCAGCACCGGTGAACCGAACCCACCACCGCCAGAATCGCCAAGCCAAACCGGCCCTAGGTCCAGCCCACTGACCCTACCGCCGAACACTTTGGCGCCTGAACCGACCTAGCCCGTCGGTCGCCTAAACTGCTTACAAAACACATGCTCTGTGATCGCCGAATGAATCGACGCCCGCCAAACCATCCGACGCCAGCTCCGGCCCAACCAAACCGTCAGCCAAAACATCCGGCGCTAACTCTGGCCTCGCCAGAATTACCACCGAAACTCTCTGTCCATGCACAACTTTGGGTTTGATGCCCTGGAATATTACGTTTACCTACCCTTTCTTCCCTAACAAGAAAATTACAAAAAAAACACCACAATTGCGGTCACTATAACAGAAAACTACCATAATTCAGATTCGTGACAAAAAAAACACCAAAATCGGAGCACAATTTCTGTTATAGTGGTGTTTTTTTGCCCAATTGTGGTGGTTTTTTGTCATGAATCTGAATTGTGGTGGTTTTCTGTTATAGTGACCCTAATTGTGGTGGTTTTTTTGTAATTAACATTATAAATAGCCCCTATGGCTTATCCCTTTGACTTAGATATGATATTAAAACTAGAAGAAACCCCACTATTATGGAATCTCTAGTTTAGTATCATCCTTCTTAGCAAGGAGGCCATAATACCTCGTTTGGATTTTGCTTGATTACGTTCAAGTTGTACACGGACTTTGTTTTGAGTGAGGTCTAGCCATGTTGTCAATATCTCACCAAGTATCTTGCCCTCACCGTGTCGGTTCAATAAAGATCCTTGCCTAACCCCGATCCTTGTAGGATTGAGTTGGATCGGTAGCCACCAACGTGAGCCTCCTGCTGTGTATCGTGTTTTCATTTTGAGTGTGTTCTTTGTGAGTTCTTTGCGTGTTGAGTTTGTTATGTTCATCTCCTCTATCCCCTCCCTCAAATTCACCGTGAATCACTCGAAATCGTGAAAGATCGTACCAACTCCATGTGCACACCCGCTAACATGATCCATCCATAATGCGGTCCTTGTCAGCCATTGATCCAAATTCCGCCACAAATATTTTGGGTCCAGTTAGGTGAAAGACCGGCCCCTTGGTGTTTCCCCATGTAGGACGGAGAGCAGTAGCAATCATCATAACATGGAGTGTATTTTGGAGCTAGAACCTTCCCCACGATTGCCCACTCCGGATTGATCTGAGCATCATCATGTTCATGCCGTAACTGTTCAATCAAAAACTTGTATGTATCTTCTGAACAACTTTTGATGCAGTAAACGAGCTTTGGTCGAGATGATGCCAAAAAAAGTTTTTCGCCTCGATAAGACGAAGAACTTTAATTTTCATGCCTTTTTCATCCGACTCAATCTTAATGGCCTTTTGCCCTAATTTTTGTCTGAAACTCAGATTTTGGCCAAAGAATTTAGCTCTGTTCGGCCGCACTTTCAATCTAAAGGTTTTATACTTACTCGGCTAAAATTACTCTAAAAAGCAAAATTGTTTGCCTCAAAAAACAAAGAACATTCATGTTCAGCATGTTTTCATATTTGTTAATTGTGAACACTTTAAATAGTAAGAAAATAGATCAATTTAACGGTTTTCGGATCACATTCGGGAGTGTGCTCGCGCCCAAGGACAGGCCATGTCTGCAGGCTACTGTAGTATTTTGACTTTCGAAATTGTATAGTAATTCGGATAGCGATGACCCAAAAAGGACAGTTGCTTGTTTCGACGAGACACATGACTTTCATGTTGGGTATGTTTTCATTTGTAGTCATCTTAAATGCTCCTATGACCCGCATACCTATTACAAGGACATAGTCTGCCACCTTGGAAGGATCTACTCCCTCCATTTCAAAATATAAGATGTTTTAGGTTTGTGAAGAAAATGTATCTAGACTTGTTTTTGTACGTAGATTCACGCCAAACTTAAGTGAACCTACATATATACTAAAAGAAGTCTAGATACATTTGCTTCACAAAGCTAAAACATCTTATATTTTGAAACAGAAGGAGTATGCTTTAAACACATTATTAGACCACCTTTTCGCCAACCTTTTTGTTCGGAGGACGAGCGCTACATGAGAATCAGCCTGATCATGTCATCAGGGAACGGCACTATTATGGTCAAAATATTCGAGGAGGGAACTGTGTGGTTCTTCTTGGCGACGAGTGGGCATGGCAACGCACCCTCGCTGGCGCCGCCCCGTGTTGGTACCTTGAGTGCCAAAATTAAAGCTCCCTCATGGCTTTAATCCCAGCTATTGTGTGTGTATGACATGGTGATCGGGAGAACCAGTCTAGTTTCACTAAAAGGAGGTCACGTCACAAATACATACAGTATTCCAAGGCAGACTGGGTTCTTCCCCTCCGAGTGAAACCCAAGAGATCGGTCAATTGACACAAATATATGCAGGCAATCAACTATTTTTCTCATTCGCAAAATATTTGTTGGTAGATAGATTTCTCAGGGGGTTACGATCTGTTAAAATACTGCAGGAAAATATATGTTTGACGTGTCTATGTACGTAGTAAATTCACTTTCTTGCATTGCAAAACCTGGACACATCACACATGCTTATGTTATCTATCACTAGAAATTATGTAGTGTTTATCACCAGGTAATGTATCTTCAGGTGTTCGAGGCAGAATAGAATAAGGGCCAGTGGTCGGAGGTGAAAAACTTGTGCAGGCAATCAAGTATTCTTCTTAATGGCAGGGCCAGTGGTCGGATGTGAAAAGCTTATGCAGGCAATCAACTATTCTCCTTAATTTGCAAAATATTGGTTGTTGGGTTTTCACGTGGTTACCATCTGTTAAAATGTTGTAGGAAAATATATCTTTCACGTGTCTATGCAATAAACTCACTTTCTTGTAAAGCAACCACAATGCATATGTTCTATCTATCAGTAGCAAAGTATGTAGTGTTTACTATATGTTATGTTTTAAGACACCGACACGGTTCCAGTTTTACCTGTTAGATTTTTATGAAATGGAGGATGAGACACCCGTCATCTGCATCAAAAATATGCATATGGCCTCCTATATTATGTTATTCAACAAAACTCAAACAAAGAGCAAACATCAAAAAAATACTAAGCCACCAAAAACCACCTAGAAACCTGACAATATGGATGAAGATATGTCAGCAGGGCCTTATACCGTGAAAACACGAAATCTCCCTACCAACTAGGATCCAAGGGGAATATCGCATATCCCGAGAAGCCCTTTTTGGGGTGTCCAGTTTGGGTCATGTTGTTGGAGATGCTCTTATTGGTTTATTGTTTTGGTGAGCCAAAATACAAAAACCTTAGACTGGACCAAAAAAATTATGAAAATTCAGTTGAACCATTACCATCAATGCCAATTAGTAAACATAATGCAGCTTTTAGAAATTAGGTATCTCTCTTGTGATCGAAGTACTTTGTGTTCTAGTGGTGTTGGTCCCATAAAAATTAGATACGGCTGAAGAATTTGGGGAAGGAAGTTATAGAGGACCACACCCATGGAGCTTTTCGGAAGAATTAATTGGGCAAGCTAGCCAAGGGTTAGGTGGGAACGAAAGATCTTATTGATTTGCTAGACTGATCCGACTGCCAATTCTACGGCCGCATTGTGGAGATGAGTAGGGGCGAATGTTCAACATATCGGACCGCATTATTAGATGTTGAGGGCAATTGGACAGTGTTGATTTTCATTCGTGAAGCAGTGTACCAACCATAACTCTCATTTAATAGTAAATATTGTGTAATTAAAAACATTTAATTAACAAAGAAATCAAAGATAAAATAGTGTGGCGGCTCGCAAGAAAGGAAGGTAAGCAGGGCATATCAACAGAGGATCTGAAAATTAATTATCTTAGCACCTCCTCTATATACATGCTCCTCTCATCCTAGCAAACACCGCATCGACCTGTTCAGTTGCCATCTTCTCTTCCACCTCCGCCTGCAAGAAGCCAAAGACCATCATACGGGGCCATGGCCGATGCCGGCGACGAGATACCTCCAGGTCAGGAAGGCATCCATCATCGTATATTTTGTTTCCCTTTCCTTTCAAATACTATTTATGTTGATCTGCACATGTTCACAAGCGCATGGTGATAGAGTTAGGATAAAATTGGATCTCTGAATGAACTTGTACACTACGCCGTGATGCATTCACAACTGCAGCAGGCCATGATACAGAGTAGGGTGGCAAGCGGCACCCGCATAACGACCCGCAAAAGAAAAATATAGGCAAATAGGGGTCCGGAAAGCTAGTAAAATTAGAGAAGGATTAGTGAAAAAGTAGTGCTGCAACCCGCCCCTCTTGACACTCTTGACGGCCTACTGCAGAGCAATCTGAGGCAAAACATACGGGGAAGAAGAAAGCACCGACGACACGCAGAGAGGCTCAACATTTGAAGAACTTGGCATTGGTGCTCAAGAGTTCCAAGGAGGCGATGGAGGAGGCGCGAGCGGCAGTGGAGTGCGCGTCCTTAGCGCTAATTGAGATCCAGGGGGCATACAATGCTTATAAACTCACTGTCACACGCATGCTGGAGGACTGTAAGGTGCGGTTTTCTCCTTTTAGGAAATACTTGAATTAGTAACTTTATAGAGATCAATTATTGGAATGATGTGTGGAGGCACATGCTAAAATACCATGTTTTAGAAGAGGTATCAAATTTCATGATATTTTGACATGTTTAATCTCAAATGAATCCAATACTGTTGCCTATTAGTTTCCTGTTGCTTTTGCATATTCATGCATTCAATCATTTGAGAAATAGCACAGAAAATGAACACTCATTGCATAACATGTATTTCCATGATGCATATGTACTACTCCGTATTACTATTTCTGTTCTAAGATTTCATATTTTACCCAAGCAGAAAGAACTTCAGTCTGCGATAATGGAATTGAGGAGAGCAGATAAAGATACCGCCGAAGACCGTGCAAATAGAAAAGAGCTACAAGACATCCGAAAAGCAGTGATAGATGTATATATCATTTCCCAAATTTATCTGGTTAAATGTTTTTATCAAAATGGTGATCGATCTACCTTGATCAACACGCAGAGTTTTCTGAAGTATAGGCTGATTAGCAAGGAGTCGTCGGTGATTGGGATCAAAATGATGGGAGACCTTGATGAAGCGCCATTCAAATATGATTGCATGAGGAAGTATGGGAACGAAGGTGACTGGAAGGCCAAGGCTTCCATGCTGCTCTCAGTTTGGCAAGATGAACTGAAGAATCCATCCTGGCGACCATTCAAGACCGTTGAAGTTGATGGAAAAACACAGGCAATTATTCAAAAGATAAATTATCTCCTTATTTGATTGTAAATCATTACCAATATGTGGATATCCTGGTTGTTTGCAGGTAGTGGTGGATGAAGGTGATGCCAAACTGATGCAGCTGAAGGACGAGTATGGCTGCAATAGTGTGTACAGTGCGGTGAAGGTGGCTGTCACTGAGCTTAGGGATTACAACATGGCCGAGGGGTACCCTGTGCCGGAGCTCTGGAATTTCGGGGAAAGGCGGAAGGCGACAGTGGTGGAGGCGCTCAGCTGTGTCTTGGATCATCTCAATAATAAGTAGTGAACCATGCGAAAATGATACGCATCGATTCTCTAAAATGGGGTTTTGCTATAAGGATTACATGCTGCGGAACTATATTTTTTTCTGAACTTAAGTGTGTTTTGGATATGCATATGGTACTCATTGACGTCTGAGTTACACCTTTATGTTTTTGAGTTGAGTTACACCTTTATTCAGCGTCATTGTCAGTGGTTACTACTTCCTATCCATGTATGCATGTGTAACTTGGAATAAGAGGTTCTCTTACCTGCCGTTTCTAACTTTTTGGGCCAAATAATAATGTGTGCACAGAAGTGACTACTGAGCTACTGTGGTACTAGGAACGTTTTGAGTCACAGATTAAAGGGGGACTTCTTGTTACCTGTTCCTGAACATCTTCGGGCAGATGATGAGGCTGTATGTCCTAGAAGAGGTCAATGTGGTAATTTTGTTTAGGTTAGGAATCTTAGCAGATCAGAAGCCACTACTTTACCTTCGAGTGAAGCTTACCATTGTTTCCGGCATAGGCTGGCTCCTCCCGAAGGGTAGAAATGAGACATTAAGATGGTGATATCGCTAGGGTCACACACTTGACGTTCGACCTCGCTACACCGACTAGGGACTCTTCCGGACGGCGGGTCGCCTGGTGGTCAAATCGGCCGGTGCATTTGTCACATCCCATATTCCCATGGACACGCGGACTTCCAAGGTGTGTGTCTTTTCCTATTCCTAGATATTCCGGAAAGCGGCTAGCCGGTACGCCTGGCGTGTGCCATCTTGACAGTTTGACGCCACATGGCCTTGGCTGGTTTACTAATGTCCGGATGTATACGAATGCATTTTCTTGCCTTCATCACCATCGTTCCATCATAATAACTGAGAAATAACATGATCTTCTTGCATACCTATTTGATAAAATAAAGTTTTTTTTAAAAGGGTACATTGTGGTGTTTTATCGAGTAGCAAAGATAGTTACATTGTGAATTATGGGTGAGTGGAGTTTTTTTTAGAGGAAGTTCATTTTCTAGAGACGGTGTTTTCATGGTGAGTGAAGCCAATGTTGCGGCAGATACAATAACTAGAAATTCAGAAGGTTCTCCGTCTGTTGTATGGCATAAGGATCCCCTGAATTCTTTGATCTCGATTTTGTCAAACGATGTAGCCTTATTTTCTGAGTAATAAAATTTTCCTAGTTGGCTTTAAAACAAAAAAGAATGTATTTCAATAGAAGGGGTAGAGTGGAGAAAAAAGGCTGGGCTAGTTAAGTAAGAAAGGAAACTGACTAGCTAACCCAAAGGCCAAAGCCCAGGGCCCGGCCCAGACCCCTTCCCCATCCCCTCTTCTTCCTTCCACGATCCTTCCTGGTCTGCAGCTCCTCCTCCCCTGTCACCCACCCCACGCCGAGGCTAGGGTTCCGATCCGCATCTCGCTCGCCGCCGCCTCCGTCGCCGCCGCCTGCGTCGCCATGGACGAGTAAGCAGCCCTCCCCTACTCCTGCCTCCCCCCTCAACCCCATCCCACTGACGCTAACCCCCTCCGATCTCTCGCAGCTTCTTCGATGAGGACGGCGAGCAGCTCATGGACCCGGACGCCCGGGACCTCTCGCCCGAGCCGGAGCCGCAGATGCAGCCCTACGATGACCTCGAGGACGACCTCGGCGACGACGACGGCGGCGCCGGCTGGAACCGCGACCGCTCCCCGACCCCCGTCCACGGCGACGGCGCCAGGCCCCGAAAGCGCCTTCTCAAGAAGGGCGGGAAAGGAGACGGCGGGGGTGGCCTGCCCGCGGACGAGCTGGAGGACTGGGGCGACGGCGCGGCGGGGCTGGCGGACGAGGGCGTGGGCGGGGATGGCGGGGACGGGAAGAGGAAGGGGTCGTCGAGCCTCCGGGACCTCGCGAGGGGCGGGGGCAAGGAGAAGCACGAGAAGAAGAGGAGGAAGGAGGACAAGGGGGGCATGGTGAGGGAGAAGAGGGGCTCGTCTTCTTCCGGTGGGAAGGGAGGTGGTGGTGGTGGGGGTGGTGGGGGCGGGGATGATGATGAAGGGGAGAGGGAGATCCGGGAGCTCTGGGATACCATCGCCGGGGAAGGCTCTGAGGTAAAGATCACTTAGAGCTTTGTTAGCTGCTCACTAGCTTGGTTTCATAAGGTTCTAGCATAATTCAGATTCTGTTAGACTGTTGGAGTGACGATTATATTGGTTCAACATGATTAAGTTGATGTTATCTGTATGTTTTAATCTGTGTGCTTATGATGGAATCAGGTGTGCTTAGGCAGCTCATTTGTTCTGGGTCCATCAAGATTCTTCTGTCATAATTTTGCAAGTACAGCTTTGGCTGTTAGAGATAACTGGGGTAGCTTTTGGTTTCTGCTGAGGATATCAAACTGTTTTCCTTGATATGTTATGATACTTCTGGATGCTAAGCAGTGTTAATCTGTTAGTTTTTCTGATGATACTAATTGCAACATTGTTGAGCTGAACTCTGTATGGAGAATATCTTATTGTTGAATGATGCTTTGTTTGCTAGTGTCTTGCTCATGCCATGGTAATCAAGTTCATTTTTGCTCTAAGATATCAACATAGCCTTGGACAAATGAACTGACTGTGGCAACATCTTTTTTCTCGCGGAACAGGATGATCAAGAAGGTGTTAGAACTCTAGACGATGATAATTTCATCGATGATACCGGGGTTGACCCAGCTGACCGTTATGACAATGATAATGATGGCCACTCTCCTCGACATTATGCACAGGTGTACATACTTAACTACTCATATGTCATTGGTAATTCTGTTTTGGGACAAATTGTTGTAAAGATTGAGTCAAAGGTCTCTTTAGTTGAAGGTAACTGATTGAGCTGATCATTGTATTTTACCCCTGTCATTAATGGAAATACACTTGAACCAAATTGCCGAATAGAAACATCTATATTCATATTCATAAAGAAATGAAAGGGACAAGAATATGCCTAACAATATTTGTGTTTTCTTAAGTCAATGGGCTTTGGTTAAGAGGTTTTGTTTCATATCAATGGTTTATTGGTGACTTCCGAGTTTGGGGTTATGGACTTCTCAGTGAATCTACATGTTTCATGTGATATGATTACCATCTTTCACTGTATTTTACCCCTGTAATTAACAGAAGTACACCAAACCTAGTAATTGAATATGGACGACCTTTGTAGGAAAGGCAAATGAAATGAGTATGTTGTATAATGTTTATGTTACAACTGAACTCATCTCTCATAGGTTATGGCTAAGTTGTTTTCTTTCATATCAATGGTTTATTATGGTAACTTCCTATAGCTAGAAAAATTATGGATTTCCTCACATATGACATGTGCTATGATTCACTTAAGAGGTCTGATATTCAGTTGGAAGAATGATGTTAGTATAGACCTGTTACGGGATCAACTAACTCTGGGAAAATAGATAGGGAGTGAAGGGACTTCTTGACGAAGCTCTGATGCGGTAGTAGTTTTTCTGAACAAAATCTCATGCTTAACATTTCATGGAATTATTACAGAACATTTTGTTGATCCTATTTGTTTCTTGTTTGTGTAAGCACATTGTGAAATAGTTCTTGTTATCATTATAGGCAGAGGAAGCTGAAGAGGATGATGAAATTGAGCGGCTCTTTAAGGGTGGTAAGAAAAAGAAGAAGAATGATCGACCACGTGCAGATATCGGTCTTATTGTTGAACAGTTCATTGCTGAGTTTGAAGTAGCGTCTGAAGAAGATGCAAACCTAAATAGGCAATCCAAACCAGCCATTAACAAACTTATGAAGCTTCCACTGCTCATAGAAGTTCTCTCAAAGTAAGGTATTTGGATGTTGCCATTGGTAGATCTGTTGTAGCTAGTCCTAATTATTATCAATTGTACATGAACTTGCAGGAAGAATCTCCAGCAGGAATTCCTTGATCACGGAATACTCACTCTTCTTAAAAACTGGCTTGAACCTTTACCTGATGGAAGTATGCCGAATATGAATATTCGAACTGCTGTACTGAAGCTACTGTCTGATGTAAGCCAAAAAAAATTGCCCTTCTGAAATATGGGAGTTACACCAGTTATATAGCATAAAGATCTACTTTCTTATTGAATGTTTCTGTCTATTTACACAGTTCCCGATTGATCTTGAACAATTTGACAGAAGAGAGCAGCTTAAGAAAAGTGGCTTGGGGAAGGTATGCTTAGAAAAAATTGTATTCTGGAAGGTTCTCTTCAGATTTTCTACAATCTACTTAACTGCCAACTATATCCTGTTATTGATGTACAGGTTATTATGTTTTTGTCAAAATCTGATGAGGAGACTACCTCCAATAGAAAATTAGCCAAGGAACTGGTTGATAAATGGGTAATTTCTTGTCCTCTGTAAGATTTTGTGATTGATGCTGTAGGTTCTTCGTCTATATGCGACTAACTGTGAACAAATAATATGCAGAGTCGACCAATATTCCAAAAGAGCACAAGATTTGAGGATATGAGGAGATATGATGATGATGAAAGATCTACTCCTTACAGGAGGCCTCAAGTGAAGAAGTGAGTACTGCACTTTTCATTAACTTATCATCCACATGACAATATTCTAGCTTGAGTTCTCTGTCCTAACCATGTATTTGTCTTGGTTATGCTTTCTTTTCGTTTAGGCCTTCGTCAAGTAGTTCTGGAAGGGAATCCAGAGACGATGATCTTGATGCTGACTTCTCTCAGTAAGTCTAGTCACACATGATACTTGAGTTACACCTGCCATCTGGTGCAGGTTGGATGCCATTCCCATTTCGTAGATTAATTTGTTATGTGCTCCGAATACAGGCGCAAGTCTGGGCAAAGTGGTTCTAGGCAGCATGCGTCTAGGCCAGAAGCATCACCTCTGGACTACAGCATCCGTCCACAGTCCAAGATTGACCCTGAACAGATACGGGCTCGTGCCAAGCAAGTTGTCCAAGACCAGCGCCGGCTTAAGGTTCTGTCTCTCCCCCCACCTTCTACACTGATTGCTTTTGTTTATGCTTGCATGTGCTATGTAAACTGTGGAAGCTAGACCACTAACCACTTCCTCCTGGGCATGCAGATGAACAAGAAACTGCAGCAGCTGAAGGCACCAAAGAAGAAGAACCTTCAGGCTTCAAAACTCAGTGTGGAAGGCCGTGGGATGGTCAAGTACCTGTAGGCCATACACTCCAACAGCCTCGCCATGCGCATGATGGTGCTTGCCGAAGCCACTGAAGCAGTACCAAGTGCTCTTACACCGTCGCCATTGTATGTCAAATTGCTTGCCAAACATAGTATTCTTGTTCCAAAAATTTCCAAAGCCTGGCAGGGTACAATGGGCGAGCTTCTGATAACTTGGTGATTCGGCATCTTTTATCTGAGGGTTATAGATACTTCCTGTTATTGTTGATGTTTCAGTCAGAGTGGCTCCTTTATTGTACAAATGTTTGCCATGTTTGGAGTGGACACCTGATTGAAATATCAAGGCAACACAAACTGGTTGTTGTTTAGTGTATCCAAGATATGGTTACTTGAACATAATCAAATGAATGAAACTTTTCTGAACTTGCTGTTTGTGTTGTACTCCTTCTGTTTCAAAATATAATATGTTTTAGCTTTGTGAAGCAAATTATGTAGATTCACTCAGGTTTGGAGTGAATCTACACACTAAAATAGTCTAGATACATTTTCTTTACAAACCTAAAACATCTTATATTTTGAAACAGAGGGAGTAGCATCTATTGGTCTTGTGCAGCTGGTCCTGATGCTTTTTCTTAAAGGTGCTACAAGTATGAAGTAAATGAGCTCTAAAGGTTTTTTTTGTTTATTTATAGGCAACGTAGTGTGTTTGTAAGTGTACACAATGTTTGGAATGGACGGCCTGATTGGTCTGTATTATTATTAATAACTAAAATAACAAATGCACTTGGATATGGTTTATTTATTATTAAAAGAGCCGCCTGATACAGAAAGGTGCGTGAGCAAAAAGTGCTGCATCCGTTCTAGCTGGTCGAAATGGAATTTAGTTCTGAATTACTTTACCCCCCTGAACTTTGCTCTAAGTTTGGATTACAACCCTGGACTCTAATTTGGTTCAATGTTCAGAATTCAGTACCCCCTTTCACCGTTCGGCCTAGTTTTGAGCAGGGTTTTTCCCTGTATACCATTACAGCGTCTGGTCAATATGTACTCTCTACACATACAGAATACACTCAGCCTCGTACATTCCTGTATGTGTTGACTTAGGCAGTTGCTAGAGCGGAGGCAATGCGGCAGTTCCTCCGTGACTTAACCCCAGCCCTAGCGACGACGGCGGACCGACCGGTAGGGGAGGGCGGCGCCGTGGTCTGGCTCTGGCTGTCCGGCGGTGGCATGATCTACCGTGGTATGGATGTCCGGCGGCGCCGCCGTGATCTGGAGATGAATACCTATCTTTTTCGCGTGAAAAGTGGAGAACAGGAGAGGGACAAGGCATATCACATCCATTTCTACCGCATGCATGTAGTACAATGAAAGGTAGTACGCAAATAGATTTACATGGTATTATTACATGTGTTTGATCAGTAGGCCCGAGGCCTTTTTTCGAATAAAAAAAATCATCAACTTAGCTCACCAAGATGAAGATCCCATTCGAACTAAAACAATGAGACAAGAATTATGAAATGGAGGGAGTAGAAACCAAAAAAAAAGATGTTCCTTAAAGTTAGTGTACATATATTGTGCAAGCATGATAACATAACATGTGTACACTTCATATTAGGTCTGTTTCATAATAATGTACTACTACTCCCGCTGTTTTAAAATATAAGATGTTTTAGCTTACTCCCGCTGTTTCAAAATATAAGATGTTTTAGCTTGGTCGTCTTCCTCCCTCCCTCGCTTGCTCCGCTCAGCTCGCCGCCCCACGCTGGTGCTCCCCTCAGCTCGCCGCTCCACGTCGCTGCTCCACACACCCGCCCATCGCTTTCCCCATGCCACTGCTCCCCCCAACCCGCCCCCACGCCTCCTCTTTCCCTCCCCTCCCCGCCCCACGCCGCCGCAATGCCCTAAGGTCGGATTTTTCTGTCCAAGACACCGCCTTGCTTCCTCCACAAGACGAGGATCCCTTCGATTTCGATTTAAGGCACCTACTTTGCTTGCCTCGGTGGGAGTGAGGTCACATGAGGGGTTCCATGGCGTCCGCCGCTATTCTCCTCTACCTACAGTTGTTGTTCCTCCTCTGATCAGCCTGGTGAGTCGATCCAAGCCTTCAGTGTATTGGCATCAGTATATGATCTTCACTCCTATATAGGATCTCCAACTGAATTTGTATGAGAGTGTGACTCACTTAGATCGACAGTAGGCGTTGCATACAGTAGTTAATCAGCTATCCATGATTGATCAGAAAGACAATATGCACACATGTTCCATACTGAACTGACAAACTGAATCTGTTAATTAAGGAATCTAGTCACCATGTAGTTGGTCCAGGATCTAGTTCAGTACCTAAAGACAGTACTAGTACGGTAATTAAACCTGATGGCCATGTATGACTAAGCACCACCATGCACAATATCAAACTGTTGAACCAATCTGGGTAAGTTTGACTGAACCAAACTGCTATAAGAGAGAGCCTCTTAAATTGCTGGAAAATTTTTCCTTCAAGAATATTGCTAATGACATTTTTCATAAAAATATGGATAAATCATTGCATGGCCATGAGCTCTCTGCCGTAGTCATGATAGGAGTGCTTCTCATCTCCTGGACCATGTCCAAAGTTTGAGTTGAGTACATCTAGTGCTAGCATTAGATTTCAATGGGGACATTATAAAACATTGATGTTTTCTGTTGCAAATTTTTTTTCTCTATGTTGGCTCATCCTGAAGTTTATCCTCTGAACATTGATGTTTTTTTTGGCAAAAACTTCCTTAATCATATTTATATGTACCTACTGGACAAAAACATCCACTGATACATTGCCACTTAACATCATGCTTGCTAGAACACATGTGCTCTGTTCCACGACTGTGAGTACTGTATTTTCACAAAAGGTGTATGTATACAAGGATGTGCGGAAGGTAGAAGCACCCTGTGAACCTGCTGATACTGGCGCTCTACACGTTCTGCATCAGCGTCAGCGTCGCAGTGGTTTCAAATTTTTTGGTGCTTGTTGTTTCTAATTTTGTTTTTGTGTGTGGAATGTTTGCTCTTCTAGTGCTGGTAAAGTGGTCAGACGTTTTTTCGCTGGACTGTTAATCTGTTATTAGCAAAGATTTTGTATTTCTCATAGTTTTTCCCAGATAGAGCAACTGTTTGTTCATCTCGTATGTTGTACTGTCAAGTGTTTGATTCGACTAATGTTTCCTATTGCTTTATTGTCAATCGTGCCAATTGACTCACACTTTCTTCACCAGTTAGCCTACATTATCCATTTTTTAAGAATTAGTCTGTAATCAAACTGTGTCTCCTGTTCAAAAATAACATATTGAAGAAGTTACAGGGTGTGTGCCTTGGAGAAATGTTAAAGAGATTGGCAAGAGGGGAAGCTGGATCACTGCAGTCAAGAATTTGTTCACCACATTCCATAACAGCTCTCTTGCATTCTTGTTGTTCATTTGCCATGACAACCTGTGAAGGTACTACCGTACTACACACTCACCTCTTTTCTCTGTACCTGTTTTGGAGTTAGTTAGTCAAATTCTTCTCAATTTTGGCATCAGACTTCCCTCTCTATCTGTCTACTAATACCAATACTTACAGTTTAAGGTTGAAGCTCTACTCAATGTCTTGAGCAGAGCATGTATGTTGTACATGCATGATCATTGATCCAGTTCTGGTTATGTTGAAAAGATACAAATAATTATATGTGTCATGATACAGTTTTTCAGTTGTATCATACATCAGCCTTGGTGTTGTTTGGAGTAGTGAGCCATGATCCATGAGTTGTATCACTCTGTCTTGTGTGCAGGATCTTGCACAGGTTCACCAGGGCGAGCTGCAACGCGTTGCGCAGAGGGGCGGCAGCGCAGGTGGAGGATTGCGAGCTGGGATCGTGAGCAGGTGCAGCGCAGGTGGAGGATGGAGCAGGTGCAACGCAGGCGAGCAAGCTGGGATTGATCGCGATGGATGGCGATTGAGCTAGGGATCTAGCAGGATTGAGCTAGCTGGGCATAGGGCCTTGCTGGGATCGGTCTCGATTGTTCTAGCTAGGAGCGACGGAGTAGCGGCGGTGGACTGCGGGGGAGCGGCGGACGGCAGGGACGATGGAGACAAGACTTCAGTTTGAAACTCATGTTTGAAGGCCAAATTTAAAAGGATTTAAGTGTATTAGGGATTTTTTTTGCAAAACTAAATTTGTACTAGCTGGGGGAGGGGCTGCGACATCCTTTGTTGGACGGAGTGAGTATGTAGATTCACTGTAAATATGAATGAAACTACATATTAAAAGAAGTTTAGATTTTTTTTTCACAAACCTAAAACATCTTATATTTTGAAACGGAGGGAGTACTCACTTTGTTCCAGTTTGCTAAAAGAACTTATATTGTGAAAGAGAGAAAGCACTAACTTGTTTCTACTCTCTTTTATCCATATTAATTGTGATTGGATTGGATGTATCTATCATTAAAATATGTTTAGATATATTTATTTTTACTACAAATAATATTGATCGGAGGGGTACCTGATTTTGGTGGAAGTTGAAAACATTTTGCAACCGTTGAAAAAGAATCCACATTTGAGCAGGATGAACAGAAATTCCCTGCTATCTGAAAGCTGTACTATTTGTTTCTCTTTCGGGAAAAATTACTAAGAATAGAGTGGTCTCTCGTGTTTCTTCCACCTCCGTCCCGGCCTCTCCTCCACCTCCAAAACCATCCCATTTTCCACGAGCTCGCCTCCTTTGCCGCAGAATCCCGCATTCCCTGCGCGCATTCCCCGCGCGCCGCACGAGCCCGTCCGAGGTCCCAGCGCCGACCCCTCGCCGGCGGCGGCGCCATGCCTCGGCGGGGCGAGACGGCGGTGGTCCCGATCGACGCGGACGGCAGAGGCCACGGGGGCCCCAAGGGCGCCCACGGGCACCGCGGCCAGCACCGCCCGCGCCCGCCGCAACAGGAGTTCCGGCCGTTCCGCCGCTGGTTCCCGTTCCTGGTCCCGCTCTTCGTCGCCGCCAACGTGGGCTTCTTCGCCCTCTCCATGTACGTCAACGATTGCCCCGCCCACGCTGCGGCCGCCGACGCCGCGCTCGGCGGGGCCGCGGAAGCGCCGGGGTGCCTGCTCCAATCGGACCTCGGTAGGTTCGCCTTCCAGCCCTACAGGGAGAACCCCCTCATTGGGCCCACGTCGGCAACGTAAGCAAATTCTGCCGAAAAAGTTTGGATCTTTTGGTCCTTGTCCTGTTGTAGATGTAGATGCCTGCACGGCATTGCTCAGATCTCGGCCTAATTTTGATCGTTTGGGCATCAATTCTGCAGCTAGTTTAAGCCCTTTCTTACTACTGCGAACTGTTTGAAAAATTCGATATGACTAACCACTGCATAATTCAGATGCCTTTCCTACATTGTCACTTCTTGTCTGATAGTATATGAAATAAAATTCCTGCAACATGTTATTTTCACCCTTGCTAGTTAGTATTGTCTGATAAGTGGCAACTGACATGTATACCAATTCCACAGGCTGTTGGAAATGGGGGCACTAGAAACGAGCAAAGTTGCCAAAGATCACGAATGGTGGCGCCTCATCACCTGCATTTGGTTGCATGCCGGTGTTATCCACATACTCGCCAATATGTTGAGTCTACTGTTGATTGGGATGAGGCTCGAGAGGGAATTTGGATTCTGTAAGTATAGAGACGATTTGGCATCAAATTTCTTCAGATTCTTCGTTCCATTACGCAAAATATTGCATCTCGGAATTTCCGTATATACATTCCTACAAGAGTTCATAGCTATGTAACTTGATGATGGATGAATGGCTGTTTATCGCAGTGAGGATTGGCACACTATACGTGATCTCGGGGGTTGGTGGCAGCTTGTTGTCTGCTCTATTCATGGCGTCAAATATCTCCGTTGGCGCTTCAGGTGCACTGTTTGGATTGCTGGGCTCCATGCTGTCAGAGCTGATAACAAACTGGACAATATACGAGAACAAGGCCAGTTCCAAAATCTATAGAATATTTTTACAGACTGTACTATACTTTTCTTGAGTATAATTTCATTATTATTTTGAAAATACAGTGTGCGGCTCTATTGACTCTCGTTTTGATCATTGCCCTCAACTTAGCTGTCGGGATCCTTCCGCATGTCGACAACTTTGCTCATATTGGAGGATTTGTATCGGGTTTCTTTCTTGGTTTTGTGCTCCTGATGCGCCCGCAGTTTGCATACATCAACCAGAAGAACTCTTCTCTTGGACTCCCCCCCGGCACGGCTAAATGCAAGTACAAGACGTATCAGATTATACTTTTGGTGATTTCTTTGGTGATATTAATTTGTGGGTAAGTATCTTCCCCGTCAGCAAGCAGAACGACAAATATGATATATTCGTCACTAGGTTTCAACTTCCTTTGCTGAAACTTTATTATTGCCAGGTTTGTTGTCGGCTTTGTATTGCTAATGAAAGGGTTCAATCCTAGCGAGCAATGTTCCTGGTGCCATTATCTGAGCTGTGTTCCTACTTCAAAATGGAGCTGCAAAGCACCCGGTAACTATTGTGTGGTAAGTATTTTATATAGATGCAGTACTCCCTCCGATCCATATTACTTGTCGTTGAAATGGATGTATCTAGCACTAAAACATGTCTAGATACATCCATTTTAGTGACAAGTAATATGGATCGGAGGGAGTACTAAGAAATGCTGTCAACCCTTGTATAGTATCTGATGTGGCAATCACTAGTTTACATATAGTTAATTTATGGCATTCTAGATAGACGTGTCTAACAGTTAATCAAAATTAGAATATGAACACATAATATACATACTTATGAGAAATTTTCTCTTCATAGAAATGTCTTAAATGAAAATCATTAGAGCGCGTCAACGAGTGCATATGGCTACGAGGCAATGAAATAATATCACAGTCAAATGGTTGCCTTGGTTGACTTTCAACTATCATGCCATCAACAGACTGCGGTCCCATTGCTCTCCTTTCTACATAGGACAATGTTTTAACATTATATTTCTGTACAAAGTACTAGTTCTTTTTTTTTGTGTGAAACAATTACTTGCCATTATTTCTTTGCCACGTTTAGAAACCTTACTTCAATCTTTAAGCATTACTAGAGCTAATCATTTTAGTTCTATATCTGTCATTCTCACAGGAAGTTTACTAATACCAAAACTTCTCATGCAGTCCTCACAGCTTGGAGATCAATTAAATCTGACCTGTCAAAGCACCGGAAAGACCGGAACATATGTTATCAACAATCCAAGCAACGCGGAAGCATTAAACCACCTCTGTCTTGGCCTTTGCAGTTGATGGCGAATGTATGCATTTTGATGACAAGGAATTGATATCTGCATATCTATGGAAGGCAAGTAGAAGCCAGATATTCAGCGAGACCTCGGGTAATGCTTTTGGGCCTCTAGAAGTTCCCTTCATTGTACACCATGTATTGCAAATGTCAATTGACAGTTATGAAAGATGGATGCTTTGATGCAGTAGTTTCTGAAATCTCAACCAAGTACTTGCACTCTTACCGTGTGATATGCATGTAGAGCTTAAACTGTTGTACCAATAGAAGGAAAGTCGGGTGAAGAAAATTTAACAGTAGATGAAGTATACCATGTCTAATATTATTGTCCGGTACTACAGAGGGAGGAACGCTGCATGGCAAACAAATTACAAATTACAAATTTCAAGTAAAGTTAAACCGGTCAATTACATCAATGTTAGGTCTAGACCATAGTAGTGTCGAGTTATGTTTCCGGTATCAATCCTATGCTGCAGAATGGCACAACTTCCGTTGTTGAGCTGCTCATATGCATGAGTAGGTTAGTGGTATCAGCCCTATTCTTCACTCCCCAAGCATGTATCTCGCTGGTACCCATTTATACAACAAAGCAAGGGTAACTAGCCGGCTAGATTTGTTGTAAAGAAAACTAGCCGGTCAGATTGAAGCTGAACATTTCTTGAGGGGGACATTGAATTCCCATCCTCCCAGTCCTGGGTCTGCCACTGTCAGCTGCTCCAAAATACACGTGATCGCCTCGGTTATCGTCGCCTTCCGCCCTTCTTGGAAGTTCCAGATCTCATTCATGATGTGCCGTTCGTTAGGACTATACTCGTTGAGCTCGCTCAGGGCAGCCTTCACTGCAAGGCTGACTTTGTCGCCACACTCAAGCCGCAGCTGCCTCAGTTTTGGATCATCATCATCTATAACCTTCTGCAATTGTCCAGAAACCAAGAGGTCGGAGCCAACGATTCTTAACACAATAGAAGTGCATGAATTCTGTACAGAAAATTGGATAGACACCTTATCTTCTCCATCGACCTGAATAGCCATAAATGGATGCCAGGACGGCTTCTGTATTTCCTCCTGCCAGCTTGTGACCAAACTTGCAGCTTTGCCCTCTGGATCATCATCTCTGTACTTGCTCTTGCATGCAACCCGAAAAGGCCTTTCATCAAGTTGTCCCATCCTTTTGATTCCAACGACACACCCGCTAATCGGCATATTCTCCAAGAAACCCTGCACATTATGATCATTTCAATAAGAAAAACTTTTAGCAGCAATATAATTCCACCCAAACTGAGCTGTCAGAATTCAGAAGTATCTGAAACTATTGGCTTTTACCTGAATCAACTCTTGGCGGCTCTCTTGAAGCTCCTCGGTGCTCATCTGCTCTCTTTCGTAGAGGTCTCGCAATGAAGCTTTCAACCTTTTTCGCTCATTCTCCAGATATATTGTTGCAGCGTAAATACGCCCATGATCTTCCACTGTGTCTGTGAGCTTCTCCCCTGCTTGTAGTTTTTTGTTCAGCAGCTGTGTCACGAACACTAGTTTTTCCCTTTGCTCCAGCTGCTCCTCGAGTTGACTTCGCTTAGCAAATATGGCCTCCATCTCTTGCTAGAAAGCGTGTGCATATATGAAATTTTGTATACAAGTATGGGTTGGTTTCTACTTGAACCTATTGATTGTGGTATTCAAAAAGGAGAAGAAACCTTGTGATTTTTATGTAGCATCAGAGCATGGCCATCTACCGTGCACTCTGCACCTGCCTGATCCAATGTGCTGATGTCCGTAGCACCCTGATCCAATTTTCTGATGTCCAAATCACCCTGAGACAATAAAAACAATACAAGTCTAGATCAGGATGGCGAAAGCACATAAACTGATACTAATAGTCGAGCTAAAAGGGGCTAATATTTGAGTAAATTGGTAGAATTTCCACCGAAGTCCATTTAAACAGAAGCTTCCTGGCATTAATTTGGGGCGATTCTGCCCTAAAATTTTACATTGGGAGCAGAGATAGATGATTTGAAACTGATAACTGTATTTAATTTTCTCTTCCCAGCTGCTGAGCTGCATGTGTACCATGTTGGCTTGTAATAAGCTTCGTTTCATCAGGAAAAGTGCTCGCTGTTACTGTTTCTCTGAACATAAACTAACTTGACATGCACTTATCATTCTTGACAATGAAAATGTGTTTCACACCTCTTTCAGCCAGATTTTGTGCCTACGGCATTACTATCTGTTTCTTTGCCTATCGATATGGGTGTTAATTTGCAAAACCACACCAGAGTTCGGGTAAAAGTTGAGTACTGTGACAGAGTGGAAGTGACCTGTTCTAAGAATCCAGGTTAGATCAAGATGGCGAAGGCACATAAACTGCATCGTACGCGCAGAGAAGCAGGGTCTGTTGGTTA